>JAXDDX010000060.1:1950000-2550000 GCA_034670405.1 Hoplostethus atlanticus
CATTGATGTCATGGTGGTGAAACCTGCCTCCTGTCTCTCCCACAGTGGGGGGAACACAATGGGGGACGACTCAGAGCCTCTGTCCAAGCGGCACTCAGACGGGGTCTTCACAGACAGTTACAGCCGCTACCGAAAGCAAATGGCAGTCAAGAAATACCTGGCAGCAGTCCTTGGGAAAAGGTATAGACAGAGATATAGAAACAAAGGACGCCGGCTGGCATATTTGTAGCACCCCCCCCCCCCCCCCCCAAAACAAACCCAAACATAAGTGTGTGCAGCCCCAGATGAAGTCATTTTGAGATATCTGAACAATCAGTGGATCGCATTTGTGTTCTTAAACATGTATTTATGTATGAAGTAAGCCATTAAAATGAATATTTTGATAATAATATTGTTTATTATTTTGTACTTTAGCACTTGAGGACACATATATCTACTTTGTGGACCAATTTTTTTTTTCATTATGAATATAGCCTATATTTATGTATCCATTTGTTTATTATTTTTAGACATATTTACTGAGGGGAGAAACGTGTTCATACTACCATTATGCTCCGACATCCCTGTCTTTTAAACATTTAGTGAACAGATATGATTGTGAGGAAAATAAATAGTTTAAAAGACAATCAATGTATTGAATGCTGCTTTTTGGAAAGTGAAATTAAGAGTTTAGTTGTCTTTATTCACAACAGCCTTGAAGACATAGGTTTTCACCATATCCTACAAGACATAGACTTTGATGCCCTCCCGGACGGGGATGAGTTTGAGGCTATTTTGGGAGACTGGCTGAAACAGTTCTCTCCCGAATTTCCGGTGAGTTTCAGGCTCTTTCCTGAGGCCATGTCCTGAGGGGCGTCTTGTCCCTCCTTCTCTTCTCACCTTAACCCTTAACCCTGTGATCTTGCTCCAAACACTCAACACCCAATCTTCTTCCACCTCATTTGTGCTCCTGTCTCTCTACAGTCTCACAGGCTTTATCTTAATGTCCACCTGTATAGCCTAGCACATACAGGATGAATGCGGATGAACGCATGATGAGACTTTGCTTAGACCGATATGTTATACATATCAACGTTCATTGATACAAATGGTGTAGATTTATCAGCATCCTGTTTGCAGATGTAAGGATGATATTATGATCATAAAAAAGTATTTTAATAGATCATCTGGATAAGACCAGATATGAGCCCAGCTGGCTTTAAAAACGTTCAACATGCCAGTAGTTCATTTTTTTTTAAAGTCATACAAGGACTATGATGGGATACTTGACTCAAAAATCCCATAGCTGAGATGAGGACCAGAGTACTTTTGAGGTTTTTCTTGTCCTTTTCTTCTGCAGTGTTTACAGAAGTGAGCTTACACCTTTGACTCGTGTAAAGTGCCAATGTGTTTCTATTGAATGGTTTGTATGTTTGAAAAGTTCTTGAAAAGCTCTTATTCTGCTGAGGGTTTTCCCATGTCTCTGTGCCCATATAACAAGTATCACTGACATTCAAAGTACCATCAGGCAAACGGAAAAGGAAAAAAAAATCAATACAACAAATGATACTTGGTACATGGTAACTTATCCATCAACCTGTTCTTCACGAGAGACATATCAAAGGCAGTTTGAACTTTTGTGTTGAACCTTCTTGGTCTATTGTGCTTCCCTTTCTGTCATGTGAACCAATGTAAAATTACAGTAGATCGCATGATTAAAGTAATTGCACTAGCCACCGAATCTGTGCAGACTACTACAACTAGATGGTTTTGCTTGCTTTCTGACTGCTGCATACATATCTGTGTTTTTCTGGATGTTGTTTTGTGTTTTGTTCTCCTCCCTGACATTACTACACAAACTGTATGTTGAACGTAACACCCTTGTCCATTGGAGAATTCTCTGATGAATGTACTTTACTGTTGGCAAGAATCTCTCAGTCTAATGTCATGCTTTATCTTCTTGGCTCTGCTGCTCAACCAGCCTGAAGAAAGATTTTTGTAACACACTAATATATATTGTATATTAACAAAAGCCGTGATTGGACAAAGCAGTCATTTGCATTATCTTTATTTGCACCGTGGTAAAAGAGCCTACCGCAATTGGCAGGTACTACTTGCTGAGCATTAGATTTAATTGAGAGGAGGGATGAGATGAAAGAAAACAGAGAAGTGAAGAAGAAAAGGGTGGATGGGAGGGCTAAATGGACCAAGAGCAAGCTGATTTTGCCAGGGAAAGGGGAGGGGTCAGGCAAAAGTAGCAAAACAAACCTCATAAGACTAAAAAAAAAATCCCATTAAATAAATTTCAGTAGCTGAGGAGCAATGACATCCTTCAGTCCCACCACTTCCCCACACACACTTCCTGAAGAAGACTCTGGTAATGCATCAGACACACAGTTTGCAGACACAGTGAGTTGAGCGTAAGGTCTCAAACAGCAGGGCAGAGTTCTCCAGTCTTCGATCTGTGCCTGGCTGAT
This sequence comes from Hoplostethus atlanticus, assembly GCA_034670405.1. Classification (NCBI taxonomy): domain Eukaryota; kingdom Metazoa; phylum Chordata; class Actinopteri; order Trachichthyiformes; family Trachichthyidae; genus Hoplostethus; species Hoplostethus atlanticus. Next base: position 1,952,457 of record JAXDDX010000060.1, read on the forward strand.
GAGTCGTGTTTATGAAATCAATCTTTCTTTTAATTTTGCATTCCCCTCTAGGCTTTGTGACGCAGGAAGCAGTTTGCGGCTGTGGTGCCTTGCTTCGACTTTAAAATCGCCACGAATCACAGATGGCTATTTAGTGGCCCTACAATGCTGCACATCATCAGCTTACATTCCACCCTTTGGTTGTTGTTTTTGTGTTGCACAAACATTTGATAGGATCTTTAGTACCATCGAGCTTAGACGTCAAGCGTTCTTGCTTGTGCTGCTTTCCTTTGCAAGTTGTTTTTAGAGCAGTAGACGTAGAGTTTTGTGAAAGATAGACGCAAGGATCATAATTTCCCACTCTCCATACTTATATGTATCATATTGAAAGCGCCAATAGCCTTACTAAACATGAAGATAATCTTCAAAATCTATATATTTAAATATACATATATATTTACTGTGTAGAAAATGAATATTAGAGTCCTATCACTAATGGCGACCCTCAGGGGTCAAGTCTATAAATGTTTAAAAAAAAGTGTTGTAAGATTTGTATGAATAAATTTTTGTAAACAACAAAATTTCGTCTAATCTTTGAAGCCAATATCATCATAAGTCTTTAAGTTAAAACACATTCAAGGGTTGATTTTAGTGAAAAACTAGAAGTAATAATAACATAACCTAAACTGTTATATTCCTTCACTCGAGGAAGATTTTCCCTAGACAACTTTAACAGGATGCTTCCATGAGAAAGGACAGATCAGTGGAATGAAGAGATGTTCAGAAGAAAGGTAAACAACACTAGAAGCTGAAAAACTCAAAGAGATCATATATAATCTAATAAAATGAAGCCTTTTAGGACTAATATTGGCAATCAACATCACCACACACACACACACACACACACACACAGTCTAAACCATCATTCACTGCGTGGTGAAATAAAGAACAAACTGAGGATTGTGCCCATAAACTTCCTCTCTCCGTCACCGCGGATGCTACGATGTCTCGTAGTGGTGTGAAAAAGAAATACCGACAACATGTTACAAAGTAAACCAGCATTTCATAGAAGCAAAGGGTAAGCTGGTGAAAAGAAGACCGAGCTCCAAGTCTCTGCCCCATTTTCATAGTGACTCAGTAGCTTTGGCTGTGAAACACTGACACCAGTTGGCTGGGTGTCTACCTCCCCTTGGGACAGCATGAGTAAAAAGAGGTGGGAGGGCTCAGCCAGCCACCACCACCCGCTGCCTCGCTGCACTTTACACCACTCCAGGACTTCAGCAATGACCAAACGAAAGGCCTGTGGTACTGGTGGCGGTGGAACAGTTGGCCGGGCTCAACACTGGTGCATTCACTTTATGCACAAAATAAGGTCAACACGTGAAGCGAGTGACTCGACGCGGTCAGGCTTTGACAAAACGTGTGATAATGGAGAAATATGTAATCGCATCCACAAAGTATGGAGAAAGAAATAACTCTTTAAAAATAAAAGTCTCTCATAGAATAGTTTCAGTGTCCACACTAATAAAGCACATATTGATCTCCATCCACATCCAGGAGCAGGACATTAAAGCTCCCCTTTACATTTGGCTTTAACATTATTTCCATTTAGCTCTTATATGTGGAGTGGACCACCTCCAGAGGATGGTCAGATCTTCAATGCATCTTGGTGCATTTACACCTGGATTTTATCCGTTGTGCTATCCAATTACAATCCAATCACCCAGGATACATTTTAATCCCAGGGGTTCAAAAAACCAACTGACATATGATTATGAAAAGTGGAATAATGCCATAATCACTGTGTCAGAGTAGAAAGCCATGGGTGTGGTGGCTGCCTCGCTCCCCCTGCTGGTTTGGGACGCCTGTAGGCATCTGGAGTACCACAACCCACCCTCCCCAGCCCTCTACCTCCACCCCATCCCCGTTCCCCCACTAGGTAGAACCTTTTTATACTTGTCTGTCATCCCAAATTAGAGCTCATGATCTCAAACGGAGGCCCCCACCCCTCATAACGTTACACAATAGGCCACCGTACAGGCAGGACCTTGCAGGCTTGTCTGGACCCCCACCCAGCTCCTGCGATCTCTTTAAAGGGCTTCAATTACAATCACATCACTTGTGATTGTGAGGCGGTACGGTATCGCGCCAGGCTCCCCTGAGTGCGCCGCGGTGTGGGATGTCAGACGGGGCAGCCACACAAAGCCCGCCATGTGTCCCTCCTCCCCTGTGTGCGTAATAACCCTCCCTCTCAGACAGGATGGCAGGGCTTTGATTTTTGCGGCTGCAGCCCCAGCTCTCAGAGGAGCGCAGTGAGAGGATGATCAATGGGAGTGATCTGATTCCTCCAGCCCTGTGCCAGACCCCTTCTTAACCCCGCTAACCCAATCAGCCGGCGTTGCCAGGCGACGGGCCCCAGGAGGATGCGTCGGGGAGTGGGCGGGGGACACCGGTGGCCTTGCCGGGCACCCAAGGATCATACTGGATGTATTTCACTCAGATGGCTTCAGTCTCGTCTCTGCTGTCTTTTACTGGCTGTGATGGCTAGTCGCAGGGAGGGGCGAGTGATGAATGGGCCTTTCAGAGAGGAAACACAGAGGTTGAGCAATGTGTGGCAATTCATAAAAGTGCAAGCACACACACACACACACACAGCCCCCCCACCCCCGACCCCGCCCCCCCCCCACACACACATACGCACACACAATAAGACTTACACAGTAGAGGCTTAACCACAGCCACTACTGTATCACCATAACACTCATGAAGCAAAACCAATTCAAGTTCAAGGTTTGTAGAGACTGTGTTAATGGACCATTAGAACATCACTTTCAAAATGTATCGAGAGAGAGAGAGAGAGAGAGAGAGAGAGAGAGATAGAGGGAGAGAGAGAGAGAGAGAGAGATCATGGAAGTGTGGGTAGTAGGAAATAGGATTTGACTGAGTTTTTTTTTGAAGGCCGAGGCTGATACTGATATTTTTGATTGAAGCTGCCAATAGCTAGGATTATGTGATGTAATATCTTTAAATGTGACCATTTTCATGCCAAACATTTAGAAGGATTCAGTGAATAGCAGAGAATCTGATTCTTGTCAGGATGGAAAAGCCTCTGAAACATCACTTAGGCCATCATATGACAACAAAGTCAAAATCAAAGTCAACTCGAACTTTATTTGTTATGGCATATGTCATACCAAGAGCATCACAGTGTGAATTACAAAGTGATAGAAATATAGAAATATAGCTTGAAAGTGCCAATACTTGAAAGTGTATAAGTAGCAGCAGACATACGTGTTTTTAGTTTACCTTCCATCCCACCTGCTGCCAGCATAAGAACTGAAGACTTCACCTGCTTTTGAGTTTACACAGGGAAAAACAACTCTGTCTGCTGCGCCATGGTTCAGCTGCGTTTCTATTTCGGGGGCAGGTTCCACTTGGTTGTTAGCATACCCCCGCCTTTAATAGTCGAACTGTCTACCCTACACGCCCAACCCCCCCCCTGCGCCACAGCCAAAGCTCCCAACCCTAACCCAGGATCCCCTCTGCTCCTCCGGGGGCCGTGTGACTGACAGCTTTCTGGAGGGGAATCCACATGAAGCCCTTTCATCACGGTCACCCCCTGGGCCCTGCCTGACTGACTGCACAACAGAGCGCAAATGCAGTCATGTTGGCAAGCGCTTGCTGAATTCCCACTAGTAAAACTAGTAAAACTATTTCATGTCAGCCTTCCGAGAGACCTCTAGGCAAAGACAGATTTCTTGTAGACAGATGCAGCATTGGCCTGCTGCCTCTGAAGGTAGGGGACACATTGTCTATGAGTGTAAACAGGGCCTGCTAGGTTTGGTATTAGGGTTCGACTTATATGGGTTTTTGAAGGCCGATACTGATACTTTTGGATTGAAGCTGCTTTTAGCTGATATTCTGTGCGGATATTCACTATCTTTAAATTTGACCGTGATATTTTGTATTGTATTATTCACTGACTAGTACACACTTTGCATGCTGCCCGGTGATTTTCAACACAATCCATTGCTTCATTTAGTGTCTATGGAAAATCTGACTGACTTTAAATGAAGAATTCATTCACACAAAACTGATTAAATGAATAAATGTGCAAAAGAAAATGAAATATCAGAATATTTTTATGTTGCTCTGGTCAGAGACAAACCTCCATCATATCAGCAGTGGATGATGCTGACTGGCCGATATCTGATATCTAATAAAAGGCCAATATCGGCCTGATATATCAGCAAACCGATCTATTGGTCTAACCCTATTTAGTGTGTTTACAGGAGGCTCAATGTGCATGTGTGTGTTTGTTGTGCATCTCTCTCTCTCTCTCTCTCTCTCTCTCTCTCTCTTTCTCTCTCTGTGTGCATAGGGACTGTATACAGCTTCAGTATGTTGAGACCGTTCAGGTGAAGGCACCGTCGTTAGGGAACACTTAGCAATCTGGACAAAGACCCACAAAAACTCACAATATTGTATTTCTGCATCCCTTGTATAGAGTGTATCTGCACACACCCATCCCATCATACTCTTTCTCCCCCACCTTCTTTCTCTCCCTCTCTCCCTCTCTCTCTCTCTGGAGACCATGTACTATATGGGGCCCAATTAGCGTTCTTCTAGCTGAAGACGTCATGGCAGTCTGGGTTTCCGAGGCCAGGGCTAGGTGACCATGTTCCTGGATTTGGATTGAACACTGTACTCATTACTCGGCAGTCAGCTGACCCCTGATGTCATTTCCTCACACCATTAGAGATACTGTAGGTCTGAAGGCTAAACCGGGCACACACACACACACACACACATACAAGCCACAGCGTCATGAATATGCATACACTGTCTATCGTCACGGTATCGATCTGTCCATTAGCACGCTATACAGCCTCATGAAGTCATCACTAAGAAAGGACAGCGGCTATAACTTTGCAAACAGGAAGGATGGAAAAAGGTCATAGACACTTTAGGAGCCAGTAATGTACCACAATTAAATCGCACTGTTCTCCGCACACTACAATATGCTCTTATATCCACCGGTTGAAAGATTGTGTTTGGAGGTCATAGAAATAACAAAAGCAAAGTGATAAAGTGTCTTGTCTTGGCAGTTTTGAGATCGAGACGCTCATCATTCATCTTAAACCAATAAAGTGGTCGTAATAAATCAGTTGAGTTGCTTGGTTTAAAACCCCTTTGAAGAAAGAGGTAGAGTTAATTTATCTTACTTGTGCTGACGTGGGTATACCTGTCTTTGCCCAGTCTGATGTAAAAGGAAGTGCACCCCAAGCAAAGATAAATCATACTCTTACAAGAGGGGAACATTCAGTCATCTCTAAAAATAGAGTCACAAAGTTCTGTACACACTCTCTCCTCTGCACTTACGCACATCATCTAGATAGTCTAGCCTTATTCTTTCTTCGTTGGTCGCTTTCTGAGAACATGACACGTTTAATCTGATGGTTTCATTGAGGAAGAGCAGCCTATCGCATGTCTATGTCAGGAATATGAAAAAAATCACACAGAGTCTCTTTTGGTGCAGCAACAACTTAAATACTAAAAAAGCTAAAACTGACTTGTATTTTTGGGCTTTGATGGGTTCTTAAGTTGCCAAAAGGCTTATTTTTACATGTTCAAGTCAAACTCTAAAAGAATCTATGTGACTATATAAAAACTGTACATGGCCAAATGCTGCATCGGGGCTATAAAGAGACCGCTCATCCCTCTTGCTCTGTTCAACACAGCAGCTTCCTCCGAAGGATAGTTCATCTTCATTGTAGATTTGCTCTTTTTGGTTGCCAGACTGAGTGGCGGCCTAATAAAATTTTCATGGATCGTTTCCGTTGCGGTGGCTACCTTCACGTCGACGCAACATAAATAAATGGCTGATGAATTACAAACGTAATTAGATTTGACTTAAGCAGAAACATGTTTCTAAATCAGCCGAGCCGATAAATGCGCGACCATTCTGATCTGCTTTGTGGAACAAATTAATTTCCTGTCATACATGATTAGGCAGCTTGTTCTGAATAGTATCGTCTTCATGGTTAACCAAATGAGTCATTCATCCCTTTTTGGATTTGACGTCTCGTCGTCACTCTCATGCAATTCAGCTGAACATTTTATCACAGAGTCTCCATCCTATTCTCATGGTCTTCGTAACGAGAATGATTTTTTTCTATGAATCAGTGGTGTAATGACCAAAAATAGTTGTAGTTTCTCAGATGCTGGGCTGATTGGCAGATTGACAGCTAATCGTTATCTAATTAACACTTGTCATTAAGGATCCATAGTTAAATTGGTCTCTGGACTGACCTTAAAGCTTTGGATGCATCATGAAAGCCACCCCTACATCAGTCACCACTTGAATGAGTGTGCTATCATCCGTCTTCCCCTCTGGCTGTTTGATATGTATCTTTAATATCTCCAATTACTAAAATAGAGCCTCTATCTTTAGCCGTTCACAGTTCATCTTAGCAGGCAGCGCAGTGACTGCTCCTGAAATATCATCTCATGTCTTCACAGATTCCTCTTTCGGAGTTTTCAGGGTTGAGTGTTGTCAATGAAAGCAATGGCGTTATCACTTTATATCAGGAGATGTTAAATAATGCACAAATAAACCCATAGCACACGTACATACAAAGACAGACAACTGTGTACAACTCAGCAACAGCTTGAGATTTTGTGTGCGGTATCAGGATGATCTAGGTTTACACATATTGCTTTTATAAAATCTATGCTTTCCATGTTGAAAAATACACAATCCTCATTCATTTATCCCTTGCACACACTGACATATTGCTTCTGGGCAACAAACAGCCCTTTATGTCAGAATCAGCACCATTCCTGACGGACAATGAATTTGTACTGTAAAGCTCTGAGTGGAAAGATGTCTGTTGACAGCTCTAAATCATTCAATAAAGCCTTTTTGTGTTTGCAGACAACACTCAGGGGTATCATCCAATGTGCTTTCTGTTCTTCCTTATATCCTGTTGCTCTGTGGGAACCATTCTAATTGTGCCATATATTTGCCTGAAGACTTCATCAAGTGCCTTGGTGACTCTTACAGGGATTCACAAAAGAGTTGTTGTTTTTTTTAGATATATGAGAACTTCTTCCACTTCTTTAGATATATGAGAACTTCTTACCGGCCACACTATGAACCACACGCTATAATCCTTTTAATGCCAAACAGATGCACCGTTACGAGGAGCGTACATCTTTTAAAACCTTTAAAAGAAAACTAAAAAAAACGTCTAATGCCAGTCTAGTGAGGTCTAAAGTCTAATGAGGTAGTGAGGCATTTATTTCTTAAAGGTTGCTGTTTATTTCCAAAGGTTGTTATTGAGGAAGCAACAGACAGTGCCAGTAATTATGAGGCTATTCCTCCCATCCAGATATTGGAATGGTGTGTGCAACCACTGCTAATGGCTCCACTGTAATATGCATTGCCATTGCAGCAGGAGTCCACCTCTAGCTTCTTTCTCTGGAGGAGCTGCGGCCATGTGAGCTAACACTGTGTAGAGTATTTGGATGCAATGAATGCAGTATTGCTATATTCAGCCTAACCTTGGCTAACCTGCAAGGCCGTGATATGAAAATGCACCCTTCAGTTGGAAGGGCACACAGATGATGTGTTCATCAACACCAATAATAACTTTTTATTATTAAAATTGCTCTCTAGTGGTGACTCTGAGTCTGCTTTGTCAAAATAGATAACCTCTGTAAAACGTATTTAACTCGGCAGCGTGTTAGGGTGCAATTTATATCCAATGATATGTCTCATTTGGCTGTAAAAACTTGTTCCACCCTATTAGCAAAAAGTTCAGGAGACGGGATCCAGCAAACATCAATCCAATTAAAATAGAATTTGTCTCCCTTCATTTGATACTGTGCTGTAATGTTAGAGCATCGACAATTAATTACCACGTGGTAGTAACGATTAGTTTATACTAGTAGTGACCCAAAGGCAGTATCCATGACCCTAATGGTGGACATATTATCAATAGTGCCTGTTATCACCCGTATGTTCTTGGAGAGTCATTTTCATTTGCCCTTCTAACGATGTGAAGGCAGAGGACCCTCACCTCACCCTGAATTTCATCAGCTCATGTACCGCAAGGGTATGCGGTTGAATAAAAACCTTCCTGCAGGAGAATAGATTCCCTCCGCCAGCATTGTACCGTTAGCTGTCATGTTGACCTGTGATGTAAATTAGCCTGTATGATAATGTTTCAAAAGGAACAATGGAAAAAAATACCATTTCAAAATCTGTAATGAAAAAAGTCACGGTGAGCTTGAGCTTAATTACTTCAGAAACATTTCTATATGCAACGCTTTACTGAGATGATGCATCACCAGCCTTCACCTCCTTTCTCTCCTGTTTTAGTAGGAATGAGGACTTGCTTATTATTGGTCCATTCAATTCAAGGGTGTTATAGTGTCAAATGAGATTTGTTTCACAGTTACAAGACGTAATTGGTGGAGGCTCTCTCAGTAATTTACTCTCAGCCAGTGCTACTTCACTTTATGGTGAATAATTGCCACTGTCTGGCTCACTAGGGTTATGGCCAGCATGTCTGCTGAGCCTCAGCAGCCAAGGGGACAATGATACACAAGGCAGAGCATCCTCACGCTCACCTTTGCTATTTGGTGATGTCTTGTTTATAAATATAATTTTAGTGTTTCAAAGTGAACTAGTTCTGAATGTTAGCAGGAATGCTGGCAGAATGTATTCAGTGCAATTTCATGACAAAAAAAATCACACAGACTTGCTAAATACAGATCATGACGCAGATCTTGCATAAGAATATATATATGGTGGGTGGTTTTCATATAGGCCCACTCTCAACTTCCTTGTTGGAAAAAAAATGTGAGGAAACAAGTAAATATTTGATGAAGTTATGAAAGGATTTACATTCCTTCCTAATGTGTCATGCAGGATATTATCTCTCTGGTAAACGTGCATGTACATGTACACTACTTACTACTTTCTGTTTATCAAACCAACTCAATGAAACGATACCAAAGCCTGTTGGAGATAAACAATAAGTATGAATGATTCTACAATCTCATCTTATGACCATGACAATCCCACAGTGCCTTATTATTTGGACTGACCCTCTGCTGCTGATAAGGCGAGTGGTACAATATTAGTGAATAATAAAATATTAAAACAATAAAATATTAGTGAACGTAATCCTGAGCCCCCTGTGACTCATTATCAGTGGCTCCCTGTCTGGCAGATATCATGAATCACCATTTAGGTTTGTTTGATCATGGAGCCAAAAAGTCCCATCTTTCCTCCTAATATTTACAATAGCTGGTGAAGTGTTGCGTAGTATTTGACCCACCGTACCTGACTTATATAAAATTTGCAATGTTGAGAATGGGATCTGTGATCGTTCAGTTAGGCTTAAATTCAGATGTATATCATGTATAGTGATAAGGTATGGAGGCTGCATTCATTTTCTGCAGTACAATTCTCATTTGATAGTTAGACAACCAGTTAGATATTTTCCAATTAATAAAATACATCTGAGACCTACAAAAAAGCAACAAAAAAAACAAAAAAAAAAACATGAATTATTGAACAAGCGTGATGCTTAATGAAAAAAACAGAACATATCCAATTATTGCTGTGCACTAATGCAATTACATTACTAGAAAAGGGATGACAGAGCACTATGAATTATTGATATCTAGTCATTTAATATCATGGGATACAGACATCAATTTGGATGACAGTGCCATTGATTCTGAGTGGTTGAGTGGGTAACATTTCCTTAGGGATTGTTCCCTTTGGAAGGCAGTGGACTGTTGGACGGGCTTTATTGGGCTTATAACTCACCACGAAGAGAGACTGGAGATAGCAGAGCACCGTGTGGATAACCAATTTGGAAAAAGTCCTCCCTCTTGTCTTTAGGTTATATCTGGTATCTTAGACCAGTGTCTGTTCCCCTCACTGTGGGGCTTTGGTACTCCTCTGTTTAATGTAGCAGTGCAGACTCTTTTGCTAAGAGTTCCTTAAATGCTCCTGTCATGTAACAGCTGTGGAGAAACTGAGATGAAAAGATGGACTTCAATCCTGCCCAGATGGGGATTTCAATGAGCTGATCGTGGTTCGGCAGGAGTCAAAATAAGGTCACAACACACAAGCAACACTTCGCCATATTGGAAAAGTTAACTTTGTTACACTTTTGTGTCTGGTTTACAAGTGAACCAGGGCTTGTAAGCAAAAGTCACGTGGATTCACAAGTAACCTGTCATCCCGCCAATTAAGAGATTTTGGCGGTGGGAGTCAAAACGAGTTTGACTCCAGAACCTGTAACTTTAGCAAAGCATGATGGACTTGCCGTAATTCACCTTCTCTCTGTTCACATTTATTCCTCGGCCCCTATATGGAGAAGGCATTTCATCTCATCTTGACTCCAAGTACGCTACGCTAGGTTTTCCAAGCATGAATAACTGCTGGCTATCAGTATCAACGTCCGTCCGTCTTATACCCATAAATAGGTAACGTTTTGGGGTCGTTTCCTGTAGTTCAGATTACGTTCTCACACCTAACAACTGCAGTTATTTGGTGTGCATTTGGAGTTCAAACGGCATTGTTCTAACCTTCAAAACCAAAAAGAACTAAAGAAGTAAACGCTCCAGAATCTGAATAAATCTCTGAATGTTCCCATGATATTCCAAGAGTTCAACCTTATATTATTGAAATGTTCAATTTTATTTTGTAACGCGAGTTGAATCCAGCAGGACAGGAAGACTAAGCTGCATCCCACCTGCCTACGGGCCACAGCAGAAGCAGGTCCTGATGTTATATTGATGGCCTTGGCTCAGATTGGAGTCCTTCACTGTCTGCTAGCAGTGTCCTGGTTATACATGCCTCACAAATTTTTAGCTTAGGGGTAGGATTTGAATAAAAATGTCATGAATGATTTAGCGACAAAAATGTTCCTATCCGAATGACGCGCACGCTTCTCAGTGTGAAATAATTTGGCACCGCGAGATTCACCTCTGCTACGACCTTGCTGCTTCTCGTGCAACGTTCACCAGCACAGGACAGCAGAAGCTCGATCTGGTGCGGGTATGGTTTGGAGAGCTTCCATTTTTGAGTGCTCTGTCAAAAAAGTACTCAGTAACATGTACTTCAAATCAAGCACAAGAGGTGACTTATTCTCCTGTCCTGTCAGTACTGAGGACTGGAAAAGCAGCCTTAATGCCATTTGGAGTGAAAATAAACTATACAGATTCAAGTCTTTTTGCAGACTCCCAATCAGTTCCAGATGAACTTTGTCAAATCGGGGGGTAAATGTGAAGGACACAAGCTGTTTGCATTGCGGAGCTCATTTCTGAGTTGTGAATGAGAGTTTTGGCATGCTCCCCTGTGCTGAAAAAGTTATTTATTATTAAATATTATTATTATTTATTATAGTTATTTATTTATTATAGGTATTTTTGCCATACTAAGCATGGGAAGTAGGCACACGCCACAGCTCTGGCATTCGGTGTCAAGAGGAGGCCCTAATACCTCAGCTCATTAGGCCTGGTCTCATTGTTAAGTGGTCTCGAACTCTCACTAATAAATTTGACTCTGAAGAGGTTGTAGAAATTGCAAATAGCAAATTTGCTAATTGCCTAAATGGTGATATTAAATTTTGCTACCGTGTTGTTCCCGAGGGTAATTGGCCTAAGTTATGTTAATAAAAGCCTTCCTCTGATTTTCAAGAGATTTAATTACAGATCCAGCTGATTGGAGGATGATTCTCCACTTATTGTTCTTACTGTTCTTGAACAACTCCTCTACCCTTCCAAGCAGTATCATGTCTTCACTTATACATTTTTATTTCTCTTCCTACTCAGGATTTGAACAGGTTCATTCCAGATTGCTGACATAAAAGAAAAACTCACTACGGGTTGTTATTTATAGTTGGTCAGGGTTAGCTTTACAATATCTTACCAGCTAATTGGCGTCAGGGTGATAACATAACAACAAATGTACCAAGATGTACTAAATCATGTACTGCAGTGATTACTGCTGCACAGAGCACATGTATACACACCATGGCTGTCTTAGCAAATACACAACACGTACAAATACACGTACTTTGAAATTCTCGGGGATATATTATTTTCTCACATGACGATTCAAAGCAATGACCCTGCCAGTGTTTGTGTATAGGTTGTATCTGAGCAGATGGAGCGCCAGCGCTGTCCGTCCCCCATGTCCGTTAATCTTGTTGACACTTTGACATTTTTACGGCACAACATATCTGTTCACATGCTCAATGAGTTTAGGATGGCCCCTGGTGATGCCTTGATATCACTTATGGATCAGACGCTTCTTGAGCCGGACAGGCCACAGTAAATTACACAAATCTAGATGGAGGAGGGAGGGAGGGTGGAGAGAGGAGGGCAATGACAGTGAGAGGGGCAGGGCAATTTGCTCATGTTCATTCATTACCTTCATTAAAGTTTGAGGGGGCAGACACATGCTCGCTGTCTGATTTATACTGTCAATCATTGCAACGATTGGACATTCAATTACCCTCCCTCCTCCAGTAGGATTCTAGCTCGGGGTTTCATTAAGCTGCAGGTGTGGAAGTCACAATATGCAGAAGAGATGCACAATGCAATGTATAGGAATCAGCGGTATTTTTGTAATGAAATCGCCAGCCAGATATGAAGACGGCAATGTAATGAAATCCACATTCATATTGGATGATATGAGGAAAAGGGTGAATAATAATAGCTCTTTTTTTTCTCAAGCCACATCATTAAAACTAGATTTTTCCCTGACGAGTGAACTACGGGAGCCAAAGCAGACCTCTACTGTGGCTCTGTAACACATCTGTATAAGTCATCTGGATTTCCCCATCATAAATAAATCATAACACTCATTTGTGAGCTTAAGCGGTCAACTTTGATTACCTTTGTTCAGTAGAGTGAGTTTGTTTGTAGAGTGTTACAATATACAGTATATGCTTTATATCGGATTCAGTGTTTTACTAGATGCCTGAGAAAATGATCATGGGTATTCCTGTCTTCCACAGTTCTTACTATCGCTCTGTCAAGGTTTTGGGGTAAGCTGTAATAGGACGCTGGCAGAGTACATACTTCTCCCCTCTGCTTGTGGATTCACACACAAAACAAAGATGTTTGTATTGTTGGAGAACCAAATCTAAAAATGTATTTGGTGTTTGTGTTTCCCTGTCCCGTTTGGCACTCTCCACTGCACACTAGCAAGAATTCATAACTTTGCAAAGCTGACACGCAAAAAGAAAGCAAATTAGCAGTACCTTGAAAGTCACTACAGGGGGTGGACAAAATAACAGAAACACCACATGAATAACAACATTAACTTTGAAGTAAATGAATCACAATTAGGCAGCTACACAGGCAATGTAACGAGTGCTGCTGAAGTCTAGTGGCCTTGAGGTTGGGCTGTATGTCAGGCTGAGGAGGGGGCCAGCTTGATTGGAATTAAAGCTCTGTTGGTGGAAAGCCCAGCAGGGGTGGCCACAGGAGGCTAATTGGTCTTTGTCATTTACCACATTGTCAGTTGAAGTGAATGAACACATTTCCCCATGCGCCTTCACCTTCCAGGTTAGCGTGACACAGCAGAGTGCAGCATGAGAAGCATCACTTCAAGTCCTATAGAGGTTGTTGGTTCTCACGTCATTTAAGTGATTGTAAAACCAGACATGTACATACTTTGTTTTTTTAATCTTTTCACATCAGCCGCTGTTATCTAATACTCCTTCAGACTGATGCATGTTCATAAATGTTTGAAAGAAGTGTAATAGAAAAATATCTTATACAGAGAGGGATTTCATATTTTATCTGGATTGTCAACCGGTCACTTAAAGAATAATAGTGTAGTCCTAGTACTCCGTTTATCTCTGTACTGTCATTGCACCAAGTAAAAACAACAGACAGCTCATGTGAACTGTACATTCTTTCAAAATGCATAAAATATGTGGATTCTTTTCACATTTGTTTGGCTTTGACCTACTGGCATTCCACAAAGTTGAGAAGAACAGATCATTCCTGCATGCAGCCTCCCTGCTGGGCAACAAGGATCTCACTGGTGACTCATCTATGTGGCCTGTAGTTTCCCTCACTGTCATCACTTTCCACAAACACTGTCCGCCTCAATCAGTTCACTGTGATTGTGACCATTAAATGCTTTGTAACTGAGTAGCCTACAGTGCAGAAAATCAGGTAGAAAGTGATAATAGATGTCCAATGATAAAGGGTAAAAAGAACATATCTGCTCCTTCTACTACTAAGATTATTTAATGCTATGCTAACCATATAATCAAATGATTATTAGAGTTGGAACAATATTTTGCATGGAAAACATCATTTCTCATGCTGTATATGAATCCAAACACACATGGACCCATTAACAATCTTTAAAACCGATCTCAGCGAGCCTGGTGTTACAGCACATTGTGATTCTGATATTAAAGCTCATTCTCCGGGGTCCGAGGGTCTTTGCAGAATCCTCCTCATTCTCTGTGCACAGATGTGAAGGCGCATCTCTGCTCGCCACGAGTAGATACTGGGATTGCACCACTGATACTGTATGATCTGATATGTTCATCCTGCCACACGTCCAAACTCGCTCTCCAATCCATGCAGATTTCATTCCACGTCCTCAAACCATCATTTCATGTAGCCTTATTTCTGTCAGAGAACGTGTCAATAAATCTGTCAGATACCTTTTTAACAATTTCTCTTAGAGGAATCTCTTCGTTTCAATGATCCACATATAGTTAAACATTAAACCATTTGTCTCAGCAAAAACAAGGATGGATCCAAGCTGTCGTGACATGTCAGTCAATAGTGTAATGCTCATGTTTCATTTACAGCACAGATTCTATCATCTTGACATACTAAGTGACAATCTCTGATGCATCACGTCTCCTCAGTGCAGCAGTAATGAAGAGAATGGGCAGTCTTCTGTCCAAGCTTTTATTTTAAGTCTATTCAATTTGATTAATTACTGGAAGAAGACTAAAGGTACGGAAGCCCTAAGAGGCCACGCAATATTATTTTGGGTTCCGTTTTCTCGTGATCACAAGATAAATAAGTAAATAAATAGCTCTTCACATGAAAAAGGCATGTGTCATGAAGAATCTTAACCATGATAATTATTTATTTATATAGGAAATGCATTTTTTGAGATTCCACAAATCATCTCACATCTACTTCAAATCCTCTCCTGAATGCCAGGTTCAGAAACAGTTCTTGAACTCTTATTGTTATGTGGATGGCAGATATCCTTTGATGAAAGTTTTCCTTGAGGTGCACATCATTTCATTGGTTTTTAATATTGCTGTGCCGGCATATGCCCAGCTGTGCACACCATCAAATTATGTGTGAAGTGGAATAGATGTGTTGAGCCGGCTCTAAGCATGTTCTTAAAAAGAAAAAAGTTCACCTTATGCCAATAATTTTGTTCTGAAGGATTATGTTATTTGGATTCGAGTGCTAGGGAGATAAAAGTTCATCTGCAAAGATGGATTCACAGCCGTAACATCACATCACCATAAAACCTGTCAACTGAGTGAATAAAACAGAAGCAATGATCAAATACCATACCACCTCCTATACCAGACATTCATCTGGGTCATCAACAACTAACATGTTGTTGAAATGTTACTGAGGAGAAAGGAATGATTGCAGGTTGAATGCTGCAGTTTGGTGTTTTTACAGTAAGTAAAGTCACCTGTTTTAGCCACCTATCATTCAAGGTGACTAAGTTATGGACCGCAAACTAAGCACATTGTCATTGTGGATTCAATAAGCAGTGAAAACCTTTCTTTGCTGACAAGGTCCTCACCTGTCAATATTTATCTATGTGTCACTGTCGGCTTTTCCGAAAGGGTTGCGAAAACAGATAGGAAAAGTTTTTTCAACCACAGTTTTAGAAGTAACTAGCATTAGCCTCTCCTCTTCAAAAGGAATCCACAAGATAATGTACTTCACCTTGGCTAAAACTGTAGAGAACATGATATTTCTGATAAGTCACTTTTTAAAAAAAAAAGGATTTTCTGTCAGACTAAGACAGACAAAATTTTTAAAAAATGAACAAAAATAAACAAAACAAACAAAATAAACAAAATAAAAAAATAAAAAGAGGAAAACTCACAATTGCATCATTTTTCATAGAGACTGATGAAAAGCACACCTCTTGTAGTCATTAGCAATCAAATTAGACATATGAAAAACATTGCCCCGATGACCACTCCTGTTCTCCTCGGTCAGGAATTAGCAATTATGTTTCATTAAGGCGTTTCCACCTGCGATGCTTTCCAGCTCATTAGCAGCCTGGTACTTCAACCTGGTGCTTAAGCTTGCAGTAAGAGTAACACAATGGCCTTATGGGAGAACAGGTGACAGGACTTCACAGCACTGCCAAGCAGGCTTTTTTTGCTTACCGATATGTACTAATTGGTGTCTACATCATTTCTGTTTTAAACCTGTAAGCACCACACACACTACAAGACAACACGGTACTGAGATAGCGCTCTAGCTTTAAGGAGATAATTATTGATATTTGTGTCTAACAGCTAACTCTCCGGAGTTAAAGGAGTACCACCGACCCGCATTCATTTTTAATATCCATCATTACTATTCTTGTCCTCCTCCCGGCTCACCTCACCTCTTACTCCATGTCAGGCACAGCCTTGAGATTCAACATTTTCACCTTCACAAAGAACATATTATAGATGCTTTATTAGAACTATGTGAGGTTAGACCTGTTATTTTCACATGCATGCTATCAATTTGGCATTACATGGCTATACTGTACTAAGGTGATCCATGTTAATATATATATGAGCTCAATATATACATCTTCAAGTCAGTTCTATAACAATTTAATCACAACAACTAATAGATATAGGAGTAGATGACGATGATTTCCACCAAGGCTGGATCGGGTGAGCTTGACAAGAAATGGAGATGCAGTACACTCAATTAACAGGAATTTACTGATATAATGACAGCATCCTCCCACTAAACCCACACACATTCACCCATTCAGTCCAGGCCCACCAGTCAATTGATTTGACTGGTGAAGAATGTTGTACGTTACATTACATGTTCTTCACCATTATCCATCTCAGCTGAATGGATTGTATTGCTGCAACACACTATTTGTGTATGTGTGTGTGTGTGTGTGTTGAGGGTGGGGGTTTGTGTGTGTAATTGGATGACTTGATATCCATATGGGAATTGCTTTCAGTTATACGTAAACAGGCACTGGTGTTTGAGCGCACTCCCACTGAGCAGCAAAGACGTCCCCTGAGGAACCGGAATGGAAGATTTTATGACGTCTTCTGAACGTCCAATGTTGACGTCCACACGACCTCTGTACAAGGTTAAAAATTAAGTGGTGCCGGAGATTAAACCAACAACCCTCTGGTGATGGGTCGGCCCCTCTAACCGCTAGGCGAACCTGCCGTGATCATGAAAACAAAAGTGAAACGTTTTCATGATTTTTGGACACACACACACACACACACACACACACACACACACACACACACACACACACACACACACACACACACACACACACACACACACACACACACACACACACACACACACACACACACACACACACACAGAGGGTTGTTGGTTCGATCCATGGCACCACCAAATTTTTAACCTTTAACCATTGGACGTTCGGCAGACGTCATAAAAAGACGTCATAAAATCTTCCATTCCTCCTCAGGGGCCGTCTCTTCAACGTAGACGAAGACGTTTAAAAGATTTTTGGACTATCTTTGCTCAGCGGGCCTGTTGAGACTATCTTTAGACCCATTAATTAACATACTCTCACCACTGGCTGTGCCTTACCACTCGGTTCTGATTTGATCTACAAAATGGATTACATAAACCAGTACAGCAGATTTAAAGTTACAATATTCTGTACATAATGGGACAATAGTTGGTAGAAGGCTTCATTCTCAATAGTTTCAATGCCATCAAGGTCATCAGAATGGTTTCCCATGAGGGGACACCAATGGGCATCCTGACAGAGACGGTGCTTGATGAGACCCATTTCACAAATCAAGAGAACAAATGAGCGAAGACTACTTGGAAGCATGAAGACATTTCTACTGAAATAATGGAGTAAGGAGCTAACGTTACCCCTGGCCCCCTGATGTTTGGCTCTGAGACGGTGAGGACGTTGGATCATCCAGCCACCTGGGGGACAAATAGAGACGGGTAGAGGAAGGTGGAGAGCAATGGAGGGGAAGTAATTAATGCAAGCAGGAGGGGTGTGATTGCAAACAAATTGGTGGCATGTAGAGACTTTAAACTAAGAGTGGATCCCACAGCTATTCCACCCCTCTCCTACCAGGAAGTAACTTGGAGGAGACGAGGGGAGGAACGGAGTGAAGTAGAGGCCGTTTGGGGCTGTTTATTTGCTACTCCCATCATCAAAAATAGACATCTGTCTCGGCGGAATGGAGGAGTGATTTTTGGAGCTTCGGGGATCCGGCCTACATGTCTGGTGATTGTTGAGACTCAGGTGTGCTGAGTGATTATAATGGGCAACAGCTGAGCTCCCTGATCAAGTGCAAAGCTGCAGTTCTTTCCCACGGTACTCTGCTCTCGAATTGAATGTATTAGGTATTGAAATATGACAATCGAAGCCGTTTCCTAGGGAGAGTATTCATTATTCAGTATACTGAGATGAGGAAATACTGAACATGTTTTAAGGCTCCAGATTGGCTACCACGATTATACACCAGACACTGTAAAATATGTAGAAAAATCTGGACTTCTGGTTTCTATAGCCAACAGTCTTCCTCTCTTTGTTTGTTTTTGATCTGGAAACCGTGGGAGAATGTTTGAATACTGACAGACTGCATCCCAGAATACTGAATGGAGAGCATCTAAAGCTGGCCAAGTGGTTCAGCCCAAACGGAGCTCAAAGGTCGAGCTTCTCTTGGGTTGTTCTGTAAATGAAAAATATCAGAGCATGTATTGTATATCGGTTGCAACATAAGGCTTTCACCAGGCTTGTATGTGTGGTTGAATTATATTACGACAGGTCCAACGGAGCAGGATGAATCTCCAGGTGTGTTTGATGTCACTGAAACTGCGGGGGTCAGGAAAGGGCCACGATATAAGACCTGGACAGATGACCGCCCCGCCTCTAAATTACTGTTGCACTGAGGAGCCTTTGTTGCTACCTGCGCAAGAGATGACATCACTGGACCTCAGTATGTCAACATGACTAAACCAGCGCATGAGATCAAAAGCTGTGAACTACACGCAACATGAGCATAGTACTGTTTGTGACTGACATATCATCTCAACAAATGGCAACTTGAATCTAAACCTGATTTTGGAGATACAAACAGTTGAAAAATATCTATTTCCGATCAGGGTGCTTGGAGAAGAAATAAAATAAGAGCTGGAAGGAATTTGTTTTTTAGCCATGCAGTGGATGAATGTGGATTATGGCCTGGAGGTATGGGGGGTGCAGACTCATTCACAGCGTTGTATGTGAGCATCAGAATACTGAAATCAACATGAGCAGCCACAGGCAGCAAGAGGGGAGCGTCAGACCCGCTGGATGTTTTGGAGTACAAACCTGCAGGATTGGATTGTGGCTGCAGTGTGTGGGCCTCGCATGACTGTCTGGCCTCTAGAGTCACACTGGGATTCGTGTCAGTCCGGACAGGACGCACCGTGGTGTGGTCAGCTCGTCGAGGAGCATCTGGATAGGCAGTGGATAGGTCTAGGAGGATAAGGACTGAAGACGGTACTATGGGCAGTCTTGAGGACAGACTGGCTGGAGTCAAACAGGCTATTCTGTAAGAGATATAAGCTTTTACCTACCTTGACAAGTGCCAAACACTTGATTATTTCCTTGAAGTTTAGTAATGATCTTTAAATAGTATTTTAGACATGCACACTCTCGTTAAGACTAAATGGTCTGAAATTGAGAGAACTTTGATATTTTTTAAGTTAAAGCTCACTCTTCTATGGTTCAGTTTATATCTAAGTTATTTAAGGCATAATCTATTATACCATCATATATCATAATATCTGTTTTTGTGGTAGGGGAAATTGTGATGATGCTAAAATAGGTTTAAAGTATCATGCAAAATTGAGTTTAAAGCCAAAGAAACTCCAAGGAGGGTCTTCTGAAGGGCACAGAGCAATCAGGCGTGCCATAAACCTGCATGGGATAAATCACCATAGCACTGGCACTAACCACATCCACTCATAAGACTGCTGCAAGAAATGTTCTTTGATCATTGTGGAGAGCTGCTCAGCTCGCTTTCCAGCTGAGACGCAGGACATCGAGGGAAACAGAATTCCAGGAGAGCAAGACAATTAATAAAACAAAAAAGAAAAAAGAAAACGATGATGGATGATTCTGTCCTCTAAAATATTTTGTAGGCAACTATTTTGTGTGTTCCTTTTTATTAAATGATGGAGATCTCATTTTGCAGCAGAGCTCTTTAATTGGAATTAGGTTTAATGAAGAGGATGCTTGTTAGTGCTTGTCACAACGACACTGAACCTGTTGAGAGAGGGATGAGAGGAATGTCTCTGAGAAACACGCAAGCTCCCACAGTTTCTAAGTCTTGACAATGGCAACCCTGAAAGATTTAGCACAAAGAGTATTAATTACAATCCCAAGGGCCCGAAGGATTCCAAACATTTTACTTCACAATTTAGTCGCTGTGGACAACATAACCAGTCAGTCATCATCATCAAAACATATCACTCATTTTAAACTTGTATTTTGACATTGATATAGGGAACAAAGATGGTAGACCTACCATCTGGGCTTTCCGTACAGTAGAGTATTTGAACTGGAATAGGTGCTCACAAGTCTCATCTCTGTGTAAAAGAGTGTTTTACACAGAAAATTGGCATGTCACTTTGGGGAAGAGATCATGTTGGATAAGATCAACCTTCTAATCTACTAATTTAATTCTGGGTGATTCGCTGAAAGGCGATTTGAGGACGTTCCACACCCTCTTCTTTTGTCGTTTTTCCCGGGCTTGAAACATGTTATGTTTGCAGCACAATGACTCTCCATATAACCGCTTTTTGCATTTTAAAATGTTGTAAACATACAGTACATCAGAGAGAGAGAGAGAGACAGCCAAGGTGGAACTTCTCATTGAAGGTGTTATTGGCTCTAGCAGTGTGACATGTCTCTTCATGGGGATAAAATACATAGATCTCATTATCTCCACAGGTCTTTGATGCGTGTGTCCTAGATGCTCATCCAACAAAGACGCATTCTTTCACCCCAGCCCTGGCTAAATGTCACAGAGGAGTGGGTACTGCCTACACTGTGTGTGTTCTTACTGCCTGGGTTTTCAAATAATAGAATCAATCAATAGGAACATCTATTTATTAACATTGGATTTGCACATGCAGTGTGTCTAGAAACCAAGATGCTTCCTCTGCTCACTTTTAAACAAGAGCATCATTGCTGGGAAGAAAAGTTTTACCTCCAAATACCCTGTTGTTCATTAGGTGCATACAATACGTGGTGTGTGGCACTAACAAGCCTGTTCATTAGACCTAATTCCAATTAAAGAGGAACACACTTACAAACATACTTACACTTACAAAATGCTAACATTTTCCTGCATATTTCCCACCCATCTGTGTTTAACGCTGGACAAACGTTATTGTTGGCAATATTGTGATACATGGGAAAACTTGAAAAAGCATCATTATTGGGATTACATGATGCTTGTGAATGAATTGAGGCAAGCAGCAAAATACGTCTCTGAACACAAAATGAGGTTTTGTTGACAACCTCCCATGTCCTCTCATTTTGCAGTCTATCTTGTAATGATCAGTGCTGTCATCATATACAGGCACAGCATTTTAATCTTTGTTCGTACTCGTGACCATACACCGGTGATATGACTTCCATCTGAATATTTTACGCTTGTTTATGCTTCTTCTTCTTCGCAGGTTTTGAACAGAGTTGTTGGGAGAACGCCCTTCATGCATTTTTTATGAGGCAAGCTCCCCATTGATTTAGCCGCTGTTTAATCTCAGCAGTAGCACGATATTTTCCCATGTCAAAGTCACCGTCACTATTCCCTCAGCTTCTGCCGTCACATAGAATTACCTGCTCCACCCTCTGTCGGATGAGGTGAGTTCAGGAGTAGGGTGGAGACATATTAGACACTTTCCTAGAGCAAAGTCAACTGGGATATGCCAGGTGCTGCGTGATTCAAAATGTCAATAGGATTGAAAAAATATTGGTTTAAAGGAAACAATCGGCCAAATGACAAATGATCCCTGAGAGTAATGACAAGCAAAAGGAATCATCAAGAATCATGTCTTGGGGGAAATTAAAGATATCCAGTGTTGTCTTAGGTGGAACATAACCTGAATAGTCTACAAACTGAATGAATAAAAACAGTGTACTTAAATTGTTTTGCTGTTGCAATGTTTACATCCATACTCCAGTGTAATGCATCCCGTGCAACGTAGACACACTCTGGAAACTTTGCAGCATGGTGAAGATGATCTGACCCCATTGTTTGAAAGACAACTGTAATGTAAGTTGTAATTGTTGCATCATCACTGATCACTGACTGCTACTGGTGTTTTTCAAGCACTGGAAAGAATGTAAACACGTTGTTGTTGTATAGTCGGCATGCACCCCGAACCTGATAAGCTAGACTGATACTGTGATATACTATTCAGTCATATAGCACACTGGATCTGTTAGATGCATGCAGAAAAAAACACATGCAATATTACCTAAAGAAAATCCATTATGGGCCAGTATGTTGTTGCACATGAACTGAGTCAGGGAGTTTTTTATAAATACATATTATTATATATTATATTTTATCTCAGAGCTCATCCCCACCTTGCTAGGGATATAGACAGCAGTTTTGCAGTAGGCTATGACAGTATGGTGGTCATCTATTCAGCCAGCGTTCTCACAATGAATGCAGAAATAGCTGCGTCACAGACTGCCTACAGCTTTGCTAATTGGCAACGGCTTCAGAGTCTTGAATATTTCATATCAGACATTAGCCATAAGATCAGGGTGCATTTATATTTGCTTATAATGACCCCCAAAAGGTTAAGGACTGGCTCACTACCGAGACATTTACATCACTCTGTGTGTGCAGTGGGGAGTAACCTTACGGCAAATAACATGAAAGACTCTGTCACCGTCTCGCCTGCACTTTTTAACCATCGAAGTAAAAACAAACAATCCTGCAGTGGAAATCTTTATACCTTTAATTTATTGCAGTCCACGTCAAATCAACCAAATAAGTCAAAATATTTGTTTTCTGCAATTTATCATTGTTAGGTTTTGGTCAACACATTAATCCTGCAATCAGAGAACGCTGTATGCTCAGACAAATTATCTGCAAACTAATTCTGCATGTTTTATTGATTTTAGTTTTCAAATGGCTCTCAAATCAGCCACACATGGTGCACAGTGTACTTTTATTCCAAACAGGAAATTTGAAACTGTTCCAATGTTCTGTTAATATTCTATCGATCTAAATTAAGGTAAACATTGTGGGGAACAGCTGTGATAAATATAATCGCTATTAGTGTCACTGTGAAATACAGCCAATGACCCTGCACACCGCCCGCGTTGAACTCTCACCGGGAAACTCTAGCCAGAAGATTGGCTGGATATAGTTTCCCGCCCCGACTGTGACTTAAGTTCAAAATTACCACCATGGGAATAAGGTCTATAGAGCATGGTGAGGGTTTCCACTAAAAGGGTGTCAATTCCTATTAGTAGTAGTGGTGCTGGTCACAGGTGACTTATTGACCAAGTGTTCTATTTCAGCAACACCCTGCTTTTACACTCGCTCAATTATACACACTCAGACCTGGCAGCTATACCCACAGCTTTTACACTCAGAGCAGCTGCAGTTAACAACCCCGCTCATCACAGCGTGTTGATAATTCTTGCTGATATGTTCCCAGCTGGAGAGGGGATTCAAACTGGCAACCTTATTTCTTTAACCGTCAAGCTACGCTGCCCTGCAATGGTTGTTAAGTGCTGCGAATGTGTGCGTGCCGGTTTGTGTGTGTGTGCATGTACGTGTGATTATTTAACATGTAGTCAAGGAGTATTGGGGGGTAAAAAGGGGGATGATAGATCGCCTGCCACAAAAAGAAAAGGGCGAAAAGGTTCTATCAATCAAAGATCAGCGAATCAGGATCACAGCCATGTTAAAAGTTTAATGACCGCTGAGATGAAAGACTCCTTCAGATGCTCTCTCTGATCCACTGGTGTGTGAAACCTGTTAGTATAGCTTAGAACATCATTTAGATGATAGATATATTAAAATATGTTAGTTCGGATAAAATATGTTAGTTCGGAAACACATTATCATTTATTTTCTAATATAGTTTAAACAAATAGAATAAAAAAAAGATTATGGTGTATTTTTTGCCTCTGGCATTTCAACTGAGAAGAAAGAGCTGCATGACAAAAATGTCACTGTTTGCTAAATATTCCATCTATTTGTCGTGACCACTGAATAATCATGTAGCGTGTATAATCTCCATTAGGACCAAATTAGCAAGACTGATTTCCATATCAAAAGCCATTGTAGTTTCACTGCTGAGGATTTGGGCGGCTTTGGCAACAGCAGAAAACTGAAAAACAGAAAAAAGGCTCTCCTCGTGTTGCTTTTGCTAGATATGATTGATATCCAGTATATGATTGTGTTGTGACGTTATGAAACCCTGTGGTCTCCGCTTCCATTTCAAATTGAATGTGTGACATTCTTAATATGCTATATTGTGCTTCAGGGCGATGAAACCGATTTCATAATTATCTTTGTGCATTAGGGATTACCTCCTCATAAACACAGATCTCTTTTCTCATTGGTAATCTGTTTGCAGATCATATTATCAGGAATTGATTCTTTTACTTTCTGTTAATTGTAGGACTTGTCAATTAGCTTGTGGTGAAGATTTCTCTTTGCTTCTTTTTGTGTTTTTCATGTTTCCTTTAATGTTTTTCATGATGCAACATAGTTGTGCTGGGTCTGTGACTTACTTTTGACTCAGCTTGACACATGTTTGGTTTTGCCATGAACTGGCAATTGAATACATCTTGATGTACCACCTGCTGAAAAGCTCATGACACTGTCTTACATACATCGCCTCTACCATGACGATTCATACAATATACAAAATTAGTGAACTTGACATGAGAACAGGCTGAATCTGAGTTCAAAGTGAATAGACAGTTTAATGTCTATCAATGGAAGCGGCATCAGCTGAGCTCAGCCTGATACTAGTGGGTAGTGGGTGGTGATGGATCACTATCCCTTAGTGATGGCTCTATCAAAGCTTAATATGTGTGTGGTTAGTCATTTATTTACCATAGGCCATGAAACATTAGTGTCACAGTATTGATTTCTATCTATCAATAGTCTATGTAGCTGGGTGATGTTCAGACACTGTTAAAACACTAATCATTTCAAGACATCTCACCAAAGTAAGTGGGAATTCAATAAGCATCGATTTGATATTAAAGTGCACAATAGGATACAAATGTCATCAGTAGTGGAGATTATTTTACACAATTCCACTAAGCACAGTTTTACTTTACAGTTCCCTTTCATAAAACGTATTTCCCCTGCATTTTCTCATTTATTATTATTATTATTATTTTTACAAAACGCTGCAGATGACATTTTTGTATGGGCATCATTTAGTATTAAAAACATGTGATCATATCATTCATAACGATTAAGAGCTTTCCAACGGCAGACCACGTACCTGGAGCATCACAGCATTGTTAACTCACTTCAGCTTAACAGGCTCTGAAACATTTATATTTTACGTCATGATCATTTCGTAAATACTTCGTAAAAGATTGCCGGTGGAATTCTATAATAAGGGATAGAGATTTCTGTTCTGTTCCCATGCTGTAGACTAATGAGCGTGTGCATGATAGTGCAGAGTATCAGACCTGTCATTGATTGCTGACATGCTGTGGAAGTAAAGGACAGAGTGGGGCCAAAGGATAAGAAGCCATGCTGCAAGCTGGGAGTGAACAGAACTGACCTTATCCA
The DNA here is from genome assembly GCA_034670405.1 of Hoplostethus atlanticus. Lineage (NCBI taxonomy): Eukaryota > Metazoa > Chordata > Actinopteri > Trachichthyiformes > Trachichthyidae > Hoplostethus > Hoplostethus atlanticus. The sequence continues at coordinate 1,978,532 of JAXDDX010000060.1, forward strand.
CATTATACGACAGAAACCTAAAGAGCAAGAGAAATCAGATGCTGCTGTGCCGTCTACGAGAAATTGATAGTGGCTGTGAGGTCGGGGAAGTTAATTTTTGTTTGTTTTCCCGTCAGGAACCACCCAGGGACGTGACTCAGCCTGGTTGTTTTTAATTGCACTCACCCCCTTGGTTAAACTTTAGTTACTTCACTGTGAAATTCGGTGTACTGCTTTAATGCTTCCTCTTTTCTCTAGGTGTTGGATTCAAAGATACGTTCATGTGGTGGATTAAAACTTGGACAACTCACCTCAGCCTCATGAATAAAAACACATCATAAATGCCCCACTTATCCCTCTGATTTGGGACAAAAGTAACATGGTGTAAGGCGCCGTAGCAATGGGAGTGTGCGGCGAAGCAAGTAGGGCATTATGGGAAGCAGGGAAGCACAGCCGGATGTTTTTATCAGAGATTTAAGTGCACTAGTAATTTAGCTTTCTACTCTCCTGATTTGCAGTTTCAGTTGTCCTGTTGCAGCTGCTTATGGCAGAGATACAGACACACACACACACACACACACACACTCCTATACACACTTCGGCCACACATTGGCACATGGTACCTGCTCATAATTTTGCACAGTTATTCCCTACACTCTCTTAGCAACCTCTCCACTGTGCTCTCTTAAGACGGACCATCTCAAATTTCATAATCCCACTGTTTGCATGTATGAGCACGCCCCCGGCCAAACAAGACAGGACCAGCGCTTGCCAGAGCTCATTGATTGTCCACATGAGTCTATCGCACAAAGCAATTTTGGAGCACATCTGGAGTGTATTGCGATACTCGGGAGCGTGATGAATGAAGTGGTTACGAGTTGTGAGAAATGAGAAACAGAAAGATTTGATTAAACGAGAGCAATACTTCTCATGGAGTTGCAATTCAATTAAATTCAAAGGGTTTATTTGTCACATACACAGTTATAACAGTAAAATGGCGCGTTGAGATGCAAGGTGGCATACTCCGAACACCGTGCTAGGCAGATAGGAAGAAGAAAAAGAGACTAAACTAGGAGATACTACAATATATAATATTCCTGACAACGTGTCTCTGGCAAATCACCCTACTTTCATAACATGAAATATAATAGGTTGCAGTTACTGTATTCTCGCTGTTGTCACTCCATTATGAAGGAAGCTGTATATTATTATATAGTCTCCGAGTTTGCACTTTCATTTGGTACATTTCCACACAATACTTTGGTTAATCAGATCAAGGCAATAGGTTGATTAAAGCATTTACATGGTTCAAAGTATCACAATTTCCCACAAAGCTGTTTTAATGCATTTATTTGATACTCGGGTTAGTTTAGGGAGAGGGATGTAGCAGGAATCTAGTTGTGTTAATTGGGTTCAGTGATTATAACCTTATTCTGATTAAGATAATCAGACTAAGGCGTTTACACGACATTTCCTATAGTCTGAGTATTACTGGATTATTAGTGTGCGTGTAAACGTACTCACTGTGTTCATGAGCACCTGGAAGTGAAATAAAACCATGGCCTTGGCGTATATAGAACTATTGTTGGTTCTGGAGAAGAGGGGAGGAGATGTGTTCTTCAGCAACAAGTGAGAGAGAGAAACTGATAAAGTGTGACAGTGCTGTGACTGCAGTCCGGCAGGGGAAATGCAATAGCCTTGAGCTGATTATTCTCCTCCTAACAAAGGTTCAACTCTGTGGCTCTTTCCAACTTTTGTCTCGGATACAATAGTTTTGGCCCGGTCAGAATAGACACAAAAACTCGTGGATTTAGCAGCTTAGCACATAAGGAAAAGGACTGATGATTTGGTCCAACATTCTATGTAAACCTGTCTGTGCTATACAGACCAATTTTCCTTTACTTCCTGAGCTCAGTCTTCCTCAGTGTTTTCCATGATATTTCCATTATTTAGTTGCATAAGGTGCAGCATGTTCTAGGCACATCATACACCACCTCTTCCAAGAAAAGATCTCAGGAGATTCCCATATTTACATGTCTTCAAAATAAGAAGCTTTATATCCAACTGGTAAAAATAAAGAATTAAATGATCTTAAACATAAATAGCAATTTGCCTTTTAATATTGTCCAGATGTCTACAATTGAACTTTGTGAGTATCCCAATTGATTTGCAATAGCTGGTCCAGTTTCTCTGCCTTGTTTTCTTACCTTGTGTTTAATTGCAGATATCACGCTCACACGCCTGCATGCATTTGTTTGCTTTCTCTCCATGTGGTTGTAAGTAGGTGGAAAACACAAACGTCACCAACGGTGTGGTGTCGCTGGTGTTGTGGTGTAGCACTACATGCACACACACACACACACACACACACACACACACAGAGGCTTATACATATGCTGTGATTTAACACCTAATAAATGGTAAGAAAGCGGTGGACAAAAAGTCTTGCCGACCCTTGATATTTACAAAGACCTGCTCCATGGGTCTTTCAAGCCCCCTCACCTCCTGATTTCTTTACTGCTTTTCTTGCCCGTGGCTGTTCACATACACAGAGCTACACCTAGAGGAGCTGAGAGGAGGTGGGAGTAAGGCGCCGAGACTGGTGCTGCCCCTAAACCAGAGCTTTCCCCCATCACTCCTGAAAGGCCCATATTCAGAGAGTGTGAAATGACACGGCGATCCCACTCGGCTGGGGAAAAGTAGGACTACGGGTGCAGGAATCAGGAGGATGAGCACGTGAACATTATTGGTGCTTTGTGCCATACAGGGTCATGACACTGGAAGGTCAATATTATCGATGTATGATGTCTTTTCTTCTCTTCCCCTCTTGTATTTTACACTCACATGTACATGTACGCATTGCGATGTACGCCGCCCTTATTCTCCCTCTCTCTCACACCCTGTCTGTCTGTCTGTCACTCTGTCTCTCAGCAGACTCTTCCCCGCAGGTTTACCCTTCGCACGGTGTCAAAACTAATGAATGTCAGTGTTGCGCTCTTTGAGCACACTGTCAGGGGAGACGTGGACATCTTAAAGTATCTCTCAGCCTACCTCCTACATCTATACCCCACCTCATTTTTTTAACATCCTGTTCTCTCCACATCTTAAAGGGTCGTGTGTCTTTGTAGAGGCACAGTTACCCCGTTGTCTCCCCTATATCTCTGTTTGGCACGATAGTGGTGTCAATCCACTCCCTCTCCCAAAACAGATGCCAGAACAAGACAGGGACAGCTGATAGTCTGTGTAAATGACAACAAGCAGAAAACACCATGCACCAATGAGCCACTTTGTTGGGCTTCGCAATATTTTTCCAGTGTTTTGGTTTTTCCGTTCACTTTGCAGTTGAGTTTGTAGTTCATTCACATCGTTTGAGACTTCCTAATGTTGTCGCCAATTTCATTGTGTGAGCCGAAGCTAAATTTAGAGTGTTAATTAACCAAGCTCGCACTCCTGCTCTGGTTGTTCCTGCAGTTTGATTTGTTTGTGTCACCCAGATTTCCCACCTCATTCTTGTGCTTCCAAAATTCCTGTAATAGATGTTCAGTTTCTCTGAGTCTTCCTTCCTCAAGTTTATTCTAGATATCCTAATGTCTGCTCACCATGGGTGGTTTTCTTTCTTTCACCTTCACCTATTGGTGCATAATGGAATCTTTCTTTTATATTCTGACATCAACACTATCTACTTGAACTATCTACTAATTGAATTTAGGGCTCCTACTCTTTTCCCTGCACAGTGCAACTTGCTCCTTAATTGAAGTTAACAAAATTCATTTGAATTCAACATGCAGGTTTTTTTTTTCTTTTGCAGCATGGCATGCTCAGGGTGTTTGATTAGTTGTTGCTTAGCAACAATGTATCCTGACCATCTGCCAGTCAGTGAGTGTCCCATATCCCACCATCCCTCTTTACTAACACTCTCTTAACACTAACTAAAATAAAGTCCCAAAATCTCAGCGTTCCGTTTGGAGCTCCTGTGTAAGCTTTTGTATGTTTATAATCTAGCACTTTTTTAGATTTAGTTCTGCCTTGGGTATAGATATTGCCATTGTTGAAGCCCTGTGTTTTTTGCATGCTTTTCATACGACTGTACTGCTGTTGCACTGCTGCTTTACACCAGAAGGAATCATATTGGCAGTGTCAAGTTTTGTGCTGCTGCAGGGCTGATACAGGATAGAGGAATGATGGCATTATATGATGTCTACTGCATCTGCACTATTGTCATTTAATTCTGTCAAGAATAAATATGCTTCTTGTATAACTGTCAACCGTTACAATAAGCCCTTTTTCAATAGGATTCTCTGTGGAACCTAGGACTAGGTTGCAAGATGTGCTTTGTCATCATTCGATCTTTTTTCCTCTCCCAGGAGATACCGAGCAGATAGAGCAATGTCTGCTTTCTATCCCTGTGTGCATGTTGGCAGCATCATTTCCATCTATGCTGGTTTATTGGTTGAAGAATAAACAAACAGTCACCAGATTTGCCTTGACTGTGTAATATCGATGACAAACCTGGCAAGCCCTGAGATGCTTCTTATCATCTGATAACAGTAAATTGGTATTGAGATCATTCATCCAAACAGTGCAGGATGTTTTTCAGGGTTTTGGACCTAATGGGAATGCGTCACTCAGAATAATGGTTTTATATGCCTTCATTTACTTTAACATTGGTTTTGGTATTCCATTCATGCCTTTTACTCAGGACATGTTTCCACTGTTTGGGGTTTGGGTTCACAAATACTTCATATTTTATCAAAGTTACAGCAGCAGCATATTATGCCTTTGATGATCAGTTCAGTATGCTGCTTGGTGTTAAAAATACCTTGAAAATACAAACTCCTCTAGAACAGTTCCTAAAGAAGTTTTACAACAGCGATGAAAACACAGAAAAAACAAGACAGAGTGTCCCTAGTGATGGCTGGGCCGCTCTGGCCACGCCTCCTAGTGATGGCTGGGACGCTCTGGCCACGCCTCCAGGCTGTGACCACAGCCCAGAGCAAAAACTACAGCGCTCAAGAGGAACATACTGTATCTGATATGAAATGCATTGAGATCATATTGGATATGATTTATACAGTATCACATCTATGAGTTACACAGACTTCTCAGGTTCACACAAACAAAAAGAACAGACAAAAAGAAAGAGTTAATATTTCAAAGTCATAAGGCAATATCTTAAAAACACAGATGATTCCAACCTAAAACAATGTACTGTTTCCCAAGCTAAGGTATTAATAAAGTTGTTTAGTTTGACAGTATATCAGGATTTACTGGCATGCCAACAATCACTTTGTAGAGGGAGGTGTCACTTTTGGATATCTTGTTTAACAAAACTCTCTACATGTCGGTCAGGTGAGGTAAACATCCTTCTCCTCTCCAACTCTCTCACACACACACACACACACACTTTACATGCCCATTCATATGGTCTTATTTATGAACTATAAACTGAGTGTATGGCATTTCTTTTCACTCACCTCTTCATATCCCCCCTCAATGCTCAAGACTCTAGGTGCTTTGCTGTTCTGGCAGTCTTGTCCTGTTAATAGGTGTTCATTAAAATGCAATTGCTATGTTTTGATGTGTTTTTGTTTTCCTCATCTAACGAGGACAATTAAAATGTATTCAGGGAATCAATGGCATTGTCTCTGTGGACCTTTAAAGGGTTTTGGCCAAAAATACTAATTAGTGTCCGATTTCCATTGTAGATTAATTTATTCTTTTTTCCACCCACGGACAGGCTCCGGTCTCTCTAACGAGGCCTGTCTAGGTCTGGAGGAGGAGAGAGGAGACAAAGTGCAGGTGGCAACCCTCTAATTACGTCCCCAGTGGTTGACTACATTACCCAGGTACCCTGGGCTTCTGACAGGTGGGTGGGTGGACACGAGATGGCCCATCACTGAGATGAATGACAACCTTAATCAATCATTTCCTCAGTCAATCCATCAGGGAAGGGAGTAGGCCAATGTTTTTCACTGCTAATTACAGTAGCACTTTAGATTGTGGTCTTATCTGGCTGATAGTACTCTGCCAGTAGAATTGGTGGAGCATATGTGCAAGCCAAGCTTCCTTCATTTGCCCTTTCACTACCTGTGTTGTATTGATTTGTACGAGGGGCCAATTAAGATGGTTTCACAAAGTGTTGTTTTTCAAGCCGTTGGTTAAGTGTTCCTTTGCCAATGTTCACTTTACTCCATCTTCTTCTGCTGCTCCATGACCGAACTTTCTGCTGTAAGAAGGGTGAGAATAGCTGCTGTATCGCACATGATGTCCTTTTCTCTCCCTCAGTTTGTACATACTCAGATTAGATCCATATCTTCTTCATTCCCCTCATCTCTTGACTCTCTTCATGTTGCGAAAACAGTGTTGTCATTTCAAAACGGTCAGGGGAGCAGGGGGGAGGGGGAGGATCTTCACTGGCAGTGATTTGTGTGGAGGGAGTGAGGCCCCATCTGTTCCCTGTCCCTGGGGGGCGTTGGGTTAGCCCGCCACTCTCCACCACCAGCCCCCCTCTCCACTCCTCCTTAACACCCAGGGAGAGGATAATGAGAACAGGGAGAGGGTGCACTGCACATCGCCGGGCAGCATGTGTGTCTGAGCTCCCACCTCGTCTCGCCTCGTCCCGTCCCCCTCACCCCTGTCATATTGACTTAGGGCCTCAGCTGGTTGCATGCGATCAGAGGAACCAAGAAGCACTCTCCGAAGACAGACGAGCCGCTTGACATATGTCGCGATGGGCGACGTTGCTGATAGCCGTGGCTGTTGATCCAATCAGGAGTCCTCTTTCATGGTCACAGATGAAATCCATGTTTTTCAATCACAGTGCCACTTTTGAGTCCGTGCACTGAATCAGCATGCACGGAAATACTTGAGATGATGTATTCTTCTGTTGCAAATCTTCTCCAGCAACCTTTTAGAAAAGATGGTCACATGGTTTGAATCAGGCTTGGGACCCTTGTCGCGTGTCATCCCTCTCCCCTCCCCCCAATCCTTCCTGTCTCTCTCTACCTTCAAGTATCTAATAAAAGCAAAAGTGTCCAATGAACAATCTTTAAAACAAGTGAATCTGACAGAGGCTACAGCCCTTAAATGTTGTATTTTGTTGTTTTTATCCCCATAGTCAGGGCCAGTGAATCAGAGCATGATGTCAAATTTACTTCTCAGTAAATGGGATCATCTTTGCTCTGTAATAGAGAATCAATCAATTGTTTCTCCCCTGAGAATAGCCTGGACAAGTGTCTCAGTAAACACCGTCTGAGCTATGACTAAGAGCCTTGATTTGTGTTTTGTCACTACCTGATGACGTCTTTCATTAGCTCTCCGTACCTCTTGCCCCTGTGGAGCTCTGACAAATGTCTATTCTTTATTCAAAGTTAGTTTAAGCATTAAATCATTTATTTCAGCTCGTTAAAATGAACACGCCAGCTCTCACTGTCTGTTATGGCCACAGCCTGCGGTGGTGCAGCCAGAGGCATTGTTTAAAATGGGCCAGAAAACTTCACAACCAAACAGTATGACCAGATGTTTCGCTGATCGTCTCGCACTCGCAGTCTAACAGATGACTGACAGCTCTGGCGTCACGCTCTCGGCTGGTCAGATGATGCAGAAACACATGCAGGGACCCACACATCAGCTCGCTCAAACACACACACACGCACTCACACACACACACACACACACACACGCACAGACACATATTCCTTATGGGGTGCTGGACAAAGAAGCAGTGCTCTCTCTCACTGTCAGAGAATGAATTTTCCTTGACCCTGCCTGCTGAACACAATCTGCTGAGAGATCCATGTGTGAATGAATAACAAGTGCATTCCTGGTGACACCACACACACACACACACCTTGACCCCCACCACCATGTTTTGTTCCTTTTTCCTTTCGGGAGACTTGTCAAAGTTTACTATAGCTCATTCTGTGCAGCTCCACAGGTCTTACTGGCCATGTTCGGTTGACTGGTTGCCCTCCCTCCTTGCCCCTCCCATAATCAGATGTTAAACAAATGCCAAGAGAAACAACACACATCCTGGCAGGTCCCTCGAGGGCCATCCCTGAAGACAGACAGAAAACATCTGCTAAACATTTCCCTTTTGGGACCCAGGTCACTATCATCAGAATATCATCAGACTCCAATTTACTGAAATACTTACATGAAATGGTATTTATGGTGGCTTTTATTTTGGTATGCTGAGACCAAATGGTTATTTTGGTTTGCCGTCCCACTGAAATTTCCTTGACCCCGTGTTTTACTGTGCATTGGCGGACTGAACATGGTTGTTGCACAGAAACAAAGACGCATTCTGTGCAACAACCGCATCCTAACCCTTTCTACATAATGCACATTGTGTTTTAATATTGCAGAGTAAATTTCCACTGCGTTTGCTCTAATGACGGTCTAATGGCTGAAAGCTCAGAATTAAATGGTGTATTGGAAAACAGTTGTTTCGTGGAATTATTTTCATTCAGCTGAAACAACAATGTCTAGCTTCAGGATATAGAATGAGGCATCTGAAAGCTTGGTGTTCACAATTCCATGCCTTTCCTCTACGTAAATAGTTCATGAATTATGCAACTAGGTCTTAACGGTGTGAAAGAGGTGTAAATTAGTTTTTCTGCTAGTGTGAGAGCTGCTCACGGTTAATTCATTTGCACTCATTCACTTTTTACCTCCATCTATCCCTCTTTCACACACACGCCTACACACCTACCCACCCACACAGACACACACACACACACACACACAGTAACCAAGCCCAGAGGTCACAGGGGCAGTAGAGACACAGGAGACATGGAGGAGTGAGGCTTTGAGTCACTCTACACCTCCAGCCTCCCGGCGTCCCGCTGCTCCTACCTACCTGACGGGAGATACCTGACTGTTTGATGTGTGTGTAACAGCGGTACCATGAACACCACAGCCTGCAGTTCTGATCTGGACCCACCGCTGGTGCTCTCCCACTGACCTGCATCCTGTCACCTGCAAGGGAAAAGGTCAACCCAGGTAACATCACAGCTCACAAGGCAGGTTACTCACGATTATTTCCCTCCCCAAAACAAACACACCGCTCCTTTCTCTCAGAGCTGGTGAATGTTGCATGTCCACCCCGTTGCTCAGACTCAGATGCTGCAGGCCTTAAAGTCACAAGGAAATTTCTATGGTGTCTTGAGTCCGTACTTCGATGGATTTTAGGTTGAAACAGGATGTTTGGGTGGTTCAAAAGTGGGCAGGTTCAACAATAACAAACATGGAAAGAGAAAGGCAGTGAAGCCCATACATGTGTAGTTGGTGAAGCAATCCACTGTGAAATGCTTTGCTATCACAAATTCTGGACTGGGCTAAATTCCAAATCGAAATTTCAAACACGATTTCCAGAGGTGAACAGGCACAGTGGGAAAGGTTTACATTAAATGTCAAAGTTGCATCACATTCAGGCAAAAAGTGGAGATTGTTGGTCGTCCTGGTGTGTAACGTTAGCAGAAGTAGCCTAAAATACTTTATCTGCTAACTGTAGCTCTTGTAGGCTAAACAAGTGATGTTAGCTAGCTAGCCTAGCTAGGTCCAAATAGCTGTAACCACGTAGCACGCTAGCGTAAAGCACCAGTTCAAAGGTACATTTTTTATACATACTCTTATGGCTTACATTTGGGTAAAATGAAAGGAAGGAAATGTTAAAATACAAAATAGGTCTCCATAAACAAACAATGTGAAACAAACTGACTCCGATGCTTGACCCACACACCCAGTGAAATGCCCACAAACTACGACTTTTTACTGAGAAAAATGACACAATGCGCTTGGTCTGTATTTACCGCTAGAAAAAGAAAACACCCCAGAATGCACCACTGTACTATGCTGCCCCTCGTGTAACTTTGGAAGCTGTGAAGGTTGCAGATGTCAAGTGCTTCTCAACATATTATGCCCTTTCATCAAAATTAGCAAAAGCTTCATACAACAGAACCTCTCTCTTTCATATTCAGAGTTAATAGAACAACTGTTGTGTGTTAATCAAGGAAGTGCTCATCTTACTCGTGTCCTTTTGAATGTATTGCTGTAAAAAATGAGAGAACGCATTCCATCAGTCAGTGTCAAGCAGATTTACTTATCGTCCTCTTTTGTTTATGACAAAAGAAATCAGGATTAAGTGATGCTCTTAATCTCCTGTATGTTATAATGACCCACAGAGTGGCTGCAGTGGCTCTAACAGCACCTCTTCCATTGTATGTGAAAAAAAACTCTTGATATTTCCACTGCAAGTCCTCACCTTCAGAGCGGCTTACGCAGTTAAACAGAAAAACATACAAAACAAAATAGTAGATATGCAACATTTTGTACACTGAAGAGAATGAAAAATGGTGAAAATGTGTTTGCAAAAGAATCCACCACTGATGCAAGATTCATTTATGTCTGATCTCCATTGTCTGTGACGGGGGAGTGTGAAGGCAGCTAGATGGAGAGTGAGGTGTTATATGGTAATCCTCTGCAGCCATAGGGGGCAGGAGGGTGACGACCCAGATAACTGACACCTGATGAGATGGGACCGGCGCTATTGTCTTGCAGGCGAGACGATTGATAGCATGACTCTCCCCAAGGAGATGGCTTGAGAGGTTTAATTCACAGTGCCTTCTCAGGGTTGAGTATAGGATAGGAGGTATTGGAGGTGAAGACAATGAGACACCTCAAAAAAACTAAAATCTGTCTGCACTCACAGTGAGAGTTTTGGTCTTAGAGAAATGGCCTTATGCTGTTTTATATATATATATGCACTAATCTGTCTGATATAAACGTCTGTCCTCTGCATACTTTAGGGGTTACATTGATCCTGGTCTTTCCTTGTGAAAAGAACAACTTGTACAGACCATTTTTTTCTAGCATGTGGGTGAACAAACTGTGTTGTTCTTCACCAGATGGATTTCGTAGTCCACTGTGTGGGAGCCTGTTTGTGTCTGTGCTCGTTCGATGCCTGCCAGTGAGCCGTATAAAGATCCAATTGTTTGTAATTCCTGTCAATCGCCCCCTCAAACCTTAATGTTCTTTTGAAGGCTTGCGGTTCACCTTAAAGGGAACCATCAACTCTCAAAGAAACAGTCAACAATAGCTTTGTCATCCTGTCCCCATTTAAGAAAAAATACAAAATCACAGCCTATTTAAGTCATAAAAATCTGTTGTCGAATGAGCTTATGAGGAAGAGGTGCGGGTAAACGGGTGGGTAAACATATTTGCTGTAAAATAAAGCCATATAATGTGTTTTATTGCCATCAAACAGACCAGCTTATTGACTCTCCATTGAGATTGCTCTCTTTTTGCTATGCGCCGTCTATCAAAATTCAATTAATTTGTCAGAGGTTATTGTCCTGTCAGTGCTCAGCGTTTTAATAAAGCTATGGGGGTTTTGATAAGCTTTAATTGACAGCAAGCAAGCGATAAGTCAGCTTTATTTATTTCCTCCTTTTATTTTGTCTCCTACCGTTCAGGGTTCTCCGTGGCAGATTGATCAGTGTATTAAGGATGCTGAGAAGTGTCCTTCACACACTCCTACCTCTGCTGAGATTGTGAAGGAAGAGATTTGAGCAAGTGCTTGTCACTCTCCACGCTATTATTTGGTTTTGGATGAGGAAGGTTGCGCCCCACCCTTACCCCTGGACCGGTCTTCCCCCGGTGTATGCCGTCTCCATCACGCTGGTGTTCTGAGCTGACACGTCGCTGCTCCATCAAAGCAGCACATCTGGCCCTCCTGGAGTTATAGTCAAATGTCACCCGATACCCCCCACAGAGCGATGCCATCCCAACGTTAGGTAATACCACATTATAATGAAGCATTTCAATGTAATGTTTCGTGTCGCTGCCTACTGTAATACTCATGAGTTACTCTCCTATTGTCTCTTTTAACAATTAATATGTTGGTTTCGTGATGTAAAGGAGTTTTCCTGTAATAGTTATGGTCTGTTATGTGAAAAAAGCGTCGCTGTTTAGCTTTTGAGATGTCAGATTTCGTCAGAGCTTGTGGAAGAATCAGCAGTGGGACGAAAATTGAGCCTAACAGTTTACTCCTGGAAGATGAAGTGTTTATGATGAACATGGCATGCACTAATCTAAAAATTGAAATCACTTTTATCTCTTGACCAATTAGATCAGTGACTGTGTATCGTTACCCTGACAGCTAATTAGGAGGCGGCAAGCACGTCTCATGATTCCACGGCTTTCAGATTGATTTTGCACTTTCTCTTTCTTTTCAGAAATATTTCAACGCCCTTCTCCACATCCCTCCCCCCCCAACTCCCCACCCTCCCCTCCACCTCAGACACAAAAACAACACGACAGTTTGTGCTGTCATTGTGTGTAATGCAGAAAATGACATTTGGTCGGCTGCACAGTGGCAGTGAAGTTGTTTAACTAGACGCGAGAGGGATGAAAGGGGGAATACATATGTTTTAGTGATTTAAGCAATATTGCACAAAAGGGAAAAGGGGGAATTTGGGATAAATGGTGCTCTGGTGGCGATGTAATGAATGAATGTAATGAAGTCTGTCTGATTCTGTCAACCTCATAATCAGAAATGTGACACACAGACGGAGTTGAGATTACACTGATTCCTCAGAGAAGGTTGAATTTTAGTTTTTTTTTTTGGCTGATCACTATGATATTCATTGCCATCACACATTCTCGTTTTGTTTCTGGTCTTCCTACCTCATACTTTTCTCTGTTGATACTTTTCTCAGAAGAAAAATAATAAGCTGTTTTTCAATTCCATACAATGTCACTGAGTTATCGGGGGTGCAGGCGGAGGTTGCTGTTTTAGAGGGATTCATGCTCATCAAAGGGATACCCTCGAAACATTACAATAAGCCTTCCATAAGTAACCGCTTAAACGGCATCCAGGCGCAAACATCACCCACATATTCCCATGGGAGCAGCTATTCTGAGAAGCTTTTCCTTCTCCCTTCTGATCACAACACAACAGATTTGTGTTGAATATCAAATTTATCTTCCATTTTCTCCATCGGGGAGGCTGTGCTGCAGTGCAGGTAGCTCATTTCTCCGAGGAAGAGACGGCCTACTCTGAGAGCGTTCACACCCAGATGGAGACGGAGCTCCATGTTCCAGAAGAAGACCGGTAAATGCCTCGGGATAAAAATACACACGGGCCTCTTGATCCCCTCGATGTTTCATTCACCTCTGCACACTTTTTTTTGTTTTGTTTCGCCCATGGAGCCTTGACTGAGTAGTTTCCAGACTGGCCTTGACAGGTTAAGTAGGGCACAAGACGCGGGCTCTCTGCAGGTCCCGGCCCAGTGCTAACTCACATTACCAGATACAGCCATTTGAAGAGTTTTCTTTAAAGGCCGATAAGTCATATTGTCATGGGCAATTTACCCGGGCGGTGTCTCATTTACGTACACCGGAGGGCCATAGAGGACTTTGGGTCCTGCGAATGAAACTAGTTTTGTTGCTCTCTATCACATTTTCGCCTATTGAACGCCACTGTTTGTGATTCATTTTACATGTTTATTGAATCCCACGCAGGGGCCATAATGTTTCCTCTGGGCTCTCTAATCATTTGATGCAGGATAGCCCTTATCTTGTTTGGACATTGATTCAATTTTGTGGAGGACATGAAATGCCTGGATCATTTTAATTTGGATCAGTTCCTATAACCAGGAGCAAACAATTTTATTAGCTGTCCAATAATGAGGCAGTATTCAAAAGTATTCAGAAACTGGTTTTACTGCAGGAATATCTCCACATAATCAATGTGTGTATTTAGATCTCCAATGGCATTTTAGCACTAGTGAGAGGAGGCTAGAATCAGTCTGTTTAACATGCATTTAAACTACAGAACTCACTGCATTTTGATTCTGCTATATAAGGTGCCATAAATGATCAGCATCTACATTATAACGTTGCTATGACCGTGCATTCATTATAGGTGCTTGGATTTCTGCAAAAAAAAACGAAAAAACAATTTCATCCTGTAGGAAACTGGGACTGGAACAGACACATTTTCAGTTGTGGCGGAAAATATATAATTCATGAGTTCAAATTTTGTCACTAAACTAGACAAAAGGTCATTAGCGAAGTCCCTACCATGGTAATGTGTAGTAATGACGACTCGCTCTGGGTCACAGGCAACAAGCAAGAAGTCACTGATGGATGGAGCAATTAGACAGCCATTAATGCAGGGACACTGCACCCGGGGCCCTGCTGGATCCACCGGGAGAGGGAGCGCTCCATCCAATCAACCTGGGAGCACAGTCGGGGCAGTGTGGGTTTAGGTTTGACGGTCTGGGCTGTGGAAGATATAAAATAGACAGGTGTTGGAGGTGTGTGTGTGTGTATGTGGGGGCAGGGGGGGAAAGTTGTACCTGCTGGACAAGACTTTATTTAAGGTGATAGTAAAAATGTAAGACTGGAACAAAAGGTGCCTAACTAAGCCATCCAGTGGCTGTGAAGAGAGTAGACACACCATTATATCCTTCAACTTTATCTCCTCTTTAGTGGGGAAGCAGACCTGTAATCGTTAAGGAAAAGTTACGGATGAGTCTCCTGGGGGAATCCTCTGCTACGTGCAGATGAGCATCAATCACCTATTGATTCAGTTTGTCCAACGATGGGAGGCTCCAGCATGTGAGAGGAATATCAAAACTTTTGGGCCAAACTTCCCTCGGTCTTAACTTTGGAACATGCTGGCCTGTGTCATTAAAGGCTCTCAATCTGATTTCATACCTGTCATTTTTCCCTTTCTGGACTTAATTGAACCAATGACCACGGCTAGGCACCGACCGTTTGTTGTAGCAGACATACCTGCAGATAGGTAATGGTAAAGCGCAACGTCTCAATTTGAGCCTGGTATTTTATCCGGCAAGCTAAAGGCCTGAATGAGTGATAGTAAAAATATCTCATGCTTGTCTGTCTCCCTCTAGCTTTCAGGGAGATGGATGTGCACCTAGTTAGCATGTGCTTCAGTTAAGCATCAGTCACTGTTTTATTCTGACTCGTTTCTACGGACTCTTAAGCTCACTCAGATATGCATGGACAAATTAAAGTTTAATTACAGATGCTGACTCAATATAGAAGCATGATGGTCCCCGGATGATGAGTTTCACAGGTGAATCATATGCTTCCTTCTCTTGGGGGAGGAAAGACATTCCATTGAACAGCTTCACAAAGAGTATAAATATTGAGAACATTTCTACCATTGTACATAAAATGTTTTCTCTCCTTGTTAGATTTAGACATTCGATTTAGACATGGACTGTCAGTCAGCCTACAACCTGGAGCAACAGTTACCCTTGTGTATCATACCCTGAAATGTCTCTGTATGGTGTGTGTGTGTGTGTGTGTGTGTATGTATGTATGTGTGTGTGTGTGTGCAATGCAATAAGTCAAAGTGGTTCTGTTTACCTGGCCCCCAACCCTCACTAGCACCCCTAGAGTTACCACTGGCTGTATGAATCACCACATCAAAGGAAATATAATAAGCTTTCCAAAAATGATGGCATGCAATTATTCCTCCTTAAGACATCAGATCAGCAAACAGGAGCTGAATACTGAGCGAAGACGCTTCTCACCCAGAGGCTGAACCTGCTACCTGTTTTCAAATTCAGACAAGACATACAAGGTCTCGCTGCTGTAAGGCTACATCTAAGGTCAAGCTGGGTTTAGTGGCTGTGTGTGTGTGTGTGTGTGTGTGTGTGGGGACACATCAGAGTAATGAAATGGAGAACGTTGGAAGAATGAGATGTGGGTAAACTGACTGACTGAATTATTTCTGCAAACTATTTAGCACAAACCAAATAATTCATTAAACTCACTGCCAATCAGCATTGGTTGTTCAGCCCTGTGGATGATAGATTTGTTTTCATGTCACTCAGATATTTTCATCATAATAATTATCTGTATAAAGACGGCAGCCTTCTGGTTGGCTATCATTCCCTGTCCTTCTATCATTGATCACTGATGCCAGTTCAGACACTGTTGCATAGATTGGGAGGAGCCTAACGAGGTCAGTCCAGAAGACTTCTGTACCTGCTCCATTGTAGGAGATCATCTTTTTTCTAATGGGCTTTTGACGCGTCTTGAACCCAGGCTCACCTAAGTTTACAGCAGACTCATTTTACATGAGAAAAAAAAACTGATTGGAGATCACTTTTCTGATTCATTAGTTAATAATCCAAAACTCTGAAAGTAAGGATTAATAAATTATGAAAGCAATCTCCCACAATGTGCCTGTTTCATGGTTGAGTCACAATTTAGTTGACATCTAATACATTTAATCAGCAAATTTTCAAATTGTAAGTGGGAGGGAGATTAGGGTTCATATTTCTTACTTTCATTCCATTTGATATACACTGTTCGGCCATGTTGAGGTTTTTTCCAATGATACTCTTGATTTCCAAACTTCGCTATTTTGAAGAGAGAAACAGTTAGTTGATGTTTCACTTACTTTTCTATATCCTTTTGCCCTCCCTTGTCTCGCTCACAGTCACTCCTCTAAAATAGAGCCTCAGAGCCCTAGAGAGCGGCTGCTGAAGTGATGGCGTGTCATCACTGTCCCATATCAGTGACTCACTGAGGCCTGTGTGCCCCAGCCTGTCAGTGGCCTGTCGCTCTCCCTTGCTGGGCTGGTTGGCAGCATGATGTCTCACCACCTCGGTGTCATTAACACCAGCTTCAGAATTCCTTCTTCACCCAGTGAACTCAAGAACAAGAAACATCTCTAACATGCGTCTCTTTCCCCTTATGCCAGTCCAACAACTTTATCTAACAACTCATTTCTGCAAAAGCCCTTCAACACTTCATCATATGACAACAGCCCAAAGTCGGTGTAAAAACACGTCACTTTCTAACTAATAACTTAGGGTAGCACCGTCGTGCTCCCCTCACTGGCAGGCTTGAGTGATTCAGACCAGTGGTTTGGTTTATGGCCCCTGGATTTGCCTTGCACCAGCAGGGTAGAGTAATTACAGATGTCTGAGAAATTGATTTCCTTAAACTGCCTGAAACACTATATTATACCATTAAACAGAGACCAGGTAAGAGGCAGATTTGTGAGCTGTCAGGAACAAGGAGGATGAAGGCAGTGGGTGATATACACTTGGAAATGTAACTCAAACCAAACAAAGAAAAGCTTTATGTGGCATGACAGATACCACAGGGCATGTGGTCCTCAATATTGAAAAAACAAATAAACAAAAGTGTGTGTGTTAATAAAAGTTGCAAGTGAGGTTGAGGGTCGCTGCAGTGTTTTTGCTGCTGATCTATAATGATGAGGCCCTGCAAATTACAAGGCTGACCAATATTCTACAGCGCCTGCCTCAGGGGCGTTTTTGAAGAAGTAAGTCCTTCGTATAGTTAGTCTCTAACAAAACTTTAAAGATATTTTTCCTGCCTGTCTGAGTCTCATTACTCGTGACACTCTGTGGATGCTTTCTTTAGGAGGATGGATACTCTCTTACCAAGGAGCATGACATCGCCGTTATAGTACAGTGAAGCCGGTAGAGTCGATTGTGGCAGAAATCTGATTGTTGTCCCTATCGAGTGATTAGGAGCTCAAATTATAAAGACACACAGATTAAAGTTTGATAGTTTGACCTGCTGTGATCAATTAAGCCCCTGTAACGAGTTAACATTTGTAAAAGCCCATCCCATAGTCCCCGACTGCAGGCTATCCTTATTCGACCTGAAATTCATTATAGAGGGGTCCGTCTCCATCACAACCACTCAGCGTTAAAGGTGAAACTCATTAATCTTTGGTGAGAACCTGCCCCTCTCATCGCAAAAGGGCCTTGCACCTGTCTGTTCATGAGACACCCATTGACCTGGACGTCTTTTGGCTGGAGAAAAGAAACAACATAAAAGCTTGCCAGCGAAGGACCGCCATCAAATTAGGTTTCGTCAGTAACCTTCTGTCTTGATAGAGCCACAGCGAATCGATATTCTAAAAAATCCTAAATGTCAAAAGTGTTAAAGTAGGAGATCCGATTTGACAGCACTGTTGCTCTGCGAAATCTCCAAGACAGGCTGGTGCATGACTCATTTTTTGCCTAATAAATTAGCTACTGATGAGAAGGAAAACACTTTCAGATATTGATTAACGCTGATTTAAAAAGTTAATTGAGTTTAAATACATTTTCTTAAAGAGTTTTGCAAACATTTACTTTGTTGAAATTGCAGTCCTGATATTGGCAGGACTGTTATACAACAAGTACATCTTGGGAGTGTTGGTTATGCATTACTATTCTCAGTACACACCAGGTCTCACTAGAGTCAATGTGAATGATTCATCTCCTCTTTGCATTATAAATGGCAATAGCTGCAGTTTTTTCTTCTTTGTGTCTTTTTGAAGATGTGATCAATATGTCCTCACGCTATCCTCCTGGGTGGAGACATTTTCTTTCGGTGATGAGCTAACACAATTTAAAGTGATGTTTTGCTGCGCTGGAACATTTTCATTTATTTCAATTTATACCTCGATGGGTTCATCAGCAGTCCTCTGACATGAGAAGCCACGGGACTCTGTGGACCCCGCGGGCCAGGTTATTAGCGAGGCATTTTCAAGTAGTTGAAAGCAAATGTGTGTCTTGCTGCGGATATCGAGGGCTGCTAGTATTGAACTGTAATATCACTTTCAGGTGAAAAAAACAACAACCTGTACACACTGGGCACGTTACTTTAGTGACCTTAATGTAATGTTCTGATCTGTGTCTTAAATGGTTGAAATGGCCTCCAGTGCAAAACATGAAATCTTGAAAAATGAATGTTTGGTTATTGTTATTTTACAATTTACTTTAAATTCCCTTTGAATAGAACAAATGCACATAGTCTCTCTGTGTTACTTTCCCCCCTCAGTCAGGACAATATCAGAATACTAACTCAGAGTCTGAGTCAATACTCAACAATACTCCATCTGCTTCTTCCCATAAAGCCTCGATCCATACTGCACGGTGCCCCGTTTAAACAGTCGCCCCCGCTGCTGGCTTTGTTTACATAGTGATTTATTGGATTGAAGCTATTTTTATCACTATGTATTCCTTCAGCTTTTGATATAGGGACTGACTGAGTTTTACAGGTGTTCTGAGGTTGTAAAAGGTTTACATTTATATAGTTTTTACATTTGTAAGGTTTGTGCATATCCCCAAGGTTTAGAGGGACAAAAGATGATACAAAATGGTTTATTTAACACTTACAAATTGTGCAACATGATAATACTGCATGTATATAATTTATCAAACATGCCCCTTTGGACACCCATATGTAATACCGTGTACACGTTAAAGGTCATGGTAGAAGAGATTGTTGTTCCTGTTATCCTGCAGCAGTGGGAGTTCAGAAGGGCGCTGACACACCACTGGGATTGTGATTGATGGGATTCCCTTTGAACGAACCCAAACCCCCAAACTCACAGATTTAGACTCACTCACATACTCACACTCCCACAATGACAGCCGTGCTCACTGCCCTGATACTCTGTTAATATTTCATGGCGCTAACAGCCCAAACTGATTTTCACTCATCCGCTTTTTCCACTCATTTGTCATTTCCACACACTTTCACAGAGATATACGGAGAGAATCCAGGTGTGGCCTCTTCTGCCTTTTCCTCAGCTGGGCATCCGTTTGTTGCGGCACGCTGCAGGTCAGTGGAGATAGAAGGCTCCTAAAGACAAGGAGAGTGGAGAGTGGTCCACTGTCATATTATTACCGCTGTCTGACGGAGCTTTGTTTGGAACACCGCTGACCTTTGCCTAGGATAGATTGGAGGATTTGTATTCTCCAGCTGAACCTTACAGCGTGTTTCTCTTGGTGCAGAAAACCAATGATGATTCACAACCCAAGCAGGCTGGGAGCTTTTTGCTATACGAAATCCAGCCCTGTTGCTGAGTAAGGCCACGGTGGCTGACACATTTTATGTACCCAATTTAGCAAAATTGATTGTTATAAAAGGAAGCGAGGACGATTCAGCGTGCCTGTGTGTTTCCTGGCTCATGCCACCGCTGGAGTCTGGTGAATACAATAAGCCTAATGAGGTGAGGGGACGCACAAAACGGCACTTCAATGTCACTATAGGACACTGACAAAAAAATATTCTACCTCTCAACTGCCACGAAATAACAAGCAATAATTTTGCAGCGTTTCTTTAGAGAAGGAATCTGATTTTTTTCATGTGTAATAGCACATCGCCTAGAGTGCTACTGCTAATTAAACAGTGCCTCTGTGTCCACATGGTCCATGTAGTCAGTCTCTCAGTCACGGTCAGTGTAGGAATGCCAGAATGTGTCTCTTGATAACATCATTAGGACAATCTCGGTCTGTCATGTCTTGCTTGTTCATGTTCACATATCGACAATAGATCTTTGGAATAACACATGCTTTCATGATCTCCTTATGACCCCGCCCCTACACACACACACCCACACACACACACACAACCTTAAGTCTTTTCCCTGACTGACTTTTCCACATTTCACCAAGTATTCGCCCACCTATGGAGAAGTGCCATTTTCACTGCTTAGCACATCATTAGCACACATACATCATTATGCCAATACTAACAGACTCTGTGGAGCAATTGAGTCTTGATAATCAAACATGAATACAGTTTCATCATCTAGTTTTAATCACACAGATGCCGTTTCACAATAGGATTCTTGAATGCAATCTTTATTAAACAGGAGCCCTTGGCTTTTATTCATCTGCATAGATTAAATGTCCTCCCACAGATTGAAAAAACAAACAAAAAAAACAAAAAAAACTATCATGATTTCATTTATTCTCCTCACAGTGGAATACCCAGCTGTAATGCATCCACCGTGGTGTAATATGACCCATCGTTGACACAGAAATAATTTAAAAATACTTCCTGAGCAAAATAGTGTGTCCTCTATGCAGAGCAAGCCTCAATAAAAAGACAGACATTTTTATGAGGAGTCCTTAGGGTGCACACTGTTGGTTGTGAAGTACAAAGGGATGAAACGCTGGAAAACCTACAGCCAAGAGTAGAAACATTCAGAGACAGAGAACAACTGGTACTTTGTTCGACTATGGCAAAAAGTATATAAATGAATAAAAAACAGTGACCAGAGAGACCCGAGACAGAGACAGAGAGGGGAGAGAGGACAGAGAGGGAGAGCGCTGGAGATGGAGAGAGAGAGAGAGAGAGAGCTGCCGTGAATCCATCTGTTTCACAACGCCAAACATTTGTAAATCTGCCACAGTGATTTCCCGCCTGCTGCCACAAACTGGCTGAAGTACCATCCACCTGTCAGTCCTTCTGACACCTAGCCTGCTAATATCCCTCAATTTGTCTCTTTCTATGACTATTTTGGGCCGGCCGCTCATTTTCAGATGTTCAAACAGAGGCTTCTTATTCTCTTTGACACCTTCTCATTGACTCACTGACACATGCTGCTTGCTGACAGACAGATCTTTAAATCTGACATGAGGTACCCTGTGAATGAATATGGATGGGAGCCGTCCATCTGTCCATCTGCCATTAGGACGCACTGACACTGCATACTGACGGGGCTCAGCTAGAGGCTGAACAGAATCTGAAGATGAGCTTGATGTGAAGGATCTACAATCAATACAATCAACCTCAAGGGAAAAAAATGTGATTCTACAGCTAGCTTTCACATTGTGCTTGAAGCAGAGCATGGAGGTGTGCAGGTTGAATAGTGACTGATTTCCTGTAAGCCCCTGGGCTCAGTTTGGTTCTTGCTTACCGCTATGTCTTCCTCTATTGGTCTGTCTCTGTCTCTAGAGAGCAAATATCAGCAGTGAGCTCCCTGTCAGACATAAGAGAGCGACAGTGAGAATCAACAGATGAGGAGAAAGAGGTGTGTGTGTGTGTGTGTGTGTGTGTTGGGAAGGGGGGGTGGGTGTCATTTCAACAATTTGGAATTAAATAAATCAGTCAAATTTAATCAGGTGGAACTTGGATGGGAATCAAAGTAGAGCTAAAATTCAATGAAATTAAAATGTATTTTGAATCTAATTCACAATCAAATTCAAGTTCAATTCAAATTCAGTGATTTGACTGACAAATTAAAAAGTCTAAATTAACCTCAACACGTCAAAAGTTTTGGCTACATGTAGGTGGAGAGAGCAATAACGATAGTGATAGCAAAAAGACCAAGGGAGCGAGAGTTTCCAGTTGAGAAAAAGTGAGATCCGCACCTGTGACTCAAAACACATCATGTCTTTTGGCTGCATTGCATTCTGGTCTGTTGAGGCTACTGCTGGTGGAGGAAGTGGTATCTCTTCTTTTTCTATGATGGATTTCTCCCAGTATGATTGTCTACATAATGGTGAGTCTTGAAAGAGGCCCTTGCTCTTTGATTCTGAGGGATTCATGTTTTAGATTGATGGAAACTTTTCTCCTATTTAACTCCATTGTAGCTGCGCTGGAAAAATCTTGACATGACGTCATGTTGGTCTACGTCATAGTAATATAGCGTTTCAGCACTGTCGTGGAAATTTGTCAAAGACGTCAAGTGCCACTGAAAGTTGTTTAAGCAGAGTGATCGTTCAATCATGTTGCAGCATGGAGAGAAATCAGCACAGAGCTCCAACAGCATTCAAGCATTTCTCTGCCCCTCTAAGAGTGAGCAGGATCTTTATACCTTCAAGCTACACAAGCCTCTTTGGGTTCACCTCTGGTCTCAATAACAAGGTCACTAGAATAGACAAAACAAATCACTTGGAGACACTCACATCCTGGGAACGGATGCTGGGAACTTTACATGAATCAAATACAGCATGGCATATATGTATATATGTACTGCAACTACTACTACTGTTAATACATATGTGTACTACTCATGTCATACAGTATATTAAATGTTTTCTTCCACTGCAACAATTCCTGTTCAGAAAATAACACCATCCACGCTACCTGAGCTGCAACGTGTTCTTGGAAAATTGTGAGGATTACAGGATCGCTCCATTTAGCCCCGAACCATGCTCATGTCTCCGTCTCATCTCTTCATATGTATATTTAATGATAGCCAGATATATCTTGTCCCTTGGGTGACTTTGAAACATTTCAGCAATGTAAGGCGCTATGTTAAATCATCTTATATTACCAGATTCAACATCCTCATAAATACATTTAAGATAATCAGAAAAAACGCTTCCTCTCATCCTAAATTTAGACTTTGAAGAAGTGAAATTCATATTTAAATGTGCATCAAAAAGAAAATCATGGGTGTCGTTTAATATCCAGATTTTTGCTGATGCTTACTGTAGATCAGATCTGAGTCAGAGAGCATGAACTAAGGAAAGTAGGAAAGTTCCAGTTCCAAGTTATTGATTGACATCTCTCCCAAGTATGTTTTCAGCTTGAACTAGACACATTCATCCAACCAAGACAAAACCCCTGTTGCTCAACTCCGACTTCATGTAACAGAGAGAACTGTGAACTATTCTTAGATGATACAGTTTGTTGGTTGTGTGCAACTTGCCATCAGGCAATTATTATGCCTACCGGGGTGTGCTGGGGGAATGGCTAAACATCAGTCAGTTCTCCGTCGGTTTCAGGAGAGAGAAGAAGAGATACATGGAAAAAGTCACATCTGCACAGTTGGTATATGCTCCCAAGGTGGAGTTTTTATTACCACCAACGCCTTCATTAGAAATGAAAGAACATGCTAGGGCTAATGCCATAAACATCAGAGTTGGTGGTAATAAATTTACACTGTGGGAGTATATTCTACGCCTGCCCACTCAATTCTCTATTTCATATTCTCTCTGATGATGAAACTAAGAAGTGTGTGGCTACTCGTTCGTTATCATTTTTACGTCTTTTTCAGAAGTTTGAGCTGTGTGCGCCTCTAATGTAGACAGCACAGATAACAGGATCTTGGGATTGAGACAGACAAGGGAAAGCAGCAACTCTTAGGAAATAATTATCTCTCTCATCCTCCAGCAGCCTCCTCTGGGAAATCTAGCCGTGATGGCTGCCAGTTTGCTGTACGGCTGAGGCTTTGTTTTTCCCTCCGAGTGTTGTTGTTGACAAAGCTTCCAACTATTTACAGCAACGCTTTCTCCACCTCTCATGTACCCAGAGCTACATGGAAAATATGTCTGGCAGCTCAGTATTTGAAGCCTGGTGTTATGGTATATTCTCTGGTGATAGCTTACAGTCACAAGAGAATTCGTTCTCAGACTTAAAAAAAAAAAGAAAATGACAAAGTAGTATTATCAATGTTAGTCTGCATTGTGATATATTACCTCTTGACTAGTGTTTTTGATGGAACTCTGCTCTAGAAACCTGTCGATGTCGTTGCAGAGGTGGTGAGAAGTCATAGATCACTTAATGCACCTTTAAAAGGAGGAGGAAGAGGGTGAGGAAGAGGGGTGATTAGGCCCCAGGTCTGGAGCTTCATCTTGAGCTGGACAGGACACTTCCCCCTGCGCTGGCGCCTGGAAGGAAGGCCCTGATGACTGCGGTGACATCATTCTGCAGTGGTTTGGAGGTTTATTAGAGGGATTGCGTAGCCAGAGATGACGACTATGGAGCACGAGAGCCCGTGATGGAGAAGGAGAATGGAGAGGGAAGAACACGACACTGGATAGTTGAAAAGGTGGAGAAAAGCAGCTTTATGTGAGTGACCCCTCAGCGTTCAAGCAGTTCATTCTTTTGTTGGAAAGAGGAGAAACGGAGAAAACCTCAATGAAAAGCAGTCTATTGAAAGCTTATGGAATGACCAAGGGCCACAAAATGTCCCTTGCACGCAACATCAGATCTATCAAACAATATATTCAGTCACGGCAGGGAGGAGTTCTGACAAGGATGAGTGGGGAGCATTTGCTCTACGTTTCCGTGGGAACGCAGACAATACCTCAACCTACCTCTCTGAGGAGAAATCCTTGGTGGCTTTGTTGAGATGGCAGCACATTTCCAACTACTTCTCCATGTAACTACTTCTCCATGTTCTCCTTGTAAGAAGAAAGACATTGCATTAATTATGTTTCATAATTCTAACTGAACTTCTCTACTCTACTTTCTGTATTTTATTTCATGTAGTTTGTCATGTGTAAACTGTGGCAGGTTGAAACATGTTCTTAATTGACCTGCATAAAGATAAAATAAAACAGAATGGCCTGGAGTGATTCATTGTTTAGACAGTAAGCTGTCATATTAACAGTACAAGCTTGCATCAGTATATTACTGACAGAATAACAGTGATGCATCTAATAACACATTCAATAACCTAAAGCCTACTGGTACTGGTACTACAGGTTTTGTTCTCCACAAAGCAATGAAAACTGTATCACAAAGTTTGTGGAGTTGATTGGTTAAAATGTACAGGAAACTGACCTTTAACTGGGTTGTTTCTCTTGCATGGTGCTGAGGACATTAGTCATGGTGTTGTTTTCCAGAGAGCACAGATAGTGTACATCCGATCTGACACTGAAAGCAATTCAAACTTTTTACAAATACCAACATTTTTGGTATATTCACTTACATTATTCCTTAGTTTGACTTATGGATGGAAATATGTTTATTAGGGATTTTTATTTCTTAGCCGTAAAAGAATGTATTACAATGAATCAAAATACTCCATTTCTCATCCTGTTTAACTTTAATCAGGACAGGAAAAGAGATGGACAGAGACCTTAGTGGTGTGTGTGTGTGTGTGTGTGTGTGTAAGGGAGAGAGAGAGCGAGCGCATGACAAGATAATGTGTAAATGATCCTGCAGGAGTCTCGCTCTGGCTTCATTAGCTGTGCTGTGCTGCAGTGGCAGTAACTCATCCTCATCTGCCTCGGTGACAGCCCCCTAGGAGACCACAGACTCATTAGAGAGGCCCCACCCAACAGGAAAGGGAGGTGAAGGGGTATGGTTAGGGGTTTTAGGAGCGATATGGGGAAGGGGTGCTTTCGTGTGGCTTTCATAGCGATTGCGGAAAATACTCAATCTCAGGATCAGCTTCCGTCGTTGGATGTTGCTGGGTGTCCTTGATGGTGCAACGGCAGTATGCAGAATACGTCAGTGTGGTCTCTCTATCTATTATCCATGATTAGCTCCGTTATAAGCAGGGCCGTAAATTCACAATATACAATTTATATAATATACCTGTGATGTCTCTGGGCTGTTCTAGTGAAGAATCTCTGCATTATCGCTGTTCAAGGACACTTAAAAGAACACAATGCACTCATTATGAAAACTGATTCATCCTCACCTGTATTGAAAGACATACAATTTTAAAAAAAAGTCTTAAAAGCTATATTTTGATTGTCATGAAGACTGACATTGTGCCAAGTATGCACATTACTCAGAGGGGAAAACACTTGGTCTTTATCGGATCGCAATATAGGAACTTGGTTTCAGAGCACAAACCTTCATCTGAGCTCCATAGAAATGCACTTTCATCTCTCCAACAGCATCAAAAGCCCTGTGATTTACTACCTCCGAAATGTACTAACACCAAGAAAAAATAAATCAAAGGTACCACATGCATGAGAAGAACACATCAAAGGAAACCGAGATGAAAATATTCCAGCCTCTTAAACTTTAGAAAAACAAATTGAGATACTGATGTGACGAGTGTTGACAAGGAGCCGCTGAAGAGCATTCATTAGTCCACGGAGGGCGGGAAGTGACAGGGAGGACAGGGTTTTCCAGGCGGGGTGAATGCTGGCGCGTCTGCGGGCCTGCCCGTGGTCTCGCCGTTAGGAATGTGCGCGGAGTCGTCTGTGGGTGTTACAGTGAAATAACTTGTGTGCTGAAACTTGATCACTTCATTGCCCCAGCTGGTCCATCCTGGCAGGAGGCTTCGGGCGAACAGCTCCAGGCACTTGGCTTCAGCTCCAACGTATGGCTTTAACACCTCTATGAAAAGAGGTGATTAAAAAAAAGAAAGAAAAGGGAGACTTTAATACATCAAAAAAAAACAAAGTCATGCGAAGTTCAAGGTTACTGAACTGCCTTCATTTCTTTTTGGAGCACTTTGCTTGTTACCCTCTAACAGGCACTGGAAGCTCATTTTAGGTTTGCGTAGGTGGAGACTGGCACTGACCTTGAGTCTGTGAGTAATGACATTCCAGGAGCTGCACACCTGACAGATACGTTTCACTTCTCCTACGCCCCCCTACGCTGGTCTGTCTGCTCACATGCATGCTCAAACCACCCCTCGCAGTCAACTCAGCCAACGCTCAGGGAGTTAATGAGCTCAAAAACCCAAAGAGTCACAGCCCCCCCCCCCCATCTCTAAAACCTGTTAAACCTACAGACTGTGGTCTCCTCCCTCCTATTCTCTTTTTCTATACACGTCAGCAAGACAACAGTCAGTGAGTGGAAAGGCCAAACATGCACCTCTCCGACTAACAAAGCCCCGACTGGTGACTCAGCTCTCAAAGTTAGACAGAGAATAAAAGGTCTAATTATCCTCTTAACTCTCTTAGAGGGTACAATGTATGAGACTTTTGCCAAGAAAGGCCAGAAGAGAAGAAAAGTCTTAAATGACCACTCTCTCGCCACATAACTGTCATTCAGCTAGTGTTGCCTCACACTCCTCTCATATGCTCTTAAAATGATCGCGGGGTGGCCAGTTGAGAAAACTATGTTGTACAGGATTGTTCCATTAGTTAAATTACAGTGAGGAGCATTTACAGTAATTACACTGCTTTCCCATGATTCACTGCCCAGCTCTTCTGCCTACATGGTGTTGATGATTATTATGATTATTAGAGCACTCCTAAGGCTGACCCACGACCGTCTTTTAGCAGCAGATATCGTAGATTGTTCCATTTTCCATTTGGATCTCAGTGCGCCCTTTATTAGTTACATTTATTACATTTTATTAGTTTGTTTTAGAAGCCGAGTTGGCCTCAGGGAGATAGCTCTTCAACTGGTTCAACTCCTATCTTTCCCTAGTACATTTTCATCATAGGCAACTCATATTACATGTGGGGTCCCACAGGGTTCAATTTTGGGCCTCAAATTATTCTCCATTTACATGCTTCCATGTGGACACATTATCTGGAAACCTAACAGAGATTTTTCACTGTTATGCCAGCGACAGTTATATCTGCCCATACAGCCAAGTGGCGCTAACAGGAAATAGTCCTTTTTGGCCTAGTCAACAGTATTAAATTGATTCACTACAAATTATGTACTCTGTGTCAATGTAAAGCCAGTAGCAAGAGACTGGGGTATAATGTTGTTGCTAATCTGAATTTTGACAAGCAGGTTAAGAGAGCTGTTTAATCTATTTCTACCATTTAATGATCTGGAAAACATCATCCATGCTTTTTTCTCTTCTCGCTTAGACTACGGCAAGTTTCTGTATCCCTGCCTCTGTCAAACATCCCTCTCATCTCAAATTTGTACAAAATGCAGCAGCTAGGATGCAAAAAGAAAACGGCATCTTTACACTGCTTACCTATTCATTTCAGAACTTTCAGACTTAACTGATCACCTTTCAGGCGCGGATGGGTCTGGCATCAAGCTATATCACAGACCTTTTAACCTCATATGAGCCAGATCGGAGGTTGAGCTCCTTGAGCAGGTCCCTATTGTCTGTTTATAGTATATAGATTAAAAAGAAGATGCTATCTGGCTTTTGCCATCGGGGCTCCTAGACTTGTATCATCCTTGTATCATCTTTTAAACCACTTCTTAAAACTTTTATATACTTGCTTTTATGTAATGTCTGAACTTTTTTTTAATTGTTTTTGACCTCCCTGTTATGATTGTTCCTTTTCTTTTATATTTATTACCTTTTATTGCTTTTGCTATTGATTTTCTGTTTTTAATCCTTTATAAAGCACTTTGTATCTAGTTTGAAAAATGATTAAGTGAAAAAGGGATCAACTGACTACACTCACAAATCCATTCCCAATCAAAAGCAATGTAACCCACACAGTCGATTCATCTTTCATATTTTTGAAAGTTTTAAGCCCTAATTAATAAAAAAAAAAACATTGTGTTATTCACATTCAGAGAGGCATAAACAGTTTTTTCTGCAGTTAGACCATCTGGCAAGGATGTGTTGTATCTGTAAGGGAATAGTGGTGTTCCTCGTTTCCTCCATAGCAACCATGAATGTCATTGTCAGGATGCCCATCTGAGAGGGGAACAGAACTGGGTCAGGGGTTCTTTACACCCTGGACTCAGAGGTCGTTGGTCAGTGGTCTTGGGGCATATTTACATTTCAAGATGTTGCATAATATACCTCAGGAGTGAGCAAAGGACAGAAAATAAATCACTGTGCATGCCCCTAGGTTACCACCTCTGATGGTAATTTGGCCTGCTGTGACTCACAGAGACTGCTCATACTGTACATTTAATAGTAAGCATTTACATAAAGGACTACTCCAACTTTTTGGGAATTTGGCCTGTTGGTCAACTTACCCTTAAGTTGAGTTTCCCTAAAAGTCGCTATAATCCTTTAATGGACAAGTACATTAAATTCAGTCAAGTGAGTCTCTTTATACTGTGCAGCCAAAAACATTTAAGTAAAGATGTTCTAGGTAGGTAGGTATGAGTTTTATGAGACTTGACTCCACATAGCAAAAAAAGCAAACCCATCATAGGCTAAATAAACCAGTTTAGACCAAACTCAATGAGGCTTTGTCGTGGACAAATAATCTTTTCTATGTTGCTGAAAGGGCACCAACAAACCTTTTCCCGTTATGTTTTTCTCTCTATACAGCACAATAAATCGTTTTCCCTTGAGAAGGAGGGAAATGACGTCAAGCTCCTCTTATTCATAGTCTCTCTGCATATTCATTGTCAAGGCCTCATATTGATCCTAAGCAGCATACCTGTTACTGAAGTCAATGTGGACTAAAGTCTATGAGTTATTATGACTGCAATACAAAATTAACTGCAAGTGTTTAATAACTAAATCAGAGTTATTGTTTAATAACTAAATCAGAGTTGGAAACTCTGCTTTTAATGAGAAAGCATGTGACAAGAGGCTGCAGTAGATTTGGACCATGTCATGGACCGTGCAACGAGATAGCAATCATTAATGTTGCTGCATTGCCCTCTAGTGGTGAAATTCAGCATAACTCTTACTACAACATCCTTCATTTGCACACAGCAGCTTGTTAAAAAGAAAAGGCAAAGGTTTGTTATCCAGAAAAATGGTGGAAATATTTACCAGAGAGTGGGGGCTTCTGGGAATGGAGAGCTGATGGGACACTGACAATCACACGCTGATCCTCCACAGGCGCTTCTGACGTCGCTGAAGAGCTGAAAGAGGTTGAGCAAGTGAGGAAAGCAGTATCATTTGCCTATATAACATTAATATGGTTACAGCATAAAACAACATTATGAACAATCAAATGCCGATCAGTCAATATAAAGACAATAAACCTATTTTCACACCTCGGGGAGTTTTTTGCACAGCAGCGATATCGTCCGAGGACCAGCACTTCATAAGGTTTCTTGTGCTGTGAATCCAGTGGAAACACAAACTGCCCAGACCTGGTGACCTGAGGGGAAAAGAGCACACCTGAATACATCTGGAAGGAGAACAAATGTGTGAGATATCCACGCTTCGTCAGTTCAAGGTTCCTATACCTTGACCCAGAACCATTCGGCCAGGACCTCGACACCCCAGTGTGGATACAGCTCGTCACGGACAAAACGCAGATGGCTGGGTCGGTTTGTAACCCAGGTGACCACTAAACAGCTTGGGGAAGCCAGCAAGGGTATGGGGAGACGTTTCAGCTGGGTTGAGGGCAGAGAACTGTATCTTTATTTAAAAAAAAAAGTAATTTCAGAATCTGGTGTTTATGTCATTATTGGCGTATCAAGAATTTAATTTGAGATATGATACTTAGAAATGCAACACCGCCCCATTTTACACCTCTGAAAGTGTGAATAACAATATATACCTGCGACTCCTTTTAAGAGACTTGTTTTCCCATGGTGGATCCATAACTATCAGATCAAACTTCCTTCCATCTGTGTGAAAAACAAGCAGCTTTGTCAGGCTGGGAAACAACTGCCATGCTCTCACTGCAGGTGAACGTGAGCATGTCAAAGAAATCCGATAAAAGCATCTAGAAATTCATACAGTAGTTATTTAGTTGTAATCTGAGGTAAATGTATTGTTAGCTGAAGTTTATGTTACTTTCTGACAACGGTCCAGATAATTGATTACTATTACAGCCCTGGTATGATGAACTTTTAAACTTTCTTGACAATGCTGTACTCACAGTGGACTAGCGGTTGTATTTTGGTGAAATCTGAGAGAAAGAAGGCTGTTTGTGGTGGTATGACATATCTCTCTCCCATGAGTGTGACCACCATGGCCCAGTCTGTACTGTTCTCCGTTATCGTAGAGAACAAGTCGAGATGTGATGTACAGCCGTCCTCATCACCAAGTAACTGAACCCGGTCCTGGTCACCGTCATCCACTAGAGGAAGCTCTTTAGCCATGTCACAAAGGGCAGCGAGATTGCACTCCTGGGTAGGAAGGGGCTCTTCCACTGCATCCGTCACACCATTCAGATATCCATGTGATTTGACAGCATCCACCAAGGATTTGGTTCCCTCCAGAATGACAGACCTAATCTGTATCATCAAACATTACACAAAGTCATTTCAAATTGAAATCCTGTTAAAAGTTGAACTCAAAATGTGATAAAGAGATATGGAAAGAGATTAGTGCCAGCAGAGATTGTCTTTGACTTGCATACATTTGAATGTGTAATGTTCATGTTTAACGGTTTCATTCTAAAAATGAATCTCTTTAATGAATTAATTCAAAAATTGAATTTGTAAACACAATCTGATATTGAATGCAAGTTAAATCCAATAATAATCACATTGAATTTCAAGCCACTGCTTTAAAGTTCAATTTATGACTTTTTCCACTTTAACAGTTCAATACCAGTATGGCGAATTTAAATATATGTAATTCAAATACAAGCTCTGCTGGCACAAATCTCTTTCCATAGCAAAAAGGTGTGCTGGGATTGATAGATTCAAGAATGACATGTAACCTACCTTCTCATGCCAGGCCTGTGAATCAATTTCCCCTTGGTTGAGATCACTGTGTTTTCGTTTTCTTTTCTGATGATATTGAATTATAAAAAGTGGTGAATGGTAAAAACAGCTGAAAGTGCAACTTATAACTTATAAGTTGCACTTTCAGCTGTTTTTACACGGTCTCTACATTGACAAAGACTATCCAGACCCATGACAGTGTAGTTTTGTGTTTACAATAGTCCTGGGGCCAGCAGTTGTCGCTATTTGGCATATTCTTATGCGCCCAAGCAGCCGCTGAAACAGTGTAGTAGTTACCTTTGATGGTTTGAGAAGCATGTCAGTCTTCGCCACCATGTCCGTGTTTGCTCCATCCAACACACTGCTGGGATGTACACTAAAATGACTTTTTAAAACCTCAAAACACTGCCGCTTGAAACAACACTTAATTTGTGATCTTTGGCCTTCTCTCCATCGAATACATCGCGAATGACCTTGATCAATAAGTGAACATGCATCCAAAACCCACCCTCTCGCGTTTTGGAATACAACAGACATTGCGAGTAAATGAAATGCGGTGTAAATCACGCGAGTGCGGTCATAGCCTTGTTAACCCGAACACTACGCACTACGCAGGCACGCTCTGCTGGACCAGTGCTTCAAAACATGGATATCCTAAAAAGTCTACCTGACCGAACCTCTCGTACAGTTAAAAATGATGAAATTAAATGATTGTGCGGCACGTTCAACCGTTTCGCGGAAGCTTATTAAGTTCGGCCCTAACCACTGTCCGTAGTAGAGGGAGGAAAAGACAAAGAAATGAAAACAAAATTTAACGAAACCGGAAATGACGTTAGAGACGGAAACACATTGCCTTATCTCAGCTGTTGATGAATGGCGCTAAGATTTTTATACTCCCATGTGTAAAATAATCATACTCGCCGTGAGAATGTATTATATATTGTGTTAATGGTGGACGGCGTCGAAGTTAAGCTCGAGAATGTCGGTTAAATCGGATATTGAGAGTCTTTCTGCGTCCTTCCAAGACGAAAGAAAAGACCGTAAAAGAGTAGCCGTTTATGATTGTCGCTGCGAAAACAGAAAATCTAAAGAGAAAATACTGGAAATAAGCGGTTTGGACTTCAATGACTTCCTTCAAATTCTATCCAAGGCAATGCTACCTAACATTACTACCTACATTACACCTGGCCCTACCCATTGAAATGAACGAACAATTTGGTGTTGTTAAGCCTTAACTGTTAAAACGTTAAAAAGAGAAGGGCACGTATCAGGGCTTCTGTTTGGGCATCCCTGATGTGCAGTCATATCAATGAAGTTGATAGTAGTTTTAGTCACAGGAATATCTTGATGCCAGGAAAGATTTCAATAAACATTTGATTTTGTGTCTGGTTTTTTTTGCCTGGTGCGGGGAAATGCCTCGTCTAGACTGTCCAGGCAATACACAAACTGGCTTGTTTAGATTTGTGTATAGATTGTGGCCTGATGAATTGAAATCATCTGGTCCTCCTCATCTCACCCAGACTTTCTATTTCGTAGAAACTCTTCGTTTCCTCTCTGTCAGCAATGGCAAGAGACGATTGATTTCCTCACTTTGCACTGTAGACTTAGAAATCATCTTTGTAGCTTACAGGTTGTCACACTTGTCATTAAAGTATAGTGTTGCATCAATTTATCACATAACTAATTATAGCTGTCACAGAAAAATAACATTTTCTCATTTTCAATGTATTTTCTACAGGAATTTGCTATCCCTTCAAATGAAACTTTTGTCTTGACCACAACTGATAGAACAGTATTGGATTTTGACAGATTTGGTGAGTGAATCAGCTGTTGGTGCAAAAATAAATAAATAAATTAAAAAAGATTTCTTTTGTCCATTTATCACATGAATGTGTGTGGTTAGTGCAGGTAACCTGCATGCAACCTGCATGCAATGTAGCACAAGGCCAGTGGATCAATTAGTTGTTGTTTTCCACACTTCATTGCAGAAGACCTTCAAGATGGCAACACCCTCCACTTGTTGCAGAGAGAGGACCAAGTCCTGTCAGTGGCAACAGAGGAGCACATTGTGTTTCTCCCTCATTATGATACTCTGGTCCAGAGTGGCACGTATGAGTACCATGCTAGTGAGGGCCAGAAGTCTTTACGTGAGTGCTAAAGTGACCTAAACCTAAAGTCAATACCCAGTCAAAAAGTGTCAGTCTAGTTTCTTGAGATGGACCTATAGCTTAGGCTGCACATCACTACTCTGAAAACTTACGTCAACTTCCAAACCTACACCAAGCTTTAGCTAAGTTGAGACAGGGTGTCCATTGTACATGCTGTGATATAACTGGCTAATAACATGATTTTAAATTTCTCCAGCCTACGCACTTGCTGAATTGATTGACAATGCACTTTCAGCAACAGCTCACAACACAGGAGTGAGGACAATAGACATTCGATTGGTTAGTAATTTTTGCTTAAAATTATTTTTTGATATTACTTTCTACATATTGGTTTATTATTGGTGTTATCTGTTGTGGATTGGCATGTTGTGGTGACTTATTGATAGTTGCCTGTCCCTCCTATTGTCCAGCTTTTTGATGAGACCCTTGGGAAACCTGCAGTGATTGTCTTAGATAATGGGTGCGGGATGACCTCTAAGCAGCTCAATAACTGGGCAGTATACAGGCTCTCCAAATTCACCAGGGAAAACAGCACATTTTCAAGGTTGGTTTACCATAATTTAATAGCTCCCTCCCATTTTAA
This sequence comes from Hoplostethus atlanticus, assembly GCA_034670405.1. Lineage (NCBI taxonomy): Eukaryota > Metazoa > Chordata > Actinopteri > Trachichthyiformes > Trachichthyidae > Hoplostethus > Hoplostethus atlanticus. Next base: position 2,013,230 of record JAXDDX010000060.1, read on the forward strand.
AGGCAACATGAACCCTCATATAGTTGAATATAGACAAGATTTAAGTAGAAATTCTGTTTGGTGCAATGAAGTTGATACCGTAATAATAAATCAAGTTCTTTTGCTACCCTCACTACAGTAATCATGAGGGGTATGTTCGGCCCGATCATGTCCCTCGCAGTCTCAACAGTGATATATCCTACTTTGGAGTTGGAGGAAAACAAGCTGTTTTCTACATTGGAGAGTCAACCAGGGTAAATAGATATCTCAGCTAGATATCTGGTGATGTTGAATGGAAGTACTTTCATAATGGCAACATGTGCACATTGTGCCTGTTTGCTGTATTGCCATAGAAAGTAGTAAATACAGACTACAGTGGCCCTAGACTGGCCCTTAAAATCTCATGTTTTTGTTTTCTCTGCTTTGGCATGACTGACTACCTTTAGAGCTAACCATATCTAACACATCTGATGAAGGGTTGATACAAATACATGTCAGCATTGCATAAAAGCAGACATGGCCAAAAATAGCTAGTTTGTTTTCTATTTTTGTAGATGATCACCAAACCAATGGGCTCCCCAGATGTTCATGAGCTGATTCTCTCAAAAGAAGAGTTTGCGAGAAAAGAGAAGAACAGAGAGGATATTTACAGCGGCACTATAAGAAATAGAAAGGTAAGTGCTCCACTTTACACAGCTCAGTTCAGAGTAAGTAAATGCACCCTTGTAATTTCAAAGCTAAATCTTGATTTTAACAGGTCATGTTTTCCACTGCTCATTAAGATTTGGAGTTCTCTGTGTTAACATCTCAGCTGTCTATCCTCTGTGTGATGTTTCATCCTCCTGCAGCCCGGCGACCATTCACATGTGAAGCAAGAGGATGAGGCTTTTCTCCATGACCTCATTGCTGAGGAATCTGGGAAAGAAAGCTTCACAGCTGTGGTCATTACAGGAGTACAGCCTGAACATGTCACCTTTATAAAACAGGACTTCCATCTGTGGATCAGAGAACTAGCGTGAGTTTATTCACCTACACCGCCTCACATGCATTCACAAGTGTGACTGGTGCCAAGTCATCCACTTCATATCACAGAATTTTGTTCATTTGTTTGATTGTTTGTATTTCAGCCACTTGTATCACTATTACATTCATGGCTTCAATGGGAATGACATGAGGCCCTGCTCTCAAAACTCTGACCTCCACAACATTGACATTCAGGTAAGACTCCTGGTCTTACATTGTTTTGTTGTAGATCACAGTGATTTCTACTTCTTCATATTGTACATATAGTTTTATGCAGTTTGTCTCAAGTTATGTTGCCACTTGATTTCTGGTTGTAATCTCTTAATCAGATCTCTTTGCGGGAGAAGCCTCCCAGATGCCCTCGTGTGATGAATCTCAGGGAGATTGACAATGATATGCAGACTCTGTACATAAACACTACTTCGGACACATTTGAGTTCAAGGCCTATACAGAGGCAGATGGCACAGTGGAAGGAGTCCTGAGGTACCATCCCTTCCTGTATGACAGGGAAACCTACCCTGAAGAGCCCGATGCTGTACTGGGTAATGCGACTTTGAAATATTGATGAAACTGTATGTGGATGACATCAAACAACTTTGGCTTACCTTGTCTTCTTTTGGCTCTCCCTTTATCAGCACCTGTTGATGATGATGACAATGACTCTGGGGTCCTGCACCAGGCAAGAGGGAAGAGGCCTATATTTGAGTGTTTCTGGAATGGACGGCTGATACCATACACCACAGTATCTGAGTAAAGACTTACCATATTGTATAATGACATTTTCTATCTACTGGAAAAATACACATACTTTCAAAGGGTAGTGAGCAACATAAGTCCTTGGTTGTCAAAATGACAACACTTTTACAGACTGGATCTTCTATATTTTAGAGATATTAAATGATGAACTTCATCATGCTTTTTTGGAAACAAACTCTTTATTTATTAAACAGTTTGCAGATGTCATTGGTTTTCTGGGATTTAAGTTTTTGTTGTCTATTGTTTCTTGCTGTAGGTTGGACTGGTGTGCTCGGCCCAAAAAAGCAGGACCGGTGCCTGCTGAGTGTTACAGTCGGTTTTCAGGGGTGCTTTTCACTGACGACAGATTCCAGGTCACCACCAACAAGCTCACGTTCATGGACCTTGAGCTGCAGCTGAGGAACAAGGGCACTATCTTCGTGCGCATTGTTAATGGACAGGTGGTCATGCACAAATGCACAATTTTACTATTGGGCTCTGGAAGCGGGAGGTGGGGGTTTAGGATGATTGTATTGCCGTCCCTGACTCAGAGGCCTTTCCTCAGAAACACCCATAATAGATGTAAATAATCTACCTTAATCAATGTTGATGTATGTTAGATGTTACATTGAGGTTCCTTTCTATGTTTTGCTGTTGACCACAGGAAGAAAGAGTTCAAATCCAGAAGGTGTTCACCCAGTGGCTGAAGAGCTGCCATGAGAAGTGGGACAAGCAAGTGAAGTTCCTGGGCTTCAAGGGCACCATAACACGAACCGATGTAGTCACGAAGAAAATGCAGCATCCCTGGGCGACCTTTTCCTCCATTGAATTTGATGGCAAAATATATAAAACAGGCCAATATGTGAGTGTCTGCTTTTTTTTATTTAAGTGTATACTCTGATCTAGACATTCATTTGTGGGGACATCTTAACACTGTTTGCACTTCCCTGTATAGGTGAAGTCTCAGAAGACCCAGCCCATTTTGTTTGGCTCTGTGGTGCAGTTCTTGCTATATGGAGATCATGATGGAGATGTTTATGCGACAGGGGGAGAGGTCCAAATGGCGTTGGTGAGGAAGAAATTAAGGAGTTTGTATTTGAAGAGTGATCAAAGTATTGTAGCAATGCTGCACTAGGCATCTTCGCACTATGGAGACCCCAGGAAATAAATGGAATGGAAGCAGGAAATAAATTTGAAGGACATTCATTACCCAGAAATGTAACATGACATCAGTAAACTGCACACTCCTCAGACCTAAATTCCAGTTTTCTCATGAGGGAATGCTCACTTGCCGCTGTTTAGGATACATTTTGCTTTCGCACGTACGTTACAATTTGTCGCATCCTGTGTGTCAAGACGTTTTCCCACCGGTGGCCATACCTGACACCTGAAAGTATTTTGGTCAAATAGGATGAATTTTTCTCACCTTTCTTTGTGTTTTTCAAAGTTTACATGTATTTTGTATTAGACTGAAGCATTCTGTTTCCCTAGGAACCAAAAGCGCTTTACAACGAATTCAAAACCATACCCATATCCAAGATTGACAAGACCGTCACCATCGCTGCCATCAAGAAAAGCATTGACAACGAACTGGCCAAGTAAGCAAGGAGGTCAAGGGGGACGTTTGGTCCCCGTGCCCTACTTTGAGAGTTAGGTAGCACTTAATCTGAACTCTGGTTTGGAACGCATTTATAACACCCAAACAAGACCTTCACACACACACAGAGTAAGAAAACATTTTTCAGATGGGATTTTTTTATTAGCTTTTTAAGGGCATTTTGGGGTAATTGTATTGAACTATGAAATAATAATCTTTATCCCTGTCAAGTAATGTCTTTTTTGTTGTTCCAGGCTTCCAGATAAGCTGGAAGTGAATTGGCCAGAGGGTAATGCCTGGTCAGAGAACGCTGTACATCCAGCCGGGACTCCATTAGGTACACTGGTACATTGTCGCACACCACCGGACATAGTAGTTATCATTACTGTGTCATAGTGTGAAATTTGTACTTTTTGATGCTGACATAATGTCATATTTCTTTGTGTTTTCACCTTCATATGATTTCAGGGCCACTCCGTGTAGAAATTCTGAACAAGAAAGGGGAGTCATTATCCAGGATGCCATCAGTGAGCCAAGGAACTGTAAAGAAACTTATGATGGAGCTCAAAATAGTCTGGCATGGTAAGGTCATCTGTGTTACAACAGGGACTCACTCATGTAAAGTCCTTGATGAATGATAAATGTTGAATGGAGATTCAAAAAATACTACCTTGACCCTTCCTCTTAGCACTTGCCTATTTGTTTTATTTGTCTTAAAAAAGTGGATAGATAGATAGATAGATTGATTGATAGATAGATAGAAACTTTAATGATCAATGTCAGGAGCTGCATTGATATATAGAAAGTTTAGAAGATAGTATGTATGGTTGACTATATTTTCCCCACCAGCTAGGGAAGTTGAGCATATGGATGGTGAAGGGCCTTGCACATACTGGATGAAGCAAGAAGCAATAAATGCAGAGGGAAAGATCACTGCAGGGTCAGGAGTGTCAAATAAGAAGAGTAAGCACATTAGAGAAGTAGTCGAGGAAAAGTGTGCATTAATTGCTCATATTTTAGGAAAAGCACCAACATTGGTATACATGCTCTGAACATTTTCATAATTGGAACCTTTGCAAAAATGGAACTGATTGGTTATGGTGGCCATTTTTCTTTCCTCCATTTCCTGCCTAGGGTTTTTTTCCTCTACCTGCTAAATGGAACATGATTGAATGGAATAAAATGTGTCTACACGTATGATGGCCAAGGAATACAGTGGTATTGGTTGGTTGGATGCCTCTATACATTGTCATGAATTCTGTCGTCACTTCATTTGCAGGACCTAATGGCAATCAAGAGACAAACTCTCTCATCGCCCAACATTCAGCAAAGTGGTCATTCTGGTTCAAACCTATGGGTACTGTTCTCCTTATTTGTCATCTATTTTCATTTCAGTTATTTGCTTGAATGTCCCATTTTTCTGTTTGTTGATTGCCAAAATATCATAGATTATTATTCAAAACCTGTCATCATTGGCAGAGAATCTGACCAAGCTGGGGAAGTATACACTCTACCTGAACACTGTGCTGAATGAAAGCAACGCCAGCGTCTTTGGTGGAACACAGCTTCCAAGCTACAAACTCCAATTCACCATCACAGGTAACAAAAACACAGCATGAAGTCTCTGAGTCTCGTCTTTATTATCCATGCTGCATGCCCTAATCCGACATTTCTACCACTCTGTTTTCTCCCAGAGGGTAGTGCCGAGAGGTTTGTAGTGGGTGCAGTGAGCTCCCCCCTTCATGTAGGGGTGCCATTCAACATTCCCTTGGAGCTCATGGATGTGTATGGACACCCAGCTCAGCCCCCTCCTGATCTCAAACCTGTACTCAAATGCAGGTGGGTTTCACTCTTGTGGTGGCTTTTGGTTGGGTAAAAACCCTTAACTCCAATATTGGTGGTGTTTTTCGTTTTGTTTCGTTCGTCTTGAATTGAAAGTTCATGTGGTGATTTACAGTTTGTGTTGTGAATGTCATGACCCTGGTTCCATGAAGACTTAAAAATCTATTGTATGATTTCAAGAATGTATGAGAAAATGAGCATTCCTTTTTCCAATATCTACCGAAGGCAAAAATGCCAAAAAGTATGGCTATGACAGCAGGCTACCAAAGTGCATGCACCTTGTCAAAAGGTTTTACCATCAATCATTAATTTGCCAGATGTGAACTGTGGCCCCAGCAAATTTAGATGCTGTTTGTTTTGTTTCAGTGGCCTGGAGGTGAGTTACGAGGCAATGGACACCGACGGGACCACTTCCACCATCAGAAGTGTCAAAGCAAGGGGCAAAGTACAGAATTACCATTGCAAGGTTAGAGATGCTCTCCCTCTCAGAAGAATTACGTTTGACTGTGTATTTTGTGTGTTGGTGAAAAACAACTAAATCAAAGGTATAATTGATTAAGGTTCCATTATGTTTTCGGGTCCTTGAAGTCGTTGAAGATGACTTTACTGATCATCTCTCTATCCTACATTTTTTTTTAACTGTAACAACTCTTTAGTGCATTCGTCATCTTAAATGAATCAGGGTTAAATACAGTTTATTGAGCAATGGACTGCTGACATATCTTTTGAGTTTGTTTTCTTCCTTGAGTGACATAACAGTGAATGAGAGAGAGTTTGAGGAGGATGTGTACTTGTGAGAGGAGGAAGTCTGTTTTGTATGGAGCCAAAAATTATATCTGCTTCACAAAACTAGTGATTTAGTCAGAATGGAGCATACTAAATTACAGTTTATGTTATTGTAGCTTGATGTTAGCTTTATAGATAATGCTGGGAAAAACAACTTGTTTTTGATGGCTTTAGGGTCTCTGTTTGCTTCTGCTCGGGCTTAGATGAGCTGAAACTAGGAAATAGAATTCTATTCTTTGAATTGCCTTATGTACACATGCACATATGCACACACACATAGATTATAACAGATATTTCCCAAAAATAAAAACAAACAAAGAGCAGTGCACATATTTGTGTCAAAACTGAGTCCCTGCAGATTCCAAACCATCAGAACGTAACAAAACAGGAGGAAAACAGGAAATGAATGTCACTGTCCACACACTGAAAACCTGAAAACAATACCTGGGAAATCACATCCTGGAATATATAACATAATATAATAATATAATATATAACATAATAATATAATATGTAACAAAAGCCCCCTTCTTCTTTGTCTCTGATCCGGTCAGAACATCTTATGGCCCAGTTTTTGGTCCAAGACCAGTAACATTCCATAACATTCAACATTAAAAACAACTTTTAAAACCCCTGTGACAACCCCTGGTCATCCAAGCCACATGTTGTGTTTTCTTTTGCAGACATATGACCTGAAAGTGGTCTTGCCTGGCCTCAGACTAGACTCGCAGACTGTCAAGATCAGTCTTCTTCCTGGTAAGACTGCATTCATGAATTCATTCGGAACAATACATTCATGTCGCCATAACAGGAGTCTTTGTGAGTCAGTGGATAGAATTTGGAAAGGAGAATTTACAGAAAACCATTAGAAATTCCTCTTTTTTTTTTACTTGTTAAACAGTAATGGGCCATTGGCTTTGGGTTATGGCCATTTTAGTTATAATAAACACTGACAATTCCCCACTGATAGTAACCTGGGGGGTCTATGTGGAAAACAAGCATCCTTTTGTGCAAGTAGGAGGACAGAGTAAGGGTTAGCAATAGTAGCAGATGTTGTCCAGCTGTGGTTGAAGTGGTACTTTGATGGCAAACTAACATAAAATAAGATTACAGGCCCACATCACCACCCTTTAACAGTGTTTTTAGCAGCTCTTCTAGATGTGTAAATAAACGTCCCACACCCAGTCAGAGTATAAAATAATAGTTGTGTCTGAGCCGTGTGTTATTGTTTTTCAGGTAACCCTCATTCACTCCATGTGAAACCAGAAGACAACCCAATCACAATAGAGAATGGAAACCCTGTTACCTTTTTTGTTGAAATTCATGATGAAGCTGGAAACATCACAGCTCACCCCAAACTGATTGTTCGCTGCCAGGTATGAACATGTAGTCGCTTGTAAATCACACACCGTTTTATCATGTCCCTGTGTGAAAAAAAAACAAAAAAACTAATTGAAAGCATTTTGATTAACTAGCATCATGACTTTGCTAGACCATAATTCAACACCCATCTATGTTGTCATACTTAGACTTGCTACTGAAGGGATATCTGTATCTTGCTAATGAAAAACATGGACTCTGACTCAGCAGACATGTCCCACTCAGGAAAATAATAAAGCAGAAGTGGCGTCCCTGTTTTATAACATTATTTTCAAGTTATCCGGTTGAGCAAGAGCAAGTGTTTGGCATGAGAGTATTAGTGGTCTTCTCCGTATGTTTACCAGCACAAAGTAAATTCTACAGTGGGAGTCATGAATCTGGTATCTTCTCATGGAATAATGGGAAAACAAGAGGGCCTTTCACTCCAAGAGACAAACCTCACATATGGTCATCGTTGTTTGGCTTATTGGGGTTTAACTCTGTAACAGCTTAGACTAGATCATTCATTAATTGCAGACGTTTGGTTCTGCCTTGTTTTTCTCACACGTGTTTAATTAACTCAAGATGTCGTTGATGTCATTTTCATGCAGAACCCCCCCATAATCGTCTATCAACTTTCCCAGTTTAAGCCGGTGTATGGCTACTCTTCTGACTCTTCTTCTTTCTGTAGATAAAGAAAGTCATCGTGGCTCACTTGAATGAATGGGATGAAACTTTGTTCTATGTCAGTGGATTTATGTTCATGTTTTTCCTCTGTGGATTTAAAGGTGCAGGAGCTTCCATTGGTAGCCATTGACTGCAGTAGCACAGGAGCTGGGCACCTAGTGACAAAGCCAGTAAACCTGAAAAATATGAATGGAGACCAACAAACACTCAAAGTTAAATTTGACATACCTGTAAGTTATATAACGAAACAATTATTTAAAAGTTTATTCAAAGTTAATTCAAAGTTCTATGGTTAAAACTGGCCGTGATGCCTCCATCCCACTCACTTCCTCTTGAACCTTTTCCCACCAGAGTCAGAAAGACGTAGCAGTGGTCCTGAGGGAGCTGAAGGTGGTGCCCAGCACGCGAGTGTCCCGGCTAGAGGTCTACAGTCAGAATGATGATAATCTTTTACTGAAGGACAAGGACAAGATAGATTGGGAGGCTGGAGACTTGCTGGAGAACCTGCACTATAGGCTGTATGACGAGGGTGGCAGGGAGGTACCCCTCACTCATGAACTGGCCTCCAAAATCAAGGTATGTCTGACATACATCTTGCATTGTGTTGTTTTTATGTTCACGTTTTTTTTTATTTTGTGAGCGATTTTTCATCTGTACTGAAATGAATTATTCTGGCCTGGCTGTGGCAATAAGAGGAACTTGAACTAAACCATATGGCACTCTGCACTCACATTTATTCTAGCAGTGAATCAGACAGTTGGGTGTCATTGAATTAGAACACTGTCTAGATCAGCTTGTTATTGACCCTTCATTATTTGTTATGTGAGTCAGGTTAACTGGGTAGCAGATGTATGTGTGGAGGATCTGGCCAAGGGGAAGCTGCCTGATGTACAGGTGCCTACGATGGTGCAGGATGAGCACTTCTATCAGGTGTCCTACCAAGACCAAAATCTGTCTGTAAACACCTCCTTCACTATAGCGTAAGCCCTATACCTCACACATGATTGTCATTCAATATTTGTAAGCCTGCTATTCAAACAGAATCTGTTAAATTAACATCTGTCTGCTTGTGTTGTATTTAGGTCTCGTCCAAATGAACCAAAACACCTGAAGGCTACACTGAGTCAAAGCACTATGAGGATGGGTGAAACCCTACCTGGAATGATCAGTGAGTACGAATGTGATCACCAGAAATCCATAATCACATCTTCTCTGCCTTTTATACTGCTGCAATCCTTTGAGGATATGGTTATACACCAGATGAGAAGCTGCTTGTCTCTCTTAGATTTAGATCTCATGGACCAGTATGGAAATGTAACCAAGACGCTAACGTCCAGCTGTGTGGACCACTTCACTGTGGAAGCCGAGGGTCTGGAAAAAGCAACGCTAGCCATTACATGGCAGGTGTGAACAACCTCTACTGAAACTCAAAATTCAGAGGTATTTTATTAGGTCTCGCTTCATATGTAATCCAAATGTCCTCACGTTGTGTGTTGAAACCAGGAGAGCAGCCATTCTGTTGTGGTGACAGGAGTACAGTTCCAGTCTGGGACCCCTGGCACGAGGGAATTGTGTTTCACCTTCATGAGCTTTGTGGAACATGTCAGGATCAAAGTGACTGCTGGAGTCCCTGCACAGCTTAGACTGACCAGTGGGCCAGGGCAGGTAAAAAATGGTCTTGATGCTCTTAGCTCCTAGCTGCTAGCCGTGTTGTCGTTTTCCACTTTCAGTAGCCAGAGCTAACTGTTAATCCACACATGCTTTTTATGTACTAGCCTTTGCAGGTGTTGAATGACCAGGGCATCCCCACGCCTTTCGTCATCCAGCTTTGTGATGAGTGGGGAAACCCCTCCCCAGACCAGAGGGTTGTGGTGGCACTGAAGTCCTCATTCTCAGCACTGAAGGTTAGCTTGACAAGGAATACAGATCGATGCAGTGCCACCCCTTTACACTCTTTGAAAAATCAATCATGGTTAGGAATCTACTATCTTGTACTATCTAATGAGGAATACTTAGAATGAGGTCTTCTTGTTATTTCAGGTGAAGGCAGCTGTTATGTCACAACCAGTAGACGTGGAGGGGAAAGCCACTTTCACTGTTCAAAGTGTGAGTGCACCAAAGTGAGTGTCACCTTTCAATCATATATCCTGCGTAATGTCCCACCAGCCATCAGTGGGCAGAGTTGACACCCTGTTGCTCTTCCAGGGGGGAGTATGAGCTGCACTTCAAAGGGTCCTTCAACAAGAAACCCATCCCTGGTCCATGTGTGAAACTCACCATCATCCCTGATCCCAACAAACCTGTCAGCCTGGCAGTGGAGTACGACTCTACCACCAAGCTCCCTGCAGGGGACATCTTCCCAGGTTTGCATTTGCATCTCTGCCTGCTTCTCTTGTGTTTTTGCCCTCTAGCATTACATGCAACCAGTTTAGTCTCTGTCTCAGCAAACTAAGGATGGCTTTATCTCTTTGTTCAGTGTTCTCAGTGACTGTGGTGTCAGATGAGGGTAGCCCAATTAAACGCTTTAACCCTGCTGCTGCCTCCATGTTCCTCTGGAAGGGAAAGGCATCAGAAATCATGCCTCCCCAAGGGGTGAGTGACTGACTGACAGTGGGACCAATGTAGCTTTTTTTTTGCATGGCTTTTGTCTTAGAACTAATAACTGCATTGCAATTGCAATCCTATGTTGCTGACTTATTTTTGTTTGTCAAGGCAACTCAGCTGAAATGCAGTAAACCCATGGAGAATGAAAAAGACGACTGTTTTCATTTCAGGTAAAATTGTTTTAGATTTTATCTATTATTTTTCTGTCTGTTAATATGGGGCATTCAGGAACCCTAATATTGTTTCTGTGTGTTACATTTCAGAGATAAAGTCATCCCAGACCATGCTGACAACTACACCATCCAGTTTGCTCTACGTATAGACCAAAAAAAACTCCTATTGAGTAAGCAGGTTGGTTGAACCTAAACCAGCGCTGCCTACATCACCGCACTTTGACATGTTATTTCCCGACACCCAACACTTGACTTTCAAATAAACAACAAAGCATATGGAGATGGTTTCCTTCATATCTGATTTAGAGGAAAATCGCTGTTCAGTTTGAGTAGCTGCAGGGACTATGGGTCATAATTGTGGCTCACCGAGAGAAGTGACTAACCCCAGTATTGTTTCCTCTCTCCTAGTATGTAATGAACGTGGTGGCCAATGATCCTGTCAAACTGGCTCCCGACTCTCAGCCACCAACCCCAGTTGTTTCCAACAGTGATGTCATTGCCAACCGTACTTTGGTGGAGGATATGACTCTGAGAATAATGGTGAGCTTACATCCTCAGAGAGTGGACCAGGAGCTTGTTAATCTTTCATTGCTAATGTTTGCTACTCTTAAAAAAGGAGCAGGAACAACCATACCTTTGCAATACGGCTATATACCAACTATAATCTCATTGAGTTGCCTTGATTGATTCCAGGATGTGTATGGTAACGTGGCAGGGCTGGAACTGGATGGGAAGGTGGTGGTTTCTTTAAAGCGCTGTAGTGGGGACAGTAGCAGAGGTCTCCCTCTCTTTGAAGGCAAAATCAGTACCCTTCAAATCGGCCTGTCCCAGGGAAAGGCCCACATCGCTGTGAGTAACCGCTCCTCATAGAAAGATGTGGAGTGTTGTGGGTATAAATGTACCCCAAACTCTGTGCTTTGGCTTTTAAGGACTCCATGCACATTACACGTGTACTAATTGTATATTTATTTTCTCTGCAGAGGCTGGCCATCACTGAGAACAGCCCCGGTCAGGATGGCAATGAGTATATCCTGCACTTCAAACCTGAAGTCCCGAGGTCTCCCACACCCCTGGATTCTTTTGTGCTTCACTTTCGTTTTTACAATGGTGCAGTATGATACTTTTCCAATAGTTCTCTACCTTAGGCAATCATACACACACACCCAGCTGCTGGGCTGAACCATCAACACATTTAACATATTTCATGAGAGATCAGACCTTTGTCACATAAAACTCAGTGGAAATGGGAATAAACCTGCATTCCTTCTTGTTGTCATGGATAGTTTTCTAAGTACCACTGTTTAAGGTTTGGGAATGAACTGTATATTGGTTTTCTTCCTCCTCTTTAGATGCAGAGAACCAGCAGAAGATGTCTGAACTATCCAAGAAGAAAGATGAGCTGTCTGCTGCTATTGCCGTTTACAATGAGTTCTTTAAGACATACAGTGAACTCCTTGCTTTGCTGACGAGTAGGAGTTCTGCTTTTTGCCTTTAAATAAGCTAATTGTGTGTTTGTGTGTGTGTGTGTGTGTGTGTGTGTCTGTCATGCTTTCACTTGCCTACATTTGTTTTGATCTCTAATTGTAAGTCCTTTTTTTTATACCAGCTCAACACCAGGATGCGAGCAATAAAGTGGCTAACCTTAAAAGTAATCTCAAGGGAAGAAACGTGAACGTGGCTCAACTTGTGTCTGTAAGCTATTGATTAAAATATCCACATATTACCTCTACATGTATAGAAATAAAAATACCCTTATATATATATAACTGTGGATAACATTTGGATATTTATAATTCATTGTAGATCCCAGATGTTGACAAAGTCTTAAAAGAGAAGGCTACTGAAGCTGAGAGGATTATGAATGAGCCCAGAAGAGTCTGCTCCATCCCCGATCCCTTCAGGGGGAGCCAGGATGTATTGGGAAAGGTGAAATAATGGGAAAGAAAAACAATTTCCTTGGTTTACCTCCTTAAACAGTCTTGTTTATTTTTCTACCACAGGGTGAAACTAGAGAAGGGCTCTGCGTGTAGTGTGTGTTTTACCTTTTGCCTTTTAAATGCAGGTTGGCCACCTGGCTCTGGTGGAGGATGATGCTGCTGCTGTGGTTGTCTCCTGGCATATCTTGGGTGATATGGATTGCGTCATCACCAAGACAACAGCTGCAGCACGTAGGATCTACGACGACACCCAGGGCAGACAGCAGGTCATGCCCCTCGACAGTGTGTACTGGAATCAAAGCAACAGGTACACCTTTAGGCTTATGTAGTGATTAAGTGTTTTTTTTTTTTTTCATAAAGCTCCATATGTATGAACAACAAAGCCACATTTTGAATTTGGGATCCTACAGTTCAAAGCTGTATTCGATTTTTCCAACATAGCCAAAAGTTGGAAGAGGTTGGATTCAGTAACCAGAAAAATCAAAGTAAAAACAGTTCTGTTCACTTCTAACTAACTGTATTAAAAATGGAAAACTAAAACATCTTGGTTGTCTAAGTGCACATCCTCCAATTAATACTACGCGGAGTCACCTTTTGCTTTGATAACAGCAGTAAGTCTGTTTAGTGAAGTATGTACCAGCTTCTGGGTTAACTTCTGGATCCAGGATCTTCCTTCTTGTCCGAAGCATTTAAGCTCACTCAGGTTGCAAGGAGACCTCCTTGTGCACACTCCTCTTTAGGTCAATCCACAGATCTCCTCATAGGATTGAGGTTGACTTGGCCATCACAGGATATGATCTTCCATTTTTTTCCCAGCCATTCCTTGATTGATTTCGCTGTATGCTTCAGATCGGTGTCATGTTGGATCTTAGTTAACAACGTGCAGCAGATTTCCCCCCAAACGATCTTTGGGTTTCCCCTCTATCCTGACCAGAGCCCCTGTCCCCCCCCCAGAAGAGAAACAGCCTCCTAGCACGATGCTGCCAGCACCATGCTAAACAGTAGGTACTGTGTTCTTTGTGTGATGGGTTGCGTTGTCTCTGCCAAACATATCCTTTGGGATTGAGACCAAACATTTCTACCTCGTTTTCATTAGACCATAAAGACATTTCCCCACATGGTTTTCGGAGTTTGTGTCGTCTTGCATAGTCAAGACGGGACAGGATGTTATTTTTAATGAGAAATGGTTTGTCTTGCCACCCTACCTCACAGCCCAGAATTGTCGAGAACACGCAAAATGGTCGCTATATGCATAGCAAGTCTTTCTTTAAAGTTTGCTGTTGGTCTCTTGGTCTCTTTTCCATCCATCTTGGAGGGACTGCTGGATCTAGGAAAGGTCCTGGTAGTGCCATATTTCCTCCACTTCCTGATTATGGTCTTCATTGTGTTCCAGGGAATATTTAAGGTCTTTGAAAGCTTTTTATATCCCTCTCCTAACCTAAACCTGTCAACGGTAATATTAAGATCATACAGCTTGTAATGTAGTTAAATTACAAAACACAATGACGACACCCAGTTATAATAGGTGTGCACACTTACACAACCAAGGTGTTTAATTACATTTTTTATTTTTAAAACAATCAGAAAGTTTTGTTTTAACCTTGACTTTGATGGTTACCCAAATGAAAATGAAAGGGTCTGATTTAATGGCTTTTCATTTCAAGCCTCAAGGCAATAAAAAACTTTTGAAAGTGCATGTAGACTTTTGATATCCACTGTAACTTTTACTACTGGTTTTATGACATAACAGCTTGTAAAAAGTCCTTTTCTTTCATGCTGGTTTACAGTGCAACTGTTGGTGATAATTATTAGCATATGGTTAGCTATTTCAGTTTTTCAAAAGAAAAGTGAGAGCAAGTGCATTGCTCCAATGCTCTTGCTGGGGCGGAAGATTGCATTAACAATGACAATAACTCATAAACAACAGACACGGTTGTGAACAAGATGTAACATTAATCTTCTGCTTCTTGAGCAAATTTGCAGAATGTCACTGTGCAATCCATTCTCTGCTAAGACATGAATTGCTTGCAGACCCTTGCCACACATAAGAAATGGCCGGAGTATCTTTCATCCCACTGGCAACCCCATGTTTGTCAGACATCTTCTGATATACCCCCAGAATCAAGAGAGCTGTGACATGGGTGAGTTGCCCTGCATGCAGAGCTTTCCCGTTCTTAATGCAACCATGCCTAGTTGTTTCATTGCAGATGAGTAGTACCAGACCAGGGTCTCTGTGCTGTTCCAGAGGCTTTCCAGGCCTCTTTGTGTTTGCTGATGTTGGGGTAGTTCCTCCCTGCCCCCTCTCCCATCTCCGCTCCTGTCGGGGTTTGGATAAATGATTCCAGACTGAAAACTTGGGGTTCTCCCTCACGGGGGGCACTTATGGGGTTCCTCCCTGGGGGCTCTGCTACTGGAGCGGAAATGGGACCTCTGCCAGCAATGGACTTTTAAAATGACTTTTGGTGTAATTGTCATGTTTGTGTAGTTCAGAATGAACTTATTTTTTTACTTTTCTTTGTACTCAGACTTATAGTGCAAGTTGGTTACCACTATTTTCAGATTTGGACTGATGACAGTATATATAAAACAGAAATATAAATATCTGTTTTAAATGAACAAAATGCATCAACAGTAAGCTCAAATAAGCTTGTTAATCTCTTTCTAGCATATAATGTCTTACGGCACCGTCTTATTGTGCAAGTATTACAAGTATAGTGTAAGTAGAGAATAATACAAATTGTGAATTTAAAGATTGTTTACAATGGGTTATTGACAGTTGTCTCCTTGTGTTTCCCTCCCAGTGTTTAGAAACATACTAGGAGACACTATTTTGATTGATGACCTGGACACCGCAAACACCTATAGAGGGGCGGTGAGTGAGGCTTGCCGCTCCATTTGGAAAACCAAAGATTAACTGGCCCCGCTGTTGTATAGACTCTAAATGCTCTGTTGCTTACAGGTGGTGCAGAACAACATACAATGTCCCACCATCCTGACCAGGCAGGGTCAGAGGATAAGTGCCAAGGGCAAGTTTGGGGGCACGCAGAACAGAGCCCCTCCCATTGAGAGATTATGTGGCCAAGTGTTTGGGGCACCCCTCCCACAGCAGTACCACATCCTTCAGGGGCAAATAGGTAACATCTCTGATAGTCCTATTTAATTTTTGTGATCCCTTTCAGTGGAATTGTTCTTTATCTTTTTGGTTTGTTTGTTCAATAGACCTGCTCTTTCAGTACCAGTCAGCTCTGCAGAAGAAAGAGCAAGCAAAAGAGGACCGTGATAATCACATCGTAAAACTAAGGGCTCCTGATGTGGTGCAAAAGGAAGAAGAAATGGAGGAAAAGAAGCAGCAGCTGGAGGAAATTGAGAGAAAGCTTGGTACGTTTGTAGATCTTGGCGCATGGGCAAAGAGAATAAAGGACAACCCCTTTGATTGTGTACTTATTGATGTCTGATTGGTGTGTATTCTCCTTGCAGCTAGCACCCCTGCTCGAAGACCATTGAAAAGGGGTCTTAAGGGGGCTGGTGAGCCTTCGAGCATCGTTACAAAGAGAGCGAGGCAGAGAGCCGGAAAAGTGTACACTGCCAGTGTTTGAGTATTGTTTCATATTTTGCATTTCAAAACGTAATGGCTACTAAGTTTGTGCCAAAGAAGAACTCTTATTTATACAGTTTCTTTTTAATATTTTAACATTTACACAGTTCGATACTCTTATTTTCTGTCATTTTTCTCTCACATGGTGATGTTAAAGAATGACCAGGCACTGCTTTGTAGATTAAACAAATACATATATTTTACTGTATTTCACCTTTGCTTGAGTCTCACTTTTTATTCACTGATGAATTGATAAGACCAAAACATGTGGAAGAAGCAAAATATCTTCTCCTCTTCTCCTTAACTTTGATAATATGGGCGGACATTGACAGGCGCGCAGCTTTTTACGCATGGGATAATTACGTTGGCTTTTTGAAATAAAGGCAACCATAGATCAAAGTTAGGCTGCTGGACTGTATGTGGGTGTAATTGCCATTGTGTGCTTGGATGCGGCGAAGTGTGTGTGTGTGATCCGAGGAAACGGAAAGGGGCATCTGTCAGTGTTGGAGGGGGTCCTGAAACGTCACATCCAAAGACGCTGGATGAAGCTTTGTTAGTCCTTTGCATTACTGAGACGGACCAAAACGCGTAGTCTCCACTCACTGCTGGATCACAGACCATCGCTTCCCATAATCCGAAAGAGGAGCTGTGTGATTTTTGACCATGAAGAGCGCACTCTCTACATTACTGAAAAATCCACTTATTTACCTTTTACTAACTTTAACACTGATCAATGGAACACCGTTTCAATATAACATGTTTCAGGGCAACGCATATTCTGGCACCGAAACAAGACAGAGAAATAAGTGAGTGAACGTGAAATTTCATGTTTTTATTATTATTATTATTGGATGGTAATTAACTGGTCAGTGATTCATGTTTTAATAACTTATTCATACAATTATTAAATCTTTACAAATTACGCAAACCTTATTGTTGAAATGTTTGGAGATGATGGAATGGCGCTTAAATACGTTTTCATGTGTTGCGTCCTTAAACCCGTGTGTTTTTCTGCAGAAACTGGTGCGCATATGTTGTGCACAAGAATGTGAGCTGTGCCGTCGTGGGAGGCACGGAGAGTTTAGTGCAGCCAGAGATGTTACCGTGTCCGACGCAGCAGCCAAATTGTGCGCAACAACTGATGTAAGACCCCAAGAGTCCAGCAGACTGGGTGGAGGGAGGATGTTTTTTTTAGTAGAAGTAGTTTGAGCAATGCGCAGCGATTGTTTTAATCATCTAAGGTGTTGGATGAAGATTACAACTTGTAATAAGCATTTTACACACTAATGACAAATCACTATAATATTCCTATAATAACCCTAGGGATACTCGAAAGTGAGCTTCATGGTATTTCATGGTATCACTGAAAACGTCCTATAAGGTATTATATGTAGTGTAGCAGTTTTGCCCTGATATGTGTGTAGTATCCTTCTTAAGTTTATTATAGGATTACTTTAGCGCTTTATCGTAAGGGCATAGGCTACTGCACAAAGCTTTTAACAGCCATTGTTGCATGTGCATTAAGAACAAGCATTATTTTTTCATTATACTCTTGCTCTATGCTCAACCTTTAAGAACGTTTGCAGTATTTAAAGCATCCAATGATTTGTTAGGTGGTTATGGAACGCAGTTGGATTTGATAAATAGTAAGGTTTTTCTGATGTTGTACTAAAGGGGAGTTGATTCTTGATCTTTATTTAAGGCACACTTAGACAGTCCTAACAGAGGAGTCTGGCTTTGTCTTGCTGTCATGAACATTGTGCAACAAATGGATAAATCACTGAGGCCAAGGTGGGTCAAGGTGGTCTCATCGTACTGGGTGGAAAGGGTGGACAATCTGAAGCTGTTTAATTAGAAATGTTGTCAATAGACAGATTGTTATTACTGGGATTCCAAGTTGACATTGTTTTCTTGAGTGATCACTGCACAAGCATGCTTTGGCACAGTTAAGCATTTCTCATTCTGTATTTGACAAAAGCATCATTGACAGCACAGACAACAGAGTAACATTGTGTTTTTGTATTGTGATGGTCTGTGCTGTTTGAAAACTCATTTTGGGATGTGTGTTGTTCCAGATTTGAGCCATCTTTTTTTAGCACCTAATCAGCAGCATTATTATGTCTATCCCATATTATTATAAACAATGGCATGACATGTATCAGTTGATTTGAGAATGCTGTATACAGTATTTATCTCTTCTTATGTTCCCAGGTACCGGACACACTTTAGGCCCATGTACAAGATTGGCTTCAAGACTGTTACAGAGCTGGAGTGGAGGTGCTGCCCGGGGTACCAAGGTCATGACTGCAAGGAGCTGAAAGACATGCCGCCACGTCTAACAGGACAGGGGCAGGGGCCTCATGCACCTTCTGGCTCTGGACATATTCCAGCACCACATGGTAAACAGTTAAAACTAAGACTGAAATCAATAAAAAATAATAAAAATGTAACTATGTTGAAAAAAAGCGAAACTAAACGGTGTCACTCTGAAGTAAACTGGGAAACTATGAAAGATGAATTTTAAATTTTAAATTGGAACCACACCTTTCAATGCAGTTTGTTTATTGTAGGTATAAATAATCCAGATTCCTCACCCTCTCTGTCATTCCTCCTCGTAGGTGACCAGCGAACGGGAGGTCAGAGAAACCATCCGTGGGGAGGAGAGGGGCAGTTTGGAGGTCAGACAGGTCACAGGGCACTAGGGGGTCAGGGAGGATCTCACAATGTACAACACCTGGAGGAGGAGGTGCAGCGTTTGTCCCAGATGGTCCTGGACATGCAGGCAAGCATGACAGATATTTCCTCCAATCTGAGGCTGGACTTGCAGGAGGATGCCAGTAAAATGCTGGGCGTGCTGCTGAATAACCTCAGACAGCCTGCTAGTGCACGGGGCTCGGAGACCCATGCCTTTCATTTGCAGGACCTATTCTTAGATCAAGAGACAACGCACATGAGTGACGTCATGAACAAGATCAGCCAGGTCACAGACACTCTGGAGTCCAAGAGCAATGTCCTGGATAACCTCTTGGATCGGGTCAACCGTCAGGACGGACAGATTCGTCTGCTGATGGAGGCTGCTCAGAGCCCCTTGGCCACGCCCCCTCCTGCTTCCCCAGCCAGTCATACAGACATACATGCCTACGTAGAGGAGAGGATCCGTGCTCTGAGAGATGAGTTGATGGAGGGCATGGAAATTAAATTGGCAGATTTGAAGAGCTCATGTGATTATAAAATCATGTCCGTTCAGGAGCAGTGTGAGGGACAGGAAACCAACTACCTCGGCCTGGCTGAGCTTATGGACTCCAAGGAAGCCGACCTCCGCAAAGAGATCATGGACCTCAAGGCCAAGCTGGCGGATTCAGAAAGGGCAGACAAAGTTCTACCTGGTAACACCCAGATTTCTGACCCTCTTCTAGCCCGTGTGGAGAACCTAGAGGTACATCTGAACTTATCTGAGAAGAATGTAGAGGTGCAGTGCTTCTTTCTGGAGGAGAAGCTGAGGAAAGAAGGGGCAGAGGTAATTACAGACCTGAGGAAGACTCTGGAGGACAGGCTGACCTCCATGGAAGACAAGGTGACCACTCTGTTGGTAGATATGAGTACCAACTTCCCATCTGGGGTTCAGGCAGAAGATCTAGTTGCTCTACAGAGGGAAGTTAAAACTCATAATGGCACTGTGCAGGCGTTGGAGGATAGAGTCAATGTCTTGGACCGGCTGTGCTCAAAGGAGTGCAGGTCTAATTTGACTCTTGTAGAAAACATTCAACAAGACCTCCAGAGCTGCAGAACTGCTATAAATACTATTCAGAGTAGTCTAAACAGCCAGTCAGATGGCCTCGGACCCATGGAGGAGTTGGTCCAGAGGCATCTCCTCAACTACAGCACTAGCATTGAGGAAGCACACAGTGAGCTGGGCTCCCTGAAAGGGCGTCTTGGAAGGTTGGAGGGCTCTGTATCAGATGTAGGCCGCTCTATTAGCCAACAGTCGCAGGAGTTGCAGAGTCTTAATTCCACCTGTGGTCAAGTTATCCCAGGAGCTACCCAGGAGGCCAAGGACCTTCTGGAGCTTCACGTGACACAAGGTCAGCAGCTGAGACGCAGGCTGGAGGAGCTGGGCAGGGAGGTGAAAGCCGAGGCCAACCTGTGCAGGGAAAAAAACGAAGATGTGGGGAAAGAGATCGCCAATGTGGATAGTCGTGTCGTTAGTGTTGAGAGTGTGTGCAGCAAGCTGGAGCCTATCTCTGGTAGCCTACAGAGGATCAAAGAGGGTCTGAATAAACACGTCAGCGGACTGTGGACTTGCGTCGGCCAGCTGAACAGCACGTTGAGAGCTCATGCCCGAGATATTGGAGGACTGAAGGGAACCTGCGAGAACCTCCAGAACCACATCACCGGTATTGCCAGGGACCTCCAGGATCTAACAAACAGTTCTCCTGCCAAGACAGGTAAGCTCTAGCTACTGAAATGACCTCTTACACTTCCATGAAATGCCATGCCAAATCTGATATATCATCCACAGGAGCTCCAATAGTAGAAGCCCTGAGATTGCAATCAATTAGTGTTAATGATATTTCCCTCCAGAGCATCGTCTGGAGCCCATTTGATTATTACAGGTTGTGGTTTTTTTTTTTTAATTGGAAGTGTGTGTTTAATGGAGGGCTTTCAGTGTAGGAGTGTAGTGTAGTGCGAGAGTGAGAGGAAGTTGGATTTCCATTTTACTATGTTCTGACTTGAAGGAGGCCGGGTTGATTGAAGACACATGCTTGTTTTAATAGACCCTGCTTGTGTTGAGCAATGCCTTGGCCTAAAGAAATATGGCTCAGTAGACTTCTGTGTGCATGTGTGTGTGTAAACTAGACTAATGCCGTGTGGATCTGCTACACATTGTTATCTTGAATGCTGGATATTTGTTATTTCAAGCATATTTGTGAGTATAGATTTCAATATCCTTGGACATGGCACGGACCTGCTCATTAATGGTGCCTATGTGACCGAGCTTGACTCAACTTAGTCCCACAGTCGTAAATGTGAACTAGAAGCACGCCCTTAACGTTTATGAGCTGCGTCTCTTCTTGTGGGACCAGCAAGTTTTGCATTCACATGGTCCGGTCCAGTCCTACGGGACGTGACCTGAAATAAAATAGTTCTGGCTCCAGTCCTTTTTCCCAGTTCTCATCAAATCAGAGAGAGCAGAAACATCAAGGTTCGCATCCATTGTGCTTCTCATTCTTTGGTGCCCTTCTGGAAATTATGTTCTGTTCATTTCTTTGAGATGCCAGCTTGCTCTCCTGTGCCAAATACGCCTATGGTGACGGAGAAATGCTACCCCACCCCATGGTTGTTGTCATAATAATAACTGGCACATAAATCATCATTCTGTCATTGGGAATTTTTGAAGTACGGCGTCAGGGGGAACAAAATGATTCATGTGTTCCACTCTGGCTCGATGATGTTTTCGCCAGGGGCCATGTTGACCACTTGCTGTGTAAAACTACTCGGCTTCCTGCCTCTCTTTTGCCCTGGCAGCTGCCTCACCCTACCCATCTCCCTACTTATCTAAAAGGACTGGAAAATGCTGCTTGGAGGAGTCCATTCAGGGAGATAGGCAAGCGGTTTATCAATGAGCCACTTGAAGGAGCCACTCAACGGTCTCAGTGTTTTTAGATTAGGTGCTACTGGATGGATATTGATATCACACTCCTTTTCCTCACACCCTCGTCATTGCTTTGAATGAGTTGATACATTTCCATGGCTCAGTTCCTCTTCTCTCTCTCTAAATAAACAGTGTGAATACTCAGAGCTGCACCAGGGTCCCTAGTGCCATTTGTAAATGTCTGAGGCATGACATCAGACTTTTTCTTGACCTTAAAAAAGAGGGTCAGGAGGAGGATGATCCATCATTCCCATAATGATTGATTACTTTGATTTCAGACTGACCATATCATCCAGTTGTCTGGCATGATACTTGACTTTGTTTGGCTTCATGACAGAATGACAGGCATGAAGGAATTACTAATCCTAAACCATTATGAGGTTTGACGTTAAAACATGTGTTTCTGTTCATCGGTGTGCTATGTTATTTCTTGTGAAGGTGCATATCACATCCACTCAAAGTTGAGAGGAAAAAACTTTTGTTCATTTGTCAAATGTTAAACTTGAGTAGAACAATTTCCACAGTGTGTGCAGTTTGGTGCGTCACATCCATGTCTGCACGTGCTTCGCTGTGTGCACGTATGCCCGCTCTTTATCCTCTTATCCCCTCATGTAAATGTTTTCTGTAGATGTTATCTTTACTTCAGTACTGAGCGCCACTTCCCCAGTTTGTTAACGTGCACATGTGAAATGTATATGTTTCCCAATCCCCTTTACTGGCGTTGAAGCACATCCTTGTCAGTGTGTTTGACAAGGTGGCCTA
The DNA here is from genome assembly GCA_034670405.1 of Hoplostethus atlanticus. NCBI lineage: Eukaryota > Metazoa > Chordata > Actinopteri > Trachichthyiformes > Trachichthyidae > Hoplostethus > Hoplostethus atlanticus. Next base: position 2,035,963 of record JAXDDX010000060.1, read on the forward strand.
GACTCGCTAAAAGCCTAACAGCTCTATTATGGGGAGGTTTGGAGATAAGAAAAACTTGCTTTCCTGCTTCTGATATGGCTCAGTAGTTAGCTTGGTAGGTCAATGACCTGAGAGAGATAAGCTTGTAGGATGACACGCTCTGGCCAGTGATCAGGCTTGATAACCCCAGGAGACCAGAGCTCCCACAGGATCCAACCAACAAGCTGGGACCTGACAGAAAGCCCTCCTGTATCGCAAGCCTCCAGGAACAACAAGGCATGCCACACGTGTCTGCTGCTGTAACTGTGACTGCTCGTTTTTATATCCTCTGATAAAATGGGTGTGACATGTATTGTGACAGGTTTAGCGTACAAAATCCACCCTGAATATGCCTAATCACTTCTAAATTCTGAGGGCGGATTTATTAATTCCTCAATGAAAGTCAAGAGCTGGGTCTGTTTTGGCTACCAGTGACTCATAAAGTCAACACGTGGTATCCAATTGCTGTGCAGTCATTATGATGTGGTATATGGGGGTTGGGGTTGGGGGGATATAAGTGACTAACTTACGATGGTAGGGTTTCCCAAGCCTTCTCTGGATGGACGCAACACTTTAGATTTGGGGGGGGGGGGCTGCAGGAGAGCCAGCTGCTATTGTTTACAGCTTACCTCTTTAATCATGACACACACGTACACACACGTACACACACGTACACACACATCCAACGACAGGGTTTACTTCTTTTATCATCTTGGCACGAGGTCTGAAATCAGTTTCTAATCATTCTCATCAAAGCCTGTTCGATGCACACGAGAGCACATACCTACCTTTATATGCAGCGCTACCCGCTAACAAACATAGACTAGTAAAACACGTGCACATGTGCACCTCGAGGGTCTGTGCGGACTCACCCCCTGCGCTGTTTTACGGTTACCAACTGGTCCCCCTCCACGCTATGTTTAATAGGCAGACTTTTCTGGCTTTTATAGTGAGTGACCCTTTTCCCTGGGGTGAGGGAGGCTGTCTGGTGGATGAATATGTGGCCATGCCTTGGTATGCCGGTATGCCTTTTATGTGCTGGCTTTCCTGTTGGACACGCAGAGTTGGGGCCTGTCGTCTCATTGTAGACCAGAGAATAACACCGATTGTGCCCCCAGCCGGGGGAGTTGATTTGTTGATAAACCTCTGTGTGGTGTGGTTGAGCCAGCTGTGGTTCTCAGGAATGCAACAATAGTTTGGAGTTGACCACCCTGTGATAGGTAGCAGAGCGGCGGCCTGTCATTATCTCTGTTTGGGTCCATAATGACAGGCTAAGATGATCACTCACTGTTTGGCTGTTTATGAGAGGTGAAGGTAATGCTATCATAAACTTGTTGGGCACAATTATATGTGTCTCGATGGTATTGGTGTGGATCGGTTATCAAAGTGAAAATCAACCCCCGAAGCATAATTACACATGTGAATGTGTATGAAGTTTGTCAAGATTTGTCAGAGCAAACAAGTTTCCCCCCAAAGTCAGAAACAACAGAGCTAAGACGCCAATCAGTGATGTCATCAGACTCGTATGAAGAGCTGCTTCGTGGGAAATACGTAGGAGACTGACTTGACTTGACTGACGCTGAGATTTATATTAAATACGGATTGCATTGCCCAAGATCTTATAATATACAGTATTTCTGTTACATTGTGGACATCCTCTTCAGTCCTGAGATTATGATTGAGGATACAGTGACAATTAAATGAAAATGGGAGATAACTAAAAGTTGAGTAAAAGGCCATTTGATACCATTTTGTCCCGATGAGCATTTCTGTAAACTACTTGAAACAAGGCAGTTAAACTTTCCAAAGAGTTCACTGGCCTGAAAAGTGAAAACTTCCCTTTCACGATAACTAATGGCTATTTGACCTGCATGTATGAGGAGTTCTCTTAGTGGTACGGTTATCTCTTTTTTTGCTCATAATTGAAAGCTTTTAGTCTGGGGTGAGAGGAAATGTTTGAGCGGAATAATAGTGGTGAAGTTCAAGTGTCACTATGAGACCAGCTGGTTTGTTAACACACCTGACCTCCAGACATCTGGCCCTGCATTGGTTTCTCTCTGATCTGATCCCTCGCCCCATCCCTCACCCCAGACCTCTCTTTTCATTATCCCGCTTTCAGGTGTTCAGGTTGGTGTGGAGGGTTCAGGACGTCCCCCGTTGACTAAGTCCCAAGGGTCAACCCAACAAAAGAGCCACGTAATGCCGGCCGGCCCTCCCGATGCCTCCCTCCCGCAGCCGCGTGTGATGGAGACCGGGGAGGCAGGTCCTCCCCGGCACCATGACTGCATCCAAGTTGCTCAAAGGGACTGATGGCAGCATGATGCCTGTCCAAGGCTTTGCTGGAGCCCCAGGTGAGAGAGATATCTGTACTGTATGTCTCCCGGTGTGGTTTCAAACCCTCGTTAGATTTCTCATCTTCTTTGTTTTTTGTTTAATCTCACAGCTTCTCCATCCAAATCCACGGACTCCCTACAGCTTAGCACGCCACGGATTTCAGGTAAATGCTCCTTTGACCTTTTTGACGCTTGAGTTCTACAGCAAATGAAAAAGAGGACAGAACTGCATTTCTTTTGCTCAACAGATGTGCACATGCCCCAGAGACCATCAGCACAGAAACCTGCCATGGCTTCAGGTTGGTATTTCTTCATGAAGTATTACAGTTCTCTATTAATATCTGCTGGGTGAGTGTAAGTGTGTTATTCAGAGTGTATGATATTCCCTTTCCTGTGTGCTCAGGTGACAGGGTGTCGTTCTCAGCTGGTCTGAACCTCCTGCCCTTCCCCGGCGAGATTGGAATCATTCGCTTCAACAAGGTGCTAGTCAACGATGGAGGACACTACGACTCTCACACAGGTAGCTCACACGCGGTGCATTCACATACCAGGAAGTAGCTCAGTGATTTTATAACTAGTGGCTAAGTTAAAGCATGAATTACATGTTTTGTTCAGTGACACGGTGATCACGACACCGGCAGGAAGCTGCTAGCTGCACGTTATCCCTTCTACCTCACTGGATGCTTTACCTAAATACTCTCGCTGGCATAACCTGTACAGCCATGACTCTGATCTCGTCCCTATGTTGTTAGGTATCTTCACGGCTCCCATGGATGGCCGTTACCTCCTGAGCGCTGTGCTGACAGCCCAGCGAGGTGACAAGGTCGAGGCGGTCCTCTCGGTGTCCAATCGCAGCATCCAGAGGTTAGACACGACAGGCTTCTTGTCGGGGGTCACGCCAGTCCCACATGAACAATGTAACTGCGGCGGCTCAACCTCCCTGAGCCTGGTTCTCACCCTGAAGAGAGGGGACAGGGTAGGCCTGGTCATGACCGCCGGAAAGCTTGCCATCTCAGCGTCCCCCGAGGTCCTCTCTTCTTTCAGTGCTGCCCTCCTTTACCCATCATAAAGATAGACCAAATGAAAGACCGGCCCAGCCCAGTCAAAGACAGCTGTTATCGTTTAGAAGTTATAGGTGGAGTATGGAGTAACTCACTGGCCATATACCGAGGCAAAACGTAATGTTACAGTATTAAGAGGTAAAAAAAAAAAAAGTGAGATAATGCAAGCTATTTCCGTGATGAGTATTAATATATATAGTATTTGTTTTTCTGTATTGTTATTATTTGTTTACATTTCTCAGTGAGTTTTATTTTATTGTGACCTTTATTTTTAGATTTTACAAATTTCTGTTGTATGTGTGGATGATTAATTGTAATCCACTGCGGTACAAGTACAATCTGTGTTGTACAAGTACAATTTAAAATTCAAATATAATTCAAATATTTCAACATCAAGCGCCTAGAAGTGCCTGCACCTACACCACTTTTTCATTGCCGATACTGATACTGAGTCCTAAACTTTCAATATCAGCTGATCCCAAGTGAAAACACTCATTTTGCTGAATATACTTAATTTGTAGTAATTGGACAAGACTGAGATATAATGATTTTTTAATGATCATGTAGTTCTTGGTGTCAGATTTTAATATTGGAGAACCTTCTCTGCTAGAGATCCGTTTTTCTCCTGGTAGTGTCCTAACTAGGTGCTCTTATGAAGACTATTGTACATCCATCCCCTTCTTGGTACTTGAATTGCTATAGTTGATAATATGGACAATAAAATTTGATTGCTCTTGGTTTCTTACATACAGGTTGTGTGTGTTATTAAAGTGTCATCAAACAATGGACATTCACTGATTGGACTGTTTATTAATAAGAATATATACAGTAAATACTATACTATATATTATATACACATATGGTAACTTTCCAAAATGACTTCATGTAGATCAGAATTATGAAATACTATAAAAATAGCCTTTCAATAAGTGATATTTGCAGTCTAGAGCAAACACAATGCTGATCAAACAGATACTCTGTAGTTATAAAAACCCAGGATTTTGCAAACAGTCATATCTGAAACATACTTTATGCATGTTACATCCAAATGTGAACTGGATTACTACAAGATAATCACATCCATTTACAGATAACACTTTTTGAAGCAGCAGTAAAGGCATTTCAGATTGAAAAGTGAGAGTTGACTATGCAAATACCAGGAAAATACAACAAATATGAGTTTTGAGATGTGTTGTCGTCACACAAAGTATATAACTTTCATAGAAAGCAGCCATTAAATGTCACTGACAACTGTTAATGAAAAGAAAAAAGCAAGATGGCAAGAGGCTTCACGGATCAATATATAGTATCTTTACTTAAACTCATTACTAAATCTTGGTGGATTTGTGTGTGTGTGTGTGTGTGTGTGTGTGTGTGTGAATAGCAGCATTACCTACAGTTCAGAAAGTGCTTTCTTTACTTTTGAGATTCTAGTTGCAGTCATGCTATTATTACCTAATGAGCCAGCTCATATAATTCACTCTGCTGCACGTTAAACTCTGGATTACACATTCCTTTAATTTTGCTCCATTTACTAACGGTGCAAAATCCTTAAGCTTCAAAGCAAAGATTCAAGAATTCCATTCATTAAATGAGGCCTTAAACAGAAGACGACATAGCTACTCTAAATACCAGCTTGTATCTTTTGAAGGTCTTCTTTCAGTCATGGCCTCAACATCACCCTAGTATGGCATATGTTTTATGGATTAGACTCCAAGGTCAGGCAAATAAGGGACATACAGTCAGTATTTTTCTTTCAATCAGTGCGCCGCTGCCTAAAGTGCTTAAAGAACTCCTTTTCATATACTTCTCATATACTCATACTTTCATATACAAATAGATAGTGCACAGTATGAAGAACAACTGATATATGTGAGACATCTTATTTTACTATACCAAGAGCTCTCAAAGACAGAGCATTCAAATACACTGCTCTACACTCTTCGGTGTAGCTCTAGCACCAACAATGCTCTCCAAGTGCCTGGAGGGCATTGACCCTAAATGGGACAGATTGTATGTTGTAATAAATGGTCCCAGAAAGAATATCCCATGCTAGGGTGACATCTTGATTCTCTCCTTCAGAGAACCAATGAATACAACAGTATCCCAGACATTTTTACCATGATGGAATGTAGATCTAACACAATAATATCAGACTATTCTCATGGCCTATAAAGCCATAAACCATCATCATAGAAAATAACACCCAGAATGTTATTGCTCCAGATTAAGTTGATTTCAAGTGCTGAATGGAAAACTTACACTAAGATGAAGCATCACAGAAACAACAATAGCTTCAGTGCCAGACTTCACACCTGATAATCCCACAGGTTTGGATTAGCCGGTCTGAATCAAAGCAGCTCCTCAAGACAGACCTCGGCGATTGGCTGTCTCCAGAAGCAGAAAGAGCTGAATTCTGGGAAACTGAAGGTGGCACTATGCTCCGTACTTCGTAAAGGAAAAACATGCTCCACTAGCTCACTCAGCCGGCTGTACCTGCAAAGTGAAGGAACAGGCAATGGGAATGAAAAAACTTTTGTCTGAAACTGGTGACAGACAAAAACTCTGCGTCTTTTTCTATACTTACGATGTCTTATTGCCTTTGGCTTGCTCAAGGATGAGCTCTCCCTTGGGATTCACTGTGAATATCCTACATACAGGCACACCCACTTGCTTGTAGGCAAACACGTCCTTAGGCACAAAAAGAAAGGCAAAAGGATCATTTCTATAATGATTACATCTAATTACATGAGCTCATATCTCTCGGTGTGGTCAGTGAATCACACATACTATGTGAAGTTATTCGTTTTTTCCGTTTTGCACAGTGAAAATACAAGTGATACAACATGGTAATAAAACACAAGGATAAGACAAAATGAAGAGAAAGAAATGTCAAGGGGCTTATAAGAAACATCTCACTCTAAAAGAAATGAAACAAACAACTAAGTAAAAACGTTCCACTTACATTCTCTCTATTCCCAAAGGCTGCATAGAAGGGATGTGTGTTTAGGTAGAAAAGGTTCCTGATGTCGGTGAGGCATTCGATCTTGAACTTCTCTGGCTTTTTTTCTATGATCTCCCTAACAGAGAGTTAAAAAGAAAGGATTACAGACTTAACCTCTGACCTTACGCTGGCTCTGTAGTTGCCTACTTAAAATTAGCTTAATTCTCCAAGACATCTCTTTCCATCAACCTGAATCTATAACTCAGTTTGACCAGTTTACTGAAGTAAGGAAACTGAACTCACTCACAGTAAATTAAGTCACTGAAGTAACCATTTAACTAACATCCAAGCCTGCTCCTGAAAGTGCACATGAAGACCTTGTATTCTAGAGGGCAATGTTGTATTTCATCTTCTAAGTTTTATTCATCATTTGTTCTTTTTATTTGCCAATTCAAGTTTGGAGACGTAACCTATTATTTCAAACTGCTTTCGTACTGCGGCTGAGCTCGAGGTAGGTAGGCCTAGTCAGAGAAAAGCAACCCGTGGAAGTAGAGTTCTCACCTATGGAAGGCAGAGAAGAGGCTGCTAGGGGACAGCATTAGAGGTCCTTGGGGCAGGATTGTTCCCCGGTCGTTCACCCAGTGCAGATAACCTCTGGTCATGTCAGCCATGCCAATTGCTCGGGCTGAACAGTACAGGAATTTGTAACCATTCCTGCAGCAGTCAGAGATTCAATTATCAATTAAAACGTTCACTTCTCAGGACTTGATTCATTTTCTCCGATTTAGGCGCTGACTGTTTATCACGTTCTATGCTAACAGTATAGTTATCATGAAAAACAGAATGTCGTCTGCATTGAGGCTTACTCGTGCACTGAGTGGTAAAGCTTAGCAATTCCTTGGTGAGTCCAATCTTTCCCAAGCTGAGGGAGAATCTGACCAAACACATCTGACCTGTGAAAAAAGAGTAACGAGAGAGAGTTTAGTTTCCAAGTTAGCCACACTAACCATAATGGTCGAATTACCTAGTGCAAATTATCAAGGCAGCTAATCAGCTCCAACATGATTTATTATGATGGATAGCATTGATAATATGCTTAAGGCAGAATCTAATGAACTGGCTGTCAGACCTTCCATTTCAAATAGTGGCAGTGGGATTAGAAGATCATTAATTAAGAGACTATAATTCTCTGCCAGCAGCTGAGGACTGGGCAGTGTAATGAAGTGGTGGAAGCATTAAGACTTTCCCTTACTTGGTGATGGTACCGTCGATGTCAGAGATTATAACCTTGTCGTCCCAGTTCCACAGGTAGATGGTGCCCTCGCAGCGACACGTACCCTGGTACTGGGTGGTAATGCTGAAGAGAACATCATTAGGCCCCTCCCTCAGCTTCAGGCTGGCCTGTAGGGGAGGGAGGGGAGTGACAGGATATGAGACAGATAACAGCAGATTAGTTTTCTTGGGAGGCAGAGCTGCTCTGGAGGAAGAAATAATCTTATTGGTTACATTAAACCTTCAATGGGCGGAGCTAAAAAACAGTTTTTCCCAGCACAAGTTAGCTAACTGGAAAACTTGAATGGCAAAGAAGGAACTCTAATCAAAATATCAATGTTTTTTTTGCCTCCGCCCATTGAGGTTTGCCTCAACTTAATGAGATATTTCTTCTTTCTTCAGCTCTGCATCCAAGAAGTATTTGTGTAACTAAAACTCAAATCTGGCACATAACAATCTCATGTTAGCAGTTACAATATCAGTGATCAGTGCTCTTACAATCTGGTCAGATGAGAGGCGGAGGGACTTCTTGTAGGAGGGACATGGGGCTGCTGTCAGCTCTGTCTGCACACGCTCAGTAGGCGCCACAGCAGGCGCCACAGCATTCAGCTCTTTAGACTCATCATCGCTGGAGGACTCTACTGCTTTCTGCCTGCAGAAGAGTATACAAGTTTACAACTACATAAGCAGGGCAGTAGTCAAGACCATCTCGAGTCTAAGTCAATTACAAGACCAGGAGAGTTCCAAGTCAAAACCAGGTCCAAAGAAAGGTGGAGACATGAGACCTGAGACCAGAGCAAATTGAGTCCTATTCAAAACCAAGACCAAAATAGACAATAAACTGAGTACATTTCTTTCCAAACACAAAAATAATGATTAAGGAGTTTTAGATCTATCAACAAATCCATTCTGATTGGTTAGATGTTGAAGGGTATAGTTCAATGCGTAGGAATTGACAAATCAAGTCAAAACGTTTGAGCACCAATACATATAAAGCTTTAAATCCATTAACTTCTTTGTAGTGCTGGGGAAAAATACACCATACAACAATAAAATTGCCCATTTTCTGAAATTTTTGATAGGCAGGAAAAAGTCGAGTCAACATGCAATACTGGCCAAGACCAAGACAAGTCTGAGTCAAAATAGGCAGGAGACCAACCCAAAAAGTGATCTCAGACTCAAGACTGAGACCACACACTAGTAGTACAGCCCTGTTCATGAGCACTGGAATACTGCAGTCACAAGAGGGCAGTACAACATTATATCAGCTTGTAACTCTCCCTGGTCTAGCAATGAAAAAAAGATATATTTTTGTTATTGACTTCTGCTTTGAGATAAAGATTGAATCCATCATTAATAATCTCACATACTGAGTTTGAACTAGAATAACCCAAGATGGGAAAAACAATATTAAACTCAGTGTTTGAGATTGTGACTGGTGAGGTCATGAGGCAGGATGACATCACTACTCGCTGACTAATGTACTAATCCATCCTCCATGGGCCATGTTTAATCAGCAGTGCATGTGTTGGTGTGGGTCTGGAGTGTTGTGAGCTTTGTAGGGCCTTGTTGCTGACTCACTGTGTTGATGGGGCCTGGTGGAGGGCAGGGCTCTCACTGGTCAGGGACTCCCGTCTCTCTAACTTGGCCTCTGATGACTGAAGAGAGGAAGAACCATTATCATTTATCTCTGGCCTTATATAAATGTCTAGTATTAAAAATCAATGCACAGTGAAAGGCATAATGAAAATCTCTTTTCATAGCTATACATAGCATAACGATAATGCTGAACAGATACATGATGGTTACTCAATCATTTGGGCAACCTGTTCCTCATTTGTCTAGACTCATTTACAATGCAAACCGACAAAAACAGTATTGGATTCCCACAGGCCGACCAAACACTGTAAACAAAGGGACTAAAATAAAAAATTATGTGATGCAAGAGAGACCATGAGGTCAACCACACAGTACAGCACCTGCTTCACACTGCTCTTTCGCCAGAACCACCAGCGCCCAGACTTCTTAGGCATTTTCTCCTTCACCCAGGCCTCCTCTGTGGCCTGACATTCAGAGAAATGATGTGTGAATCAACTGAATGTGTAACTAGACATGCATTGACAGTACATTGTAAACAAGTCCAGAAGATACCTTTGGCAAGTTCTTCTGAAAAGCCTGCATACTAAGGATCAATGGCGCTGCCAACATCCAGTTGTAATATCTGTAAGATGAAATTTAATTGGTATAATGTGCAAATCTTCAAATGGGCAAGGCATATTACATAAATTACTGAGATGTTGGAGTGCATCAATGAGTGAATTAAAGTTTTGTGATAACTCACCTGTTTGCAATTCTAACAACCAAATTAGGATTGTCGATAATTGCTGGATTCTCAGTGAATTCCTGATACGTGATGATATACTCCATGAACTTTTCTGAAATAAATGTTACATAAAAAGCTGATTATGAAGCCCACCCTCTGTGATTGCCCCCACACTACTATTCTGTACAGCTTAGTATTCAGTAAGGCAGACCATGGGACTGTGGATGTGTTACCTTTGGAAATCTCTGAGTTCTCACCAACGCCCCCGCAGAGTGATAGGGTGACGTCAGGCAGGTCGCCAGCAGAATCTGACAGACACTCTGTGCCACTGTCTGCTGCTGCACTCCCCACAGACTGAGGCGACTGGGAACCAGAGTGCCTCCCCACCTCTACCCAGTGCTTAGGAACCTTGCTCGGACTCACTGAAACGCAGACAGTCACATTTCACACACCTCCATTACATTACAGTCGGTTAGCATAAGGAGTTTTGAGATGTAATTATATGACTTCATTCTGCATAGCTTTCCAGGTTTGTACCTTTTAGGGAAGTACCGAGCAACATCTTCAGGTTCAAGTACATTCAGATCATCCAGGTAAATATCCTCAGGTCCCTGATGTTGGCTCCTCTTTCTCACACCTTAGTCAAATGAAGACAAGAGATTTGTATTGAGAAACGGTTGACTTCATCTTTTCACTTCCTTTTTCTTTAAGTTATGCATGTGAATGAACAGAGGACATGAACCCAGGAACCACATCCTTCCTGTAAACATCGCGTAGACACGTAAGCTGGGTGTAGATTATCATCACACTAAGAGTTTCCCACAGAACTGAAGCATACTGTAAGCCCTTCAAGTTATAAACAAGGCATACTATCAACCGCCTCCATACTACAGAAATTAAATTCTGAACTATAAAACACATTTTGTGAGTCCAAAGAAGTAGAGTACCTCTCCTCTTGGAGGGGGAGTCAGTGATTTTGGAGGGTCTTGTGTCAGGACGCACTGCCTCCGCACCTCCAGCCATGTGATCAGCCCCGCAGGCAGCAGCGCCACTGTCACTGTGACTGGGTGGTGAGGATGTCCACTTGGTCTTGCACACAGGTTTGGAAGTGCAGAGGTCAGATTTATTGGGACACAGCTCAGGTATAAAGCTGCTCGACACTAGCTTTGAAGGGCTTGGCTCAGGCTGAGCAATGCTTGTTATATGCATGGAACAATGGGGTTCAGATATAGCATTAGGGGGCTGTGGTTTGGAGCAGCACAGATCAGGTTTGGGGGTCCGAGGCTCTGGCTTGACAAGGGTGCAAATAGGGTCCATCGATCTCTCTTGTTCCGTTGACTCTACATCCATGGCCTCTGAGCTGAGGATGACACGGAAATGTGTGCTCTCTGAGGGGGTGATGGTCAGTGTCTTTGGTTCTGATCTGTCCTTCTTGCTGACCTGGATAAAAGAAAGTAAGAACAGCATAGGATAAGTGTGAAAATCCACATCTTTCCAAAAGTTCCTTAAATTTGTATGGATGGATGGATATGAGACATACCCTGGTGGATTCTGGAAACTCTCCCCAGGTCCACTGCATGTGAGAATCTGCCCTGAGCAAGATTTCTGCCGGCTTCACCATCAGCTCTGAGTCACTCTTAGGGGACATGGGCTCAGACAGGTCCCTGCTGCAAGCAAACCTCTGAATCAGCTTTAACCACTTTGCACTGTTTGTTTTACTAAAGCGCAGGGAAATAAACTCTTATTTGGCCTATCTGCTTGCATGAACTATGTAAATATTTGAATGGAGAGAATGAGTGGGCCATACCTAGTGCAGGGGGGCCAGTCTCCATCAGAGAAAGGGTAGCTGTCCCATTCCAGGGCATTAAGGGGGGAGTGTTGCTTGTGTTCCATGCTGTCCTTCGTTGTGGAAAGTGCTGGTGCTCTGAGTACGGGAAAGGCATAAAATAATAATGTCCAAAGTAAGTAATACACATTTTCACTGCTATTTTTTGTGGAGAATCAGGTACTTCAGGTGGTAATTTTGGACCCTGACAATGAGGTTCCAACAATAGTAAAGCCTCAAATTGCGCCGGTCCATTTACCTCTCATTGTGTGTGTTGTGCTCCTCATCTGAACTGAGCTCACAGACTTCCAGGTCGCCACCCACGGGTGTAATTTGTTCCTCCTTGCGTGGGTCGGTCTTGTGCTTCCTCCTACGTCGCTTCTTCTTCTTGCCTGCCGTGTTGGAGCTGGGCTGGTGGGTGCCTGAGGCTGGGTCTTCTGGACCCGGGGGCTGTCCGTTCTCCTTCGCTAATCCCCCAGATCTGGCCTCTTCTGTAGGGATGGGTGAGGTCACAAGGTGGGCTGGGACTATCTCCTGTTTTTGGAGGGGAAAAAACCCCAGAAAGGATCACTATGAAAGACCTTTAACTGGTCAAAGAATGGTATAAGGTGCTATCGCAATGGATGATCTGTACTACAGAGTTTTGCTGATTATCAACTCTCCTTTCATTCAGTACTCACATTGTGCCGCTCTGTCTCCTGAACAAAGAAGGCTTCTCCATTGTCTCCAAGTTTCATGTGTAGATCTACAGGTTCCCCATTGATCTCAATGTCAATCTGCATCGTCAAAAAACATGTTTTCATTCAAGACTGTACATGTAAGACACACATGCAGTATGATCTTGCTGTCTGCTGAGTTGTCCTGAGTTTTATCATGTTTAATGGGGTTTGTTTACGGAGAACACCATATGTATGTCAATGCCATGGTTCATGAAAACTGGGCCACAGATTCACCTACAGTATTACAGTTAAGCCATAATGTAAACAGTGCATAGCTTGTACGGAGGGCTGCTGTTTTGTGACTCACATAAGCCACAACTTTAATCCCTGTAATAAACAAACAAGCTTCAACGCTGCACTGAGGTGACTGTGGTGAATTAGGTTGGTTCTAAAAAACAAAAAGCCTCTACATTAACTAAAACAATCCACTGAAAATATCCACAAGATGCTGACTGAAGGGGTGAAGATAAGGTTTTTTCAATCTTTCTGTTTTCACCTGCTTAGTTCCTCAACAAGGAGCATTTTTTTTGTAACATCATTTACATGGTCACTGTACTTAAATCCTCTTGTCTGACAACCCCAGGCTCCACTTCTGGCACTGTCTGGCTTGTCTATTCTCTAAGCTTCAGAAACATTCTTATTTAAGTCACTGTGTTGAGAGGGATGAATCTTTTCAAGCTGGGAAGGCCAGGCTAAATTGAGCTTCTGAGTGTGCATCCCACCTTAGTCCTCAGCTACCAACTATACCTATCTATAAATAGAGAGAAAGGACGATCCATTCTTGTGAGAAGCAGAGAGTGTACTGGATGATACTGTTCAGAGTGCTTCAGAGAGATGGAGAGAGAAAATGTATTGTGTGGTTCCATCATAACCTTTTGAAATAGTTTCAGTTTCACTTAATTATCCCACATTTTACTGACTGGAGTATTAAGACCAGTATCCTGTTTTTACAGTGGGGGGAGTAAAACATAGAAATATGTTGCCATTGCAGTCAAATGTCCCTGTTTCCCTTAGCTTTTGACGTGGACACTTATTAGGACGATTAATCATATATAATTGTATATCATATCACTCCATAATCAATCATCATAGAATATTGGCATATTATTAATACTGAAACATTCAGTCAGAACACTGCTTCGTTAAAATATTGATAAAGATTAAAAAGGTGCAGTCAAATAAATATTATACTCATCAAATCATAGTGATTAATAATAGTGATCAAAATATATAGTAAAATAATTCAGATTATCATGTTAAATGTAATCATGCAGCCATGACACTCATACAAATGTATGCACATGCGCAAAGACACATATACCTGCACGTCTCTGACTGTCCCTTTGAGTTATGAGTATTTCATGTTGGTGTATGCACTCACCACTTTTTCCCTGGAGCGCAGCACCCCCAGTTTTCCGAAGCGTACGTGGAAAGGGGAGCACTGGAACGTCCCATCGGGCTGCCGGACCACGACCACATCGATGCAGCCTGACAGAGTGGCCTGGTTGATGCCCTTATACAGTTCCTTTACTGTTACCAGCACCTGGCCCGCCAGCTGCCCCACGTAGTTCATAGTGTCCACCTGTCAACACAAGGAAAAATAACCGCCATTAAGCCATATAACAACAGTATTCCACACTGCTTCTGTTCGTGTCTTCTTAAAGTCTGTTTATCAGGTTCATATTTTGATTCCCTTCCAAAACAAACATTGAAATTGATCTCGCTTGAATGAACGGCAGTACAAAACCATATTGCACTTTTGCATGTTACTAGGCCACTGTCCCTATAGTAAGTGCTCCTGTTGTTCAGAATAGTCTGCAACAGAAATGCAAGCTGGTCCCTAAACACAGTGGCTCTGTCCCATTTTCCTGAAAAGAGTCCGGGCTGATCAAGACTTAATCAGGCCCTCCATTGCAGCACTACTGCTGCTGCAGACCAAACCAGAGTAGACAGTGTGCCCAGCCCTCTGTCTGTCTGTGTTACTGTTAGTCACCATCTCCATAGAGAGCAGACTCGGTTTCCTACCAGGCGTCCTCTCTCTCTCTGTCTGTCCATGATCTCTGATCTTTATTTCAGATGACAGTGCATGATATCATCAAGGGAGGTGGTGAAAGGATGACACTAAACTCTGTTGATTTAGGAGGGCTTTCATAATCTTATACTCTATATAAAAGATGGGCAATGAACAATGAGCCCAAATAAAGAGGTTGGATAAGCTTAAGTTTAGCTCCATTGAGAATGTATGTTTTTCTGACCTAGTACCAGAGTGCAAAAATATCTAAATCCTTTGCTAACCCAAAAGAGGGCTCTGAATGCATTATCCCATATTATGAACCATGCTTCTACAGTATTACTTCATCTCCAAGTTTACCTTAACTCTGAAAATATATGCTGTGAATAGCCTTGACTGCAGTTGATTTCAATGATTTGGCTCACACAAAGAAAGAAAGAATGCTAGTTAGTCAGCAGTGTCTGAATCATCAGCACTCAATCAACATTGGGTCATCCCCACCACAGTGGTTTATCTATACTGAGCGCTCTCGTGTAACCAATCACAGGTATCAGGTCAGTACATCAGACTCAGACGCCAGCTAAAACAAGACATGTGAGATAACATGCTCAGAAAAGTCTAGACGAAGAAGAGCTTGTATTGACTACATGAAGGGAGAAATTACTGCTAGCTGGTTTTCTACCTGGTCTTTGTTGTTTAGAATCAGATTGCCGCTCTTCTTAGAAATTAGAAAATAATTTTCCAGGACAGTCACATGAAATTATCAATTCATGCAAGATAAACTCCAACTCAAAAATCATTTTAATTTTAATGCAGTGGCACCAGTTCAGAAAACAACGTTGATATGGTCATGTGATGGCACATAATAATGCTTCTGAAGATATTTAAATGTATTTTATGGCTGTAGATCAACTTAGGGAGGTCAATAACACTAAGTGAAGGAGAGGAGGCTCATCCTGGAAGATATAATGACTTAAATTACTTGCAGTTCAATGCCAGTAACATTCACCCAGCTCCCCCAATTTACCAGGAAGAAAAGTGGGGCAAAGACAAAGCTATCACATTTACTGTTTACATTAAACTGTTGCTTGGCTGAGGCTTTAAGCAACATAACATACGTCTCACAATCTAAGAGAGAAAAATCAAAGAATCTCATTTTGCAGCATGAAGATGTTGCCAGGAAAATCAATAAATGTGCATGCAGAGATGAAAAGATGAAGAGAGAAAGACCTCATTCTGTCAAGGAGATCAGCTGAAAGATTCCCCTCCTTATCACAAAGTCTGCTCTCTAGAAAAGTCACTCATTTCTTGTAAACAGGGCATTATAAGGCACATCTAAAAATGTGATCGACCTCAATAAAGCTATCTTCAACTTGAGAAAACCAGACAGCTTAGTAGCCTAGTCATAAAAAAATCACCATGTCTTCAGGGCTTTTGTTCCTCAGGAGTTTCCAATGCCATGGTCGGCCTAACATGCACTTTCCCATTTTAACAGTAGATTTAATAACATGACAACACTACTGATGTTAGCAACAGCCTCAACATATATTGTTTTATCTGCTGTCCCACACAGTTTGCAGACAAAGGGCTTAGCGGTGCCCTTGTGTCAGCCCGTCACACATTACTGTACGGCATGTCGGTAGGAGCTGGGCTGGTTATACAGTGTACAGAGACACAGTTCTATTGAATTCACTGAAGTAAGCAGTCATCAGTCACTGTAGGTTTAGATGAATTTGGCTGAGAATGACACTTTTCAGGACATTCAGATTATTTTGCTGTAACAGTGTGTCCCAACCACAGTGATGCACAGGGTGCTGTCACATTCCATTTTGGGTGTTTAGCTGATGCTCTTATCATCAGCAGCTTACAATGAGTGAGCAGTCTTGAGCAAGGATCTTATCAACATGTGGACACAGGACTATTGATGAACACAATGGCCATTTGTTGGATCAAACCTGTGATTCTGCTTACGGGACTGTCTCTCTAAACCACTTTGCCACCCAATGTTCCCTCAGTCATTACTGTGTCTGGTTCTTTTAATGGCATGGTGTTATTTAGTTTAATTCAGGCATCCCCTAGAGGAAAATGTCACTGCTAATCACTATGAGCGTCAAGATTTTGAGGGCCAACATCTTGGGCCCTCCATCTGCAATTAATGTGGTGAAAAACATAATTTCCAATGTCTTTTCAAACACTGAGAATCTCACATACATGTTCAACTGGGATGTAGATAGATTGTATAGATAGACTTACAGATGAGAACAAGAGAGAGAGATACAGACATTAACACACATGCACACATATTTCCTCCAGTAGGCTTAGAACACAGCATTTTCAAGACTAGGGCAAGAAAGTGAAGCAGAATAAGTCCTCAAGTACAACAAAACAATAAGAATGCATAAGCACCTTACAGTAGTTAGGTTTACAATGGCTGAATCTGAGCTGCATACCACTTGGTTGGACTTTGAAACCATTAATTTATCCGAAAGAGACCCATTGTACCAACTCAAATCTAATGCAATGGATTTTAAAGGATAGAAGAGGAGAAAATATTCTGCAAAATACCATATCATAAGTCATATCATATCATATTTTTTCTAATAAAAAAACCCTGTATAGAACAAACCCTGCATAACTTACTCTGGATATTCAAATGGCAGTCTATCCTGAATCCCAACTCACCAGAGTCCAGGAGGACTTCAGGTGCAGCCGCTGGTCCTCCTGCTCTACAGTGGATCTGAGTAGAGGACACTTCCCTGACAGCTCCATGTCACCTCAGGAGCCCAGCCGGATCAAATAGGAGGACTGGGTCTGGGGCTGCACCCCTCTCTCCCCCATCCCCTCTCCTCTGCCAACCTCCTCCTAATCTGTGCCATGCACCACAGCTCCTATGGCCTGCGTAACCCCTCCAACTGCACACAAAGAAAATTACCCCCAACCTGAACCATAAAACGCTTACATAACCCTTTCTCGGTGCTGGCCCCGCATCACCTCCATCCTCTGTCCTGGAAACGTCTCCATGGAGAACCATAAACACAATATGATAGTGGGAAATGCGAATACTGCTGCAATCTGTAATTGATTTACAGTAGTAAGTCATATAATGACAACAGTAGATGTTTTGTTTTGTGAGGATGTAATCACAACTAACCGCAACCAAAGACTCTAAAATCAAGTTACCAGTAAATTAAGTTATTAGGTGATAATTGTATAATACTGTATAACACTGTTTCCCTGCATGTTTTCCCATTGTAGCAGAGTGCGCTATAGAGAGAAAGTGCAGTGCCACACTCATTTAATGGACAAAGCAGATGTTTCTAGTCAGATGACAGGCATCGGCCACGATAACAACCCTGTACAACAGATCTCTCTTAGTGACACATTTAAGCTGACTAAACACTGTCTGGGTGAACTACAGACCACACCAAATTTAGTAAAAAGACCTGAGTACCACAGCACTTCATATAGGGCCCCTCTGCTTCCGGTCCTGATATTTTCTTGAACCTGCAGTGCTGCTGTGAACATGCAATGTACTGAAATTAAAGTGAAATGAAGAATCTTTTTTTAGGCAAGCCCTGGGTCAAAAAGGGTTGATTATAAAAAAATGTGGTAGAATATAGAGCTCAAAGACAGGTCATACAAGTGTGTGTGTGTGTGTGTGTGTGTGTGTGTGTGTGTGTGCGTGTGCGTGTGTGTGCATTCTCTAATAGTGTTGCAGTTCAAGGTACACTAAAAGGAGAGCTACTTTCATTTTCATTTCTGAACAAACAGCAGCTTTTCTAGTAAGGTGATATAATTTTGTAATTGCTGCCATTGTACACCCATCTTTCCTTGTCCACGAGGTTCAGAGGTCTAGCGCTTCATACTAACACAGTAATCTCGACTGTCTCTTACTGTACACTATGAAGATGCCAAAAAATAAGGCTGACCATAACCTATAGCCTTGTCAATACCCAAGCCAATCAATCAATCCCAGTGCATCAGAAAAATGTTAATTTTTATAAGCACAACCAGGTAGCGCCCATAACACTCTCTCCCTCTCTAGGATGAGAGGACCTTGAGAGGCATTAATCCTGTTTACAAGATTAGAACAAATCTGGCTTTCCCTGTCAGGGCACGTTTCTCCCGGTCCAAGTGTCCAACGTGATTCTCTACTTTTAGACCAGGGGTTCTCACCCATGTGCCACTGAGGCTCAAAAGTAAGGAGGTTTTCAAGCCAACCAATCACACCAGCTGATTTCAGGATTAGTTCAGGCCTGCTGCTTAAAGGTGGGTTAATTAATAAAAATTCAGCTGCTGTAGGGCTTTGGTTGGAATGAAAACCTGCATACTGTTGGGCCTCGATGAGAATCACTGGTTTAGAGGCTTTGAGACAAAGACTGCAAGACACACATTTCACATATGCTTCAGAATACGTTTAGAGATAAGGTTCAAAATACATCTGTAGATGACGTTCATTCAAAATACACTGACACTGGAAATATATTTGCATCTGCGCTGTTGACAACATATCTGCAATATTATATCCAAAAAATGTTTTGGCTACTGAAAATATATTTGGAATGAATGTCATCTATATGTACAAATACATTTTTGGCCAGATGTGTATGATGTGTATGTGAAACATATCTCTAACCATATTCTAGTATATGTGAAATGTATTTTTTCCGTAAGGTGGGACGCTTGGGGACACCGTCCAGGAGTCCCACCACACCTGCCGGCGGGAGGGTTTACTTCGACTAAAGGCAATTAGGTATGAGGTTAATGTTGACTACAATTGATGACATTATGTTATAAATAGTAGTAAACGGTCAATTTAGCTTCATGACAAGGCACACTATTGACTACTTCTCCATGCTATCGCTTTCATCCGTTATCCGTCCTTAAAGAATGCCGTCCAGCAACAAGCAGGTCTCACGACGTTAGATAAACCAAATATGACTCTTCAAAAATGTTTCAAGAACTGCATTTTGGCACTGAACAGCGCAGCTAATAAATAACACCGCGCGTTCCGCCCGATAATTTTATTAAATGGTTTAACTAACTATCATCCTACCTTTCGGAATAGAGACTCATTCGGCTGTCATACCGCAGTCCAATTCTCTTTCTCTGTCTCTGTCTCTGTCTCTGTCTCTGTCTCGTCGGTCCCGGTTGAGTCGCTCGTCTCTTGGAGCTGACTAGACCACGTGACCCTGCAGCGCTCTGAGGCTGCACGTGATTACAATGTAACACATCGGTGATATAATGTAACCGGGCGAAACTTTGTTAGAGCCAAATGGGTTGTTTTTCTACACACAAAAAAGAGGTTAGTATTCAGGGTAAAAAATGGTACATTTATTTGTGTGACAGGCAATTGAATTGTTTGTATTGATTTGTATTGGTGCTACTGGTGCAGCCATGACGAAAAATGTATTTATTTAATTTATTTGTATTTAATTGAATGTTCCTATAGGCACTTAAAGTGTGTCTGTGGTAATAAATAGTGACCATGTCATATTCTTGGTAATAATAATAATAATAATAATAATAATAATAATAATACAACCTGTTTCAAAATCAGGTATTTCTTATATGCATTATTAATCACTGTATTATTAAATATTTTTCCAGGTACACTTTAGGTCATTGCTGGAAATTAGAATTTTGAATTATTTTGTTAAAATAGCTACAGTTAATACCTTTGTTTTCATTCATATTATTATTATGTTTATAATATTATATTTTGCTGTGACATGTGTATAATGTCCTTCTAAAATGTATAACTTGATTACTATAGTTATTTATGATAAGGGTGTGACTAGGTGGCTTGTAGTTATGCCTGACAGGGACCTTGACTCTTAACAACACCTCCAGTTAGAGGACAAACCACAACAAAAAGCACAAATGTGCTCTAACAAGTTTCTCCCAAAGTTAGAAACCAGAGAAGCGGTACTATAATATGTGATCCCATAAAGATGTATGCCTGGAGCTGCCACATTTACAATTACTAACTTTATAGGCTCGTAAACTGTTTGTCTGAACTTGTATAGAAGATTTACAAGGGCGTAACATTTTGTTGTGCTGCCCTTTAAAGATCCAATCCATATTTGCTGTATGATGCTCCCTGCTGAAGAACTGATGCAGGGTCAGCTACACAGCAGCACCCCAGCAGCTGGTAGTGCTTTGTTCAAGGACGCTTCAGCAGGGCGGATATTTGCCGACTAAGGGGCTTGAACCTGGGTCCTCTAGCCTGTCTCCCTACTCATTATGCCACTCTGCTGTCCTAAAAATGGATGTGGGGAAGAACAAATGGAGTTGACCGTTGACCAGCTCCAGAGAGGAAGTTGAGCTCAGCTGAGACAGACTACCTCGCAACTGGCTTTATTGCATAAGGATTTAGTGAAGACTAACTAACAGAAACTAAAACTAAAGTTTGCTGTCTGAGTTTTTGATGAATTCATATGTGTTTCTCATGTAGTGGCCTATATTTCAAGTTATGATGGTCTAAGTGTCTTATTTTCCATATGTTTTTGTATTTATATATAATTTTTTTTTAAATCGGTTTTACAAATAAATCTTTGTTCTCAGTGCTGCCAGTGTTGCCAGTTCCCAGTGTTACCTGCCATTTTCATTGCCCATACACGCTAGTGGATGAAGTTGTGCCGGAATACCATTTCAGCCATGTATAAATCAAAACTCCCAACATATTTGAAAATGCCCAAAACTTAGATGGCCAAATGAATTCCACATTGTGTGTTTAAGGAGCTACAGCCAGTTCTCCTACAGGAGCTGCACTTTGCTCTCGTCTAGACCCCCAGAGCGTATAATTGTTGCTGTGAATTAATTCTGCCCTGTTTCACCCCAAGAATTTCCCATGTTGGCTCTGCGCTACGCACCGCTTTTTTTTTGCCTTGCCTTTTTAAGTCTGTGTGTCTGTCATCCTATATATTCCTGATGCTGCATTCTAATGTCAATTACAATTAATTCAATAAATACGTTGACAACCTCTTTATTCAAGCAAATATGATGAAATACACACAATAAGCAAAAATACCCAAATCTAAGAAATGCAAACAGTAGAAATCTTCTTGGCTTTCTGGTGTTATCAGTGGTCAGTGACGTAAAACTAAATGTGATCTCCTAGTAAGATTCTTATTCCATTATCTGTGCCATTAGTGCACATATGGCTTGATCGTGAATATTTGACAAGAGCAAATGCAACGTCTAAGTGATGCTAACTGAAAACACATCTATCATGTTAGACATAAAAGCACACTCCACCTGCTAGGCTAGCAATATGAGATTACTCCTCTCTCTCTCTCTCTCTCTCTCGCTCTCTCTCTGCCAAGTTTAGTCTGTGCTCTTTGGCTGTGACTCAGGTGGCGGCTCAACATCAGGATTGAGCTCTTCCTCTATGTCTGCAGGCTGCTCAGGAATCTCCTGGCTGTCTGCAGGACTGCCATCCTCTTGCTTTTCTAAAACTTGGGGCGCAGCTGCAGCATCCACTTTCATCTTCTCGTCCTCCTTCTCTACTTTCTCGTCATGCTCATTCTCCTTACTGTCCTCCACCTTTTCCATGGGAGGAATCTTCAGAATTACAGAGGCTGCAATGAAACGAAATGATGGAGATTTCAACATACCTGTTCCCAATGCATGAAACATCTGTAATAGTTCACCATAGGCATGGAAGGCAAGGATACAACATTTTATTACTGGCTTAGATGTCACACACATGCATACACTAATGTGACGTCAGATCTTCTCACCCTTTCGCTTCTGCATTTTCTTTCCAGTGGTTTTCTTCCTTTCTTGTGGGGTGTTTGGGCCAAAGACTACATTTCCATCTGCATCAGTCAAATAGGAAGTCACTCCTAAGTCACCTCTGCCCTCTGTAACAATCAGCTGTGAAGAGACAACTTCAAGTTAGACACGATCATATACAGTCAGAATTAACCATCACACTTTCAGTCCCAGAATGTCAGCTACTTACCCAGGGAGTTCAGTGGTATCAGCCCTACCACTGATTGCCCATGTAATCCAGATACACTTGACAATGAACACTGAAAACTTTCATAATGTAATTTATGTTTTCTCATTTGTAACCCATCTAATTTCTAAAGTGTGCCTCTATCATATCTACCCTATTACTTTATATCTGATATGTTTCAGATGAACCACATCTGTGATGCTGTATGTTTCATGTGCAAATATGATACTGCTATACTGCTGAATTGTGCCTCCCTCCTTATTGCAATCTTCGCCATGGCGAGTTGCCACATATATAATGACTCTGGCTGTGAGATTGTACAACAATCCCCATCCTGGTCTCCACGCTAGGGGTTATGTGATGAGATGATGTTGTTATACTCTGCTGACTTAACTCTCTGTTTGCTTTAATGCCATTATGACCACATTCTTGGTCTATTCCATCCATATTTTTCGGTCATTGAATCTCAATAGAGACCTCGACTCGCTCACCCACGCGTTCACAAACATCAGCACTGCCTGCGGAAGTAGGTCTCACTTTAAAATCATGAACAAGCAGGTTTCAGTTCCTCACCAAGATGTTTTGGTGTATATAAAGCAGTGCTTTATAGTTTCCTTAACCATGTGAAAATAATGATACTCCATAACACACAAAGATACTCCATTATCAGATAAAGTTCTACTACTCATGTGATATTGTTGATGAGGAAGCTGTCAATAATGCCTGACTGTGTGTACCTTCCACACACTGATGTGATGAGTGAGTAAAGTTTGGGGTGTATGATAGTACTGTTGGATACTGGTGACCAGACAAGGGAAAAAAGCATTAGTTTTCTCTCAATTACATTTAGGTGAGCTAGATTATGTTTGCTCTGTTAGAAGAGTGTGATAAGAAGAAAGAGGGTTCATCTTGGGGTGAACATCACAGTTCGTTTGGTTTCTTTTTTTTCAGAGCGTCATCAATCAAGCGCACCTTAAGTAATTGCAATAAAACTAATATTTGAATCAGGGTTTGAGTACAGTAGAGGGGAGACGTCTCCATGCTGATGTCTGATCTTCGGCAGTCCAGTCTTAGGGAAATCTTATACGTGACTGGGAGTGAAAAGGGAAGAGGCAACTGAAACGAGAGAGGAGGTGATGAAGGTGACGAGTACAGGGTAAGAGGGTTCAAAACAAAGTGAAACAACTCAAGAGGAGGAAGTGGGGGAGTACATGCTCTTTTTATTAGTCTTATCATGAAACAGGGGGTAAGGGAACTGATGCAATAATCACTATTGCCTTGTCATTGACAGTGATGTCAAAATAAATACATGAACTGCAGTGGCATTGTAATCGCTTAATCATTAATGAATGACCGTGAAGGGGATGTCATAAACAATGGTGAATAACAGTGATGGGGACAAACATCAATAATAGTGACTAAATGACAGTGGGGTGACACATTCACTACAGACAGTGGAGGTGACATCATAATCACTACATTCAAAGTGATTGTGAATACACGCACACACGATAAACAGGAAGTAGAATCCATTCAAATGGCACATTACATCAATACCCAGTCCACTCTTGGTTCATCATTTCTCTCCCTTGACTTCTCTATCATGACAGCATGGCCTACAGTGTTACCTTGCACTTTCTTTGGGCAGTTAACATATCAGTTCTTCTTCTGCAGCAAACTAATTGAAATTAATACAAACATGTTCCTCTCTGCATGCACCATTTGAATTTCAACTAAAATTGCAACAATACATATTTCTGGGTGGGCATAATGCCATAATGTCATACCTCATTGCTTTCAGATAACAGTGGATTTGATAAGATATTATTGGACTGATGGTATACATAGATTTTCTTTTATATTTCAAAGTTACAACTCTTAACCACACTTTGTGGATGTTTGAATTGTACAGCACCTCTAGAATTAGTGTATATTCTACACAAAACATCTAACAAATCCTCAGGACTTTTTTTCCCTTTTTTTGCTTCCAATGTTGTTGTTTTTTATACATATTTACGTCAAGATTTTGGACCGCTTTTATATTTTCTTGCTGCCCTCTTCTTGGGTGATGAAGACACTTACGGTGAAGTCCCCGCTCTCCGTGCCGTACTTATTCTTCACCAGGATGCTGTACTTGCCCGAGTCTGACGTTTGCACAGTGGTGATGGTGAAGCTGGCAAACTTGCCCGACTCAAACTTCAGAATGTAGTGGTCGTCCGACACCATCTCCCTGTCGTTCTTCAGCCAGGTGACCTCTGGCACAGGATCGCCCGAAATGTTGCAGGTGAGATTGAGGGACTGAGGAGAGGAGAACACGTGACACCCACCCATAATAACATACAGTAACTACAATTATATTCAGGCTTTTAGCCAACGCTCTTATGTTCAAGGACACTTCAACAGGACACGTGGCCATTGATGGACAACAGGACGGTCTCTATAACCAGCCTCATAACTATTATTACATGGCCTCATGTCCATGCTCATACTAAGCCACATAATACTACAATCAGATGAAACAACTTACCTTGCCCTCCTGTATGGTGACCACATCAGGCAGGCCTCCTGCTACTCGAGCACGGTCTGAAAGAAGCAGCAGTAACTTTATAACTTTATGATCATAAATAGTAAACTTTATTTGTATAGCACTTAGAACAAAAAACAGAAATACAATGAATGTAAAAAATAGCAGAAAGAAACAGCAGAAAGAGAACGACCATATTGGACAACAAACAAATCAATACAATTGCAAAATCATCAGATTTGTTTTTAGTTAGTGTCTTAAAAGGAGATAGAGAGGTAGCCACTCGTATTTCTTAAGCTAAGTTTAGGGGCCCTGATTTGAAATGCTCGATCAACTTTTGGCTTTAGATTTGGGAGCAGTCAAGAGAGCTTTGTTGGTAGATCTAAGAGTACGCTTTTGTACATAGTGAGATAAAAGCTATGCTGGGGCTAAGCCATGTATTGCTTTAAAAGTAATCAATAAAATCTGAGACGAGGCAATAATCTATTATAATGTAAACTGTATATGAAGTACAGGTCTTCCAGTTGATTCAATAGCTATTCAATAGCTACCCCCAGTCAGAGACAGATAAGATTTAAGACCTACAAGTGGCAAGCACTGGAAGTAAACACATTCCTACTTACTTCTCTCTGCAATAGCAGCGGCTCTGATAAAGGAAAGGAGGGAACAACAAATTAGAACAAAATGGTTGAGAGTCAGAAGTCTAATTTAACATCTTCATATACTGCATCATGTGATTGTGTTTTTATGAATGCTAGCGTTGTGGTTAACATCTGCCGTAATATGAAAGCTCTTTTAAGTGTTAAAGTCGTCCAGTAGTGAGTAACTTACTTGAGTCTCTGGAACTCTGCAAAAGCATCGTCAAATGCTGCAAAGCAAAAAACAATTGTCAGAATCAGAATTAGTTTTATTTGTTGGCGCATACAAGGAATTGTCCCGTAGGTCACATTAAACATGTAACAACACACGGTTATAAAGAAAGTAGTATAATGTGTAAAAAAAAAAATAATTTAGGGAATAGGTCTCTTTTGAAGTTGTATATAAAGAAAGTAGTATATATAGTGAGATAGAAAAAGTATAAGTAGTGTAAAAAAAAAAAAATAGAAATTTAAGAAACAGGTCTCTTATCTCTACAGTATGGACGTGATGGAAAAGTCAGAAATGAAAGTCAGAAATAAAAAATGAGTAAACAAATATATACAGATCCCAGAGTATAAATAGGTATAAACAAATAAACTGTACAGTCAAAGGTGTGCAGTCATTTTCACTTTCAGATATGGTGACTGGCTCACCTTGGCCAGCCAACTCAACAGTCCTCCGCAGACCTCCCTTTCCATCGTTGAACTCAATGGCATATTTGCCCATATCTTTTTCTGTGGGTTCTGTGATCTGCAGCCACAGCTGCTCTCCCACCACACCACTCTTAATACGGTCAGAGAAGGAAATGGCTGAATCCCTGTCAGAACACAAAGACCTCATGTAAGTGACATGTAAGCAGAAAACATGTTACGGAACATACATGCATGGTGTGCTTCTGCGAGGTATGTAAGGACTAAAGAGGGAAAGATATTGGAATATTTTTACTCAAGTAGAGGCAGTGTTACTTCAGTTGAACTTTTTATCTTATAAAAAGTTACTTAGATAAAAATAGGAGTAAATACTTGGTAAAATACTGATGTAGAGGTAAAAGTATAGCAACTGATGTGAAGTAGTTTTGAAAAATCTACTCAAACACAGTAACTACACTAGATATAATTAGTTCATCTCCACACACACACACACACACTAATGCAGACAGAAAACACACTTGTAGTGCCAGGTCACTTGGAGTAAATCGTTATAGTAGCTGACAAAGGTGTAGAGTCGGATGCCCTCATCTGTGCTCGTGATCTTCAGAGGAGTAGAGGAATTGGCTGTAGTAAACCACAATAAGGTGAGTAAAATATTTACTTTGGATAAGAGAGAAAATTATTATGACTCATATCCAATTTCATCCAGGACAGAATTTTTATTCTTACCGATAACACTGAAAACTTCATTCATCAAGTCTTTGAAACCTTGAAAAAAGCAAAATTTTATCATCAGTAATACATTTGCTATATTTTTCGAGGTAATTAGATCTATTGGCGTGTGGCTCTGCAAGGTTACCTTGATCTGTCAAATTCAACTTGGAAGTGTCACTTCCTCTCTCATCCTTCAGAACGATCTCATACACACCAGCATCCTTCTTGGAAATCTGGAAGAGAGAGAAACAGTCACAACCCACACCGAGCATCACCACCATTGTCAAAAGGAATATGATTTGTATTCAACGAAAAGGCAAAAGCTTTTCTCTCCTGCAATGGATGCTGCAGGACATACATATATATGACACAATGGCAAAAAAGCCAACAAACAAACAAACAAACAAACAAAAAGCATTCTCAGGCTAAACGGCAAAACCAGAAATGGCCGTTGGCCCATCACTTATGATCATAATAGATAACTGATCCCAACTTTAAGTCTTCTCCAGATCAGGTCATCGGCTTTGTCTGCTACTTCTGCGCCACGCTGAAATGGGACATATGTGACACGTTTATATGCTACACCTGGAGGGCTAGCATGTCACACTACGCCACTTTGATGGACATTTAGGGACAATACACAGGGATGACAATGACTTGTGAGATACAGAATGGAAAAGAGAGAATTACTTTGAGGAAAGAACAGATGAAAACAGAAAAGAGGACAGACCAGTTACAGACAGATAGTGATTACAGTGTCAGGGGTGAGCTTATTTAATTTTGTGTAGTATATGTTAAGTCTTATAATATGACAAATTAATTTAATGTAAAAGGAAATTAATTGTTGTTAATGAAAGTGAAACATAAAACTTTTAGGATTCCCAAGTGAAATTTCTTTTTTAAAAAAACCTTAAGATCATTTTCCACTTCCACTTCCACCAACATCGTATCTTGTGGGCCAAACAGTCAGGGGAGAGATGCCCATGATATGTGAAGAAGCCGTATATTTTTGGAATATGGACATAAACAGAGATTTGCAATGATGCCGCAATTTACAGATATATATGTGAATGAATTCACAGTGACAGTTACAATACAAAACTGGACAAGTACACACACAAATTCACAACTCACACAGGTCTCCCTTACCTGAGCAATCTCAAGTTTCAGCACTCCCTCTGTGAAGCTGAGATGCTCGTCCGATTTGATCTCACGTCCATCTTTATACCACAGTGCAACAGTCTCCTTCTTGATGTTGCCAACCTTAAGAAAAGCAATAGAGCGGAGGGTTACGTTGCTAAATTTACGCTACTGAATAAGAAACAAAGTGTTTTTATCCCAACATCCCTACAACTACTACTGACTCTCACCTTGCATTTCAGAATGACGCAGCATTCTGGGGTCACCTCGTAACCCAAGTACTCGACAAAGTGAGGACCTGCGACAAACAGGGCAGTCACGAAGACCTTAGCACCTTAAACAATCAAGATGTATAACACAAACTTAGGTCTAACGCCAGCAGACGCTGCTGAGGCTCCCCTACCTTGCTTTCTGAACCATTCTTTCCTCTGGAACTCGGATTCCTTCTGCAGCTCCTTGAACACTGGACATACAAACACAGTTGGGGATGTTCAGCTTTTACGGTGTGGAACTAATTGTGATACCTGTCTGCCATAAATGATTCAGTAAGTTGAATTTGTAAAGGAATGCTATATTGCAATCTGTCTAGAACGCTTTCACTGCCTCCTAGTGTTAATCAATACCTCACATATGCTGAGGTCTGCACTATTAAATAGTATGCAGTAGGGTTCCACTGCATTTACTGATATTGATATTTTGTATTGAAGCTGCAAATAGCTTAGATATTCAAAATCTCATGCCAAAAAATACAACTATTCAGCGTTTCCCCCCAGAATAGCAACTCTTTAAAGCAGGGTGACCCACCGCTGCTATTCAGTAGCAGGGAAACTTTGGAATGCATTACTACCTTTAAATGAAGAAATGACCAAAAATATTAACAAACAATTAAATGAATAAAGAATATGTGCAATATAGGCTGCTTTTATGTTGGAACCTAAATCACATCAGCAGTGGATGACATGACTGGCCAGCAGTATGACTCAGCATCTGCAGTCAAGTATGGAATTGTCACGTCCATTTTTACAAACATTATACTTCAAAATGTTCAGGATTGGTGTCATGGTGCGACACAGAGACGCAGAGAACAGACTAAAGCAGTGAGGGCTGGAGGATGCGGTTGCCATAGAGGAACATACCATTCCCAATCAGTACCAAGCTGGACTGGTTGGTCGCTTTGCCGTCTTGCAACTGGAAGGTGAAGGTTCCCTCATCCTCCCGGGTCAGAGCCTCCATGATCATCTCAATCACACCTGTGTTCTTGTCAAAGTTCATCTTGTATTTCTGCAAAACAAAGACAACACAATCTTAGATATCTTAGATAAGTACATTATGAGTACACCTGGTTTAGGATTCATGCTCCTTTGGTGCTCACTGACCTCTCCCTGAGACACAAGATTATCATTGAACACATAGTCCACTTTGGCGTTGGCTGAGATCTTCTCTGCCTGCAGCCAGAAGCGAACTCTGCCCTTCTCCTGCAGCTCTACAGCCAGCTCTGTCTTCAGGGGAATAACTAGATTGAAGATAGCGAAGGAGTGAGAGCGTGTTGAAAGAAACAGCCCAGTCCAGGGCATACTCAAAAACAGGAGTGATGGCAGGCAATGTTGAGACACTCACTGGGGAATTTGTGGTCATGACTGATCTCCAGCAGCCTTTTCAACTCTGTAAAAGACAGGAAGACAAACAAGTAAGCAAATAAAAATGAACAACAAAAAAATGCTCAATATTTTATGGCTTTAATCTCATGACATTTTATCAGGGAAGGGCCTTTGAAATGGCCTCTACAGACAGTGTAACCTACCCTCCTCAGAGAGAGTGTAGCTGGAGGAAGCACCACTAGTGTGGGTGACAGCACATGAGTAAATTCCAATGTCCTCCTCCCCAGGATTGTTGAAAATGGCTTTGGACCTGTAGGGAAAAGCACGATAACGTCAGAGTGGTAAAGAATGCCAAGCAATGGTGTGCTGATGAAAGAATCTCCATTTAATAACTGATGCAATCTCACTTGTTTCCCTTGGTCTGGAGAGTCAGGTGGGTTGAGTCTGTCATTTCCTCGTAGTTCTTGGACCACACAAATTTCGATTCTGCGGTCATTTCAGAGCACTCAAAGTTCAGGGAAATCACACCGTCATCATCAACCTCCACAGCTATTTCCTTGGCGCCTGAAACCCAAAGAAGGAAGCAGGAAATTAATTCACACTGCACGACTGAAATATGCAAGCCTACTACTACTACTACTACTACTACTACTACTAAAAATAATACTAATCATCATCATTTTATGAGACTCACACGCTCTAACCCCGTTCTCCTACCTGGCTTGGTCAGAGCCTGGATCGACTCTGTGGGATCAGAGGCTTTTCCGACACCGGCCTTATTCTGAGCGCGCACACGCAACACATACGTCTCTCCTTCCTTCAGATGCTCAATCTGTTAAATCAAAAAGAAAATATCACATTTTAGATTACGCACCAGTTGTCGTCACATGGGAAAATGTGTTATTTTCTTTTTTGATTGTGTGTAGACTCTGGGAGGGGGTCATATCGACCTTCATGTACATCTTGTCAGTGGCCTTATTGTTGACTCCTCTCCATGCCTCCTCCGCTGCATCCGCTTCCTTGATGTCAATATAGAAGCCATTGACTTTGTCGCGGCCCTGGTACACAGGGGGTTTCCATAGCAACACCAGGGAGTTACTGCGCACCTCTGTTATCTGCAGATCATGAGGAGGTCCTGCGGCCCATCAGCATGGGAGAAAGCACAATGGTCAGAAACAGAATGAAAAGCATGATGATAAATCAATGAGCTGCAGATCAATGAGCATGATTGCATATTGCCAATATTCCAACAAATGGATTGTAGTTTATGGGTTAAATTGTGAAAACATGCTCTTAATAGGTTGCAATTCAAGAGCTGTATGGTATTTCCCACCTGGCACAGCGATGGTCCACTCCTCACACAGGAAGGTGTCACTGGCCAGCGAGGGGATGCCGACACCCGCCATGTTGGCAGCTCGCACCTGAAATTGGTATTTCCTATTCTCCTTCAGGTCAGACACCTGGAGGGACAGAGGTCGTCATGAAGACATTAATGGAGACTTTTTTCCTTGATGCTGAATGGATAAAATGGGCGATACCATAGATTTGGGTATAAGAGGGTATTTCATAACATGGCTAACTCACTCTGTAAGCCCTCTCACTGACAGACTTGATGTTGGCCTCGTGCCACTTCCCTGGTACTCCATCAATGATCTCACGGTAATCCACAAAGTAGCCGGTGATGTCGGCGCCACCAATGAAGGTAGGCTGTTTCCATGCCAGCACCATGGAGTCGCGCACACACTCCAGAACAGTGATGCCATAGGGCGGTGCAGGGGATGCTGGGGTAGCAGAGAGCTCAAATTAATACCATACTGGAAGACTATGAAGTAATGGGAAACTGAAGCATTATAATGATGTGATACTTTTCCGTAGATCTCTTTTCACTTGCTCCCCTCCAGGACTGGCTACAGAACAGCACCCCTGGAGCTGGTAGGGATTCAGTGTCTTAACGCTTCAGCAAGGTGGATGCTTCCTTGCCTTCAACGACCCTTAACCCAGGTCCTCTGGTTGAAGGGCGGTTTCTCTAACCACTCTGCCTCCCTTATCGAATGAATGTGTTTTTTTTTCTTCCAAGAATCTTAGAATATTCCATTGCATGTGTTTATTATGTGCTGTAGCTTTGTAGAGGCTGTTGAGCTTCAGTGTTCCATTACTGACAAGCATCGGCCACGTTTCCTTGCATACCTGACCAGTCACAAAATTCCCCTAACAGCATTGTGAATTATTAATTTTTAAAAGCTAATATTGTGTAGCCAAAATACTCACTGGAACAGAATATTATCAAGCCACATCACAGCTGTACCTTTAAGCTTTTACATTAGGCTGTTTTATTAAGAGCCATTTGCTTAATCATAAAGTATAAAACAATTAGTCAAATATTACATCGGATTTAAGAAAGCAGCACACAGTGGTGTATGGGACTGGTGCAAAGAGGTGATTCTGAAGAGTTCTCTCCAAAGGGTGGATAGTGTTACGGACTGATAATAAATTGACCTGTCACACATAAATAGTCATGTGGACTAATATTCTCCCCCATTTAGGGGAAAGGGGGTTGGTCAAAGGATCCAAGAGGGAGGTGTCACAAGACGTACACAGTACACTACCAAAAAGGTCTCAGGTCACAAGTGTCCAGCTCTTGTTTTGGTTGGATGACCCACTTTTCAAGGAGAGGCTGTGATTGGCCGGCTCCTGCCATGTCATACTTCTATGTGTGTTAATGCGCTCTGAGCACCCAAAGTGATGGTGGGTCCTAAGGAGCCAGCTGCAGTCGAGAGGTGACGAACACAAAGCCTCAGCAGTGAGGTTGTGGAACAAAACACACCCACAGCCGTGCAGCTGTGTGTGACGGAGCCCTGTGATGGCGGTGGAGAGCAGCACATCTGGAAGGCGTGACTGTGTTGAGTTAAACCTCAGTTAGCTGGTGTTCTATAGTGACTTACCTTTGAAAAACAGGCCTACCAGTAGAGCACTTCACCTACTGTATATTATAGATTTGATGACAATTTCCTGTGAATGTGAAAGTAGAACCTCACTGAACTGATGTGACATTTTCCATCTTACTGAATGGTGAAGTTGGGGTAGTTGATGTGTTTTCACAATAGAATATGATTCTTAAGTGGGAAAAAATGATCATTTTATTTGAGTAGTTTTGTTTTGGATTTAAGAAAAGAGTTGGCATCTCTGACCGGTGCTCACCTGCTGAGTCTCTCCGCAGCCTCTCTGTCTCACGATTAGCAGAAGCATCTACAGAGAACTTACGTACTTGCCGGCTGACAGGCTCATTGGCTACAGCCTGATCCTTAACCTCAGCGGTGGCTGGGACACAGTCTAAGTGCGCGTCTGTGACTATGTCAGTAAGTGAGTCAGAAACTGAGCCTGACACAGACTCTGAGACACAGAAGTCTTTTGCCAGGTTAGGGGCCCAAGTCACACTGCCTCTCTTGCCCCCCCTGTTTTTACCCTCCATGGGGACGGGCTCTGAGAGGCCTAAGCTAGTAGCCTCAGCTCCAGCTCCAGCCGCAGCCCGGGCCCCTGCCCTGGGTTCAGTGTCAGCCTGAGCTTTGAGCTTTTGCATAGTGTCAGGGGGGGACTGGACAGTTTCATGCGAGCCCGTCCAGCGTGGCCTGTGCTCAGTTAGTCCGCCCACGTTACCCCCCGGCCCCATCTCCGGCAACACACCATGAGGAATACCGCCCCCTACAGGAGTTAGCAGAGAAAAGCAAAAGAGGCTATATTTTAGACAGGCTGAGGAGTCACGCACAAAAACAGCTCAAACGTTCAAAGACTTAGAAAGAAGACAGACAGAAGGAGAAAGACAGAGAACATTATTTTACATATGAACATATCAAAATACAGTAAAATGTCTTCATCTGACTGAGTGTGAAAAATGAAGACAAGATGACCAACAAGTGACATCCGTGTGAGGAAGCCAGCAAGAACCATTAGAGGTTATGAGAAAGCGCAGGCGTGTGAAGCAGGACAGCCAATGAATGTGGGTGTGCAAGTTTTGCGCCAACCCTTAATGAAAAAATACATAGTTCTGTAGCAACAATGCCAATGGATTTCATTACCTGTAAGATTTCAACTGAAAGATGAAATAATACAAAAAAGATAAAATATTACATAGTGTAGTGTAGTGTAGTGTAACGGTAAGCATGGTAAATGTTCCCAAAAATAAGCATGATGAATGAGCATTCTATTCTTGGTTTCCTGTACTGCTGTTTTAAGCGCCTGTACAGAGAAATGCATTGACATTCTTACTAAATGTGTTTCATAAGGGAGAACAGAGCATGCCGCTCAGCACAAAGCTGGCCAATGAACGAGTGATGTCTCCAGGCCGAAAGCCCTGTTAGTCATAGTGCAGAGAGATGTTAAGAAGCAACTGCAGGAAAATAGAAGCAAGAGGAGACCATGCATCTCAGACAAACAGTAGCACTGTTCTATTTTCTTTATTAAAGAAAATATTCACATCCAGGAGTTGTATTTTTGGAACAGAGCAACACCACTGTCAGGTTAAGAGTTCCCGGATGAGAGGTTGAAACGGGCGAGAACACAATGCAGGTTAAGGGTACTGGTGGGGTGGTGGAGGTATGTGTGGAGGGGGGGTACCTTCAGCATCAGGTGGGGTTGCCGACACGACTCGTGCCCAGGATAGGTGAGGGAAATGGGTGGGGGGGTGGGGGTGTGAGTGGAAAGCAAGGTGGGCTGGTTTGTAACAACCACTGAGTTGGATCGCACTGACCCAAATTAGAGGAAGTCTACAAGTCCTGACCCTGACGCTGCCTCAGGTTGTGCAGGGAGGTGGGGGTAGAGGTGGCTGGACAGGGTGGTGGGTGGGGCACACGACAGTGCAGAATAACGTGACAGGGTGAACATTGTGGAACCATGGTAGAGAACGTGTGGAAGTGCAGAGAGTTGAAGACATGATTCAAAAGACAACAACGGTATACCACATAACATATGAGAAAATACCCAGGAAGTAGTGTCAATTCTCTTTCTTAACAATACAGGCTGAATATGAAAGAAAATCGAGTATGGACATCAGCATCCTGTCACTCCTAGCTTCCTGTAGAGGCATGGCTGACCCTTCCATCTTACTCACCAATAGCAGCCTTCACCTTCACAGGCTCAGACTCCTGGGAACACTGACTGAGCCCAGCAGCATTCACTGCCCTCACCCTGAACACGTAGCTCTCTCCTGTCATCAGACCGTGGCAAATGAACCTGAAAACAGGGGATGGAGTTTACCGCTTGCAGAGAACACCTTACACTCAATCACATTTGATACTAGCCATCAATCAGTATCTAGAATGCTAGTTGTAGTAGTAATAATGCTGATACAGAGAACCAAGATGAATCCCGGAAGGCCTGTGGGACAGTTGGACTGGTCTGTATGATGAATCTCCCGGGCTGGAGGGTAGCACCTACAAGATAAGCCTACCTGGTGGCATTGACAGGCTTGTTGTTGCATGGCTCCCAGGCATTGCTGCCCACAACCATGGCCTCAATGTAGTATCCCACCAACTCCTTGGCATCGCGGGATGCTTCCCAAGAGACAACCACTGACGTGTCTGTGTTTCTAGTTGGAACCACACGGCCTGGGGCAGATGGGATATCTGTGGACCGGAAAAGACAGTTCAAATAGAAAATGTAAGAAAACTGGGTTTAATGTGTTTTGGGCCAAGAGCATTAAATTATCTGATTACATAAAATAGTGTGCCTTCTCACCAAGCTTGTCCCCAACAGTGGTGGCCTCGGTGGGGTCTGAAGGTTCGCCAACTCCAGCAGAGTTGCAGCAGCGGACGCGGAATCTGTAGGATTTCCCCTCAGCGATGTCAAACAGAGCAAAGCGAGGAGACTTGACTGGGATCTCCGTGTTCACCCTCTGCCAACTGTCTGTACCAGAGATGCACTGAAACACAGAGTGAAGAGTCAGCAAGTCATCCATCACAGATACCTTTGCAGTTGTTTTGGGATACTCTTACAGTGTTAGATATCGTGATGTTCAATGCATTCCAGTTATTTTGTGATGTGAAGTGTTGTTTTTTGGTGTACCAACTTTCCCTCAACCTGCCTCTACTTCTACTACAGTTAGTAATTTCCTATGTTTCCCAGAATGCCTTTCAACAACCCCCCAGAGAAAGTGGTTTTGTAGGTGTAATTTACCTTTTCCACATAGTACATGATGCCCTCAAGGCCTTTCCCACCAGGTGGCTTCCAGCTCAGCACCACATAGTTCTTGGTTGCCTCCGTCACCTCCAGCTCAAGGGGTCTGCCAGGAACCACACCCTCTGACGGGGCCAAAAAGAGACGCATCAAGAATTAAGTACTTTAACACAGTGGATTCTCATAGTGATTCACAGGGAGACAGTCACGGGGAACTTGACTAGGGTGTCATTGCACTGGATTTAGTTGGTGGTTCCAACCTCACCCCTGAACTGATATATATGGTAGTTTTAGAAAGTTCCTACCTGCAGGCTCCTCCTCTGTGACAATGATTTGGCCAGTCCAGGGAGCAGAGGTACCTGACAGCAAGGAGATGAACATTGGAAAGGATATAAAAGTTACCTATATGAGTCATTTCCAATATCTACAGATTCGAATGCACCTAAAAAGAATAACAGACCAGGTTATAACTAGGGTTTGACCGATATGGGTTTTTTCTGTTCAATATCTTTCCATTTTCATACCAAAAGTTGTGTTGGGTTTCAACTGGGTTTAAATGTAAAGCTAATAGTATATTCAATGGTAGGAAAACACTGGAATCAATTACTACCTTTAAATGAAGAAATATTTTGCAAAAAACATGTAACTGTGGTTAGGGAGGAAACTCTATTATATCAGCAGTGGACCAATTGACTGGTCGATATTTAACGTAAGGCCAATATCAGCCTGATATATCAGTCTAATCCAAGTTATAACACAGTATAGATCATTTAAAGATGGACAGGCAAGGGGTAGTGTGGGGTTCACCGGGCATAAACCCCCGGTGCCCGGCCTACAGTACCTCTCATGCGGCCGCGGTCAGCTGGGTCCATGGCAGGCACTGGATCAGAGGCCCGGGAAGAACGGCTCATGCCAGACTTGTTGACAGCGCGCACACGGAAGGTGTAGGAACGGCCCTCCACCAAGCCAGTCACAGGGAAACGGGCAAACTTGACCGGGGTGTCATTGCACTGGATCCAGTGGGTGGTTCCAACCTCACACCTGAACACAGATTAAAATGTATCCTACACGTTGAAGCAGACATTTGATAATATAGTCCCAAATAGTTGCTGTTGGGGGAGGGGCTAGAATAAGTGACATCTTTGGTGCTAAATGGTCATTACTGTGGTGTTTTTCCACTGCATTAATCAAACAGTGTGGCCAGTACTGTGATGTCTCCTTCCGTGGATTTTTCTGCTGATTAAGTTTGAGTTTCTGTAGGTGGCGCTCTTTTCTTTCTCTGTTCAGCCACGGTGGCTATCGCTGCTCATGCTAACTACCCAGTCCTTCTTCTATTTACCGGAAATGCAAGACACATCACTTCCTGTGCAGCAGAGGATTTTTCCCTGGAAAAGGCTATCTGCTACTGGGTGTTTAGAACAGAAAATCTATATAAGCTTAAATGAATTAGGGAATAGGTTGAATCATTTGAACCATAATTTTCCCACTTCCTCAACTCACTTGGGGCGTGTTATCAAGGTGACCACTGCAGGGGGAGGGGTATGACTGAACACTGTATATAGCAGTATTAGAAATGGGAGAAACAGACAGCGACAAAATGACTGACCTGTCCACAAAGTAACCCAGGATGGAGTTACCACCATCGACTGCTGGCTGCTTCCAATTGACAATGACGTAATCCTTATTGGCATCCAGACAGCGCACATCCAGAGGGGCACCTGGAGCCCCTTGAACCTCAGCATCACCATCTAACAGATGCAGTATCAATACCATCAGTATCCATATGCTTAACGCACAGTATACATACCCTGTCCTTGAAGGGTTCATAGTTATTTACCTTTCACCTGAAGTTGTGTCTAGATTGAATCTATCAGGTTGTTTTAAAACGAACTATGTCCCCTGCTGAACTGTGTCGCTCAAGGGTTTGAAGCCAGAAATGTTGCTGGTCTTCAAGTTAAACACAAGCCCAGAGCAATCAGGGACAGCGAGACAGAATTAGCAGTAACACGGCCCGGGTTGAAAGGGGATCAGAGAGGTGACTCTTAAAGAGACACAACACAGCCTATGGTTAAAGCCAGGGCTGCTAGCAAAGGTAATGGCACACTCAGGGGTTGTATAATAGCATAATAGCATAAAATGTATGTAGTTTGAGATAGTATTTACAAACATAAAGGTGATATCAAGTCATCTTATTTCTTAAAATAGTCAATAATCTCTAAATAGTAGTGCTGCGATAATCTTTTTTTTTTTCTTTTTAAATCAAGCACGTCAACAAGTGGCAAACAGGAGCTTTCTCTGGTTTTAACAGATGATTGACAAAATGAAACACCCATCTAGTCTCTCAACAAGAGTTAAGCAATTATCTAATGAATTGGTCTTGATCCAGTTCACTGAATGCTCACATTACACACTGCTGATTCTTCACAAAAGGGCATTTATCATGATAGATTTAATATCCTGAAAACACATTTTTCAAAATAAAATACGTCTTTGACTAGATAATGTGTTATTTTCAGAAATAGAAAGAGAATAGCATAGAGGAAAGAGGCTGAACATGAACATGACAGAAACATAATGACTAGAGAGCTTTGACAGAGAGAAGAAGAGATTGTAATGCATATAAGGAAACTGAGCAGACCATTGTTTCTCCTTGAAGCAGATATAAATATATATAGTCATTCCATAGCTGAGCTCTCTGAGAATAGCCAGGCTCAGATAGCCTACCATCCTGGAGACCCTGAGTGTACCTGGCCTTTCCTTTACTGGGCGACCCTGAGCCATGCCAGGGGAATGGGGTCTATTTAGTAGCATGTTCATGCTCTGCGCACAACACATGGCTCCACTGTAGAACCTGAAGCTGTAAAGGTCAGATCATCTATGCAATAATATCAAGAGACGAACGGATAAGCTTCACTGACCACTTTTTCCATGTTATTCAAACTGATGCCAAGCAGTTTCCACTCTGTATTGGAGACATCCTATTTAAAACCACGCACTCACATTCAAACACTGTGACTCTTGAATCTGGCGTTGTTATCTGGCGTCAGAAAAAGTGACTTTGACCTTGATCAACATCTGATTGCATGCCACACAGATCATGAGCTAGGGGAATGGAAACCATGACCAATACAAAACTGAAGCCTGACTAACACACGCAGCATTCACCTTGTCTGAGTTACTTAGTGTTTAGGAAAAGGCGCCCCACCTCTGACAAAGACGTACGCCGAGTAGGTTTCGTAGCTAGACTTAGTGGTGACGCGCAGGGTGTAGAGCCCCTCATCCTCTTTGTTGAGGTGTGTGAGCGTCAGGGTGGCCCTGTCTCCACTCCAGTGCATGTGAGTCCACTTAGAGGGAGTCAGCAGGATATCTGGAAGACAGGCACAAGGTGGGTCAGTGGATACGAGCACAAAAACCTGCAAAAATCATATTGAAGACACTGGGTAGTAAGATAGAAAACTCGAAATGTATAACCAAAAGCATGTATGTATGAATTCACATCAGATGAATCATGGGCTAAATATCCACATCATTACAAATGTCAATGTGATAAGATTATATTTCAATGTGTTGTGCCTGTCAGCAGTGAGTGAGACTCAGACATACAGCACAGAAGGACGGATCAGTGGCCTAATGCATCATACAGATGACACATTTGGATGGGCTTCGAAAAAGCAAGACATCTAGCACTATGTCACACCGACCCTCCTATTCCAGTCAGCAGACAAACAGCTCTCTACCTACCATCTCTGTACCACTGGATCTCTGGCTGGTAGCGGTGCAGGGCGGGGTAGACGATGACTGTACACCCCAGACTCATGGTCTCACCCTCCCTTCCGAACGAGACGCCGAACTTATCAACGATGTGAGTCTTGAAGGTGATGCCGTACTCAGACACCAGGCCCTCTGCAAGACGGAGCATGGGAAAGGAAGCGAGTCAGAGCTCGGATTGGCATCGCGTTGAATGTCATGCAACAGTTTGCACGAACGTCGCAAATTCAGACAAGTGGGATGGCGACCTGTTGCTTCCCACGCAGAGAAAACCCAGACAGAAACCCATGTATAATATTCTAGATCAAAACCTTTCAGCCAGACAGGAGTGGGTATAGAAGAACATTTATAAAGACGTGTAAAGGCAAGGGACAACAACACACATACACCATACAGACCAAAAGAGTGACTGTTAACTACAGTGTTCAAACAACTGAAGGAAACTGGGCAGCTTGCTGTCATGCAGTGAAGCACAAGTGATGTGTAAAATCTAGCTGGAGTTAAAAACACTTGATACCGCATCATTTTTATTGTGTGATTAGTTGTATATTAATGTGAATGTGTGGTTAGGATCCTTATGGTGTTTATCATGTAGGCATACTACAATAACACTAAGCATCAACAGCAGTGTAGCTGAGATCGAGCAAAGCATGGTTTCTACTTTCTAACTAACAGTTCACCCAGATTTGTCACAAAATCTTGCCTCTTTTAGAAAATAGGACTAGTTTTTCTCACAGCACTCAGAATTTGCCAGGCACGGCAAAAGAAATCTTGCATGGTCCTTCTACCTATATGAGCACATGCTTAGACAACATTGCATTCCTGCAACACTGTTTAAGCATACAGACTACTGAGTTTCAAACAAAATATCGGTGCTGAAACATCTGTAGATATTTCCTGAGTAATTACTTACAGTATGGAGAATACTGTTAACTTTACACTTCCACACAGACACACAAAAGTGACCATGCATAGACAGATAGTCAGTGGATACACCAAGTTCACCAAAACCTTTCCAAACCAGATTTGTGTGGCCCTGTTACCTTTAGAACTTGACCCTGTATTGCCGCAGCAGCATCAAGGGAACAAAAGAGTTGTTAGTGCAGTAGCACCCATCGCCCCTCTCCCCACCCCATCCACGGCCCAGCATAGGTAATGTTAATAATATATGAGTAATTCTGACAACGATAAATACATAAATAAATAAACAATAATAAACCTAAATACACAATACAAATAAAAATAAAAAAATAGATTCACACTTACGTCTGGGTACAGGGATGGACTCATCTATTTCACCTTTGAATCCTAAAAAGAATAGGGACAGTTGTTATTAATACATTTATTATTATTAGTGTTAGACATATAATTTGTGAAAATGATGTACTGCATGTGCAGCGTTGGAATACATTTGTGAATTGTCTTTTTATATAAGGGACCAACTGTGGATGTAAAGTTATAGTTGGCACATTTCACACAAACTGCATTGACATAAGGGCCTCTGACTAACGTGGTGCTTA
This sequence comes from Hoplostethus atlanticus, assembly GCA_034670405.1. Classification (NCBI taxonomy): domain Eukaryota; kingdom Metazoa; phylum Chordata; class Actinopteri; order Trachichthyiformes; family Trachichthyidae; genus Hoplostethus; species Hoplostethus atlanticus. The sequence goes on from JAXDDX010000060.1 coordinate 2,077,156, forward strand.
AGTAAGTGAGTGGTGTTTGTCTGGTTATGACTACTGTTATGACCTCTCATGGTCGAAAAGGATTAACAGGTCAACCTTTAAAGCTATGTTAGGCAACTTTGCACATTGGTGGCTCCAAATAGCACTGAGGTAACCGCTTGAAAAATGTAAACTTCAATACCAGGCCGGTCTGTGATGCTTTAAAGAAAGCAAAGGGAGAAAAAAGAGGCAAAAGATCTAACGTTGGTGAGTCTAGCTTTCTCCGGACGGAGCGCTCGCTCTGTTTAGGAGACAGTTTGGATTTCGTTCTTAAGTTTTGATTTGTCATTTCCTGTGGATGGACCATACCCAACACTTGAGTTTCATGTGGGCAAATAGGGCAAATCTACAGTGTCTCAATTAAGGAGGATAAGATTCTCGTATCGACTAGCCACACAGCCAAGGAAGATTATCTATAGGCTTATTTTACAGTGCATGTAGCTTGATGTTTGAAGTGCACACATATTAGATCACATATTGTACAAGGAGACATGCCTTTTATAGTTTATGATTATTGAAGAGCCAGTGTTTCGACATTTCGTCATCCTCGCATTTGTGCACTTGAAAAGTTGGGTGCAATTGTCATGTGCTGGTTATGCAACTGACACGGACCAGATTTGATCAGGATTACTGCCTCCCTGCGTGTGCTTCCCCCTCGGTATATGAGCAACACGGTGTAGTGAAAGTTAATGGCGTCGAGACTTGGTGAAACCTACTCTTGACGACGACGGAGGCGTACGCAGACAGCTCTCCCTTGGAGTTCATGGCGGAGACGCGATACTGTGCTGTGTCATCAAAATCACATCTGAAAGAGGAGAGCATCAGCTGATCAATGTCCAGGAGATGCACATTCTATCTCTTCTGGATTCACGTGTACAGTACCCTACCCCCACCTCAACCTCAGCCCTCTCAACCATGTAAATAATACCAACTATGTGAGCCCCCAACTGGAAAGCGCTCCATAACCCCCAGGCCAGGAATACTCTGGGAATAAATAGACTCCACTGATGATGTCATTTGTGTCAGGTGCTGTGGGTCTCTCTACATGAAAGTTACTGGTGTTTCCAATGCATAATGGAACCAGCAATCAGGCTTCAGCTAGCATGTTCTACCTTTGTGGTCATGCTAAAAAAACATATGAGAATTGTTAAAACACTTGCCTCCCCTCCCCTCTTGTGAGGCACTGACTCCATGTTGAAGTGGTCAAAAAATAACCCATAAGAGCAGCTCACTATCTCCTGTGCTCTAGACTATCTTTAGACATCCTCTTTGTTATCTCTCACAAGCTGAGAAATGGAGCTGGTCTTGTCTGACAAACCACAGGCCTCTAGTGTCAGTCTGTCTGAGCAAGTCAGGCCACAATATAGGAATATTTGTCCTCCCACAATTTTTCTCTGGACTGAGATTAATTCACAACATGAAAGCTGTTAAGATGGTGGCATCATAGGGATGTTAAACCATGGCACGAGATGACAGCAGCTCTTTGAGAAGGATTCATTTGGAGACCCTGTAAGTCATTTCTGTGTGGTTTGAGTACTGTGGACAGGAGTAGCCACACCTACCTGTTGATCTCCAGTGAGTGCACGTTGTAGTTGCTCTGTAGCTTATACTTGCCCGCATGGGCAAGGGGGTCAATTGACACATTGTTTTTGTACCTTGTTGTGGGAAGCAGAAAACATGAAAGAAGACAAGTAGACAGAACAAGGGAAGTAGAAAGAACTTTGAAAAGGATGGAACACAATTAAGAAGAAAACATATATAAACGGCATAGATGGAGCCCAAAGGAATAAGCAGGATGTTTAGCAAAATGATAGAAAGAAAGGACAGACTGAGGTAAGATTATTGCTGAGGTGTGTGTGACCTACCAGACGGCCCGTGGGTCGGGCCAGCCAGTGACAGTGCAATGCAGCCGCACACACTGCTTCTCCCACACAGTGTGGGAGCGAGGCGTAATCACAAACTCCGGGGCGTGCATCAGGCTATCCTCGTTCATGCGCTTGTGGTGCTCCTCGTTCTCATGGATCTAAAGACAGCGCAGTCGTTTAGCATTAACAACAGTTACAATGCCTTTACATTGGTCAATCGTGAACTATAAACCCTGAACAAAAATCACTCAAAACATTCCCCAGAATTTCATCAAGAATTCACAATGCATGCTGGAAGCAAAAACAAAGCTTTTACAAGCATAGGTTGAGTAATGACTCATGACTCTAGAGTAATGCCTTTTTTAAATTTGACACATGCAAGCTGTTTGCACTTTCCTACGTGACACTTTGGTTGTGTGTGTGTGTGTGTGTGTGTGTGTGTGTGTGTGTGTGTGTGTGTTGTTGATTATGTCCCATAAATAGCTACGGGTATGAAGCACCATCTAGTTGTGCATCCTGTAACTCTCAACACATAATATGAAAACACCCTGGGGACACTGCTTCCCTGCCTGTGTCTTAAGAAACAGGATCTCCTGAGGAATTTATCACTCAGTGGCGAGGCTGTTTGGCAGAGTGGAGACAGTGAAGGGCTCACTGTGGCTTTTATGATTCTCAATGAATGAGCAGGGTATTCCTTGACATAATCACCCAGGGACATAAATAACCCCCCTGTAGAAGGAGTAGTAGAAATAACCACTTAGCCACTTAGTATTCCTAACCACTATTGGAAAGATGAATGATTCTTTGGCTCTTTGGCTAAGTTTCAATGAAGAAAATTCCTTATTGTGATGTAACAAGAAAGATGAGACAATCTGTGATGTCATGAAGAAGAATAATCTATTTATGATGCATATTCCCAGCTGCACGGAACACTCTCTTTAGTAAACACTTAGCTCTGAACTAGACTCTGATGTCACAATGGTGAATACTCTTGTCTATGATGTCAAAATAGTAAATGCTCTTGTCTATGATGTCATAATAGTAAATGCTCTTGTCTGTGATGTCAAAATAGTAAACGCTCTTGTCTATGATGTCAAAATAGTAAACACTCATCCATGATGTCATAAAAGAGAAGGCCTTCCTATATGATCTCAAACTCCCCCACTAACCCTTTTGGTCAGAGAGATGCGCTCGGCTGACTCGCGCACGGCCACCTTCCTTGAGGTCTGCTGTGACCTCTCCATCTCCAGCCCACTGGTGAACAGATTCCTGCGGGCCATGTATGCAGCAGTCTCCCTCACCCTTGCCTCCTCTGTATCCGAATATCCAGTAGCAAACTCCTTGACTAAGGGTTAAGGAGCAGAGCCGGGGGATGTATGAAGGGAGCAAAATATAGCATTAAAATTGAAATAACTTAAGATGTAGCAAAACATTCTTGAGGTTCCAGTTTTATGTGGTGAAGAGTTCATTACCTGCCCCTGAAGATAGGCACTACATAGCCGATGATTTGGTTCTCTTTATCCACAGCCAAGTAAGTTGGCTTGGCTCTCTTGGGCATAGGGCTCAGTCTGCTCTCCTCCAGCCCAGAGTATGAAGACGCTTTAAGTCTGAGACATATAGACTACTGTCAGCCTGGCACCGGGCCAGCCAGTGTAACTAATAACATAACACCAAGGATGTGGGGAGGGTGGAGGATGTGTATATCAGTGTTCAGTGGGAAAGTAGATGGTTTAGTTTGACATGCATTTTTACACAACTAGAATAATTACATCTCCAAAATCAACAAAAGCCACCTGAGATCCACTACTAAGTATAACTGAAAAGAAAGCAATGAAGTTCAATCACGAAAAGACCCAAACGACCCCTTTGCTTGAATCCGATGTGATGGAAATGCACTGTGGCACACGTCGGAGCCACAAACATCAGAGTATATGATACTGTAGCCCATAAGACAGACAGTCCTTGTAAATGGATATACCATTTACAACAATCCAAAGCCATATCTTTCCCTCTCAATCGAGGATGTAGGGATAACAATTGGAGTGACTTAAAGGTTAAGAGAATAGCACTCTAATAAAAGCTGTGCAGCCCTAAAAAAAATGTTCTGACACAGAGGCCTCTCCATTAAACAAGGCAAGAATAACACATTATTTTGAAGATGAGAATTCTATATTTCCACAACTATTTCGCAACTCTCCAGTCTATCCATTATAGATTTTAGGTCAGACTCTACACTGGGAGTAATGTCAACCCTCTCAGCCTGTCTTTCTGGAGTCAGGGTGACACTATCTGTAGGCCTGGGGGTGGGGAGGGGTCAGGGAATGAGATGACAGGGTGCTATTGAGGAGGCAGGGGCAAGAGGGGTGAAGGGGCGACCACCCTCACTTTGCCTGAGGAAGGGAGTTCCAGGAAGAGTGATACGATGGGAAGAGTGGAACAGAACAGCTTGTCTATCTGGGTCACTGTCCCTCCTCCCTGAGCCTTCAGGGTCTCTGAGAATGATACTTGTCATTCCAGGACCAGGACTGCAAAAACTCTCACTAAAACATATTGTGATATGGATGGGGTTTCAATTCCACTACTGAAATGCAGTAAAGATTATCACATCCGATGGATATAATGGATGAAACAGAAAAGTCTGCATAACCATATTAATATTTTTTGTAACATCAAGGATATGTTCCCATTGTTACTGTCCATATTATCATCACATCATAAGCCTCCTTTCTTCACCCCTATACAGACCTATGACTGGTGCACTGCCCAGCAGTCCATGGCCATGAGTCATAATGGCAAGGACCAGATGGTGTTAGTAAAACCTAAGCCTTCTAACTTGTTCACAGTCCCATAGCCAATGTATTTAAAGACCTGCCAGGCACTAAAAATTCTGTAACTTACAGGCTAAGACAATATATTCCATCTCACCAATACCAGGGAATCTGAATTGACGAGAACCTTCAGTTTAAAACATGTTGAAGAAATAGATACGGCATAAAACAGGTCCAGTCAGATTGTGACTGTGTGGACATAATCTATAAGAATAGAACATTTTCTACCATACATCTGGGTGCTGCTCATCGTAGCTGCTCATCGTCAACGTTGATAGACAGAGCCTGACTTCGAACCCACATCACTGTGAATTGTATGAGAACACTTAGAAGGTTTGCTATCTCAGCTCTGAGGAGAGAACTATTTCCTACAGACAGACATTTCATACAGAAATGGCCACCCTATTGAATATCTCCCTCACAGCACTGCTTGCTAAACTCTATCATACCAGTATCTAGGTATGGGAAACAGAACCAACGACTAACACACAAGGACTCTCGTCATGGCCACTGGGAATTAAGGGGAGCAATCAAGCCCTCAAACAATAAAATCAAAGTTCGCCGTAAAGAAAATATGAAACTGCTGTCAAGATTCTATTTCAGTCTATACCATATACCATAAACATGTCATTATATAACAGAGCATTCCTTTACAGCTTATATAACTTCCAAAATCTTGACCAAAACACGGCATAAAGTGGTACTTTACTTATTGAAGGAGAGTTGTGTTAAAAGTAAGACTTTGTCAACATGCATAAAAGCACACAGGGCATCACTCAGTTTACATGCAAGGAGCTTCACAGACCTTCATGCAGGATTCAAAGCCATTTATCACCATCTCAAAGCAATTACAGAGAAACGGTTGGCCAGTGTAAAGGGGGATACTCTGCAGGTGTGTATGAGGGTTGATCACAGAGTGAAACAGAACAGGAGGGGAAAAGATGGTTACTTGGTGAGGCCTGTCAATAAGGCAGCAGTGCAGGAAAGGTGATTCCAAAGCAGTGACAGGGGAGTAATCCAACAGGGGTGATGGAGGTAGGGTAAACTTGATCAGCCTTGGGGTGGGGTAGAGTAGGTGATGGGGTTAAGGGGGCAGCAGGGCTTTCCTGTGACAAAGGGGTGGATTGATGGAGGGATGAGCCACAGCCCTACAGGAGATCCTCCTCCTCCTTACCCCCTGCTGGTGCTGGAGAGGCTGCTGCGTGCAGCGTAACTGCTGCTGGACTGGTACTGGCTTAAAGCAGACTCCACTTCCTTACTGCGGTAACCTGCGGTCATAGTGGCGATGGTGCTTCTGGTAGAACGGTATAGATCCCGACATGCTGCAGGCTGCTCCTGGTACCAACCCTGAGTTTCCAAGACTCTTCCTGCCTATCTGTTTGTCTGCTTAGCTAGTGTTCAAGAGCAGTTGGAGTGAATGTTAACACAACACATGTTTACCATGATTTTCACTGAGTAAAAGGTTTTAGATGGTAAGGTCATGACCTTAGTTAGGTGCATTTACAACAGTAAACCCTTTATTCTAACATGTTAATTTACTTGAACATGGGCTGTTAGTGTAGACCTTTCAGTTTAAAGAGGGACAAATCCTGTGCTGAACAGGATATATAGGGTTATGTGTATTAACATGTTATAGCCAAAAAGTATATAAGAATATCTTGATCAAAGAGGAAAGCAACAGGGGATCCTTTCATTATTACAACTGGTAAATCCAAACCTGCAACATCAGCTGGCATCACATGGCACATAACACTCAGACAGTCAACCAGCCACTTGATCAACATGCATATCCAGACAGAAATATGCAACAATAAATGCTCAGCCTCCTTCTGGGACAACGGCTACTTACCCTGGCCCAAAAAGCCACAAACTCCAAGCTTCACAGGGGACGATGGTCCAACTCCACACTTTAACCAACAAAGCTCGATATCCCGGCAAAGCTACAGGTAGGTGCGGGTACAGGGCTGCAGTCCACACAACAAAAATAATGTTGGCACTCGCCGGAATGTCGGAGCAGCAGTCGCGTCCTTTTATGGCGAGAGAGCAGATATATATAGCAGGGAGCCGTGGAGGCAACTCAACTCCCATTTGGCCCATGTGTACGGATCACTGCCAATGATCAATGCTGCCTTTTGGGCAGGTAAACGCAGGCCCACGTCTCTCTGTTTGCTTGCTTGTTTGTACTTATGTGCCTTTGTCCTTTTTTCAATTTCCCTATTTGGCTTTTTGTCCCATTTATTTATTTATTTATTTATTTATTTATTTATTTATTTATTTATTTATTCATGTAGGCTATGTATTTGGTTATTTATTTATTTGTTTGCTTGTTGTTAGTTTGTTTTTCTATCTATCTATCTATCTATCTATCTATCTATCTATCTATCTATCTATGTTGTTGTTTTTATTTGTTTGTTCAACCTGACATGGGTCATAATCAGAGTTGACCATAGTTGTGAATATCATAAGGCCTACGCCTCACTATCCTGCTTGCCCTGGGGCCCAATAACACCCAGATTAAAAGCCAAAACTTTGTTCCATTTTGATCAGTTGTGAATAAAATCCACTTAATATTTGGTAGATCTAGTGGGCCTATTGTGTCATTGCTGAATACACCTCCAACAGCTTTTGTCTTGACTTTTTACAATTGCAGTCTCAGCTGTGAGTGTTGCTAACTTTAGCTATGCTATTGTTACTTGTTTCCCATACAACACATGCCAGCTACTCTCTCTCTCGCTCTCTCTCTCTCTCTCTCTCTCTCCGGCTGTGGTGATAGTGGTGATTGATGGGGGGTCAGCTTCAGATTGTGTTTTCTCTCTCTCTGGTCTGGTCCCCACTCTTCACAGACAACAACCACAATGAAATGAAAATGTGGATCATTCCTACTTTCTGGGCCTCGATCACACATCTATCTATCTACACACGACACAATGGTCACGGCAACATACTTAAAATTGTATGGCAGGCAGCAGACCAGCTACCATAAAACCCAGAGGAGAACTATTACAAGAAGTGTCAAAACAACTGATGCTTTCCAATGGATTGGACCATCCGATATGGGAGGTTTGCTTTGGGAATACAATGTATGTTACCAGCTGCTAAATCATCTGCCAACATGACCACTTCAATTAACTGAAATGTCTATCTGGTTGCTGAACTGTTCAGCCGACTCTCCAGCTTTTATTGTTATTATTAGCATACATGTGATAATAGGATGTTAATAGAATTGTTAATATGGTTGTTTTGTTCGTGTTGTTGTTAAGAAAAGTGCTATTATGGTTCATTTGAAGCTGCGGCTCACTGTGATGGAGGCAGACACTGGTATATTGAGCACAATTAAAACTCCATCAGAAATATTGTGTTGTTTTCTGAGTGCAAAAGTTTTGTATTACTGCACAGTTGGCCTCACTGTGTTATTTTCCTTTGACATGGCAAGTGAAAGTGATACAACAGAATGTCCCCTGAGCATATTATACTGTGCAACAATAATATCAACAGGAGCAGGCTGTAATGTTCACTGAGGAAAGTGACGAGAAATAGGCCTGTGTCTATATATTTTGATCAAACAACAGCAAACAATCATGAATTTAGCTTTCTTTAATTATTTACATTTGTATTGTCAATTAAATAATGTGAATCAGTCCAGTAACAATCCAATGAATATACATGTTTTATATTATTGGGGTAAAGTATGCTTTTAGTCTTCTTTACTCATCATGAAGCAAACAACCAACACATAACAGTAAATCAAGTATATTAAAATCCTAAAGTGCATGCCTTAGTACCCTGTCAGACACCCGGCGGTACCTACAGGATCACTGAGCGAGACTGAACTTCAAAGGATAGCATGCTCTCGCTCAACAGCCTTTATTGTAAACATCCTGGCTATAAGTATAAGCCCCACTTACCTAACAGCTGTCACTCACAACTCATATAGAGAATCTTTTCTTTGAATCTCTCCAGTTTCGCAGAAAACTCAAGTGCTTATCTAGCCAGGAACGTGATAACACAGTTACTTAATGACTTCATCCCATCATACCCCATGGTATTTAGGAGGGAGGATCATATGCCACATAATTCTATTTTAGCAATAGTGGTTCCCATCGTCTCTGGTGAATTGTGTCTCATAGGGGTCTGTTTTCTTGCCTATTGTCACTGCACATAAAATTATTCCCAGGCTATAACTGAAAACTCCAAACCAACACCCTGGAGAGTCTGCACTGTTTTGAAAAGTCTCACATCTGCTCCTCATATTTATTCACACCTAAACCACTGGGAGGGAAACAATCAACCATAAATTTCAATTCAATAGAATTGGGGTCAATTCAGAACCCAAATTGAAAGTGACTTTTTTTTTGTAACTTTACTTTTGATGTTCTAACCAGAAGAATATTCATTTAATTCATTACAATTTGAAATGTTTGTTTTTTTTAAATCACAAATTGACTCCTTATCCTAATGAGTTAAAATGGATTTCATATTTCAGTCATTTTCAATTCCGCTTCCTTTGATTAAGTTCAAATTAAAGTTGTACTTCCTCCAAATTTCAAATTTGTTGATTTGAATTTGACAAAATAAATAATAGTTGACGAACCATGTTCGAACAAACCATACTAGCAGTGTATCATTGGATTTAGCTGTCCAGGAATGTCCAACTGGATGGAGGTCCTGATTTTGTATTGTCTTCCTTACAGTGAGGCTGCATGAAATATTTGACAGATAACACTTCTAATACACAAGCAATTGCAAGTACCTTTTGTCCTAAATTGCACTTAATCAAATTAAATACGTAAGTTGTTTGCAATGCGACTAGCGCTCTCTAGTGGTTTATTATGACAATACAATATACAATATCTGACAGTACAATATCTGATTTACGAACCAGACATGAAATGCTTGATGTCTAGATGCTTGTTTGTACCCAGTTGCAGTTGATGGAGCTCTATTCAGGTGGGGAGGGTGGGGGGGGGGGGTGCTGGTGGGGTAAAATCCTGGTTTGATAAATCACATAATTTGATCTAAATCCCTCACAATGTGATGACCCTCCACCCCACCCTCTAACATATTCTCTGGAGAGTGTCTGCACTATGACAGTTGGACCAAAGCACAGGGACTTTTTATAGCACTTTTTATACTACCTGATGATGGATATACAGTTCTCTTGATCCTTGTTAAGTTCCCAGAAACGTTTTTTTTTCCATTGCAGTCTGGAGCACTGGAGCCTAACCCTAACTGTGGCCATTCCTCATAGATTCAACACAAGTTTGCGCCTGCTCTTTGGGGTAAACAGGCACCAGACTACCAACAGTTAGTACAGTCATTTATTCATACTTCCTGTAAAGAAAAGCAAAATGATCCTCAATGTCAATTATGATTTTGCCTAGGGCTGTATAGGTGTACACTGGGGTCCTGTTTAGTTTGAACATGTTTAAAGTAAGCATAACCATAAGTGACCTGTGGCTTGTCTGCATTGTTCAATCATTTTGTTATCAAATTTGAAAGCGATATGATCCCTGGCTCATTTTAAGCTGTGAGTCATGAATTCCACGTCTCTCTTGCTTTTGGACCCCAACTGTAAGCCTCCCTTATAGCACTGACTGGTACCAACTGTTGTATGACCCAGGTTCAGGAGTCATGTTGTCTCTATCAGGATCTATAATTATCCATCCTATCAACATTTTTCACTTTATTAGGTATTATAAATTCTATTAATTAATGTAATTCAAAACCTCTCAGCAGTATCAACATAATACTGAATAATGAAGTGACAGTTGTAATTTTGACCTTTACACCGTATTAACCTGTCAAAGGAGGACATATTCCTTTTGCCCTTAAAAGGGCATATCCAGGAATGTCAACGCGTACACAAGGGAGTGTTTTATGGAAGCTACATTTACTTCGTGGGGTAGGTGCAACAAAAACATAATTTTTATTAACGAGAATAATTAAATATTGTGAACTTATTTTATATATATATAAATCAATATAGTTTTAGATAATACTCGACCTCAGAATGTATTATGTTAGGAATTGTTTTGTTACAACTAATAACTGTTATGTACTTTAAGCCCTCCCCACATTTTTCTCAGTTGGTTTATTCTGGGTTTCCTGTACGGAACCAACATTATTATCAGGAAGTTAGGGCGGTGGTTGAGAACAAGACCTGCACGGGCTAAGAACTAGCTGGCTTTCATCTATTTGTTGTCAGGTAACGATTTGTGTCTGTTATGTTGTTCATTGTATGTTATAACTACAATTGTTGTACTTTGCTATCATGACAGATTATAATCTATATTATATCGAATGTATATTCCTGTTTAAAATGTTAGCGTGCCATTTTGCTGGATTTGTACTATTTAACATGGCTAACTGTTAGCAATCCCGCTAAAGTCGGAGGCTAACGTAATGTTAACGTAAACCTGTCGTCTTAATAAGATAGTAAATTACAAAGGTTAGGATTTAGTTTGTCAATTAGTGATGGGAGATTCTTCTCGTAAACATGGTGAACATTCGCTGCCGCTCGATTTTAAGAGGCGGACTTGCAGTTGTACCTAACGTTACACAATTTAGCCAGGGTAACTTGGCCCAAAACAGGCCGCAAACCCCCTGCGTAGTTTATAACGCGTTAGCTGTTACGGTGAGATAATTAAAATTAACAAGAACCTTGAATAAGGGGGGGAAGGCTGTCTTATTCCGTCTCTATGTTCATGTTAACCAGCGTGCGCAGTTGAAAAAATTGATGGTGCTTGTAAACTGTCCTAAGCTGATCAAGGCAATTTCCATAACACTGAGCCAACCTCAGCCGTCAACAGGCAAGTGTGAGTAGGGAACAAGAGTACGTAAAATACATTGCCTGATAAGGGCATCTGTCCTCACGCCATTAATTTTCCTGCCTTCAATGAGGGTGGCGAGCTGAATAACTTCGAGAGCTGAAGAACATTTCCATTTATAGCGCAGTGTGGGACACTCCACTGGGGAATCTCTGCCTCAGAATTAGATTGCCCCGCCAAAGAGATGTGGGCACAAATTACCAGATTTTATTTTGGGTAGCTGCTTGATCCACTTTACCTCGGATTAAATTGTTTTCCTCTCTGTCATTTGTATTGTCAAATGTTGGCTGTCATACCAGCTTTCCTATCAGGCTATGCCTATATTTTGTCAAGGCCAGTTGCTTCCTTATACAATCCAATTGTGTGGGACAATCCAATTGACACCGATCAGAACTCTCCTAAAGCCAGTAATGTTGTTGTGATCTACAGCCTTGAAATGCTCAGTTGACAGTGGATAGGAGACTCACCAGACTTACCTTGTGAACACAACAAATCTCCCTGTCATTCATCTTAAGTAATTCAGTTCACCAGTTGAACTGCCCCTAAGGCACAGCAATAATACTTAACACTGAAATATATAAGTATAAACTCTGTACTCTGTCATTGCAAGAAATATAATCTGACGTCTGTGTTCATGTGGTATTTACTTCCACAGGTATAAAACCATCAAAATGTCTAGCAAAAGGGCTAAGGGAAAGACCACAAAGAAGCGCCCTCAGCGCGCCACTTCCAATGTTTTTGCCATGTTCGACCAGTCTCAGATTCAGGAGTTCAAGGAGGCCTTCAACATGATTGACCAGAACCGTGATGGGTTTGTTGACAAAGAGGACCTTCACGACATGCTTGCCTCACTGGGTGAGTAGGAGCTTCAGCAATCAAAGGGTTTCCGAAACAATCTTCACTTCAGTATGATCTGAAGTCAGATCAATGTGTTTGTCTCTTCATTACATCAAAGTTTGATTCCTTTATCTAGATCACTGATAGTCAGTATTGTTGTTCACTCCATAGCGTATTTGTTTTCAATCTCGTGATTCATTCAGCTAGATTTCTACCTTTTTTAGAGATCCACATTCTTTGCTATGCATGTGGAAATCTCTATCACCATTTAGTTGTCTTGAGTGTTGTAATTTGACACTGTCTCTTTTGCCAATAGGCTTTGTTAATGTAAGGCAAATATTTACCCCATTTAAAGATGTGCCTTGCATATGTTTGGTTTCGAATAAGGTGCAAGGCCAAGATGGAACATTTGTTAACTAGTGCTATAAGCAAAAATGTGTATCTGTTATGGTTGTCAGTCATGTAGTTATAACCACCTATTTAGTAATCAGACTGTTTTCAGGGAGTTTGATTTATTGCGCTGTCTTACACAGGAAAAAACCCAACTGATGACTACCTGGAGGCCATGATGACAGAAGCTCCTGGGCCCATCAACTTCACAATGTTCCTCACCATGTTTGGAGAGAAACTTAATGGCACAGACCCTGAGGATGTGATCAGAAACGCATTTGCTTGCTTCGATGAAGAGGGAACAGGTAAGTTATTTAGCATCTCAAAATACTCAATAGTTGAGTTAGTCCTGCAAATTTCTCAAACTGTCAGGTCATTCTTCCTCTCTGTCTCAGCTGTGATAATGTCCTGGGGTAATTGGCAGATGTTGATAACCAAATGTCTGAAGGTTTTGGGAGGGAGGCGGCTCTGGGTTATGGGAACCATACAATTTCACATTGTGAAATAGGCCAATTTTACCGTTGCGGTGATTAGAAAAATGCCTAGAGTTCTTCTTAGATCTTGACTGGGCTAGAGCTCTTATCTGATTTGACTGTCTCCCCTACAGGTTTCATCCAGGATGATTATCTCAGAGAGCTGCTCACAACAATGGGTGACCGGTTTACAGATGACGAGGTGGATGAGCTTTTCAGGGAGGCTCCCATTGACAAGAAGAACAACTTCAACTATGTGGAGTTCACACGCATCCTAAAGCATGGTGCCAAGGACAAGGACGATTAAAAAGCCACACCAAAATATTAATTTCTGCCCCTTCAGCTAGATCACCATGCTGCATGTCTCAACTCTATAAACCCTGTTTTAAGCCAAAACGATAACATTGAACATATTTTGTTGTGAACTTCCAGTATTGCCCGATTTGCATATCTGCAATGGAGAGAAAAAAGGGGTTGTCAGTTTGCAAAACGGTGTACTGTTCTGTCATGTAACGATGTTAAGTGGTAGCACCTTGGAGGTGCAACTCTGAGGGACAAAAGCCGTTGCAATTTATATGATCCGGTTTAGTTGAATTTTTACATTTTATAATATAAACTTTTTAAATAAAGCCCTCTATCAAGTTGTATTTTGTACTTCTTTGTCCTGCTTAAATGACCATTAAAAGTTTTTCCTTTTTCATGCTGTATGGCTGAAAAGCTGATGCCTCCCTTTTTCCCCTGAGATGATTTTCAAGTCTTGGCAAGCGCTCTCCCTCAACATGTTTTGACTTGACTAGTAGTAGCTAGGGTCATTTCTATGTAAGACTGGGAAAGGGAAAATGCAAATCATATAAGACTGACAAACATTTAGCGTGTTAAAATGTATTTATGTATGTGAAGGTAACTGCATAAACCTTTAATGAGGGATACAAATTACATTGAAGATTAGTGCATTTTTCTGGCATAGTTTAATTCAACCCCTCAGGGAAAAGGTAAACACCCAACAATCATGATCACCTTCCCATGGCAAAGCATTCCTATCCTTTGGAATGTTCTTGCACTGATAGTTCTTATCTAAAAGGCATAAGAGGTCACTGAATTGTTTGAGTACGATAATGATTATGGAATCTTGTCCCATGACTGCTTCAGTCATTGGGACTCAATCCAACTTAACGACTATGCAAGATTCTGCTACAATGCCTGAGACCACGTTTTATACTATTAACAATACAAAAATGATAGAAATTATGGGGGAGGATGTGTCTTAACCTTCCAAGGCACTTGAAAAATCTGTCTAAACTACAGTGGCTCATAGTAGTCCAGAACACTTTGAGACATACTGGTGTTCCTTAGATAACACCCTATCAATTTAGTCTCTAAATTGGAAGAATCAGTTTTCATTTTCTATGGATTTTGGAGGTAGAGTGACAAGCAATTTGTTCACCATTTTGAGTAATCCAGTTAGGCCTACTGATGACTACTTAAAGCAACAGATCAATTTGTGTAGGCCAATCCAGAAGAACCGTCCCAGCCATGTGAATTACTAAACTATCTGCTCTATGATGTTGATAATGTATATTACGTGGGTTATGTTGCCCTCTAGTGTCCTTTCATACATGTCAAACCATTGGCGGAAACTGAACCAGAGGGTTTTGTGCTACCTTTCCTTGCTACCTGAAAAATCGGAATTGTGTGGTAAGCGAACATAAACGACCCAGCAAAGTGATAAATACGGAATCTTCTTTGATGACCGAGGTGGCAAGATGGGACGTTTAGGGACCGGAGAGCATGGAAGCCGTGTCAACAATTGATGGTAAAGTGGCGTATTTTATTACTATATGGCGTTCAATCTAAATGATTAGTATTGTTCTGTTTCTATTTTCACTCTTGATTGACCTTTGTAACCTTGGCATAAAAATATATATGCTTGGTTATTCTACCACTGCAGCACAACGTGTCCCGCGTGATTTGTGATTGATATTTAAAATAAAACAATAACCAAAAGCTACTTCTGTTAAAGGGTCTATTTCTTTAATATTTCCGACCAAAGCACCTAAATCCGCGACGTCATACTACAACCTTTGAAGCTCGGAAGTAGGACCTTACAAGAAGCACCTGAACGTAGCATGACCCTAGTTGCGGAACCACGTTAGAACGGCACTCCTGTCAGCAGGACTGTGGCCGTTTGTCGTCTCCGAAAGGTACAGGTATGACCTTTAGGACCTTTGCCAGTTTAGTTTTGTCATTTATTGTGATTTATGACTGAGCCTATTGTTGAGCACCGCAGTAACGTTTGTGAAGAATCAGCCTCAGGACAAGCGATAGGCTAGACTAGACCTGTTAGCTAGCTAGTTAGCTATCTGTTCCTACATGAATTTCCACTTAAGGCAAGGGCAAAATGATCAACGGCAGTGTCTGATAGCATAGCATAGCATGACATGGCAGTGCCTGATTGAGTTAAAATGGCTTCACGTGTTTGCACTAACAGTGTTCTCAGCATACATAGCCGTATCCTTGTTTTGTATGTGTTAGTAATATTCATATTCAGGGCATGACGAGATTTAATAACACTCTGAAAGGTTGATTAGTTAATATAAGGAATGGGAGCAACTGAGTTGATCGTTCGCTACACAAATAGCATTTTAGGACAGGAAATGCTTTGCAAAGTGACGATCTTCTAGCAAAGCCCTCTAAACTTTATTGTTTAATTTGTTTTGTCTATTTGCGAATCAGCTGGGTCTGCCAAGTCCTGGACCAGCCATGGCTCTAAAGCTGATCCAGAGGCTTCAGCTGCTTGGGCAGACCGGGAGACAACTTCATCCTCCCTTTGGACTGAGCTGCTTCTCCAGGCTCCTGAGTGCCAAAAGTGTGGGAGAGCCCTTTTGTGTGGCATGCCTGTGGACCTCAGCTGGCCGCTGCATCCAAAGAAAGGGCTGCCAGAAACTCCAGTCTGACTGTGGGAAGATGGGCATGTCCACTGTTGTCAGGGACCTGTCCTTCACCACTGGTTCTGTTGGACTCCACAGAGATTCTGTTCCTAGGTTCCGTCTGACCCAGCTGCATCGGCCCACAGAAACTGAGATGCAGACTTTCCAGGAACGTCTAGTGAGCTGCTCCTCTTCCCGTCAGGTTCTCAGACTGCTGCACACCGTGGAGATCATGTCTGACACCATGGCAGCAGCAGCACTGCACCGTGTGGCTGACCTGGAGCAGGAGGACCACTCATTGAAGGACCCTACAGTGCTGGAGAAGGACACTATCAGGTACCTGTGCTTCCAGCTGGAGCAGGACTCTGGCCGCCTGACAGATGCTGGGCTGGTGTCAGCGCTGTTGGCCTGCACACGCCTCTACTTGGATCCCTGGAGCACTTTGATGGTGCGGCTGGTGTCTGAGAGCCAGGAGAGGCTTGACAGGGGGCAGATGAGTGTGGGGCAGCTGTGTACCCTGGGTCAGGCAATGCTGGCCCTGGAGGGCCCTGGCTGTGGGATGCTGGAGCAGGTGATGGAACAAATACAGAAACAGGAGCCTGTCCAGTGGGTCCTAGCAGACCTCACTGCTGTTTATAGACTTCTGCAGGATGGGGTGGGTGTAGGCGGACAGTACCAGGACTTACTGAATGCCATGCACACCCATGCTGTGTCAGTCACCTCTCGTATGGACCCTACCGCTGTCAGCGGGCTGCTCGGTGCTCTGGTGAACCTGAACCAGACCCAGGCCATGCCCCTTGTGATCAATCTGTGTAAGCAGGCTGTAAGGCATGTACCTCACTTTACTGATGAGGAGCTCACCCTTGTGCTTGGGGCGCTAATGCACTTCGGTCACAGTGATCATTACTTTGTGGGTGTTTTGGAGAGGCATGTACCCACGATGGCCTTCACCTCCCACCCAGAGACTGTCACCAAGGTGATGCAGTACTTTGGCCGGAGGAACATTCTGTCCCGGCCAGTATTTGATGCTGTGGCCGAGAGCTTTGTGTACCGAGCGGACAAGTACACCACCAGCCAGGTGGCCAGGCAGATCATGCCATTTGGGAAGCTGGGCTACCTGCCGACCAATGCAGGTGAGGTGTTCAGGAAGGTTGAAGCCATCCTGCACTCACGCTTCTCTAACTTCCAGCCTAGAACACTGCTCAATCTGCTCCACTCCTGCACCCTGGTGGAGAGGTTCCCTGTGAACTTTGTTTCCAAAGTTTTCAGCAGTTACTTCCTCCAACAACTGCAAGGTAAATTAACTTGTCATGAATGCTTATTTGAATTTTCATTTCATAAGACAAATTCATTGTCTGAGGTTGGAATTGGTGGCAATGTATTGAGCTCTATTTCTGTCCCTCTCTCTGTGTTCTAGAGCAAGGCATGGGAATTGACCGGATCGTTCTAGCTCAGCTGACCCAGCTCTACATGACTATGCAGCTGGAATGTCCTTTCTATGAGGTAAAATGATTACGATACTGTCAGATTAAAATAAATGAGAAGAATAAACAGTTAGGTCTGTCCTAAGTCAAGTTAACTCGAAATTTGAGTTGCTATGCACGATGTGGAGATATTTCTTTGTTGTTGCCACCTCATTGATCCTGTCATTTGTTGTGTCTCCAGGGTCCCAGGCTCCTTCCTAACTACCGGGTCAAGTCTTTCCTGATGCCTGGACGCTCTCTGGAGACGCCAGTAGACGGGCAGTTTTACAACTATGTGAAAAATGGATTGGTGGATTTGCTTGGGGCTCGTTCATACTTTGCATCCAGAGTTCTGACACCATACTGCTACACACTAGGTAACGTACAAACAGCTGATCTAATTCTTCTAAATATTTGTTCTGCTTTTCATTTGTGTAAGGCTAGACATTTTTCTTTTGTTCTTCTAGATGTGGAAATAAAACTCGATGAGGAGGGATATGTGTTATCTGCCAGTCATAATGATGATGTCTACAAGAGGTAAATGTTTTCATATGCTACTCTGGGTTGCTAGTGCTACATGTAGGATTTTGTCATTACTACAAACGGTAGACACAAATAACTGAGTTTTGAGAATGTCAATATAAAATTGTTCATAGATGGTATGGCTCCTCACAATTCAACAATGATTCATTTATATAACTTCATATAAATGCTACGGTTTACCTTTTGAGAACTGGATGGTCAAGCTGAACTTTTCTCATGAGGTTTAAAAAAAAAAACGGCGTAAATGTTATGGGGTATATGTGTATTTACAGGATAGCTCTTTGTATTGATGGACAAAAGAGGTTCACTACAAACACGAGGCAGCTGCTCGGGAAAGAGGCCATCAAGCAGCGGCATCTGAGGCTCCTGGGATATGAAGTTGTTCAGGTTAGAACCAGGTTCCCATCAGTGTTTTGACAGTTGTTGTATGTTGTGTAAAAGTCCTGTCCATGTCCATCTGTCTGCCCATTATTAATAAACAGTGCGTTTCCATGTCCACAATATTCTGGATATCCCAGTTAAGGTCTTCAGGATCATTTATAAGCATCTGTCTCACTAATGTCCATGTATACATGAAAAAACAAAACACATTCCTAATATTACCATTGAAGCTAAGCTCATGCATCACAAAACTCCCAAATAAACAAGATTAAGGGCCATATATCTATCAACAGTGTGTTTGTACCACTCAAGCAGTATTTAGGATTTAGGATATCGCAATGCCAAATGGTTACAAGGACCAAACAATGTCCTTGTCTAGTCACACTACTGATAATTAAGAGTTATCATAACACGTTTATAGTTTTGTTATTTATGGTTGGATTGTTAACGTTATACAATGATTTAACTTACGACATGTTTGTTTTTCTGGCTGCCAGACATTTGTGTTTCTGAAATAATGATTTTCTTTTTCCTCTTTTTGTTTTATAGATTCCCTACTATGAATTTGAAAAACTACGAAACAAGACCCATGTAGTGGAATATCTGCACCAAAAGATCTTTCATCATAGTTACAGGCTGAGCTGGTGATGGCAGACGAAAGTAATGACAATGTTATGAGGGTTACATCAGGGTCTGTCCCAAAGAAATGAAGGATTGTGTTATTAGTTACACAAATGGACACACTTCACTGTACAATAAAGTGGCTTTATATAAATATGACTTTAATTACTTGCTTACAATTTGTCAGACAAAGTTAAGGCTTGTTTGAAAAATAGAATTTATTTTTTGGCAACACATTGCTGCAAAAAGTGTAGAAAGTTAGAGAATCTAAAGAAGAATCGAAGAATCACCTCAGAGAAACAAGATATTTGTTCATTGAAAAGATAGAAAAAAACAATCATAACTAGATTAAGCTGTTATGGTATTTTACATCATTCATTGTTTTTAGAACTGCCACCTGAGGCTAGGACTGTCAGCAAGATAAATACAAAAAGGCTATGATACATATAAAACTGGGAGGAGTGTTGCCATTGACTTCCTTTTTAAGTAGCAGGAATCTGTGGAAGGCCAAATTCATCGACCAGAACGCCATCCTGAAACAAGGAACAAACACCATTACTGCAGGAAAGCTGTGTAAACTGACAAGTCTAGCTACTGAGGTCAGGATGCAACTGCCACCTGGGTAAATGCAGAATAATTCATACTGAATCCTGAAAAGTCATGAAACTGAGGAGTACCCTATTAGTTGTCTTGTCGCTGGGCAGGCCCTCTGGGATGGCAGGAGCTGAGGAGGCCTCATCCAGGTAGGAGCTGTCCTCATCCAGCAGGAACTCATCTCCCAAGGCATCCAGCTCTGTGGACACAAACAATTACAGCTATTAGGAGATACATCCCATCACTTCCTTACAAGCTACAAACCATAGGGAATTTTCAGTAAGTCTATTACTTAACCAGAACAGTCGACATTGATTTGTGCTAACTACCACTGCACTTGAGGCCTCCAGCTCAGCTGATACGTGATGTTACTGTCCAAACATCCTAGCCTAGATGTGCTTTACTGACCTGCTTCCAAGTCATCGTCATCAATTTCAGGCGTGCCATAGCTTCTGCTCATTGCCTCCTGCACCTCATTGGCATCTTCCATCATGTCCTCCATCTGATCCTGAAGATTCTGCATATTAAAAGGAAATTGAATGAGTTTAGTGGATCCATCTGTTTTGTAGGAGGGTCACTAAGAGTTTTCTCTAACTTGTTAAATTGCATTATAGGAACAGAATAAGGGTGTCTTATTTTTGAGATTGGAACTGTGAATATACTAACTATCACTGATACTGACCCATCTCAACATTATCACTGGCATCAGCGGAAACATGCTTAGCTACAGGCAACATTAAATGTGGGCACTATGGCCCCCGACCTACAAAGAATTCATTGACTTTGAGGAAATAACATTTTCAGTAAATCTGTAGGTTTAAGACACAAATACCTCAATGTCATCAATTTTCACGTTCTTGTATGCTTTCTTCATCTCTTTGGCGCCGACTTTCATGGCGTCAACCTAAAACACAGCGCACATGAGCACACAACAAACCACATTTTCTTGACCAGTAAGCCTTCTGGAAGGAATAATCATAATGGAACTGAATGTCACGTCTCTTACTGTGGTTTTAGTGTCTTTGAGAGACTGGATTGTGTAGTTAGCTTGTTCCATGTTAAATGACTGCTGCATGAGGTTATCTCTCTGGCCCTCATACCTGGAGGAGTTGTTAGCCATTCATAATGATGGAGACAATAAGAGTTAAGACTTGGTGAGAGAACATTTCAAGACATGGTTTATTATAACATTATTACAAACTTATATTTGTATGTTGTGTTTAATGGTGAATGTGACAGTGGTTTATACATGTAATTTGACTTACATTCTCTTCTGTTTCAGAACTCTCATTGCCTTTTGCTTGACCATGTTCTAGTAGATGAAAAACAATTAGACAATATTTAAGGCATGACAAAAAATGCTCATGAAAAAACATGGATTGAACATAAGTATATGATTAAACATTACCATGAAATCATCATTGCAACACAGATGTCAGCTGTGTAACTAGCATGTACCCATAATGGTCATTTACTTTCTTAATGCAAAGCTATTTAACAATATTGGACATGGAATCTCACCTTTGAAGGCCCATCTCTCATCTTTTTCATCTGATCTTTGTACTTCACAAGTTCAACATCTAGTCTGGCAATCTTCTTGTCAATGGACTCTGCTCGAGAATCAACCTTAGAAAGGACGAAAGAGAGAATGGGAAATTAACTTGTCAGAATGAATGAAGAGTAGTATGAATATTATGTCCAACAACAAGGTACTGCTAGCAGAATGAGGCCCTTAGTGTCCAATTACGATCAACAGTGATTACAATGGATGAATTGCTGGAAATTTCAAAAACTCAAAATACTGGAGACTATTTATTTTGACACATGCACATGTAACCTGATTCAACCTCAAATTGGCATTAAATATGTCTAATATTATCCGTTTCTTCTGTTTAGTAAGCCTAAATAACTCCAGTTAGCTAATAGTAGCCATAGCTATATAACCTGTTCAACTGGTTAATGACGGCCAATCCAGTAAGAGAATGGAGTGGTATCTATTCTATGCCAGCCAAATGGCTCAAATTCCTACCGAAAAATGATTATTTGCTGATTCATAACTTGGACAGACAAACCGATTGTTATGTTTCTATTACAATTTTCTTCACTGACTAACATTAACACAAGGTATTAAGTAAACACTGTAACACATTTTGGATGTCAACATAATACCTGCTTAATCTTATGACAATACGCTGATGGAAAAAGAGCTAACGCTAGCCTGGTTTCTGCTCCTAAAAGTTAGCTAACAGTTAGCTAGCCCAAACAAGGAAGGGTTGTTTGTTTACTTTGTTCATGACAGCGCTCAAGACGTTATTTCAAGATATACGTACACTTCCTATGCAGTCCGATAGGTTTGGCGGTGGTCCCTTGGGCTTTCCCATACCAAATATACGATTCATCCTGCAAATTGATACTTTAACTGCACAAAATAAAGTAGCTACGATTGTTAGCTGTCACCGTCCACCATAGAGCAGAAGAATTCACCCGGAAGAGACAGTGGGATGACGTTATTATAGTCACGTGATTAACTCCTGCACGCCCTCAAAAGCGCTTTTGGATCATATGTGACACTCTTTTGTATGTTCTTAGGTTTATTTGTCTTATGTTTGTTTTATTTTGTGTGTGTGTGTATGTGGGGTATGCATGCGTTTCCTTTTCAGTCAATCATGTTTTGTTGTGCTGTTGTTAATATAACCTGCCTTAAAAGAACATGTATAAGAAAAATATGGCTATCACCCAAGTAAATCATGGCTATCAATCTTTTTAGAATTTCAATTTTAAAATGTGTCAACCCTACCCCACGTCATTTTCGGGGAACTCCCCTTGAGATCCTCTGGAGGGAGCTCCTGGCATACAATCAATTTACAATGCAGGGGAGCTGCACTGAAGTTCTCCTGCAGAAGGCTCTTGTCCTCCCATGAAAAACCTCTATCACAGTGCAGTATATTGGCATACAGCTTTTCTTCTATTAACTTGTGTTCTAAGTAAGTCACCTTGAGGCATGCTATTCTTCAAATGAAATATCCAAAGTTAATGGCTGCATATCAAAGCTACAATGACATTTCCAGACAAAGACTACTCACACAGACACACTAACTTCAAATAGAACATTGCTACAATTTAAACGGACATTAAGAAAACCTTGTAAATGCAAGAGAAGAGAATATTAATTTGTTGAACTCGCTTTAATACTGAGCACCGAACAGAAAGTATGTCTTGGTCAATATATCTCCTGTTCTGTTGATAGCAAGCCAAACCAATGTACAATAGCCGGTTATAAAACAGTAAATATTGATATTAAAAAATCATGACTAGGTCACAGTGAGGTTTCTCAAAAAAACACTTCCTATCTTTTGTCAAATAACAGAACCCCATCCCAAATCCTTAAAGAAGACCTAAACACCAAGCATGTGAACATTCATTTTCTATTTTTTCTATTTCTGTGTACATATTGTGGCTAGAAATGTATCAATTGAAAAAGGAACATCTAAATTGACATGAAACAACAAAAGGCGGTATAGTAATGAAAATGGGTTTATGGAAATGGGTTTTATTAAATAATTAATCAAATATTAGCAGTGGTGCTCATCTAACGAAATGGCACACTAAAATAATGTCCTTATTTTACATTTTCATAGCTCATCATATTTATATAATATAGCGTCTATATGCAGAACATTCCAAAGCAAATAGTTTACAGCAGCCCAGACTATCGAGCACTTACTCTGCCAACACTGCAGATGACTAAAGATCAAACACATTACTGATCAGTGTACATACCACAGCAATGATTATTAACATGCTACAAATACAGGTACATTTCAATTATGTCTGTGCAATTTTCTTTTTTATATATACAAATAAGGTATAGTAAAAATATCATACTGTATAGTTAGAATATATTCAACCATCTGCACAAGTTGCTATCGCTTTTTAGATTGCGTTGATATAATACTTCTCTAGAATAAGAATGAGTATTTCAATAAGAATATGTGTATCAAGGCAAAAGCCATATACACAGCACACAGATTGATTTATATACCATGAATTCAACAACTTGTCAAACTGGACACAACTCCAGAGTTAAAGTTGATACAGAGCCCTCCGTCAAATTTTAAAGAAACATTCAAGTCCAGGATTTTCACTTTAACTTAATTCGTATCATTCATGCAAAAAAAAATGCTGCTTTTTTGGCAGTCCTCTCAGTAACTCAAATCGCAACTCAAAACTCAAGCATCAGCCAGTTCTCCCACATGGTGGTCAATCAGCACAATGCAAATGCTTCACAAAACAGATGGTTCATAAGACTGTGACACAGAGGGGTTACAAGGATTTTGAAACTGATCTACTGTAAATGATACATGTAACTAGCACTTCAGAAATACATTTTATACTTTGATGAAGAAGATGAAGTGCTGACCCCATCCAGTAATCATTCTTGAAACCATTTAACATGGCTACAAACTCATGCTATCCTGGACTATTAAAGGCACTTTTGGCAAAAGGCTCAAAAGTGGAAGGGAGGGGAATAAATAAAAAAAGGACAAATGCACAAACAAAATACAATGACGTAAAAGAATCAAAAGCACAAATAATAGTGACGCAATATATGAAACTTGAGCCAATAATGTTATTATCTTCATTAATGTCTCACTAATCTCCACAAATACAAATAATCAAATACCCCTGAGAAATTTGGGCATTATATATTATATTCTGATGATGATTCTATTCTCTTATGCAATACTGTTTGGCACATGCTGTTTGGTGATATCCAACTCATAGGTGCAGCTATAACCCATATAATCCTATGGTCATTTCTATATGAAGCATACTATAGGAGGCCAGAGACAGACGTGAAAATAGAAACTGCTTCTTCACATTAAGCATTTTTCCCACCTAAAGGTTTTCCATTTGTGCACCCCCCCTGCAGGTTGAAACAACAGTGTACTCCATCTGTCACTACATTAAAATCAAATACACCATCTTTACCCCAACGGCCATCATGAAATGAGGGGGGGATTATTCTCACATAAAACTGTCTCGACCTACATTAGACACCATGCACCGGGTAATGAATGCGTCCAACTTTGTACTGCAACATGCATAAGGAAATACACTGCATTATCGGATTATAGGGTTGAGAAATGTTGGGTGTAGTTACAGTCCAATGTCACTGGCATGTACATACATTTGTATTGTTTCTGGGTAAATTGTTTTTTTATTCTGCACAGTGTTCCCTAACAATCAAACTGACTTAACCTTCAACGTAGTACTGATACAGTCTATATCACTGCGGTCACTTGGGTTAGGCCCAGGTCATTTGAGTCTTCTTTTCCAACATGGGAAATTGAAGACAGTTCCATTGTTTGTCATGTTGGCTTACTAGTCCCATCTGCACTCTGAAGGGGAACAGGGGCCTCTCTCACAGTGCAGTGCGACTTCCTCCTCCCCGGCACCCTCTCCCCCTTCAGCTTGGCCGGGAGGCAGAAGTCTTTGAAGCAGCGTTTGAAGTTCTCATCCAGGAAGGCATAGAGGACAGGGTTGAGGCTACTGTTGGTGTAGCCCAGAGCCACGCAGAAGAAGTAGGCGGCCATGACGGCGGTGGTTTCGGGCACGCTCGTGAGGGCCTTGACCAGGATGAAAATGTGAATGGGCGTCCAGCAGACCACGAACACAGCGACGACCACTACCACCAGTCGCGTGATCCGACGCAGGTTGCGATCCTTCTCTCGTGAGCCGGACAGCAGGCGCACGCTCTTCAGCCTCAGGACCATTAGGGTGTAGCACACGGTGATGATGAGCACGGGCACCACAAAGGCAAAGACAAACACGCATATCTTCATCAGCGTGTCCCAGTAGACGTACGGCTCGGGGAACTGTAAGGCACACTCTGTTGTGCCTGGAGGAGGGAAGGAGGGAGAGGAGGTGAGTTGACTGATGAAATGCACGCCTGCTTTATCATGAGTAAAATTCCACTCTGTTCCTTTCTGTCCTCAATATTACAAGCTGTAATGGAACAACTAATGTGCACTCAAAGGGGAACATTTTGCTCTAAACTCTGCTTTTTTCATACCGTCATCTGTATTCAGGGTTGGTGATAATGGAAATTTCAGTGCTGCCAGATGGATTTCTGCTTTTAAAATATGATGGGTATATACTCGCAGTGAATCTCCTGACACTTCTGCACTTTTCATGCTACTGGTAATATCTGGCGAGCAAATAAATATAGCAAATGGGGGAACAAAATGTGCACTCTGACACTTTTATTCCTTAGTGAAATTTCTTGTGAAGTGGAGCAGGGTGGAAGCAGTTTCTCACCATTGTTGGTCTGGGTACCGCCCAATAAAAGAGCAGGTATCCCTGCAGCTGAGGACAGTATCCAGATGCACACATTGATCATCTTGGCTTTGATCGGAGTGCGGAAGTCCAGGGCTTTCACTGGGTGGCACACCGCCACATAGCGATCCACGCTCATCATGGTGAGGGTAAAGATACTAGTGAACATGTTGTAGTAGTCGATGGAGATGAAGACCTTGCATACCACCTCGCCAAAGGGCCACGTGTTCAACAGGTAGTCTGTGCTCTGGAAAGGCATTGTTGTGGTGACGAGGGCATCAGCAAGAGCTAAGTTGAATATGTAGATATTGGTGGCCGTCTTCATCTTGGTATACCTGTTAGAGTGGGTCAAAACACACGTGGTGCTGTGACTACAGTATCACCTAACAGCAAGGATCAGTGAGATGACTTTGTGAGCCTATCTTGGTAAGCATCTGTCAAGGTTGCTGTGTCTGCTTTACATGCAGATGTGGCAGATTCAAAGACGTATTTTCATTTCAATATATGTTTCCACGGGTTTAACCCTCTACTACCCTACTGGAGTCTAGAGGGCTAATAAATAATATCATGGTAAAATCGTAGGATAAACATAAAGCCATTGCAGGGCTGAACAGGTCACAGCTTTTCATCTCTAGTGTAATTAGCTGTGATTTATATAAAAGGCCCCAAGAGAATGAATCCAAGATGACAGGTCAAACTCCATTACACTATGCAAGCCATAGTTGTGTGGGTGGTAATGCAACCACAACAACACATAGCATTGCTTTTAGAACCAAAAGAGGTGGACTCCTATGTCAAGCATGTCTGCTTCTGCATCCATTATGTATGTGGACATCTTTATTTTGTGGATGATTGTAAATATACCACTGACTTACACTAAATCAACATGTAGCCTCTTCCCTCGGCTGTACCCTAAACTTTACTAGACAAATATGTAGAATATATTGCAGTGATATGTATGAGCTACACTGAGGAATTGCAGCAAGAAAATTGGCCTTCACTGACAGGCGATGCAATCAGTGTGATTTGAGGTAATTGTTGTCTATAGTCTGGAGCATTCTGGATGGCTGCACTGCTGCATTTCAGGTGACATAACAGTAGATTTGTTGCTCTCACACACCATCAATAATACCTAATGAGGCTCAAGCAGGAAAAGCCAGCTTGATTAAGCACCACTGGTGTAAACTACAATTATTATAAAGTCCACTTTGCCTACAAGGAGTCATTTGTAGAACATTGTCATCGGAGGTGTTGAGGTTTATTCGATGAACACAATATTTTGGGCATGTACATTTGCCTGTATATATCAAGGTAGCAGTGTACTAAAGCATGAGAGCAAGAATCTTCCCTTTTTGCTTAGAATGCAATTCAATTTTCTCTGTCATGAGTGATAGATTTGACGGACTCGTTGACACTAAAGCTGTACCAGACCTTGTAAACATTTTGGTACAAAATTCATCCATATTTGGGTCTTGTCCCACCATGAGGTAACACGTTCTGTTTATAGGCACATTCCATCATAACTATACAGATGAGCTATAAGTGGGTTTCAGCATGGCATGCCCTCTTTCTTTGAAGGACCTGTCTCTGTATAGTGCAGGATATCCAACAACTAAAAGCAGACACTAAGGAGAACCTTTGACAAAGACCAGCTGTCTTGCCAAGGGTCATTTTAAAAGCCAAGGGTTTGGTGCCAGTGCTTGTTCCACAAGTAATAACATTTACAGAGGTTATGAAGAAACACGTTCTTGTAGTTGGACCTTTTTTCATCCCAAAAGGCTATGGCACAATTAAGTTTTCTTCTGCTGTGCACAACCTTTCTTGTGTGTTCAGTAGATCATGTCCCTATCACTCAGTGGCTCATAATTTGGGGGTGTCTTTTTTTGGAAAACTCATTTTGTATCCTGACATCCATGAGCCTTTCTTCATTTCAAACTGGCTCTTTATTTAAAAGAATTTTGGCACCTCTTTATAGCCTCAGTCCCCTAAATATAACATTCTCATAATATTGTTATAAGGACTTACAGAATACAACATCCTTCTAACGTTACTATTACTATTTCTATTACAGGGTCATTTTTTTAATGAGGGTCAAAGTTGCATTCATTATATTCAAAGTTTGTCCGGGACCTTACCTGATGATAACATACATGACGAGGCAGTTCCCCAACAAGCCAACCACAAACACCACGGAGTAGACCGCAGTGATGATGGGGATGATGGGAGACATGCCCTCCTGGTCCCAGCTATCATCCTGGCTCAGGTTGTGGTTCTCCGAGTATGCACCCAACACCCAAGCAGAAGAATTCCCTGGACAGTCTTCAGCCAGCGGAGAGAGGCACTTGTCTTTGAAAATCTCAACAGGAGTGCTTTCCATTTTGACACCTGTCCACGAGTTAAAAAGGCTACAAGATAAGACTTTTGACTGGGAACCTCAATGGAAGAGGGATGAATTAACATCAAGGCGCTTTATGGCAATTTGCGATTGGTCATCAGTGAATAACAAGGTTGGTTTCCAAACAACATACATTTAACAATATTTTCCACATTCATTTAAGCATTATTTAAGTTTTTCTCTATTTTCTTATAAATCCCATCTCCATATAACTTCTATTCCGCAAATAATAAAATACAATTATCAATGCAACAACAGGTGGCCTGCAAAAACTTCACTTTTGTTGCAGAGCCACTTGTAGATCATGTAAATCGTAGTCTGATATAAATGCAGTTACAGTATTTGAGAGAAAGATACATTAATTTTACGTTCGCACTTTTACGCACTCACCTTTTTGATCGCCCCTTACAATTAGCCGACCCACTCTGTAAAATGTATGGAAACGTATTTACCAGCTTCAGAACAAAGGCGGGTTGTTGCGTTGTCTCGGTGAAGGTTACAGCTCGTCAAAGTTTGTGGATGGTACTGTACTACCGGAGAGGAGCAGCGGCTTTGCGGACTCTCGTGCGCACGCAAAAATGGAACGGTGGCGCGCATTCAGGGATGATCACCCCCACTCCCAACCCTACACGCACACGCGCGCGCACACACACACACACACACACACAACCTGTCAGCCTTAATATGACATCAGAGAGATGCTTTGTGCATGCCAGGTAAAGCATCAATACAATAGGATGTAGGATGTCACCATGGAGTAAAACTGTTAAGCAAAATTCACAAAGACAGCAAGCTTGCAAATGTGTTTGTTTCTTTTGTTTTCTTTCTTTCTTTCTTTTAATTCACTGTAAATATGGACATCACCACTGTTTTCTGTCCCTTCAGGCAGCTGCCTATTTAAACGACTTTTTTTTTTTGCACTTGACGTCCTGCATCCTGAGTATGTGTGCCTTCCATTCCCTACAAGGAGCCCAGTATTTCCAGTTGAAAATAAATTAAACAAAGGTAAATCCACTCTAAAATGGAATGCATTTTCTCTGGTCATGGACAATTCAGCCCACATTTGTAAACATGAAACCCCTTAAAGTTAGAAATACTTGAACTTTTCCAACACTATGGAGAACCAAAACTGACTTAAGTATAAATAAATGAATGAATGTATAAATAAATAAATAAAACCAACTAATCAGTGTATATACTGTATATAGAATTAAATAAAATAATGCATGAATGCACACAGTAATAAATAAATAAATAAATAGATGAAATCTGGTGTAAATGTATATTTCTGTATTTTTGTCCTATTTATTTATTGTCTCATTAATTTATTTCTGTTTATATTTATTTCCCTATTTACTTATTTGTGTATTTATTTCCCTGAGAATTGAATTCCATATTTATAAATTTCCCTTTTTATTTATTTCCTTATAAATGCATTTCCGTATATATTCTTTTCCCTGTTTATTTATTTCGGTATTTCCCTGTCCCTATGATAATGAGGGGGCGGTCCATCAGAGCTGGTCATGGTGTTCCCTTACTCCCATTGGTTGATCGGTCTCACAGTGTGTAGTACACTGATTAGTTTATTTATTTATTTATTTATTTATTTATTTATTTATTTATTTATTTATACATTAATTCATTTATTTAAACTTAAGTCAGTTTTGGTCCATCAATGCTGAATGGGTGATAGGTTCGTGGACATGCTGACAGTAAATGTCCAGGCATATAGTGAGCACAGTATTTGGTGGTACACTTGCCTCACGAGGTGGTGGGAGTGCAGGTACACTCTGGGCCTTCAAGGGGCAGTCTCTCACCCAGTGATCTAACTATCCACAGCCTTGAGGGTGTTGTTGTTGGAAGGGGCGGGGTTGGTAATAGCCTCTTCCCCTCCCTCTGGAGAACTGGCCTCTCCCTCTGCCACCAAAGCCACCTCCTCCACATCCTGCTCCGCCTCTGCCTTGGCCTGTAACATAGTGAGACACTTACCCATTAGTTTGTTGCATTGCCTCTTTAACATTTTCAATCGCTTGAGCACGATGACAGGCCACCCAAATTAATTCTGTGAGGGTTCTTGTTTGCCAAGCTACGTCCAACATGACCTTCTCCCTTAGTCAAGGCTGCAATCCTTCAACATACGCAGCCACTATCATAGCTTCAGGAACAGTGTCAGGGTTTGGCAAATCAGAATCATCTTTCACACTTGGGCTTAGTCTGTGTGCATATTCTGCAGGGTCTTCTGTTTTCTGCTTGACCTAATACACTGCAGACCAGTTAGCCATCTTTGGAATCAGATCCGTTTGTTTATAAGCTGTCCTACCAACTCATCTAGCAGCCCATCAATTTTGTCAGTTACATAAGGCTTTTGCTCGAGTTAATAGGTCTGGTACGACATTCAAGAGTTGATCTATCTCAACAAAGTTTGTGGGTCTGTGGGAATTTATTTCTGCAGCAGGCTAACTCCCACGAGACTATGGAACATGGACAGGCTGTTCTGTACAGGATAGTGTGTGAGTGGGGCCTGCACCACTGTTTCATTCTTCAGTTTCTGTTCTTGTTGCCTAGTGTTGGGTCTCCTAACCTCCGTCTGCTTGCTCCCCGCTAGAGCCCGTAGCTGCCACAGCTGCCTCTATGTTCCCTCCTTCCGCTGTGTGTTGTTCTTGACCTTCTAGCGGGGGCATGTCATCAGGGCGGTAATCAGGGAGACTTGGCAGGGACACATTGTTTGGAGGACTCGGCCAAATATCCTCATTTTCGGAATCAGAATCTATGGCAGGTTTAGATTTCTTAGATTTCTCTGCATCAGATTTGGATAAAGCCCTTTTGCTTTTTATTCTTTTTGACATTCATCTGTTTGTTTTTGCAGCTCTTTAGTCTTTTCTAATTCCAATATGCATCTCTCGGACTCCAATCGGTGTTTTTCAGATTCCAGTTTTTGCTGTTCTAACTCCTTTTTGGGTTTTTCAGATTCCAATCTACTTCTCTCATGTGAGTCTGTTGTTAGCCTTACTCTGGAACCCATGCCTCCAGTATTCACCTTTCACTATGTATATTATAGATAAGATTTTTCCTTTTTCTAAATAATATATTTATATATGATATATTTATTTATTATTGTTATATCGTCATTACTATTTGGACCTAGTCCATTCTGGTTGCAACCTCAAATCCAATATTTCAATTCCTTTTCTTTTACTCTATTTCACTCAATGCCCGGTAACCTAGTTAGTCCAGTCATTCTCATACCCATTATGTTTTATCCTAGTTTAGAACAACACAATTTAAAATTTTAAAGTCGGATGGCGTCAGTCACACGAATGGATCTAAATGGGTCTGGGATGCCAGCAATCACTGTTGAGCCTTCTGGAGGTGTTGTTGAGTCTAATTCAACAAAACATCTGTGATGGGAGGTGAACACTTGGTAACCCCAGGGACATACACACACTCAACCCTGTAGCGTTTAGATTAGGTGGTTAGTGAAAGTTGCTGCCTGTAGATTTATGGCTGTTATAACCTGATGTCCTCTACAGTCACCATTTGTGGGTTAGTGCATCATTCTTTCTGACATCTAAATTGAGCTTCTGTATGAAGGCTCATCCTGGATTATGGCACAAAGGATAACAACATCAAACCCTGTGTATTGGGTCGTTTCTGAGGGACCCCCTTCAGCTTGGGGCCCCGTGCTCTCCTTTTCCCTGCACTAACGGCATCCCTACCTGTAAGCCTAATAAACATTATGATAGCCCATGAATTATGTTACATACTGCATTCACACATCTGTTTTCAGTTACAATCACTAGTCTGGGAACACTGCAATCCAAGCTTTGTCAACAGCCAAATTTGTCAACTAGCTCTGTCCTCGAGGAATTTATTTATCCTCGAAGAATAATTAGTGACCAGATATCTTATGTGATGAAAACAAACTTTTGCAATTGCAATGTTTTAGTTCTGTCGACATGTTTTTGTTATACCATAAAACCAGTATTTACACTCAACATAAAAATGGAAATATTTCAGACTGTAAAAAATGTGATTCCAAAGCATGAGATTGAAAGTAATTGGTTCGAAACCTAATAGATTTTAGTTGGAAATACAATGTTATTGTTACAATTTAGGCTCGGAGGGGGATCCGTGATCCGAACTGATTTATTTCCACTAAGAGCTAGTATAACTATTGTATCACTGGTGCATCTTTGTTTTGTCAGTGCTCCACTCCATCCTCTCTGTCTCCTGAGCAGCCTGCCCTTTCCCTCGCTCAACAAAAAGTTCTCCAACAAGATGGGATGCGGATGAGATGCATTTAAGTTTAATTTTAACATGAGATCCTTGCAGGATATTATCCTTGTAAGGATATTAAGGCCTCTTTTCATAGGCCACCCATATATATAACAGATTAACCTGTGAATCTACATTGCAAATCCGTGTTTATCTTAGACAGTAGAATCAGCAGAATGATCTGGAAAGCTGGGTGGCCTAATGGTTCAAGCAAAAAGCAGACAAATCAGGTTCAAGGTCTGTGTTGGCAGACCTCCTGCTGAAGTGTCCTTGAGCAAGTCACTGAATCCCTACTAACTACCGCTGCTCTGTATCTGACCTCCCTAAAGCGAGGAGAATTTCCACCGCACGGATCAATAAAGCTAAATGACTAAATTCCATCCTTTCCACCGCCCAGAGATACACCCTGCTGCAAATACCTCTGTATAATTATGTGAACACAGAGATCATTTTTCTGCACGCATTGCAAGTACATCCATACTAAAAGGGATAAAAAAGAAGATTAAGCTTTAAATCACAACTCCAAAAAGTACAAAAGTAAGTCAAAAGTAACAGCCCACACCTGCTGCCACTGCACAGTAACTTTAACAGTAAAGATGAACTGCTTCCAAGTGACAGAATACCAAGGATTCATAGTGTCAAAACACCCAGTTCTGACAGCCGGGTTAAGCATTCATCTTTCCACTGAACGTCGAGTTGGAGATGAACCGATCTTGCACTTTACTAAAGCACAAGGGTGAAGATGACATTCAGAGTTTGCTCATCATTCGCTGCTTTTGTGAACATGTGTGGGAGGCAATAGGCCAGTTAAGTATCCTCACAGCTCCGTCTGCTATCACCATTATGAAAAGACAGATGGATGCCACAACATGTTTGCCATTCATTTGCCTGTGCAAAGGTGTGGGTGGGTCAGAGTGGAGTCTTGGAGCTAATGTTATGCAATTGTGTGGGTTATTGAGTTTAGATTCTGAAGCCATTTCATTTCCCTTGGTTCTTGTCGGAGAAGATTGCCGAGACAGACCAATTAAACCGTATGGGAGCCGTTTGCTGAAAAGAGGCTCAAATTCAACTTCACAATGAGGAAATGTCAGAGGGAACATTTCTATGCCCTCTTTTAAATCTGTGTTTCTCTCTCCCTCTATCTCTAAGATGCATACAGGTATTCCTCAATAACTGTGTGCAGCATTCAGCCCCTCATCTTGATGTACAACCAGTGTTATTTCACTTTCATCACTAGGCATACTAATTGTTCGTAACTCGGCTTAATCCTTAATCCTCTTTCTTTCTTTCCTCTCTCTCTCTCTCTCTCTCTCTCTCTGTCCGTCTGTCTGTCTGTCTCTCTCTCTGTCTCTCTCAAATGTTTATTGCACTGATGCCTTCAGGCAATTGCAGAAAATAATCACCCCTCTCGATCTTCTCCTATTTCTGTGCTCCCACCCATGAACCCAGAACACGGTGGTTTAATCATCATTTCACCTTGCTGTTTCTCTGCATTAATAAAATAATTAAAAACAGAAACAAATGGTTTTTTTTTGTATGAGGATCATTTTTCTACAATATTAGAAATATTCTGCAAACTAAGTGACCATGTTGTTGTTTTTGATTGTTCACCTGAAATAAACACAAGTAACAGAAAATGCTGTGTTTGAAGTCTGCTTTTACTTGTGCCTATTGGCTTGAGTAAGAAACTAAGATGTATTTGTCACATACTATGCAGGGTTCTGGCCATCTAGTTGAACCAGTCGAGAGGCAGAGATGAATTAGTGGATTCAGAGGAGAAACCAGCTATTTCAAGTTGGAGGTTTTCTCTGCTCGATATGCAGTATATAGACAATTGTGTGAGTTGACTGGTGTTGTGTTGACTTCCTCTCAACACTGAGCAGAGGTCTGAGCTGTTCAGCTTAAGAAAAGAGGAGAAAAATCTTGGCATGAATCGGACGATGTGGTGTAAACAATGCTGTGCACATCCATACTGCAGGTGTTATGTGCTTCACCTTGGGCTCAAAGAGAGTAGGCCAAGCCAGGGTCAGTCAACTGGAGTCAGCAGGGGCACACTGTTTGATCTGTGGCCCAGAGGAACAGCTGATCATCTCCCAAAAATGCTGAATGTGCACTATATGGGAGACATTTACAATGAATGGCCAACTACAGGACTGCACACACTACATCAAATAGCAAGGGGGGGACATTTGAGAATATAGGGGAGATGTAGTGAAAAAGTTGGAGAAGGAGGGAGTAATGGAAGTAGTGTGGAAAGAGGCCAGAAACAATGAGGTATGTGACAAGCCCCAGGGGTTGCATATCAGAGATGGAGAGATGAGATGAGATGAATAGACAGAGAGAGGAGAGAGAGAGAAGAGAGAGAGAGAGAAAGAAAAGAGGGTGCATCAACAGAGCGTGCTGTGCCTTTCTTCTTGCTAAAGACCAACATTACCATTACCAAAAGTTTTCAAGTACTTTTCATTTCTTTTCATCCATTTTCAAAATTGGCTCACCGGTCTGGCAACTGGATATATGTAGCTTTTACTGAAAAAAGAGAGTCATTGGTCCATGATCTATGTGTTTTGATATGCTCTCTCAGGTGTAAATATATTATCTATAGATACATCAGCGTTGTCCTAATGTAGACGTAATGCAACATTGTGAAGATTTCAAGTGAAGAGACAAAGTATAGCCCTCACTCAAGCCTGATATTTCACAGACCAAATACCAGTGTAGGGATACTCTAAGTATAATGTGACTCTCTCACACCATTAGACAGGCTCAGACAACAGCCTTGCTTGCTGTGGAAAAACAAATGCAATGAGTATGAGTTTCATAAATACACACACACACACACACACACACACACACATACCCTCATTTATTCTGGCGGATATAATTCCGATCTGTTCTGCAGTGGTGGCTTATGTTCCCCATAGTGCAAGACGTCCCGGCCCCCTCGACATCTCGGCCACAGCCCATTGAAGCTCCTCGCCGCGTTGATGGATGCTGGTGACTTAATGAGAAGTGAGAGCTGTCAATAGAAATGATCAATAGGTGTGTGTTGCATATCTCAGTAGCTTCACTGACACGCATTTTCACTACAAGCACACATGGACGCACACACACACACACCTACACATACATACATAAACACACACCGCTCCCCACAGACATGACAGACCCTGTTTGCTCTGAAAAATAAATGCTGCAATGGACGTTTTATAAACACACACGACACGGAGGATCAGCTGCTATCAGACGGACTGGAAGTTGGTATCAGGTGTGTATCTGCATTTCTGTCTAAGCTTTGATGATGTCACCGACAAGCTGGAGTGGAGCAGATGATTATAAGGAGTGTGAACATGACTCATCCAAGTGCATACTGTATGCTTCCCCCACTGGGCTGAAAAAACAGAGAAAAACGTCTACATTTATAGTATGTGACCATTATTACGTAATCATCTTGACAAATAAAAGTAAAAACATGATTTCTTACACAGATTTTCATAAGCAGTAAAAACATTCCTGAACATCATCGCAGTACGTACAGATATAACAAAGACAGTTAAACTTTATTTAAAAATGGCAACATTTATCACATCAATTATAAAGTCACAAAATGTCTACAACTCTGACTTGGACTTGTGTAGTTTTCTAAGGGTATAATTGTGCTACAAAGCAGGTGCCCTCCCTCGTCTACAGATGGATGTATACAGTCATCGCCCAGCCAGATGGAGGCGGTGATCTGATTTGTTGGTTGTGTGGTGAATCATGTTTTCCTTGCTGCTGATAGAAATCACATTCACACACACCGGAATGAGGCTGAAGGCTTAATATATAATTTAATTGAAGTTAAAAAAAAAATGTTGGGGAAAATAATTGTCAAAAGCAAAGTATTATAACCTTTGAATGAAGACAACAAATGAAGCAAATAATCACAGATATCTACAAGGCTCATGAATCAGAAACAAACAAGAAAAAAGGAATATTTGAAAATGGGATTAGTACACTGTAGTGTGGCTGCACCATAATTATGGCTTTATAATCTGAATAATGCTCTATTATAAATACATTTAGAGTAAATGTGTGTTTCTTGATGGTTGGTGATTTAATCATAAAACAAATTACCCCTATCAGAGAAATGAACTGAGGACTCATTCCAGTGGGGGGCTGGGAGGACGGCAGGGTGTTGGTACTGTTTCTCAGCAGCTCCAGTTAATTACACACAGACAGACCTCACATTCTATAATAGGAGTACTGAGAGTAATGCAGCTGTGTATTAAATCAAGAGAATAACTGATCCCAAGACTGCCATTCAGCTCAAAAGCTATTGTGTTACCACATTTACTACTGATGCAGTGATGGTGTGGCATTGATTTGAGCATTTCTCCTTTGGGAAATGATCCCTAAGCCGGGATAAAGAGCTGTGTAAATAGATCAACAAAATATTCTTGTCATGGATGCTTTCTGGTGAAATATAATAAATTAATAATAATAATACTAAATGATGCCGCATCACTCCGTAACTATAACTACAAATTTGATATGATAACACCCTGAAACCATTTCAGACGTCCTCTAAGGTGAAGAACATTATTTCAGTTTACTCTGAACAGAATATACATCAAGTCATTTCCCTCACATTCATTTGGTTGCTGCTTCTGGGGAACTGCCAATGGGTGACTAAAGGAGGCAAACATTAATGTCAGGGAAGGGGGGTGGCTCTCTATTAGGTCCTGTCAGCAGCCCTAAATAATAATAATATAATGTTGTACTGGGGCACTGTGAGCGCGTGGGTTGGCAACTAATAGCTGTAGATCCATACTCAGCTGTATAACCAGTAAAATCAGAGTGAGAGGGAGGCTCATTGGTGGAAAGAGAGAATGCAGGGTGCATGGTTAAGAGTGGAGTAAAATATGATGGTGCGTCTCTTACTCTTTTGCCTCCAATTAAAAGGTACAGCTACAGCTTAATGAAGAACCTCGCACTAACAGCCCAAACAATGTAGAGTTGCCATGAAGTTCCTCCATGAACAAGCCCCCTCTTCCCCCCCGAACACCCAAATGCTTTGATCCTAAAGGTTCTGCAAAAACAAGCTCATTAGAAACACAGTGTGTATCCAGCTACTCAGCAGGGGTACAATGTAGAAACCTCAGGTAGAATGAGTTCTAGGCCGGTCAAAGAATATTTTGACTGTTTTTATAAAGAACCTCTCCAATCAAGCATGAGGCCTCCAGGCTTCTGACTGTTTTGGATCCCTGCAAAGTCTAAATGCACAATTTCTTTCATACTTAGTTGACCCCCCGAAGGGAAATTCTCTCTTTGCTTGCCCCCATCCACAGGGAGGTCATCACAGGATCAGCTACAAAAAAAAAAAGCAGCTCTGGAGCTGGTAGAGTTTCAGTGTCTTGTTCCATGATGCTCCAGCAGGGTAAATGTGTGCTGTCATGGGGGCTTGAACCAGTGCCTTCCTGTTGAGGGACGGTCTCCCTGCTGTCCTTGAAACTATCCCTGCAGGGCAGTCACTACCAAACCTAATTTGTGACCCATTTCTGATTATTGTAAACCTCCTACATCCTCATGATCCCCTATTTGAGCTCAATATATGAAACTGATAAATCAGATTGAACAGCTTAAGTGCAGGAGCAGAGTGAAAAGCCACACTGAGGCAAACGAAGGTGAAGGGGTTGTGAGATGTACAATACAATATGTACAATGCATGGTGACTTTCTCCCGACCTCAGGCACGTGTGTCCGGCTGGGCCAGCCAGATCAACCACTTACTCCACAGGGAAGGACTGCGGAATAAAAGGCACCAGCTCTGAAACGTCACGTGTGGTTCTGAGCAGTCATAGATATTGCTGCTACTTGCCAACATTTACATTGTTTCCTCTGATCTGCCTGGTGCTCTCTTCTTCTATTCACTATGGGATTTTGTTAGGAAACTGGTTGATTACAAGAAAGGTATCGGACATAGAAGATTCAATTAACATTGTGTATGGCTGAACTGGGATTCAGGAGTGATGCTTTTGCGGTAATCGTTTCCAGCATGACTAGAACGTTGTCTTGTTCAATTATTCAGACCATGTATCCTGTCCATACTGTGTATGTGTACCGAAAACGACAACACGTGGCGTACATTGACATGCAGGATGGAGAAGATGGAGCGAATGCATCATTTAACGACTAACAACTTTAAAGTTGTTGTCGGCGGTCCCTAAAGAATTCACAGAAAT
Organism: Hoplostethus atlanticus; assembly: GCA_034670405.1. NCBI lineage: Eukaryota > Metazoa > Chordata > Actinopteri > Trachichthyiformes > Trachichthyidae > Hoplostethus > Hoplostethus atlanticus. The sequence continues at coordinate 2,116,152 of JAXDDX010000060.1, forward strand.
TTTTCTCTTTTCTTTTGGTTAGATGATTTTCAAAGGGAATAGCTGAAATGACATGCTATATGGATCGGCATGTGATATTCTCCCTCGAGCTACACTAAGATTAGGAAGTGCCCATTGTGTGCATGTTCACTTTTTCATCTTTCATTCAGTGGCTGCAGAAAAATAAAATGAACTTTATACCAACCACATTTGTAACATAAATTATAACAGAGTACCGATCACCTATTACAATATTAAATGTGTAATCAATCATGCAATCTACTAGATTACTCAGATTTTCAGAGGTTCTCAGTAATCCAACAGGTGAATCCAACTATTACTATATTTTTCAGTAACTATAACAGTTTCCATTTCCACATATCTGCACTAAGCAGGTTGCTAAAGAATACAGCATCACAACAACATCACTACTCCAGAGCATAAAGCAATGCCACAACCTATCAGGCAGGGGGGAGGGGATTGGGGGAGGAAAGATCATTCCCCTGTGAGATATTCTTTGAAGTTACGGTGAAAGCAAAAATCCAAGGCCTCCTGGGGAGCTCACGTGCATGGGTCCTACACATGCATTTAATTCTCTTTTCAACTGAGAATACTGAGAAGGCCAAGGTGAAACACTGCCTTTTCACAAAATCATATCCTGCTCATTTTGTCTCCCCTGTGGTCCAGAAACATCATTGCACCTACCAGACTTGTTGCAGTGCCATGTAAGAAGAGGATTGAATTTGATTTGAGGTTTATATTGTTGCTTTTGATGGGAAACATTGAGTAGGGTCATTATGGACATCAACCAGGTGAAAAATATGATCTCCTGCCACAGTCAGGCATTCTACTGTAATGCATTTATTCACTGGGTGTAAATTTACAAATCAGTATTTTGCCATGACATCAAAGGGTCTCGAGATGAAGACGAAGCATCATCTTCTAGTCATGACATGATAAGCTACAGGTGAAAGCGATTTGAAGGGAGAGGGCCCACGCATGCCAGTGAGTAATGGCCTCGTCCCTGAGGTAGCTCTGATCAGAGGGCCATAGCCATCTCTCTCTCTCTCTCTGCCAACTAAAATGTCTCCATCAATCCCAATCTCAAGGGCAAGCCCATGACAGCCCTTTTTTGGAGGCTAATAATTTAAAAGCTGCAAAGTGTTCATTTTGATCTCTTCTGGAAAAACGGGAGTCATTTAGAACGCTCATTTACAAAAGCACAGCTGCTCCAATAATTCATCTAAACACAGAGTCAGGACATCAGCTGCCTCTGCTGAGCAGTAAGGAGTTCGGCTGCCGTAGTCTGGCTTTTATCTACAATGGTACTGGGAGCCGCAATTGGCCAAAGAGTGCTTCTGGTGGAATCATGATAGTGTGTGCCGCTGTGAACAGGAAGGCTGAATGCAGTAAGAATCTGAACAAAATAGGAAAAGGAGGTAAAAAGGATGAAAAGACTGACATCAATCAAACAATGGTGTCATCAGAATTGAAAGCATTCACAACAGAGGTACAGAGCGTGAGCATCAGTCCATAGAAGTAGTTTAAAATCAACATTTTAACAGAGATGGGTGATATTTTTGTTTCCATTTATATGGTCGGGGCATTCCATTTACTTTGCCCTAAAGATTATACGCAGCCAAGAGCATTTCATGCTGCAAATGGTGTGCCCATTAGGGCTTGTGTTGTGGTAGTAAACAAGTCCACTCTGTGGTTCATTGAGTTTGTATTTTATGTGCAGAGGTCAGCAGATAGAGACAGACGTCAAGATGTATGAGCTGCATACCCAAACAAGGACGTGCAACTGTTTTATGCCAAGGAGAAATAAAGGCATACCATGACACCTTAGGGCATAAACACAGACAGAAAAGTAAGATAACTTATCTTCAGTATGGGAAAAACATCTTATTCATACAGGGCAGCCAGGGCAGCCAGGGCAACGTGTACTTTCACAAGAGTTCATGTAAGGCAACAACAGAGAGTTCAGAAGCTAATAGATTAGTTTTGCTTATTTGTAAGGCATTAAATGTTTCAGAATGACTTGAATCAATATTATATCTCTCTCTGCCTCTTGCTCTCTCTATCTCGCTCATGTTTCTCACTAAGAAATAATAAGAAATATGTCCCCGAGTGTGCATGTGTGCAACCAACATAATCATCACTTAAGCAAATCAAACTTTGGTTGCACGGCTTAAAAGTATTCTTCTTAATCTTTATGATATTACTCAACTTTTAATACAAATCCTATCCTTGCCTACATGCTTGGTACAATGTGACCGCCTGACATACAATATGAAACAACGTTGAGTCCTAGATAGTAACTAGATGGCTTAGCATCTGATTTACTGACTGATTAACTGTCTTATGTAGTCTAATACAAAAGGAAACCACTGAATATGAGACAGCACTTCAGTTTGTGATGATGTCACAGACTGGACTCCCACTAAGCCCTTCGGCATAATGACAGACCTGAAAAAAATCAAGACCCTGGCCAGCCTTTGCCCCGTCTGCTTCTAATCTAGTTTGGAGTGATTGTGTGGATGAGATCAACCTCCACATCCTTTGAGGTGTTACCAGGGGTGTAAAAAGTACCCAGAGATTATACTGGATACTGGTTCAAAAATCTTACTCAATTACAAGTCGAAGTATCTAGCTAAAAATACACTTGAGTAAAAGTCAAAAAGTTTCTGCTTTTAAATGTACTCAAGTATTAAAAGTATTAAAGTATTAAAATGTTTTAGAATTGTCTATCCATTGCAATAATAAGGGGACATAGGGGACATTTTTTGCATTAAAATTACTTCATTAAATTCACTTAAGCCAATCATGATATCACAAAGGCCAATTGTGACACCATAAAAGCCAATTGTGACATCACAAAGGCCCATTGTGACATCATAAAAGCCAATTGTGACATCACAAAGGCCAATTGTGACATCACAAAAGTCAATTGTGACATCACAAAGGCCAATTGTGACATCATAAAAGCCAATTGTGACATCACAAAGGCCAATTGTGACATCATAAAAGCCAATTGTTTCGTCCTCATTCCTCATAACTTTAGAGGCCATCTTCTGTAGCTTCGCTGACTGTCATATTCTGATAGCAGGTTTCATCAAAGAGCCTCGCTTTCTGGTCTTGCACAAGGACCAATAAGCATGGGTATGGGCGGGTTCATTTTCCATTGATAGGGATCTTATTGGTTTTAAATAAAGTACGGCCGTGGGGTTATTAGTTCAGCCAATGAAAAAAAGAATACTAATTTAAAGTTTCTAAAGTTTGTTGGACCTGCAAGACTTACTTGTACTTGGTAGGTCTGAATTTTAAATGTAAGGAGTAAAAAGTATCTTTTTTTTCTCGAAAATGTAATTGAGTAAGAGTACAAGTATACAAATTGAATAATACTCGAGTGAAGTACAAATCCCCCTGAAATCATACTTAAGTATAGTAACGAAGTACAATTACTCAAGTACTTTACACCCCTGGGTGTTACACAATGTGCATGGATGGATGTAGAATGCGTAATCAAAAGCGTCTGAGTCACCTCAAACATTCATCAAAAGAGAAGCGGAATTCTTTGAGGAGGTGGAAAGAGTTCAGCTCAAACTATTTCACTTGCCAAGTGTCAAAGTGCACGAATATAATGTATAAGAGGGTGGGATGTGGTGGGCACATAACAGTGTTTTGAAGAGTTACTAATACACACCCTTTGCTTCCATTTTATTTTATGCACCAAGCTACTTCAAACACACAGGTCAGCAAGAGACTTTCTTGTGTTTTTCTATACCATCATTGCTTTTTGCAATTAAATCCAAACAACTTCATCCTCCACACATGGTCTCCATGACAGCAGCACGCTGTAAGTAATTGGGAGAGTGGAAAAAGCGAGAGCACAATGGCCTGTCGAGGAGTGATTATCTGTGCTGAGGAATATGAGGTGAGGTGTTGGATGTTGTAATTGTGTGTCATCAGCGAAACAACCCAACAGGTATGGCATTTTCTCTATCGGCACTCTTGGAAAGGCTGCTGAGTTATTCAATAGTGCCCCCATGCAATATGCAGCACCTTGTTCTAATTACAGACACATGAAGAAACAAGAAGCAATGCTAGTTGGTGCATATATTTAGTTATATTCTTATAATTTCATTAAAATATTAAATAATTGGCCTCATTAACGTTTCCCACACCTAGTTAGTGTGGGACCCTGTCCTCACGATGTTTAGCAATGGACTTAAATCCAGAATAGTAAATGTCAAGAAAACCATCCCAATCCAGGAATCGAACCCGGGTCCCGAGCACTGCAGGTGTATACTTGTGTGCACCACTGCCCCTGTGTGCACAGCAGTGAAAAGCAGTGTGCTAGCCCACTGTGTGTGTCTGCATCTACTGTTGCCAGGTTATGGAGTCGCGAGTGGGGGGCTGGCAGGAGTCAGACTGAGGTTTAAAAATGGCCTCTTGCTCTCAGTGCAATTTACACTTCCTGTGAATATCCGTGGCTTGACAGTGTGTGACATTAAGCGACATGCTTCCGGAAACGTCCTCAGTCAAAATGCAAGAGTCCAGCAGCAGTTTCACACTTTCTGCAACCACCAGCATCGCCTGAAGCTGATAGGATAATACCATTACACTGATCCGATTTTATGTGCAACATACTATTTAGGCCTATTGCTGATTAATGGCCATGATTCGAGTAATTATGATTATTAATACTGATCAACTAATCAGGTTTGATCCCTGTCATGGTGTCAGCGAGACAATGAACCCCTACATGCTCAAAGGATGCTGCTTCTTGCTGTGTGTGACTTAATAGTGGTCATTTTATGTATTTATTTATAATGGAGATACATTTTACCTGACAATATAGTCAATGTGTAAGGTGTATTTCATCAGCTTGTTTAAAGCAGGCATGACACATTTGCCCTCATTCTAAACCATGAGGAACAAACCTAAACAGCACATCAGAAAGTACATGTCATCAGTCAGAGGCCAGAGGTGGCTTCCAGACAGGAGGCATCATTCTTACTAATAAGCCCTGTCAAAATCGGACACCCCTTATATCCATCCTCTGATAACACAACTGTCTACCTTGAATGCATAAGACAAGGAGGGCAGTGCCTGTTAATCACCTTACTAAGTTTATTTTCCTAATGGAGTCAAGTTTCATTTCAAACAGTCTCATTACAACAATTCAGCGTTTTGCATGGTGAGTGAAAAAGTTTTTACACAATTCTTCACACTTCACACTATAATGATAATTGCTTCATTTTCCATTGTGAAGAGGTAAAACTCATGGTTATTATCACTTATCATCCTTAGGCGCTATTCTGACATTTTAAGACTCAATTTATTGTATTGTAAACAGATTGACAAAAGTTCAGACTCTGTTCAGATGGGAATTCATGCACCAATTGTGCATAATAAGACAACCCTACAAAATATAGTGCCCTGTCAGAAACAAAATCCATAACAATGCTTATTTCTTGCGCATGCAGGCTTAAATGATTAGATCTATAAATGCATTCATCTGTATTCCCTTTGGGCCATTCAAATTACAACCGGAGCAAAATCAGGCTGAAACTGGTCAATTTCGTACAACCAAAGGATCTTTTCCACCTTTGCGTCTGTTAATACAATGTCTAAAACTATACAGACTTATTTGTCAGTGCTTTCATTCACCATTAAACAGCTCCATACTACTTAAAACCCTCTGGGGCTATCGGCTCCTCAGACTGGTCTGAAGGATAATGGAGGTGACACCCGCAAGCATCATCAGACTAATGGTCGCTAGCTTGACAGGCAGTTTGCTAATGGGTGCTGTATCCCTCATCCTGACAGCAAAGATCTGGCTGACCTTACATGCGCTACACAACATGCCTGTGGCAATTAAGGGACCATAATCATTTTATCCAAACCACTTAAAAAGACGTTTATCATTCAGGCATATACTTGACAGCTCAGGAGGACATGGTTCACACACATCACATCTTATATGTACTTCAACAAGAGCCCTAATCAAAAATACCTAGTAATCTAATAGAAAACGTGTATTGGATTGGCTCCAAAATAAGATATAATCTAATTGGAGTTTAGAGGATTTGGAAAGTCCAAGGAATGCTAGAGCCATGGAAAATTGTGTTTTAGCATTTTAACAAGTATAAAAAAAATATATATTAAATAAAAATCCTTATTATAATAAGTAACTAATCTGTTGACTGCATTATTATTAAGCTAACACATCTAAAGTCACAGGGAGTCCCACACTTGTGTCTATCCAGCATCAGAGGATCAGTGAAGTCATGCAAGGATTACTCGCCAACCTTTAAAATATAGAGTTGCAGTTTATACTTGCACTCTGTGAGATCCTGTTACATTTTGTAAGTGTCTGTAATGTGTCAGCACCAATTAAGTCAAATTCCTCCTGTACTGCAATTTTGATTCTGATATGAGATGGGTGAACTTGGTATGACACTGCCTGGTTGTGATAACATAAATTTCACAGTTGGAAAGCCAAGTCTAGGAAGTTATGGGAGATAGCTAGAAGACAGATGATTGGCTTGGAGGACTGGCCTTACAGGTGCATCTTAATTGGTCGACAAGAAGTCACAGAATGTTGTTGCTTGATCAACAGGCCTCTTCCACCACAACAGGTAGGTCAAACTCTCAATGTGCAATGTGAAACTAGTCAAAACAATCCAAATCACTGGAATACATATGCTACATATACATATTATAGTATATATTTAACTTTTCACGGGAAGAGTCTTCAAGAAGCTTCTACATGACACTATCTATGGTGCAGTTGTTTTGACATGACACAATTTTCTCGAGGAGCTGCACCCCCCTCGAATCGTACTTATCATACCATCCTCGAGGTATGGCCAGCGCAAAATAGGAGTTCAAAAAGGAGTACAAAAATTTGAATTAGGCCTTACTGCTTGACTCACTGAAAATGGATTCACCAGACACCTTCAGGCGAACAGGTGACAGGTACCAGAAACAAATTTCTCACTGCAGGATGCATTTTTATTGGTTTCTGACAGAACACTGAATGGATGTAGACGGAGCCACACAATCTCCAACTGTTGCCTATAGTATTGACTGACAGTAATATTAAAAATCTGCAATCATTTACACGTCACTTTGTGATTTGTTTTTATTTCCCTGTCCCGGAGGTTGCGGTCAGCATACAGAAAAATCCAATTTAAATTATTTTCTCTTCAGAGGAGGATTTTATGAGGCTCAGCTCCATCCAATTACCCTTCTCTGTCTCTACAGAACCATGGTATCGCTCGAGGCCAGGGGTGTGCTCTGGATCAAGGAGCAGCACTTCACTGGATGATTGGCTACCTTTCTTTCTGGTCGACCGGGCTTTAGGAAGGATCCGGTTATCTCGAATCTACCTGTTAGAAAATCCCCTTTGGCAGAACAACAGCAATTATTCCAGGGCACAAACACTGGAGGTTGTTTGATCAGATCAATAAACACCCGATGGCCCACAGCCCTGTGTACTTCTGTCTCTCTCTGTGTTACCCCCACTCAATTCCCAGTGCAATTATACCATCCCCATCCTCTTCTGTCTTGGGTTCCACTGGATAACAATCCGTCACTGTCCATTGTAACTGCCGGATCAGTCATGTCCCATCATTTGAAAGTGATAGAAGCTGACACCTTAGCAGTCCGCCCGGGGAAAAGGAAGCGTCCCAATGCACAGCGCACGGGGATAGAAAAGGGTTTTGATCAGATGTCGTGTGAAAGCTACACTCCTCGGCTCGGAGGTCGCGGTTCCCTTCAAAAGACCTCATCTCTGATGTCAAAGACGCCCCCTTGAAAGACATCTTTCTTTGACAAAGGTTAATTAGAAGCTTTCTTTTCTAATGATTTCTTTAAGAGGAATCCTTAAAAGAGTTGCTTTTCTAATGACATGCTGGCACCTGAGAGTGACGCATCACCTACAACCCCTCGTGCAATCACATAAGCCTGTCAATATTGTTTGCAAGGAGCCGCCGTTAAACATCGATAAGGAAGCAAGGAAGGATGGAAATGCTTGACGGCTGATGACCATGAAAAGTTCAGTCGTGGCCAAGTTTTGTCTGCCGACGAGCCGGAGCCGGGGCGGTCGCTCAGCTCTACAGGAAACCAATGAACTTCTGGTGACTTGCTGATCGCGCTGCTCGCAGTGTGAACGTGGGTTTAATGAGTTCAACATGCCATCAAAATTCAGACTGAATACTTTGGGTGGCTGGGCTTTGAGATCGAAAATGAGGCGGTGAATATTTTAGACAGCGCTCCCCCTACACAAACCCACCCTCTCACACTCTCTCCCACGCTCACTCCCCTCCATCAGTTCTCCATCAGCCGGGGCAGATGGCAGCCAAAGCACTGCTGTGAAGTCTGCTGTTTACCAATTTATACCTCTCCCAAAACCCCTCTCATTTAACCTGACTGCCCTGCCGCACACCACTGCAGCTCAGATGTAGGCATTTCTCGTGTTATTCTTATAGACAACACACTGGAATATGTCGGACCTTGCTTGTTCATGTCCAAACTGCATACCACGTGTTTCCTCACCTGTACTTCCTCGGCCCCTTTAAGCGATGTCTGTTCTGTTCTGTTCTTATAAAAGATCTCATCTAATACTGTCTCTGCTCGTGTGTTCAGTTCTCTTGCAATATCTTGGCTGAGGTTCTCCTAATTGATCAGTGTGACTGATCAGTGTGAATGATCAGTGTTATCCCACGTGTAGCCAAAGAAGAAACAAGGAGCTACATTTCTAACTGAAAAGGTTCCGGAAACTCTCTTGAGGTCTCCAACCATACCCACACCATCAAAGTTTCAAGAAGACACACACACACACACACACACACACGCACACGCATACATGCATGCACACACCTACACAAAGTCAAAACATCACTATGAAGACTAATACTTGCATGGTGCCTTGCAGCTTGTGAGAACCTTGTGGGAGATTACTCCCCTCTTTTTTCATAGTTCACCAAACCAAGAGCGGTAAAAATGAGAGCATGGTGCACTATCCAACACTGAATGATCCAACACTGAAATCCCCCGAGTGAACGTCATGGCTGATGCAGTATTTTTAGATAGCGTGTATTGAGTCTTAACAGATATACAGCAGAACAAATCTGGCAGTTACCTGCATTGTGTTTGTCTCTGAACAGATTTGCTATGACAGCTCCTTAGACTCTCCCGGGTCTGAGATTTGGCTTATATATATATATATATATATATATACTGTATATGTCTCCTTTTTTTACTGTGTTGGGGATTACTTAAAATAATTATGGTGCATCCGTTCAAGCCAGAAACGGATGCACCATATACAGATAAACTGTTTATGGGAATAATCAGAAATAAAGATTCCAAATATTGGTTTGCATCCTGTCGTGTTCCTTTCCCGGGCTATACGTACTTACTATACTCTACATTCTAGCAAAAAAACAAAACAGGATAGCAGATTATTTCTATATAAATTCATTGTTAATTATTAGCAGATACAGATGTAAAATGCTTGATACTTCTATGACCACCTAAATCTGTCAGTGCACAGGAAGCTGACAAACCTCCACAAATGACCAAACATCATAAGGATCTTTATAGAGAAAAAACATTGGCTCACAAACATACATTTCACATTCAGAATAAAACAGTTTGAATTATTTACTCGGAGCACTCGCTTGACTCCTCTCCAGATTTAATTATTGTGCTGAACTCCTAGTTACTGATTCCCCTAAAGTGACTTGAGCGTGCACTAGCTATTGCCGTAGCTATTTCAGTGAGAGAAGCATGCAGTTAGGGTTAGACCGATATATCGAGTTTGCTGATATATCGAGCTGATCAGCCAATCAATGTTGTGAGTTAAATGTAACAGTGCTAGCTTGTGTTAAGCTGTGTATAGTGTAACCTCTTCAGCATAAATGACGATGCCAAAGGGGGTTGCTTTAAATCCGCTTATCCCAGTTTAAGGAATACAGCATTTGATTTTCCTGGTGAATCATGTACGGCTTGACCCAGAAGATGAAGCCTCAGTTCCACCACCATCTTGTCATTTCTCTCATACCAACATCAGGGGCAGATTACACACAAATCATCCCTTTATCCTCCAGAGAAATAATAACTGTTCGGAGATCTTGTTTTTTTTATATGATCAGCCTGTAGATGTTGTCCATGCTGGGTAATAGAAACTTTGGAAATTCCCCCACAGCAAAGGAAAACTATAGAACAAATGTGGAAATATGAGTGAACAAGAAATATCTTGCATGATATTTACATACTTATGCTCCCAAGGTTCTTCATCCAAAGAAGTGAAAGCATGCCTCAAGACAAATGCAGCCCATTTGTGCAATTATAATTTCTGCAAAAAGACCTTGAAATTGAATGTGAGTCATCATGACTCATTGTGGAGGATAAAAGGCACAAACAACTAGAGAATTATGACACTGGACTACCATGCATGAAAAGTATTATTTTTGGAAAGGATATTATATTTGTTGTGGCAAAATATCCAGAAACATTACTGATATATAATAAAAAGAGAAAGAGAAAGAGAACACTGTGCTTTCAACAGCACGACTTTGATGACTTATTTTCCACTCCATCACCTCCAGCCTATCTTTTTTAGAATGGCTAACTTATGGGTGTCTGGCAAAAGCTAAAAATCTGTTGAGAAAACATAATGGGGAAAAATATTGATTGAGCCCTCAAACCAGAACAGAGCTGGGTAGCCCCATCTTTGACAAATGAAAATATTTTCTGACCATCCATGCTGTTTTTGAAGCAAAATAACTCTTTAGCCGCTATTCAGAATCTTGAAGCTCCAGCAAACAACAGAGAGAGGGAGGGAAGTTCACTAATCTGTCGAATACACTGACACCTAAATCATATATTAATAAGATTATTACTAAGAAATACAGAGATGATTGGCCACCCAGGAATAATGAACCAATGTGTGTGTGTGTGTGTGCAAGCATGCATCAGTCAGCCTCCTTTTGTCGTAAACAAAACATTGGAAACAAGAGGAAAATGCCAGTGGTGTTCATTCTGATTTCACCCACTGTGCTGTGGGCGCTCATGACGATGTGACGAGGCAGCTCCCCGGGAGGCAGAATAAACAATCACAGGACACTGGAGCAAAGGGAGGAGTGTCTTTGATTTTGGCACTAGGTATAGAAGGAAATGAATGAAAAAGGCAGACATTATCATACAGGCATACATGACATTATTGAAGTATTCTTTCAGTTAGTGATTATATTCTACATCTCTCTGCAATAAACAAATAACAAGAAAGGTACTTAAAATACAGTGGCAAGCTGTAAAGGAAAGAGATGGAAAGTGACAAAGCCTCTTTGCTTAATTGCAGGAATATATCAGGGAGCCATCACTGGCACTCACAATTATTTTGAAGGAACATATTCCATTTTCTCCCTAGCTTCTTTTTTATTCCTGGGCGAACTCTAATTAGTCGCCTTGCTTCCCAAGTGGCTGTCTGCAGCAGGTGAGTTAAGCCAGGAAACAGAGTAATGGAGGTGGCAGGACATTAAAACTAACAGGCTCCCAGACAGCTGTTAAAGACAACCAAGCCCATCTGATTGGCTGTGCTGAAAACACAGTGATGTATGGTGTCACTACAGTCCTCTCTACAGGATGTATGTGGCCGTGGAGTACTCAGAGACAGAGAAGGAGCTGAATGTAGACCTTGAGTTCATAATGACAACTGGCCTCCTCTAAGTGTCATTATATCAGCTTAACCTGTCATATTCCACCAGACACCAGGGGTCATCCACCAGATGACTTCAATTTCCCAGTTGGATGCGGAAAAACCTTATGGGGAAGAACTTATGGGTATAGTTTTTGTCCTTATAGTTTTCTTGTCCTCAAGCATATTTGGCAATAGTTTTGCTGTTTGATAGTGAATGAGGCATGAATACAGACTATCTCTGTCCTAGTCGCTCCATTACCCCCTCTCTTTCTGTCTCCTAATATATCCCCCCAAGGAGTGTTGGCTCAACAACCAATATAAGTACATAAAAAATGATGTTTAACACCTGATAGAGACAAAAAAGTTATTCAACTCTCTTAACCTGTAGTCTCGCCAGATTTTCCAAAGGCAACTAGCAGATAACAACCAAAGTGCAAATAATGACTTATTGAACTACACACTGGGGACATGGGAAACATAGTGACCAATGTTAGCACAACTGCACATTTTGTGCAAACATTTTACACTATGTCTGATACAGAATCAGCAGAAAGCTAGGTCTATTTATTGAATGTAGGGTTCAAGATTGGAGCTTTGCATGAAAAGTTATGAGCATTGCAATTGATGCAAAACATAAAATAAAATATATAGACTGATTATTTTTTATTCTTTCTATTCTGATGCTGTAGAAAAATCTATTAAATGAATGCAATGAAGATGTAACCTAATTATGGCAGCAGAAATAAATAATCCTAATGCAACCTATTAAATGTGCCTAGTCAAAACAAGATGGGTTGAGTCAGAATAATTCAGCTCTCCACACAGACATACATACACAGGTATGCACACACAAACACAAACACTCACACACACACCTGACAAGTCTAGGAAGCATTTTTCGCTGAGCAGAGAGACGAAACACGCTGGAGAATGGAGGCGGAGGGGCATTAATCTTTAATTCGTCTCCTGAATAAAAAATTAAAGTTTAATGCTTTACTGCAAATACTAGAAAGGTAATTTCAGCATCACCATTTAACCTGCAGGATGGATGATGCTCATTCAGACAGAGTGCTTATCACAACATAACTACAAAGAACAATGTATGACCCTGCTGAGGTTGAGTAAATTCAAGTATTGTCTCATATCTGAATGATCAGCGTTTCACTGGTTGACCATCCAGCTGTATGCAGTGAGAGCCTGTTTCTATTTATCTCTATCAATCTCTCATGCAGGTAAATTACAATCCAGTCAAATTAAATGGTAAACTATAATTGATTGCCAGTCGCAATATTTTTCCTAATTCATTAAAGTTTAAATAGGAAAAATATGTGCCCCTCATGAATCAATAAATGGTTATTCAGAATCCTTCCAGAGGACATGAGCATTTCATGTCTGATTTTCTTTTCACCATTTCATAAAGAGACAGGGTTAGTACTGGAACCAGATTTGTACAAATTTTGTCTGCCTCAAATGTGAGCCTTCGTCTAAATGCTAATACCCATGCCTATTTTTCATGACGCCTAAGAATACTTCACATCTCATACCATTGTTAGAAAGTTTCCTTCATCCTTTTCTTCAGACATATTTCACAGCCTGCATGTATCAACTTGTGATGAATCCGAGTCCCGACCCTAAAGCAAGCAGTACCTCGCTGCCGTGGATGTGATTTAGTCTGGCACATATTCAGGTCTCCTCGTCCTCCCTTGTGTAATAAGGGAGAGCCCTGCGGCAGCCCCTAGGCCGGATCTGAGGCTGCCTCCCTCACATTCAGAAATGCTACAGCTCAGCATGGCCAACCAAGCTGTAGAGCTGAGATGTGTAAAACTGGCACTTAATCACCCAGATAATATTATAGTGAAAACTTCTGTGGCGCAGAGATAAATGCTGAAGACAGGTTTAAAGTACATAACTCCACTTTTACAGTTTTTTTCGATTGCTTTGACTCAATTTGCACAACAGATTTTCAATGTGCCAAACTCACTTTCAAATTTTATACTCTAAGACACTACATCCTATGCTGACATAAAAGTGCAAAACTCTAAATCATCTGCTCCATCCTCAGAGTACAGCCACCTAATCTAAACTAACCTAAACTTCTTTAAGAGTTTTGCACATTGAAACTCTGTTGTGCAAATTGAGTCAAAGCAATCGAAAAAAACTGTAACACAGAATGCTATACTGCTCATTTTGGGTTCAAAATCTAATAAAGCATGCAAAATAAAAATACCGGTGTCAAATGAGAGAATATTATATGTAAAAGTTTATCATAGCACCAGAACATTGGATATGTTCATTGTTGAAGTTTAATTATTGGTGCATTTTCAAATACAATGGCCATTATCAAATAATGCGGTCAAACAGTAAATAATTGTCATCAAAAAAGATTATGCAAGGGTCATTTCCTCATAAGGACTTCAAATGAAGTACAGCAACATCCCCTGTGATCCCCTGTGATAGACTGCAGTATATATATATATATATATAGCTTGTGTTTTTATGGAAGACAAACAAAATATTAGATTATAGTAGATTACTGTATATGAAAGAAATCATACAGTAATGCAGTAAACTCAACTGAATTTTACAGTAAAAACAAAAACAACAGTTACAGTAACATAAAACTTTACAGTAAAAAAAAAAAAAAAAAAATGCATTTCAGTGCTTCAGCAGCATTTTCCCTCTCTGCTGCATTTGGCCACAGAATTTCATGTACGTGGCATCTGATATCTTCATTTGCAAGGCAGCATTGGTAAAATCTTCTTCTTAGACCTTTGTTTACAACATGGTGGGTCAACAGTGGGTCTAATTTAATTTGACACAACTGCATGTGACCCCGTCGATGACCCCATCGACGACCCTATCCTTCATTGACTGCTCCATGTTGTCAGAAACTGCCATTCAGGTTTCTAAGCAGCCTTTTATGTTTTGGTGAAGAGATTATCAATTGTGTTGCAATGCTACTCATCTGGGCAAGGTTGCTGGAAGTAATGAGACATGACTACAAACGCCTGTTGAATTGTTTCAGTGATCTGTGTTTGTAGTAATAAGGATTTGAACATTGTTGTAATGTTAGGTGGCTGTACTCTGAAGATGGAGCATATGTTTTAGAGTTTTGCACTTTGTATGTCAGCATAGGATGTAGTGTCTTAGAGTATGAATTTTGAAAGTCAGTTTGGCACTTTGCATTTTGAGTTTTGTACATTGAAATTCTGCTGTGCAAAATGAGTCAAAGCAATCGTAAAAAACTGTAATAGTACAGAGCAAAAATGGTAGAAAATCAATGACTTTGAGCCTCAACTCATTAAGAGATCTTTACTCACAACCAAAATGTGAAAATCGACTTGTATTGAAATGTACTACGGGCTGAGACGATGGGAAACCAATGCTAGTAGCCAATAACGGCACATATTTTTACTCTGTTTGGCACTGAATCAGCAGAAAGCCAGGCGTAGGATTTATTGGATGCACTTTGGAAGGTGGGAGCTTTGTGTAAAAGGCCACGCACTTTTTAGTTGCTGCTATACTGAAGAAATAAATTCTATTGGCTGTTTGTATGTGCTCAGGCTCAGGTTGATAAGATTGGCTTGAGGTTAAATCCTCAATGGCTGGCGCATCGAGATGGCATTCATCATATGAATACATGTGCCCATATGGTTTCTCCATATGGTGCAGCTATAGCTCATGGTAACCAGTAAATGGAAAGCAAAGGCTTGGTCCATTAAAGAGGCTAGCCTCTGAAAGATTGCAAGATAGGTGCAAGATTTATAATACCACAGAGAGAGAGAGACAGAGCGAGAGAGAGAATATTGAATCTGTTTTATAGCTCTGCCACTCATATAAAGTGAAAGGGGGTGGATATTCCTCCTCTGCTGCTCCCCAATCACCATATACCATATTCCCACTGTCATATTTGCAGCTTCAGCTGTAGAGGATTATCTCCCTCTGCAGAGAGTGCTGTAACATGAAATAGGAGTGCAGGAATAAGAACATGTATTCCCTTTAATTGATTTTCCTCTCCTGTGCCTGTATGTGTTTGGAAGATATGTATGTGAGTGGGAGGTGCATAAGAAGTTCTGTTCCGGCCGGGATTGCTGAACTATAAAACGGATTTATTACTAACTTTTTTTTTTTAACTATGTAGCTCAAAGAAAGAATGAGGCCAGGTAGAGCTTGGGTTACAATTAAGCTGACGGATAAGCTTCGTCATGACTTCCGCTACCGGTGATTACTGTGTAGATGCTACACTTTGGAAGAAGGTTTGTATTCTCTCGCCTTGCTCCACATCCTCTTGTTCCAATCGACCTCAGTCGTTCTCAAATGGATCACTACTGCCCTCTGGTGGTAGAGGTACACTGGGCCTTGTGCGCTATGCGAGGTGAAATTGGAGGTGCTCGGGAATTGGTTTTCCAGATGTTTCATTGAATTATTCAGAGCTCCACGTCCCGAGTACTTCTGTCCATCCACCCATGTCTCCCCGATAAGAAGGAATAAGCTTTACATCATTTCCAAGGTAGCTGTCCGTGTTAAAGGAATGAAGGAATCACTGTGAATTCTTGATGCATTCCTATATTGCTATAGGCCTACAGCCGTATTAGCCATATAGACCAACCTCGCTTGAAACCATCTCCTAAAGCAATGGTTTTTAAAGTGGGGTCCGGGGAACCCCAGGGGTCCTTAAGGGGGTCTCAGTGGGTCCCCAGCGAAACGACGAGTAGTTTATTCTCACTCTAATTTAATTAAATAGAAATGGATCCAATTAGAGGATGTTTAATAATGACTAACACAATAACTAACACTCTCACCACTGTTATCTCCCCATGCAGCCTGTAGACAGTTGTACAATCCGATACTAAATCAAACTAAACATCATCTCATATGGGGACAAACTGATCTATGGGTGATGGGATCCGTGGTGTAATGCTCGCTGTTCGTGACATGATAATGTTTAAGAACCACTATCGTAAAGAAGCTATGACTTTAATAGACAGTGCCCACGATGTTGTGGCCATGAATGCATATAGGCGCAGAAAAATATTTTCACACTTACAGAAAACGCATGCGCGTAGAGGAAACCAACTGGTTTGTGTCAAGTCGAAGCAGACGGATGCGATCGAGCCAGAAATCATCTGTATTCTGGCATTCATGGTGACACAGTGAGTAAACATTTGCAGCCGATGTGATTTTTGAAATAGTGTAGGCCACTCGTGATGCTTCAACCCCCATCTGCGCATCTTGGGAAAATGGGGCGCAATAGGATGCAATTAGACTGGAACATCTTTATTTGGCTCTTCCAGCAACCAGAAATGTTGCTTCTTAAAACAATTCAACCATATTGTGATCTGCTAAATGTCGGTATCCATTTGGCTCTGAGGAAACAAATCCATATTATATTTGTAGATCTAGTAGGTGTGCTTCTGCCTTGAAAGAAAAAAAAACCTCTGATTATATTAGAAATGATCAGCTTTTTGGACGGCTAATTTCATTATGTCCGTATGATTTACAGGCCGTAAGAGCTAAATACTTTGCTTGTGTTTCTTAACCCGACTGTCGTGCTGCGTGTATCCTCCTGAGGATGCGCTTGATGGATGCGATTGCGGCGGTCCACGAGTAACGCCTTGTCCGTATCATTACCGCTCATCCCCCCATGATCCAACAAACCGGTAGGCTATTTGCCATTAACTCCACTGGCTATTTTCTTTGATATATCTTATTGCATGGCGCCTTCTTTCTTCACAAATGACGCTGGTAAAGAATTGCGATGCACAGAAGTTGACCGCACGCCTCATAATGAAGTGTGCATTCCGCAAGAGGAGATATATCGTTTCAAATATTTAGACTTGGCAAACGTGTAATCAAATTTCACTATGAATTCCAGCCATAAGTAGGATTCATCTACAGTCATTCCATTCGTCAATCAACTTTGATTAATTTCCCCCTACTGTGCATGCCTCCTGCTGGGAAGAACCATTACACCTGCAATGATGCCCTGCCAGACCTTTCATTTTTTTTTATCTCATTTGAATCAACTTTACTATTTCTTGAACTGTAATAAGCTCCAGTGTACACCTCCTCCCCAGCTCTCACTATGTTATTCTGTGTTCTTTTGCAGTCCATGGGCTCAGAGCGGGTGGAGATGCGTAAGAGACAGATGCAGATTCATCAGGAAGCAGCTGCCAGTGTCCTCCAAGCACGCCACAGAATGGGCAACACTCCCACCAACGCCTCAAACGCCTGCTGTTTCTGCTGGTGCTGCTGCTGTAGCTGTTCCTGGTAAGACCCCCCATACTGGCCCTCACTGCTATACCCACACCCAGGGCCGTAGCTAGGAATGATGGGTCCTATGCACAGGAGGTGACTCTGGGCCCCCTCGTCACTTTCCTCTGGTCCCCACACCACCCTTAATCCATCTATGATAAATAGTTACGGATACCCTTCTACAATTTAAACACACGACCACACATTCATTTAGTGATCAATTATCGGACACGTCCCTGATTGAAATTATAGGTTTTAGTTACCCTGATAGTGTTAACCGGCTGTCATGACCAAACTTTCACCACTAGTCCCCTGTTTAAAATCTGACTAAGGAGGACAGTTTTGTTTTAGTCTACCAATAAACAAAGCCACATTGTATTCTTGCTTGTTCCGGTTTGTCTCACATAACATGTTGTCATTTATTTATTTTAAGTTTTATTTGTTTGCAGTATTGTAGATTTCATCCATTTTCAAAACAATTACAGTGTGAAATAAAAGTATAAAATAATTAGAAAGATACACTTGAGGGACACAAAAGGCATTTTAGACCAGACACATTCAGGGCCCTTCCTCTTTTACCTTGGGGGGGTAGTCAGTACGCCTACCACCCCCACCTGCCACCCCGTCATCCCAGAAAAACAGATCCACAGTGGTCCTGCCGCCCACACTCTGTCTCATTGGATGGCGCCCTCGGGGATGGTAATCTGTTTTGGAATTATCAACCATTTACCTGTGCTTCCTCCTCCTCCCGGGTGGCCGGTCTCTAAGGACAGCCAACCTGTTGTGTGCAGAATACGGCCACGTTAATTCACTCCGTTGGGGACGAGTAGAACTTCTGTCTCCACATCTATCTCAATTGTATTTCATTGTCGCACAGCTACAGCGGCCACATTCCCAGATGGGACAGTTCACCGCGGACCCTCACCTGGTTCCAATTAGTTTACAGGCGCTGCTACACCAGGTGTTGAGAACATTTTAATTACATGCAGCCGATCCCCACAGGATGACCCGGACCAGTGACGCATTGTACTGTTTACACACAAACTCCCTGTGGACCACCCAGATCCAGGTGTTCTGTTATTTCAAACAACACACCTTGCAGCAATTGTTTCCTTCCATAATATAGAATATCAGTATGTCGGAATTATTTAGGCAGTTTCTGTTGTAGTTGATATGAAATGTGAGTGCTACATAACAAAATATGTAATGTGTTTCATTTGGATTTGTGATGAAGACAAGATGCACTATATGGCCTGATTACACGTTACACTTTAAAAGGTTGTTGAAAATGATTTGTCGTTTATCATTTCCTCAGTTTGACTGTTAGGAGTGAAGATGAGACGATTCAGAGGACGACTTACGAAAGGAGGACAGAGGGAACCACGAATTGTGAGGACAGGTAATGGCTGGGACACTGTGGCCAGAGACCAATCCTTTCATAAAGGTGGGGTAGTATTGAGAAGAATCAGTAACACTATACCAATACATGCGCTAAAGTCTATAGTTCTCTCTTTAAGCCTCAAGCCTACCCTGGAAGATGCACACTCCTGGACCACATCATTTGAGAAGGTAATGAAGAGCGCGGCCGGGCGAAGCTGCTTCAGGCAGTTCCTGCGGACAGAGTTCAGCGAGGAGAACATGATGTTCTGGCTGGCCTGCGAGGAGCTCAAAAAGGAGACCAACAAGACTGTGGTGGAAGAGAAAGTTCGTCAAATATACGAGGACTTCATCTCAATCCTTTCCCCTAAAGAGGTGAGGTGATCGGTTACACTCAGGGGGGTCTGTGTCTCATTACGTGTTTCTAATGGACCGTTTTACCTGCTTGTCTTCTCCAGGTCAGCCTGGACTCGCGTGTTCGGGACGTGATTAACCGCAACATGCTGGAGGCGACCTCGCACACGTTCGACGACGCTCAGCAGCAGATCTACACGCTGATGCAGAGAGACTCATACCCGCGCTACATGAACTCAACGGCGTATACGGATCTACTGAAGAGCCTGGAAGAGCCTCCCCCAGAGCCATAGACTATCTCTCACCATACATTTAGCTTTTAAAAATGGCGCATGCGTCCCACCCGAAAGGAATCGTTTTGTTCCTGTTGGAGTAACTATTTAGGGAATGACAGGAAAATGAACAGTACTTAAAAACAGTCTGCACCAAGCTGCAATTACTGTTTATTTACCCATTATTAGCTTACCAAAATCCTTGGAGCAAACAAGAACAAATGTTAGTTCCAGCATCAGTTACTTGTTCAAAAATATATATCTCTATTTTTATATATTCCCTAGCGCTTGACATTGCACTTTTCTACCTTGTGTTATGAGAGAACGCATGTATCTGTGAGCACTGCATTTGTGTCTAGATATTCTGTCAGCCTTAATGCATATCCAGTTCTTGTATGAAATAGTAGGTATTTAATAATTATTTAATAAGTTAAGAAGAAGGGAAGTGCCTTGGAATAAGATCTTTTACACTAAACACCTTCGGTCTGGTCTGAACGGTGCAACAATGACTTCACATGTCGGTGCTCTTCTCAAAGACTTTTTACAACTGATGAGACGATACCTGAAAACAGATCCTGCCTGTGTGTTTAAATACTGTGATATGAGTCATAATATTTAATTTACAAAAAAACAGGGATAAAAAAAAGGAATAATACATGACCATGACCACTGACTATTTGTGACTTTCCAATGACTTTGTGTGAAATAGGTATTTCGATTAAATAAAGCACAGTCGTACGTTGTATCTGTTTTGCTGTTGCGTTTCATGAAAATTCACAGAATAATCTATTCTTTCCTATAGTGCCATACATGGACTGCATATCAAGCAGGTTTTTATATTATAGTTAATGTGACTTTTGCATCTGTGCTTTGTTTGCAACTATTTTGATTTATATAACTGCTGATATATCCTAGTGAGACAGCATGAATAAAAAATAAAAAAACATAATTAACAACAGGCCATTTATTGTGAGATATTAAGTATTAAACCATAAAGTGTAGCCCTAGTTAGTCCAATACACAATATTCCTGCAAGAAATGGCTTTTCTCAATAGCAAACAGCTATACAATCAAGAGTGGCAACTAATGTTCCTGTAGTAACACTGAGGATTGTGTGTGGCTCCGGGCCAGGATACCGTTTCGGTCAAGCCTCCTCTGGGCTAAGATCTAGCCCCAGTCCTGTCTGGCTCTATGAGTAGCAGCGGGGGGGTTATTGAGTCAAGTGAGTCAGTGGCTCCACCGGTCCCTGGAGCGTCACTGGAGTCAAGCTCATAGGACATCGGTGGTGCTGTGCTGGTGTGCAGCCACTTACAAGTTCATTCGTCACGGATGGCAGGAAGGTGCTTTTCTAGGAACCGTTTGACATCCACCATTTCCTGCGGGATGTAAGGCAGAGGTACTGAAGCAGAGATAGCACAGAACAACAGATCAGTGGAGATCCAATGCTAGGAGTTGTATCACACCATCAAGTGGAAAGGTTTCCCCCACACACTGACCTCTGGGCAGGCGCTATGAGGTAGTCCCCGATAGGTCTTGAAGGAGACGTTGGCTGGATTGATGAGGCATTTCATCTTCTCTACTGTCTGGCTGCCAAATACGAAGGGGACCAGGGGGTCGGCGTCGCCATGGCACTGCAGGACATGCATGTCCTTGTTAGGACTGTTGGCAGAGGCCTGAGAATAGAAAAGGATTAGGATTACTATTATTAGCAGATTATAATAGATTACGATTTGATCAAGGGATTTGCCTCAACCTTATTTAAAGGAATAGTTCCCCCCAAATTGAAAATCCAGTCATTATCTATCCACCCCCATGTTAATTTAAACTCCACTGAAGTTCATAGGGCCATCAAACACACAGCGAGTTAGCCGCTATGAGTCCATCTCAGCCTTCTCCCAAACTTTTCAAGTTAATGGGGCCATCTTTTTATAGCTCACCAAAAAAAAAAAAAGCAGAAAACGTCCATCAAACCTCTCCAAACAGCTTGTGCAGCATAATTCAAGTGTTTGTAGTCAAAGAGATGCACCATGCATCCAAAAGTCCAGTATTCACTTGCACACCCTAGCTATAGGACGATGGGGTAAATATTGGACTTTTGGAGCCTCAGTGCAATCGTTCAGCTACAAAACACTTTGATTACGCTGCACAAGCTGTTTGGAACTTGAACTTTTAATAGTTCGGGAGAAGGCTGACATGGAACCACAACTCACTGTGTGTTTGGTGGTCCTATGAACTTGAATATCGACTGTGATGGGTGAGAGTAGATAATGACTGGATGCAGCGCAGCCACATAACAGGCTGCTTCATTCCCTCTTACCTGAGGGAAGGACTTCCGGAGAGGAAGCCAGCAGCTCAGTGCTACCACTCCAGCCAGCTTCTGCTGAGTTGTCAGAGCAGTGTAGAGAGACAATGCCCCACCCTGGAAAAACAAGCAAACGCTTAACACTAATAAGCCCCTTGGTGATTTTAAATATATTAAACTATTTTGAGGACTGGTAGTTAAAATCTCCTTTATAGATGTAAAGGTAAATCACAAAAAAAGGTCAGTGTTACGTAACGCCTCATTTGCGTGCCATTCTTTACCTGTGAAAATCCACCGAGCATAATTCTGTGGGAAGGTATTCCATTCTTCACCTCTTGGTCTATCAAGGCTTTAACTGTGGAGAAGGTGGTCGCTCTCTGTCAAATCTGAGTCACAGTTAAACAAGCTCCTGCACAACGGAAAAGAAGCTACACATTCATGAGGACAGAACGCTACAGTGTATTTCAAATCAATCTTACAGACGTACTGTTCTCTGAAGCTCGTTTAATACCAGACTCATCTTCATCTGCCTCTGGGCTCAACCCATAGATATCAAACCTATGCATTAGAAAACAAGTGTGAGGCCAGAAGTGCATGCGACAACCCCACCACCTATTCAAAGATTAGACTCATAAGATTCTTACCAAGAAGGCATGGACATCCTCATGTTCAAGGAAACAGGCATGGTTGGACTGTGCAAGTTAAGGAAGGAAATTAATATTATCACAATTTGGCAGCACAAAATGAGATAAACTTGCAATGATTGTAGAAATAAAGTAAAAATCATAGGAGTTGGTGAAGACTTACGCATGTGGACAGATGTATTTCACATGTGGCATTCTGATGCCTGCAAAAGCCTCTGCCCAGCCATGACTATCATGAACAAAATTAAACCAGTTTATTACAGAAAATGGTCATACTTCTTTAATGAAAGTAGTAATTCTGCACCAGAGGAAAAAACAATGTTTCACATACCCAGTGTCGCCCAGGCCATGGAGAAATATCACCTGGATAAAAAAACAAAAATACATCATTGGTGACAGGTACAGACTAGTACATATCAGAATGTGGTAGGAAAAACTGTTATCTAGATATTAGTCATTGTAAATAACAACAGATTTAGGCCCAAGTTTACAGCCTGGGCCGGATCACCAACATGCAAAATCAACTGTGGCGGCTGGATTAGTCGAACTCACCGCTGCAGTGGCTTTCCGAGCAGCAGGCACAATGGCAGGTAAAGGCGCTGACATGTTATTGCCGCACATACAGCGCTGTTACTAACGTTATCCTGACACAAATTGTCAATTAGTATCGCCCTTGGTCTGACTCTGCTTGTCAGACAGCTGCCATTCAAACGAGCCGGGACGTCAGGGAGTCTCCACCTCGTGGCAGCTGGCTACGGTTATCGCTATGTCTTTTTGGAAGTTGAATTTTGTAGGTAGTAACACCGTTTAGTTACACGGGATCACACTAGCTCGCAACCGTGCTCACTACGAGAATGAACCACTTCGTAATCCCGCCCTCTCCGCTACGTGATTGGCTTCCATGCTGGTTCCTTCATAAATGCAAAGCACACATTGGTTTATTGAAATGTCAACGACGTTGGTTTACTGACAGTCAAATCTCCTTCACTGACAGCAAAACATACTAATAATAGTAAAATGAGATTAATGATGACGATAAGTAACTATTTTAATTTGGTAACTAAGTCTAATATATGTATTAAACGTGTAACCTCTTACCTCCTGACCTTTGACAGCAACACATATTCCCGATCGTCAGTAACCGTTTGAATGTGCGCAGCATATAGGGCGCTTACTCATATTTGAATGGGGAGAGGGTAGAGTCGTATTCCTGATTTGCGCTGTGTTGATTTAATGTCTGCACTGTTCAATTTGGTGGTATGAATATCTGAGAGCTACTATTTTTTTTTACTCGATATCTCTATTTTAGTCCTGGAATAATCAAATGCTTAAATTGCGCCCTCTTCTACCAATACAACTTTAATCGAGTTATTTTGTTTGTTTTAATGGCTTGAGAACTCATATATTAGTGACGTTCTCGGTCCAAATTTGTAATCATCATTAAAATGTGTCATCAAACAACAGTTGACGCATCGTTTACATAAGCGTGCATTTATTTTGAAAGTACCACTGATCCAAACACGACGTATATCCGCTCATATCCGTCACGTGACTTATGTGTCCTTGATTTGTTTAGCTTTGACATGTGAGCAGTAGAAACATGTCTTTGACCAAGAAACCTGGTGGAAAAGCCTTAGATATTTTGCAGAATCTGCCTCGCATAACCTTAGCGAACTTGCGGCCTGAACCAGGGGCGAAAAAGGCAGTAAGTTATTATTTTACATCTCCTTTCAGTAGTAGCAGCATAGTGTCTGGATAAAGTTAGCCATCCCCGGCTAATTATCCAGTGCTACACAGTGGAGTCCTATGCTAACCCTCTCTCGTTTCTTTAAATTGCGATATGACTTCTCATAGCAGCACATTCAGGCTTTCTCATTTTTTTGTAGGATAAACGGCGAGGCAGAGGTCAACATGGTGGGAACAGAAGTGGCCGGGGACATAAAGGAGAACGACAGAGAGGCAACCGTCCTCGTCTGGGATTTGAGGGTGGTCAGACTCCGTTCTATCTTGCCATCCCAAAATATGGTTACAATGAAGGACACAGGTAAAATCAGACCCTCTGTTGACTTGGGTTTCCTGTCATTAAAACCACCAATGAACGTTGTGTATTCTCAGGCGGTCAAGTTCAAACGTGTCTGTCATAAGCATAACCCACATAGATAATGGATTCCCACTGCTTGCGGAAGGCATCACGTTTTACATGGTTACCTATAGCCTGCCATTAGAAAGGAGGCACGTTTTAAATATTTACCCATATTTATATCTTTAATTTATCCATAGTTACATGACAGCCCTCTGTGATATAGTAATTTAGACACACAGCCCCATCTAGTGGTCAAAAACATAAATTCAGCTGTGTGCTTATAACTGAATGAGCCACCAGACATGGATCAGTGTCTGAGACTTGGGAGTGATGATGTGTACTGTATTAATTCTTTGGTTTTGCACGGATGAGGGATAATTGGCTTTGCATCACATTTGTGTTGTGTTGCATATTGCTAAGCACTGCCACAGTATTCTGGCACACTGGCAGAAATTATTATTATGATCTGAATCATGAATGTGTATTTCTGCTCTTCCTCAGTCACCGTGCTCAGTACCAGCCATTGTCTCTGAAACGGCTTCAGTACCTGATTGATCTAGGACGGGTTGATCCTACTCAGCCCATTGACTTGACACAGCTTGTCAATGCCAGGGGAGTGACAATTCAGCCTCAGAAGAGGGACTTTGGAGTACAGCTTGTTGATGAGGTGATTACTGATCAAAGCTTGTGTGTAGTTGATTATGGCACCTTTTACACCTATCACCAGTGATGGGGGGGCTACTGTCCCAGGGTCAGTGGAAAAAATTAATTGGCCTTCCTAAACTTGATCA
Source organism: Hoplostethus atlanticus (assembly GCA_034670405.1). Classification (NCBI taxonomy): domain Eukaryota; kingdom Metazoa; phylum Chordata; class Actinopteri; order Trachichthyiformes; family Trachichthyidae; genus Hoplostethus; species Hoplostethus atlanticus. The sequence goes on from JAXDDX010000060.1 coordinate 2,141,925, forward strand.
GATGCTGGCCTGAACAGCCTCTCTAGTATCTTCCCCTAAAATATTTATCAAATGGGAACTCAAATTTAGAAACACATTAGCAAGTTATAGTGTAATCCCAGTTGTCTTATTTTCTTCTTTTGTATTCAGAAGGAGACCAAATTATTTTCTGGTAGCAAAATGTTTTACTCCAAAATCCAATGGACTGGGAGTTTCCTCCTGTTACATGTTTGATGTTAGAGGGACTGATTTCCACTTTTGGTGAGCTGGGAAAACAACATCCTGAAATCAGACACCCTCCAACAAATGCCCTTAATGTTGCCTGAAATTAATGAAGTTTAAGCCTTTGAAGAAAATACAGTGTTGTGCTATTTTTATCAATATATTTATATATGTTACTGCAATGGAAAGTTGTCGTTCTAGCAACAAATATTTGGATTTTGTGAGGGAAAGACACATTTTATTTCAGTGTGGACACTGGAGGTGTATTTTTAATCCTATGTGTAAATAAATGCAGGTGTGTCGTATCGGATCAACACAAGACTGATTTTAATGCAGGGTGTAAAGGAGCCCTAAATTGTTGAGTTTTAAACCAGGCCTGGAAGATGCATAACCAGTTCAGAGGTCTTGCAGCATCTTGTGCCAGTAGGTGGCACCACATCACAATGTTGTTGTTATTCTTACACACCGATCAAGATGTTGTTTTTGACTCCTGTTTGAGGAGTCGCCCCGCTCTGCCAGAAGTTTACCTTTCATTTGTTTGTTCTGTGCCAGGGTGCTGACATTTTTGCTGCAAAAATCAACATTGAGGTTCAGAGAGCAACTGAAGCAACCATTGCTGCTATTGAGAGAAATGGAGGGATCGTCACAACAAGTTTCTACGATCCCATAAGTCTTGGTAATGAATGAATGCCAGTCTCATGCAGTCCATACTTTTCTATACAATTACACCATCTTATCGTGTTGTCATCTCGGGTCGTTGCGATATAAGCTGATAAGTGTTTGTAATTAAACATATTCTCACTTTTCCAGCAATTGTCATCAAGCCTGTGCCATTCTTCCTACGTGGGCAGCCTATTCCAAAGAGAATGTTACCAGGGGAAGATATGGTCCCATATTACACAGATGCTGAAAATCGGGGATACCTGGCAGACCCAGAGAAGATTCAGCAAGCCCGCCTAGCCCTGGCACAGAAGTATGGATATATTCTGCCAGACATTTCAAAGGATGAACTGTATCGCATGCTCTCCATGAGGAAGGACGTTCGACAGATCTTCTTTGGCCTTTCACCGGGCTGGGTTGTAAACATGCCAGAAAAGAAGATCCTGAAACCCACTGATGAGAAACTGCTTAAATACTACAGTTCTTAAACGTTGTTAGGAAAATGTTTATGTACATTATCTCATGGCAAATATCAGGAAATATCAGTGTTGCATACTGACTGCTTTGAAGTGTGAAATTGTGTTTTTATTCTTTGTCATGTTTCAGTTTTCTATAAATGAAAATGTGGGAAAATAGTTGTTTTGGGCACAATGGGCAGTTAAGTACGGACATTAAACTACATCTTGACGACTTCATTTTCAAATACACTGGTGCAATTATGTGTCCAGATTTGATGACTTTTTGGTTTGATAACACTTCTAAGGGGTGCATTTCTACTCATAACATGCTTAAACACACTTTTACCGCACATTCATGAATGATTCATTGGTTTTGAGCTCCCCTCTGATGTCAAAGCATAAATGGGCTGTGCGACATGATGGAAGGAACGTGAACTGTAACAGGTGAGGGGGAAATAAGGAAAATAAGATAACTCAAAGAATGAAAACAGGAAACAGATGCCTGATGATGTGTGTTACATGTGAAATGGGTTGCCTCGGCCGAGAAGGGGAGTTTGACATTAGTCATAGGCAGCTGTATCCTGGCCTGGACGTTCAAACGACCCCCCCCCATCCCTCCACTTTGGAATACAATCAGAAGCGTACACGTTGCCCAGTTATGCTTCAGAGACATGATCAGTATGGACTTGAACGTGAAGATCGTCAATGCTCTTGCGTAACAACTGCAACAACATTTCCACCATACCTGTTGTCTAGTATATCTCACATTCCTAAAATTCCCACTCGCACTAGGTGAAAATATTTTTGGTCATTTGTTTTGTCCACAGTGCCTACTTTTAAAATAGAGGCAATATCTGAACAGGCTCTTACGGTAGGATCTCGCTGGCTTGAGTTTTGAGCTATTAAGATCAACCCTGGCCCGGCAATTTACAAACTACCAGAATAAACCTCATTGCCTTTGGAGGGACTTAGATAACGGTTCCCTCATATTTTAACTCTCCATTACTCTCATGTTTATTTTTTGAAGTCAAAAAGGCACTCTCGCTATAAATAACTTGGTATTTTACGCAGATATTGTCTTAAGGGATGTTGCCATAGAATTTGTGCTGGTATAAAAACACTTTATCAAAGGAAGCATATGTTTGTGTGTGTGTGTGCAAGACTACCAGCATTGTGTTTCTCTACAAGTCCCCACTGCCGTATTCCTGGTAGGTAGTTCTCAATTATCCTGTGATTAAAAAGATTTGATATACTTTCTGCAGCAAATTCAAACACTTAATACATAAATACAAATAATTGTCAAACTTTTGCATTCATGAATAGAACTTCAAAGTGGTTGGGGTGAATCTACTGTATTTTAGTAGAGCCATGATGCAAAGGTTACAGTTGGGGTCTACGGTGACTTTTTGCTCGGCAAGGAGGTGTGGTTCCCGAGAGTACTTTCCTGAATCTCAAGTAGCCAATAATAAACTACGCCAGTAGTGGATACATACACAGCCAGCCCTGTCAGGAAAACCAGCCCAAATCCTTACAGCATAATACTTTAAATAAATCACGCCACAGGAAAGAAACAGCACAATCATTGTTTATGGCAGAACCACAGTGCTTATCTTCAAAGCAGCAGATCCTTTTGAATTTGTATCAGGTCTCAGACAAGCATAAGAGCAAGAATGAGCTAAAAGTTTGGAGAGAGGGACATCTCAAAACCCAAGACTGTAGTACACCAACCCAACTGTGTAGCAAGTAAGTAATGGATACGTGGAATAAAGTACTTTCTCTATCAGTCGAAGTTAGGAAAACCTCTTTTCTTTTAGTCTTTCACTTAGACTAAAACGATTTGTGTTCATCAGACAAGCATTTTATCACGGATTGCGCTCCAAATAATCTAATGTCTGAGTCTAACCAGTTCACACTATCTAATTAAACGTTCTAACATTGTCGTTGCTGGAGTTGGCAGATTGCTGTGGTTATCTGCTGTCTCTGAGTGAGCCGTTTAGGACAGACACAGATATCACAGTGTCTCACAGGTCTCAATCTAGTTCCAGTTAATAATTAGGGCTAATTACAGCTAAAGTGCAGGCCTCTCTGTCATCTGTCTGCCAAAGAGACGTGTGTTAGGGGTCTGGGTCAGACAGACAGATATACTGTAGGGGAAGGGGGGGATGTTGCCTTCATGACTGACAGAGCAACGCCGAGACAATTTGGGACCAAGACTGCAATAGGATGTAATGAATGGCCTGCTGTGGCAATAAGCCACCAGCAGCCAAAGCTCAGCTGTCTGGACAATACAAGACTCGGGAGACTTATTCAATTCTGCAGATAAGACCCTTATCAGCAGCTAGTGTAGAATACAATTCCTAATTTACAAAGAATAGAGCTGTTTTTCAGCATGAGCTTTGCCTCATCAGAGCGTCTCAGGGCTGAGCAGTTCTGTGATAAAAATGAATTACAACAATCCAGTGATTTTACAACTACATAACTGGAATAGTCCTTATTCATTACAATTGCACAATGTTAATCATTTATTGATTAAATAACGATCCAAAATGGATTTTAGAATGATGTAAGATAGTTCACAATTGACAAAAATATGGGAAGCAAAATGTCTCAAATACATCGATAAAATACAATCCAAATACATCAAATCCATCCTGCTGCTGCCATGCACAGTGTGCTACCTAGGCAGCGCGTTGTAAGGTGTGTTTGAAGTCTGGCTGAGCCTGGTGTGTTATCTGTGCTGAGAGGTGGGGGCGTATTGTGTTCTGCTAATGAGGCTACATTAAGCCTGTCTACTGCAGGGGGCATGTAATCCTCTCAGCTATCCTCACGTAGGGCCGGGCAGGGCACTGTTTACAGGGGAGCGTGGAGGCTAGCGCTCAGGGCCCGGACCGCACTCTACTGTCGAATGTGCTCAAACACGTGATTAGAAGTGGCTGGATGCTGGCGGGGGGGTTGTGTGTGTCTGTGTGTGGGGGGGGGGGGGGTCTGACCGCTGCATAGAATGGTGTCTGAGTCTTGACAGAGTATATCTTGATGCTAGCCTGCTGTGCCCATACAATACAATACAATGCAATACAGTCCTTGCTTTGAAAACATAGTCACCTGAGACAACAGTATATATCCACTTCACACCTTTATGAAACAATGCAGCTCTTTATGGATGAGCCACTGTAAGGAAAGTAAATGGGATGGCATTGAAGTGAAGCCAGATCAGAATACAGTGCTTCATTATCGAAAGGTCAAGACTCAGGCCCCTTGCTTTATACTCTCGAGTTCATTTTCTTCTTTCTCCTTTTTCTGTCTCTGGCTAAATGTCTCCAACGTTACACTGGTTGATATGAGTCAGCACAGCTCCAGGTCAGCAAATCCAACACGGCACCCTCAAAAAGCACAGCCTCTATAACTGTACAGCATAACACCAGTGATGGATATTACACTGTTTGTTACATTTTCACTGGCATAAAGCTGTCCACTAGTCCACCGCTAGAAATCAGCTCACCGTTGACAATGCATGGTTTTGACCAAGCAGATTCTGCTTCTAAAATCTGTCCCAGGTGATCCATCTCAATGACAAACCACCAACAAGTCCTGAATAGGTGTATACTGCACCAGACCAAGATAGGTAGAGACAGTGGGTCCAAATGTATTTTACAGAAACACAGAGATCGTCCATATATTTCCCAAGATCCAGGGCCTTTGTAAATCCGGTTAGTTGTCCCTTCACGAGGATTCCCTTGTACTAAGTCCTGTAGGTCCTGAGTGCAGAACTCCACCTGTGCCAGCTTGGCCATCCCTAATACAAAGTGAAGAAGAGGAGAGGAGTGTCCCATATATGAGTTCTGTCCAATACAATGAAACACTGTGATCAGAAAGCCACAGAGAACAATCCCCATTCACAGAGCATAGTGCCCATTCAACTGCAGCACTCTCCTTGTTTGGCCATGAAACAATACAAAGATACCATACTGTCATCTCTTCAGAGATTAGCAATTCACCTGAGAGCATAATGCCTCTTTTTTATTTTTTATCAATAACTACATTATAAACTCTCATAAAGAACGAAGGTAAAACTGCAATGCCTACTAAACTAAACTAACTAAACTAACTAAACTAATCTACTAAACCTACTAACTAATATCCTACAATACAACCTTCAAAGTCACACAGGCCTGTTTAATATGTAGCCGACTCAATTCACAGAAAGGTCAGTCGAAACTAACATTATTGTATTCACGCTGAGTCGTTCAAGCTAATTGATTAAATCCATTAGCGCTTTTCGCAATGCATTTGAGCGTGCGTTCTGTTTGACACCGCGGATGTGGATTCAACCTCTAATTCTAACAACCTGTGAAAAAAAGACACACCCCCCTCCACACACACACGCACACCCAACAACTAACAAACCAGGCAAGGTTGTTTGCCTTTGGATGGTAACTCTATTTCAAATATAGCCTGAAGGCCTGCCATTTTTTGCCCCAGATGTCGTGAAGCTTTAGACTGCCCGGTGAGATGAAACCCTGTGTGGCATCATGGTGATATTACCCTTCATTCCCCCGTGCTTTGCCATCCTGTCAGTTTCGGCCTTGAGTCCATACACGGAAACTTTTAAGTCTAACTTCTGAAGAGGAGCACCGTTTGAAGAAAATACCTTGTTGTTGACTTACCTGATGCCACAGTATTGATCCGTCTGTTTGATTAGTTCCATTATGTTTAACTGGACCTGAAACCCAGACTACCACGCCCTGACGACAATAATAATCACTATATCACTATATCACAATCACTATAATAATCCTATAATATTCATATAGAGGCGCGTGTAGTGAGTTTACAGTAATTTATGGTGGTTTGTTTTATATCTCGTATCATATCCCTGGGGGTACTTATAGTTTGCTATGATGTTTTTATAGTATCCTTGCAAAAAATATATTATAGGAAAATAATAAATAGTTAAATTCACAATGTCCGAAATGGATGAAGCTACCTTGGTTTGACTTGTGTATTAACACACTCTGCCCTTTAATACACAATATTAACAATATAAAGAGGCCGTATAAGTGACTCGTCTGCCGTAACAAAGGAGTGCAGGTGCAGGTATTAAGGCCAGTCCGTGTATTGTAGATCAGCATAATGGCATCTATTGTTTCTATAATGTTGCCATCATTGCCAAAGAAAGGGAAGATATTCAGATGTTCATTGAAACTTATAGGCGACGCCGGCACCTGTAATGGCATCCTAATATACTGAAGGAGTATGTGCGTGTGTGTGTGTGTGTGTGTGTGTGTGTGTGTGTGTGTGTGTGTGTGTGACAAGCCTGTAGAGTTTCTGGTCAATTGGACAGTTAATTCTGACTAACTATCTGTAATAACTAACTAGTAGACGAATATTCCTAATATTCCTGCAGGATCTTGTAGTGTGTCTGCGGTACCCAACAGTTAGTTTATAGTGATCTTGTCGTACTTCATTTCCTATGGTATCACTATAATATTCCAATAAGGACTTACTGTTTTTCTGTGATATTTGTAGCCGATTTTCTTATAAAAGTTATTAAAAGCTCACTATACAGGGTTGTATTTCCCTTACCTTTTATATCACGTTCCTTATTAATCGTATGATTCAAATAAGGAGCGCACTATTGCTCCACATGTGAATTATATAGGTTAAAAGAAGAAAACACCACGAACTGCCCGAACAACATCGATGCGCTTTGACATAGTTTCTGTAAGTCTGTAACTCCGCTGGAGAGATGCGACACCAAAAGGCTGATTTCAATACACTTGGCGTCTTTGATTTAGGGCAAAGGTCTGCTCTGGTGTTTCCTTCATTCTAGAAAATCAGTCTATTTGGGTGTAAGTTACTTCTGTTAATTTAAACGGATGGACGTGAATGTAAAGTAAATTTAGTTGTTGTTTTTTTTAGATTGTTTTTGATATCCTATAAGTGTAAAGGTGAACTCATCACGTCGAAATTGGAGATACAGGCCTATCTGTTTTTGTTGGGCAAATATTTGTGTGCGGTAATTGTGTAATAATGCCTTGATCATGTTTGTTTCAGTCCTGTAAAATGTACTTTGATAGAGACAGTGGATGGCCGATAAGAGCTGAGAGGCTTGGAATGTAATTAGTAACCAGCCCTGCCTCCTGAAAACTTTGATGTCCACCTATCAATACCCTGCCTTTCAGAAGCTATTGATTAAATTCCATTTATCTCAAATAGGAAAATCAAATTACAAAGTGGCCTAATAAGACGGAAAACAATTTCTTCTCAGATTAGACTATTAATCCCTTTTTAGGAACTATCAAACAAATGCCCTAATATACCCGTGAGAGGTTCATCAATCTAAAACGTCGTCAAAGTTCAAAGTTGTTCGAAACAATAACCAATGATCAAGTGAATAAAATAAGTAGGTGGGTAAACTATGACCTCCAGTCAGTGATCACCATAAGGCAAACAACCACAATTACATTTTCAGAAAGGCGTTACTTTATACCTTTCCCCCTTAGATAGACTACTAGGAGAGATTTATGTGTTAATAGTGGGTACACTTCTGAAAATTAAAAAGATGAATAAACTGACTTTAGATGGGTTATCCTCCTCTACATCCCCAATAATAACTAAATATTATGGCATAGCTTTATAACTTGGCATATATCTTAATCCAGAAATGAAGACGTAATAATTGTAAAGGTGATTATAGGCTTGAGAATTTCTTTCGGTTTTCCACAAACTGAAGTTTCGTGAGACCGTTGATTGGAGCATCAGATAGGACTATCACTGACCTGAGAAAACTTTTGGAATTCACACCTTAAATCCACTCCTACTCGCCTCCTATTGGTGGAGTGGGCGCATATAGCAGTCTCCATCATTGGGAGGATGACAGCGGCCTTCAGGAGAGCGACGCATCAAGCCCATCATCAATAACCATGCGTTTCAACTGCGCCCCTGCCACTTTGAAACTGTGCGCAAACAACGCAATGTTTGAAAACGAAGATTTGGGTGCGGCCGATGGAGAGCAGATGACCGAGCTGCGGTCCCCGAGTTCAGGGCCTTCCAGTCCGCTGTCGGTCAACTCGGACTCCAGCTGCTCCAGCCCCGAAGCCAAATCTACATCCACACAGCAGAGGGTCAGGAGGCCCCTGAACGCCTTCATCATCTGGACCAAGGAGGAGCGCAGACGCCTGGCGCAACTCAACCCGGACCTGGAGAATACAGACCTCAGCAAAATTCTTGGTAAGGATTTATTTTTAAACTTCCATTAAACGCTTTGAAATTGTATTTATTAGCCCAGTGGGTTCCAAAGTTGGGTCCGGGGACCCCCAGGGGTCCTTGAGGGGGGTCCAAGGGGTCCCCAGCAAAATGGCCTAATGGGGGATCTGTGATGTAAAAACGGTTAAATACCACTGCATTAGCCTATTAGCTATATATATATATATATATGCCTACAGTAAGGTTATTAAGGTTTACTTTTTTGTTTAACCGTTGAATATACAGATGACTAATATCACTGTGTTCCTGCAGGTAAGACCTGGAAGGCAATGCCACTGGCTGAGAAGCGTCCATACATGCAAGAAGCTGAGCGTCTGAGGGTGCAACACACCATTGACTATCCAAACTACAAGTACAGGCCCCGCAGGAGGAAGCAGGTAAAGAAGGGCTCCAAGCCACAGTCTGCCGAGGCCCCTGCCCCTCTCTCCTCACTCTGCAGCAAGGGCTTCACCGTGCCGTACGACCTCAGCCACCTCCTCCAGAACCAGCAACAAGCCTACCCAAACACAGCCACTTTCCCAAACTCCCCGGCTAAGTTCACCCCTATGCATGGCGCCTACCTGAACACGCCCATTTTCCCAGACGCGGCAGACGCTTTTTTAAATAGGTCTCTGATGTACTCAAGCCCACCAGCGTACCCTGCAGAGCCCCAGATGTATTTCGGCAGTCAGCACGGGCAGATGCAGTACGGTTTCTCCTGCTCGGCCGGCCCCAGACCCCACGGGGAGCAGGGGGAGTTCAGGGTACACGGTGGGCAGCTGAGCTTTGCTGGGCCGTCCCTAGACTTCTACCTGGAACAGGTTCAACTGGACATGCTGTATGATCTGGACCGCAACGAGTTTGAACAGTACCTGGGTCCGTCCTCCTGTAGGTCTGAGTCAGTGGATCTCAGCAGCCACCACCAGCAGATTAGCCACAGAGAGAGCCAGCCACTGTCATAAAATTACTGAGCTTTTGTGTACATGTTGTATTTATTTATATATTTATATATATATAGATATTAGTGACCACACTGAAAACATTATTGTGCATGCTTTCATTTTGTTTTTGACAACTTGTGTCCCTAAATGATAAGTGTATTGTATCAACCAAATTATTGTGTATCAATAAATAACTCTAATTCAACTAAAAATTCCCATGTCCTTATTATGAGTGTAGATCCTGCTCAACAAAGCTTAATGTGTTTAATGTCTAGTGGAGTAAGGGCTAAAATAGTTCAAACCCCAAATTCTTTTTCATGATATAATATGATGGTTACAAATGATTTCAAATGTTGTGTTAAACAATGTTGGAGCTATTGCCCACCCCTTGGCAGAAGCAAAACTGTTGACACACTGTTTTATCTCCATCCCCATGGCTTTCTTGGCTGAGAGGGAAATAGGGTGGGCGCCAGCAGCATAAACTTCCCAACTTCCTGTTTCATTTTAAAACATCTCACAAAGGCTCTAAAAATACGTCAAATATCGACAAATCTCCAAACTCATTTGATTTTGGCTGCCAAATGTTTATCCATTTATGAAAATGTTTATTTCCCTGCCCTTAGTTTAGAGTTTAGAGGTTGGGCTCATACTCACACTTGGACTGGACATATTGTATATATGTATATAGAGAAAAGGCCTAAAGCTGAAGAAACTGTGCTAAAGTCCCAGCAAAACACATTTCAGGTGCATCAAAGACATCCTTGGTAAATGAATCTGGACTGGGAAATATTATGAAGCAGTGATGTGAATCAGATCTGGAAATGCAAAACAGGTACTGTGAAAAAGACATGTGACAACTAAGTAGATTCTTCTTCTACCATACCAGGCCTTCTCTTGAGGCTTCGGAGCTGTTAGTTCAAGTTGTGTTTTTCTTCTATTTTGGCCTCTTAGCAACAATTAATATGCAGTTGCTGGCATTTCCTGAAGGAAAAACAATTGGATGATGTCAGTGTTTCAGGTGAAAATATCATCAACAATAAACAGTAGTGGGACAAGTTGGATATCTTTGTTACACTTATGAAACTGGTGAGAAGATGTTATAAGAGTTTGAATGACATTTATAGGATGCATCTTGTTTATATTGAGTTCAGCTCTGATTGAACTTGAAGAACCGAGGTGAAACTGGAATATGGCTTAGTTCTGTGGTAAACATGTTGTTACATTTCCCCCTGTGTTTGCTATTTATTTAGCATTACCTCATCAGTTATCAAAGAACCAAACCATATATTCCAATCTGCTTCTGCTTCTCAACAGATCAAATAAATGTCCGATGAAAAATATTGCATTAAATGTGCATCATGTGAGAATAAAAAAGAAAAGATATCATATGCTATATCTGGAGTTATTTCTGTGACTATACCAAGAATTGACGCTTATATTAGAAATCTATTGGAAAGCTCACTGAGGGATGGTTGCGCTTATCAACTCTGAAGAATTTGTGGAATCCCGACATGTCAAACATGTTGAAATCCAGAGGGGACATTCCTCAAAAATAAAATAGTTTCCTTGTTAGAGATTAAATTTGTAAATATGCCAGTTCTGTATGCCTAATATTGAGCTGGGGTTTATATTAAACCTAAAAATGGATTTGCGTTCACTTATTTGGTACATTCTTCAGATTTTGTGAGCTATAATTAGGTTTTCTTCTCTTAACTCCTACATGGATGTCATCAATAATTTCCTGTCCAGGGTGCATTTTGGGTAAATTTGGGGCTGCTCTCTGCAGATAATGCTCATCCGAGTATTATCCTGCAGGCACGTCTCCTCTGTCTGGAGTTGAGGAAGACACTCAAACAGGAAGTGCACTAAAGTGAGACACTCAATGTTTTTTTATCCTAAAACATGCACTTCTAATAATAAACTAGAAAGAACGTTTCAAGGATTCCCCTCTCTAACTGGAAAATAGAAATACATGAAACAAACATTCATCCTACAGGAGACGTAGGAAGACCTTTACTTGAGCTCAAGCCTGAACGAGGGCTTTTAATAGCATGCATTTCTGGTTGAATCAAATGTCTGTGTCTGATTGCAAAATAATCTGATAGCGGCACTTCATTATGAGTCAGTCTGCACAAACCCTAATCAAGCACTAATTGAGCCTATCACATTACTATAACCTCATCAGGGCAGTCCTGGCCTTGGAGTTTCAATGGCTTTTCGCTTGGAAGTCTCACAGGTTTGCACGCTCAACAGTTGTGTTGTTTCAGATAGGACCCAGACTATGGCTTGAGGGAACAATTTCAACCCTGGTCATTTTTCATGAATTGGGTTTTTAAAGCATGGATTCCTTTGCATGGGGTGTAATTTCGTCCGTGAATTTACTGAACTGAGAAGGACCAGATCTCAACCCTGCGTGCAGAAAGGGGCAGAGCGACTGTCTGTGGTCGCCACGACCCAAGACATGTTTCTAGCCAAGAGACAGACAGACACTGACGGCCAGACAGATGATTACTGTAATGGGGTCTGACAGACACACTGAATAGAATGGAGCAGCTGGGTGTGGCCCCATGACCTGCTGGGCAGATACAATACTCTATCAGAGTCCCTTAGCAAAGAGGCTAACGCCTGTCAACACACACTCAGAGGATGATTAACACACACACAATCCTCAAACACGCTGGAAGTGTGTGTGTCTGTGTGTTTATGTTTTTATTTAAATGTATGTTATGCAATATGTTATATAATGTACTTTAATTCATTAATTATGAAAATGACTAATTGTATTTTAGCATCTAACATCTTAATGAACAAAGTGTTTGTTCAGTGTCATTCCAGCTGAACTATTTTGTGTGGAAATAACGTCACACCCCTTCCTCAGTGTCTCTTGGTGCTTTATGACTCAGTCTATGAGTATGAATATGAGTTTGTTTGTGCGCGTGTGTGTGGGTGTGGGTGTGTAGCAGCTGTAGGAGTCCGGATGCTGATTTAAGTGATCATTCCAGACGGATCATAACGTGTGAGCACAGAATGGAAAGAATCTCTACCTGGCCAAGCCGCACCATTGTATTGTAATATTTTGTCTGAGTATATTTCCTTTTTGGTTTTTTTATAACTACTAGAATTAAGTTACCTACCCCCTTTCACTGAAATCAAACGCATAAGAACTTTGCAATGTGTAAATGAACTGGATACATTGCAGGATTTTAAGATACTGTCACTGTGGGTTTATCCCCCGTCAAACATCACAGGTATTAAACTATTAAACCTTAACATTTTAGATACGTTAATATGTTTGTCTTTGTTAAATAGTTGGATTAGCTAGAAATCACTGTTTAAAGTATCTGTGGATTAAGGCTCAAACAATTATCACATCAACTGTGTAAACTTAGTTTTTCATATTATAATTGAGAGTGTGTGTATTTGTGTGTGTGTGCAGGGGGGGGGGGGGGGGGGGGTTGTTGAGCATGGAGCACTGCGCTGAATGACACAGCCAATCAATTTCACTACAAGTCACATGATCTGATTTTACTGTATGCATCTATTACCCAGCTGTATCAATTTTCCCACCGTGTGTGTGTATTTCCATACAATGACAATGCCGGTGTTGCTGCATTTAAGATACAATCCAACCATCCCCTCACACCCTTCCTTCCCCTCTCTCCTATGCCTTGTCAGTGTTGGGCACCTGTTAGTTTGTGTTGACGTGGCGTCTTTAACACCTCTAGTGTTTGACTTAGCTGGGTTAAGCCTGGGTAAGTAACACATCTCACGAGCCCCTCAGCAGGTAGTTGACTGTGTGCAGCAAGTAGGTAGCACTCGCCGGCAATGCATTGTGTGCTAAGGTGCTGTAAAATCAGTTTGCATATTATGCTCTGATATGGTTGTTACAGTGAATAGAACCTGATGTTTTAACCGCATCTTGGCAGAACTGCACCATGGGCTGTGTAGAGGTTGTGGCAGCACAGGGGAAAAGCCCAATCTGAGGGCAGCATCCTGGCACAGAGCACATTTCAGGCAGGATTCAAGGTTCCAAGTCAGTTTCAAGACCAGGTCTAGTCGGGTTCCAGTCAAGACCAGGTGCAAAGGGTGGTGAGAACAAGTCAAGACCAGGACCAGAGAAAAATCCTAGTCAAGATCAAACCAAAATAGGCAATAAACATTGGACATTGTCTTTCCAAATGTAAGAATGATGCTTTCTGAGGCGTTTCTTAAAAATCAACAGAGATGTAGAAGTGTCTGCAAGGCCTCTGTACTAAACCCTTCAATTACTGCATAGGATTTTGACGAATCAATGCATAGAAGTTTGAGGACTTCTATGAACACATCTTTGAAACATTCAGTAGTGGCCGAGAGCAAGACAAGTGCAAATCAAAATAAGTACGAGGCTGAGACAAGTCCACGACGTCAGAAAAGTGGTCTTGAGACCAGACTCAAGGACTGCAGCCCTGGCAGGTAGCATAGTGAGTAAATAGTGTAGGGTTTGATTGGCAGGGTGTTGTTGAGTCTGTGGGGGTGTTGAGGAAGGTTGGACCTTCTCTCAGGACGTAGCCTTACTTCCCTCGCTCAGAGGCTCTCAGGAGGAGAGCAGTGTGCCTTTTAACTTTTTTTGATTTGTGCTGTGTTTGTAAAGGCCACATTCCCTGAGCCTGGCTGCAACTTGTGTTATTCTTCCTGTGCTGTTTGCCCCACTCGCAGCTGGAAGGACAGGAAAACCTATCTGGAAAACTACTTCATGTATGTCATCGGTGATTACGGGACGGCAGAGACCGCCCGTGCCCGGTATTGGCAGGCTCAATGCTCGGGGCCCGGGAGGCAGGGACGGGGCCTGAGTAGCGTTCTCCCATGGGAGCCTCCCCGCGCACCTCTCCCACTCAAGGCCTCGCTTTTTCTTCCACACAAGGAACTCTCTGAGTCCATGCAGCCCTGTCAGCACTCTTCCTGTGGAGAAACTGGAGAGGAAGCTCCACCAGCCTGAGGTGGCCAGCAACCGTCACAGCAACTTTCAATTTCTTTCTTTATCCTTCCAGTTCTAACACACTCGCACGCACGGCAGATTCTGGAGGCATTTGCTGTAAATATGTGAACAAATCGACCCACCACGCACAACCGTGACACTGTTGGTGTGCCACAACAACACACTGGGCATATCGCAGACTTTCAAATGATGTAATTTACTGTGATGCTGCAGAGGAAAGCGTATTCAGATCAGTCTTGGCATGTAACGTAATAAAATATCCTAATGGCGGATCCACTTTTTGTTGCTTCCTCCTTCCTCAGCTGCTACTTTCCCAGGCTGAGGATCTAGAGGAGCAATCTAGGGGGATCAGGAATGACAAGGCAGTCCGGCCTCCCATTGTATGTGTGCGTTTACTCAGCATGGGAGAGCAAGGACAGTTAGACTACAAGAATACAATAGGCTCATATTTATTTACTGCTTAGTGGCAGCCAGGGAGACCCCCCTACCTGATAGCAGCTTTACAGTAATAGACCTCTAATAAAGACCCCTCAGAGGGCAACTAGAGGCTAGACCTTATCTGGCTCATTCTTGGTTGAAGGTATTTTGAGATGAGCTTTAAACTCAATTTCAAACCAAACTAAAGAAAAATTGGGAGTTGAGGAGACCTTTAATGCCATGGAGTGGAAAAAACACTCACTGAAATTTGGAAATATCATTATAATGCCAAGACAGGTCACTCTCACAGAAAGTAGCATTTGATTCAATGTCATGAAAATAGTTAAAATTGTAAAATTCTGCTGTCAATCATCTTTATAATAAAATGATGCTTGTTTTGAACTCTTTTTAGCAGTTTTACTATTGGATTTTACATTGGAAACGTTTGTCAGCGCATCTTTAATGCTGTGATGTATCAGAAATCAGTACATGAAATAAATACGGCACCTTGCTATTGTGATTATGAAAGTACCGCTCTGTTTTAGATACTTTATGTCACATAGCTGCATCTATGATAGACTTAGGCCATACAAAGAGCTGGTGCATATACAGCTAATCATTGTTAGGAGCCATGGGCAGACCAGCAGCAAGACTGTAACGCCCATGTGTAGTACCTGTGGATTCCAGGGGAGGGCTCACTCTGTTGCATTGACTGTCCAAGTAGAATAGAGTTCAGAAACCATCTATAGAGCCCAGAAGAAATGAAGTAGCTCTGCTGATCTGATACACATGAAAACATGAATTGAAAACCATTATTCTGTGATGTCAGTCCTTTTGTAATTCCCTTTATTTCACATATGAATACTGTTGTGCATGTGTACTCTCCACTGCTTCAGACTAAAGGTCAAGACTTCATATACAGTTGGTTATTTTTAAGCACCACAAAGCTGCTAGAGGCGTGACCATCATTTTCACTAGTTTCCCCTTCATGTTTTAAAGTGACTGGAAGTGGACCAACCCAGCAGCGACTATTTGACCTAGATGACGAAGCCCAGAGCCGCACAAAATTAATTTTCAGAGAGGCATTATGAGAGCTTGATTTATTGGTTGCCTTGATGCTTGTGTGTGTGTAATTGTGAGAGCTGGCTGAAGTTGAGTGGCTTTGATGCCCTGTCCATCCCCTCCTCCAATCCCTGAGTTTCAGAGATTAACACAGACATTGGATTAAAATCTCAAAATAGAGGAATCCCTTTTAGATGAACAGATTGATTAAAAAGGGAGAAAAAAAAAATGAGTTTGTGGTGGAACATTCTCACCTGGGATTTCTCAAATGGTGAAAGTAAAGTTGCACCCTATGTATGGGTTTGCTGGACCATCTGAGGTAATTCAAGCCCTACCAACCCATCAGTTCAGAGAGTTGATGCCGGCATAGCTCACACATTTGAGCCATTCCATGAGGCAAGGCATTGCTTTTTGGTTCCCTTTAACTCTTTTAATAACTCCCTGATTTCTCCTCTGTACATTTTCTTTTCATGAGTTTGTCCCCTGAACAAATCTAGTGGACAATAATGGGGGTGTGTTTATTATTTTTGGTTGCTTGCACCTCCAGAGGTGTGTTTCAGAGCCCACGTTCCCTTTCATAATGAGTCAACACTTTGGTATAGTTTGTAGTGAAAGTAACACAAGAAACTTCAGTTTTCTTCTTGTCAGCACATTTTATGACTACCACTAGGTTTACTAGGTCTGGTGTGAGTAAGAGACAAAGGCCTAATGCTTGATACTGTCATCATTGTGTGGCTTGCTTGATTGCGGGAAACAGGTGCATGTTAGTCTGGGCTTGCAGACCAAATTTAGTCATCCACTCACTTCCCCCTGGACCCCAGGTTCCCTCTGGGTTTCCCAGCAGAGAACTCAGTCCAGCGTGGCCACTTGCCCCTGCCTCCCACCTGCCTGCATGTGACACAGTGGTGCACAGAGAAATACCTCCAATACCATATAATACCATATAACTATTTGGTACATTTCCTTGGCTCCTTTTTTGACTTTTTAAATTATCCCAGTTTTTTTTTTCTCCTTCACTCTCCTCTCCTACATCTCCCTCTGCCATCATCCTCCTTCTCCACAGCTCCCCTCTCCCTCTCCCTCTCTCTCTCTCTCTCCTTCCAGGCCTAAGCTCTCTTCCTTCCTGCCCGCTCACCGCTTCCTGCTCCTGCTCTTATCACTCCAGAAAACGTGACACGGGCTCGGCCTAGTCAAACCAACACTAACCTCTGCAGTCCCCTTTCCTTGGCCATCACCGCCTTAAATGGAAGTATTCTGGCCGGGGGGTATAAGTGCCTCTGGGGGTCTGGAGGGGAGGCGGTGGGGGGGAGAGGGGGAGCAGCTTGGGATATCACAGATCCCCTGTCACCCACCTGGGCCAAATCTGTTAATGGGCTTATTTATTATAAACAATATGGCCTCTACTTCACAGCCTCCAGAGGAACAATAAATCTGAAGTGGGTCAGACGTGTTTTTATTTATGTATTTATTTATCTGAAAGGAAGCCGTGGGCACACTGGGACATTATCAACTCATTCTCCTCTAAGGGGCTTTCCTCTGAGCTGAGGAAATCGGCTGCTTTGATTTACTCCGTAAATCTCTGCCTCATAGTACAGGGACAGGAGATCTCAGAACAAAAAACGCTGTGAAG
The DNA here is from genome assembly GCA_034670405.1 of Hoplostethus atlanticus. Classification (NCBI taxonomy): domain Eukaryota; kingdom Metazoa; phylum Chordata; class Actinopteri; order Trachichthyiformes; family Trachichthyidae; genus Hoplostethus; species Hoplostethus atlanticus. The sequence goes on from JAXDDX010000060.1 coordinate 2,159,514, forward strand.
TCTGGTTTGGGACAAAATGCGTGCCACGTTTAAAGAGGTTCTGCTCATTTTGCTGTAACCTTACGCAATAAAGTTTGGACACAAGCATCTTTAAAAATGAGGACATTTATCCTTCATTCTCGGGGGTTGTCTTTGTACTAAATGTTTATGCCTGTGCCGTGAAGCTCTTCAGTCAGATAGCTGCCAGTGTGTCACCTCTGATTTAACAAACACCGGTCCCAGGTTGGGAGCATCTTGAGTGTGTGTAACATTATGTGCATAGCTTGCATGCGGTATTTATTGTTGTTCTATGACACCGCCGCCAGATGCAGGTCTGCTAAGGCGTGATAGAGCCTGTGTTATTGTAAGGCCACAAGGCCATCTGATAAGGCGCCATACTCCACAGCCTGCGGCGATAACACATGTTTTGGATGGTATTGAGCCAAAAAGCATAACCTGCCACTGCACAGAATGCAACAATTACTCCCAAAGTTCAAAGTCCGCGTGATGGGCATTGATCAGAATATCCAGGTGCCATTATTCAACTATGGATAACGTCCTCTGGGGTCTCCATTGTTAGGATAGGTAGCAGACCATTTGTGTGGACTCAGTTCGTGATGATATCAGTAGGGACTTTCCCCGGTTTCCCTGATACGAGTTTCCCATCTTATCTTATGAGAATATCACTGGGGGGGATGTTGATCAGCTGACGTCGGCCGCCGAGATCAGGTCGAAAGGTCAAAAGTGAACCGTAATTTATGGAGAAGCTTTTATTCAGATATTTGTTATGATGTAATAGTATTTGTGAGAATTTATATTGTAGGCCCACATGTGCTTGCATTGAGCTGACACCTTTTATTGGGGTTGCACTGCCCCTTTGGTGCGTTATAACGTGGGGTGAGTAGTGAGTTGATATTGATGATCCAGACCATTGTGTGTAAATGACCCCGAGGAGATAATCTCCATCAGGTAAACTCAGACATGAAGAAGTTTACTCAAACACAGGAACCCCTTGAAGTTTAAGATAGGACAGATATGTGAGATAATGTATTGATAAACTGATCTCAGAGTGTACATTTCACTTTGACCCGAGAGAGGCTGATAATAGCCGCTGCAGCTACGGATATTCATTTTGACAAGGTATTCTGGGAACAGGTTAATGTCAGCCTTCACTTTGCTCTCAAAGGGAAATTAAAAAGGGAAATGAAAAAAAAGGTGAAAAGAACATTTTCACAGGTTGATTTTTTTTACCCCCACAATGTTACTTGACACCAAACCATCTGCCTTGCAGGTGAATTCATTTAATTTATTGAATTTATGACATCATTTATGCCATTGATGTTCTTGAGTGAGAAAGGAGGAAATTTGCAGTAGCATCCTATTGAAACAATATCAGTGGAATTCATGTGAAGCCTGATTAAAGGCAGGTAGGTTCTTCCTGTCAGTGATACTTGTTTCTTTACACCATTAGTATAAAGGGAACAACCTGGAGAGGAAGCACTCACACACACTCACACACACACACACAGTGCATTTCCTCCATAAAACCACAGCTGTGTGACAACAACACACGGTGCATTCCTCGGCCTTTTCTCTCACTTCAGCACAATAAAAAATAAAAGGGTCTCAATGCGCCGTAGCCTCTGATGTAACTGAAACCCACACGTCCTGCTGAGTAAAGGGTCACGTTCATGAGTTCACGTACGGTAGATGTGCGTACTTGTTTCATTACAGTGCAATTGCAGTGTTTTCGTTCTATTAAAGTCTTACATCACCAATGGGTACAGTGTAGAGTGAAGTGGAAATGGGCAAAACAGTTTTAAGGAGCATTTTTTTTACCACAATCCACCAAAGGAGAAGTTGCTGTCTCTATATCTATGAGGAAGTTGGAGAAATGAGTTTTGAGCTATACGTTGTGTAGCCTCAAATTTAAAAAAAACAACAGGTGCATTATGTTACAACAAGAGAAATTATTAAGTAGCCAAGAATTGCAGCCTAGATGCTGTGGTCTTCCTCTTATCTTCTGTTTGAGAGATAGATAACTGCTCCTCTGCAGTTCCTCTAGCTTAGCTATATTGATCCAGATTCTTAGGTAGGTGCGATGCCACTGATCACACACTATTGATCGACACTGGTCACCCTATCCAACGCGGTGTTCTGTTAGCACCCTGGGGGTATCAGCGTTTTGTTCTGCCGTGACGCTTTAGCGCCTCAACAAGGCAAAGGCCATACATGAAAGGACTCAGGAGTGTTTGACCGACTAAAGGAATCAATTCACACCCTGATTGTCATATACAAAGGCCTCACTGTCTCGCCCCTCTTTTTCAAAAACCTAGTCTGGACAGTCTGATTAGTAATTAACTCATCAGCTTTCATCCCACAAGGCGTCAAACATCGATTCAAAGTCTAGATATTGTACATTTGTGTACTAGGGAGTGAAAGTGGTGAGCTTCCAACACGCATCACGTTACCGTGAAACAGATTAGATGAATTGAGGGACTTCTTTGGGCGGAGGGGTCAAATGCAGGTCATGTTATGGAGAGTAGTATTTATGTGGCTGTTGGTTGTCAGTAAAACAATAAAGCTGCTCGAACGCAATCTATCAGCTGTTTTTCTCACACATCGCTTCGAAGCGGTTCCCTGTGATCACGGTTGTATCCGAAGGTCTTGAAACACACACGGAGAATATCCAAGACAAGCACTAGATCAGGTTCTGATGCTTTCTGAGTTTATATGTGCGTGTTTGTCTGTGTGAAGTTATTTCAGGCTCGTACTCGTGTCAAGGACAAATCACTCCGAGCTAAAAACGCCCCAAAATAGACAAGTCTTATCAGTTTGGGAATGGTCATTGCACCAGTGAAAACAATGCCGTGACGAGATGGGAGCTGAGGTTGACCCAATAATGTGATTGGTCTGAGATGGAACCCGGAGAACAGGAAGTCCACCATACCTCTGTCTTCACGGATAAAGTCATAAAAATGATAAACTCAGGTCTCAATTAGCCCCAGACAAGACAAAGTGCTGGTGGCTGGTGGAGAGTATTACGGTCAGGCCAGTAAAAGTGAGGAGATGAAAGAGACTGCTCTCCCGTGTGGCTGACCTCCCTGTTCACTTCACTAAGGAAACCTGGGTTTTCCCTTTCCCCGGTTACTAATGGCGATTTCACCAGTCAATCAAGACGTTCTATTAATAGATGTGCGAGGCTTTTGCGGTGTTGGTGTAAAGAACTGAGAACTCAGTCACAAGGGAACGACGTTTAAAGGCACCTTGAAAACCAGGAGTGGCTCGTTAGGGTACGAGTCTAACATTCACTGTTCCAAAATGACATAGGAAAAAATATGATAATATAATATGAACATAATATGAAAATCAATTTTCAATTAAAGTAATATTATTATTAATGTTTTTTTCAAAATGGATATATAGCGTTTTAGAATGAATTTTCATCTAGGTCATTCATGCACAATGGTCTCTTCCATCCCACTTTTGATGTCGCACTCATGCAATAACTAATATCACATCCTTTATAAATAAAAGAGGAATTGTTGTAACCTCTTAGTTGCTTGAGTGAAGTTACTCTACCATGGATGTTCCCAGGAAAGCGACTTTGATTATTTTACTTGTTGCTTCCGTTTTATTGTTGGCTGACCCCTGGCAGCGTGCAAACCCTGAGGTCATCACAACTTGGTGGTGAAAAGTTTCCAAACATCCTCATGTTAGCATGACTAAAGGCATATTTAAGATCTGTCTTGGATCCAGGATTCAGTTTAATCAAACAGAAAGAGAATGAGGGCGAGACAGAGCGATGAGGCGGATGCGCTCATCTCGAAACTGACCCCTGCTGAGGTAAACAAGAAATACTTTTATCAGCTCGGCCACATCAACCGGAGGCAATATCGTCGTCAGGGGCAGGAGGGGTTTCGGGGAAAAGGTGGTATCAATACGTTGTCTTCGTGGACGGGCCAATATCAGAGACACTGCCAAGAAGATTCCCACCTGATTCTCAGCAGATCCCTGAAAGATTAACGCCTCCAGAACAATGAGAACAGAGTGGAGACGGCTTCCTCTGTGTCCCTGCTTGTCCGAGGCACAACACATCCCAGTGCACCCCTTTCCTCAGGCTCATGGTGTGTGCTCCGGGGCAAGCAACGTTTCCCAGAATGACACTTAGAAACATGTGTGTGTGGTGAGTGTGTGTGTGTGTGTGCACGTGTGTGTGTGTGTGTGTGTGTGTGTGTGTGTGACCAAAGAGTCAAACTGACCTGGGGAAACACGTGACCACAAATATACTCTTTCACTTCCTTAATATGAATACAATTTAACCAAGACGCTGCAGATGAACTCTCATATCTGCTATCTCCATTATGGTGTGATTTTCAGGCTGCTTCACACTGATTGGTTATTGATGGATCAATTACAACCATCAATAAATCTTTGGATTATTCAAACAAATACACTTTTCCTCAAGCTTTGAGTTGTTCAGACTGTGTCGCTGGTCCTTCTGCAGTGTGAGTGACTGCTGATGGTAGAAGAGAAACTCATTCCCAATGAGTGACATTAATAATGTTCGAGCTTCGACAAAAGTGTGATTTCTATTTAGAGAATCCATCACAGACGGGAAGGTTTTCTCTCTCTTTCTTTTCCAAACACCTGTCACGCTAACTCCCTCCTTTAACCTCCACGTTCTCTCCTCCCAACAAGCCCCTCCCCCGCCCCCCCCCCCCCCCCCCATCCTGAACACACCTTCCGCTCTCCGTAGCAGGTGTTAGAGGAAGTCGTAATCTAATCAGACAATCTAAACACTCACTATCTCAGCGTAGATCGTAACAGATGTCTATAAACCTCCCGTAGAGTCTGCGTTGGCTTTTCGGTTCGATTTTCTCGTCTTTCCAATAAATACACACGACATGAAGTATAAAAGGGTTTGAACTCTCTGAGCCAATCATGTGTAATAATAACATTTGCTGCTCATTAGCGGTGTTGTTTGAACTTTAACCGCTTTGCCCTTCTGCGGCTTTGTCCGAGTTCAGGCCTTTTACAGCTCGAGCGGCTCTGGGGATCGGCGCGGAGTGCTAACATATATACGCCTTCCGTCCCAGTGATTTAAACTAACACCGCTGCCTCGCAGTTCAACACAAAGGAGCCAGCGAAAACGCATTGTGCAATTCCCAAGAAAGCCACCCACAGACATTTATACAGCAAGACTGGCGACCAGCAGCTCAACTGTGTGTCAGAACTCGCTTGGAAGGCGGACAGTTTGTGCTGCTGCGCCAAGGACAGGAAGTGCTTGCGGAGGGACAGGAAGTGCTCACCGCTGCAGTAGCCGAGGCTGGAACTGAGATAATGCCATTGTGTAAGCAAGCCAAGTGACCTCTCCCTGAGCGCAGAGTCCAGAGGCTGGCGTCGAGAGCCCTGGCCCCCACCCAGCCCCAGACTCCCCAGGCACGGGGTGGGGAACATGGTGGGTGGAGAGGGGGGGGGGCGTGAGGCGTGTCCCCTCCCTTCACTGCCCCCCCCCTCCTCCCCTCCTTCGGGTTGACTCTGAACCTCACCTTGTAGAGGAAATGTGGCTGCGACTCCAGACTTTATGACTTCTCCCATCAAAAGCCAGGATTTTTCACTCCCACACAGCAAGAGAGAGAGAGAGAGAGAGAGAGAGAGAGAGCCAGGGCACACTCATGCCCACACCCATATCCACACACGCACATATATGCATTCACACAGACACCGACGCACGTGCACACACACGTGCACACGCAGTCTCTCTCTCTCTCCGTTCTCTGGGGACAGGAGGGGGAAAACCCTATCAGGTCATCAGTGGTAAAATAGACGATGACAGTATTATAGGCCAGATCCTGTCCCAGTCCTGGGCTGGGACAGAGCTGGACCCCCCTCCAACACCCTCCTCGCCTCCCACCAGCCCCCAGAGGGTCACCCAGTGTGCTCTGGAGTCCCTGCTAGTGTCTGCACGGGGCACGAAAAGGTTGCATAAGCATCGCTCATATTTCTGTCAGCTCTTTTTGACATGTCAGAGGAAAAGGCTCCGGTCTGACATGCTGTATCGGACTGTATTCCACAGCGTGATGGGAATGGTCTCAGGACAGGCGAAGAAAAGACGGAGCTGACAGGTTAAGGTCTGCTGGAACTGATAAGAACCCCTGCAGCCTGTGGGCAATGTTTGGATTTCTGACCACAAACAGGGTTTCATTCTCCACTGCATAAACATACCAAGTCAGGCTCTTGGGGAATAGAGATATAGGTGCAACAGGTTGCTCTAACCTTTCCCTAGCCCCGAGCTGACCTGGGAGCAAGGTTGAAAGTACACCTCTTCCCAAAACACAGCCAAGTTATTATGAACACAATTTCACACATATGTCAAATCTGCAAAACAGCCTCACACACATAAGTCAGGCTAGAGAGTTGCTAGTTGCTAGAGTTTGAATTTTTCCACCGCGTGATGTCATCTGATGGACACATATTCTATGTAGTGTTGAAGTGAAGCTTTCAAGTTTCACCTCAAGCTCAGTGAAACAGCAGGTCCTCAAATCTCATTGGGGGGGTAATATAGAAAACATGATATATTTAATACAGAGAATGAGGCTTAAATCATTATTAGGAACATAATGAACTGAATGACTGTCTAATGAAGTAAAAAAAATAATGGTGAATCAAATTCCACCACCGGCTGAGACAAAATAGAGTGAGTGGAATGCACCTTTAATCTTTTTTGTGAGTTGTTGAAAAAGGTAAAAGAGCTGGATAAACCAAAGGTGGAGTGAATACTGCGGAAACTTGATTTTTGTCAGGCTGTTGCGCCTCATAGCACAATTGGTTTTGATTTTTTACTCGTTCATACGTTCACAAATGATCCAACCAAATGCAGACTTGACATAATTCCCTCCATGCCCAATGTCATGTCACTGGGGTGAGTGGTGTTGATAACTAAAATTGTTCCTTTTTTGCAATCAGATAAATGTGTGTTAGCCAGTTGTTCGTTTGGTTCATTTACTTTCCAGACTTGCATCTTTATGTTTCACCCGTTTACAAAGGAATTACATCAAATTAGGAGGAACTGATTTGCCATTTGAGCGTCAAAGTCTGGGACAGAAGCGCATCAACAATCATAGTATTTTACAGTTGTTGTGTCTGGGGCCTCGCGTCTCAAAGCTTTTCAATGGGTGTTTATTTATCTAAGATATCCAGATTACTGTTAGTGTATTTCCACATCTAGGAAATGTAAATGCTCAATTAACGCCTTTTGTCCAACGCTTCTCATGAAGCCGCGGCCAATGGCCGGTCTATCGAGACGATGCGCAGTGTTGCGAATGAGGGAACCATTATCTCTCCACGCGCAAACCTGATATTCAAGATTTTAACAGTTCACCGTTCAATACACAGACAGATGCTCACGTGTATTGTCGTCTGAACATCCCCTGACAGGCTAACATAGAGGTGAGAATTACAACTGGACCAAACCATTGGGCTCTGGCTGTCCACATAAACGTGATGGTGCAAAGAGAAAACATCTTAGAGTGACAATTTTGCCAAAATTATGAAAAAGTCCCTGTCACTAAAAGCTGGACTAAAATATCTGTTAATATATAATATCATTTATTTCTGCAATTTCATTTAAAATCTGTGCATAAGCTTTTCTTATCTTTTACATTTTTGCACATTTGAAATCCTGCAGCGTCTGTCCTGGCAGGGTCTCCGTCCAAACAAGGGCTGAAGGCGGGGTGGTCTCAACTTTTTTACACCTTTGTAGTAGCGGGCACTCCCACCACATGGTGATTGGTCGCCTGTGCGTTTATAGCGCATCAACCTTCAGTCTCAACAGTGAGTAGTCGGTACCCGTTCAGTCCCGCGGTTACAAGAGCTGCTTAATGGATGTGACTAATTGCTTACTTCGCTTTGAAAACCTGAAACATTTGAAGTTGCTTCGATAACTTTTTCTTTTTATTTTATTTTTTATTTTTACCTGTAAGCAGTTACCAGTAGTCTGAATTTTCTGCCTCCGAGTGAAGAAGCCAGCTGTCCGGTGGCTCTCCGTATCTCGCAGCTGGACAGAGATGAGTAGTCCCGATGCGGGTTACGCCAGCGACGATCAGACCCAGGCAAGGTGTACGATGTCAGTCATGATGCCTGGTATGGGACACTGCCAGTGGGCAGACCCCCTCAGTCCTCTTGGGGACACCAAAGTAAAGAACGAGCCCTGCGCGTCCAGCTCCGGCAACCAGAATCGCGGGAAGAGTGAACCGCGGATCCGACGGCCCATGAACGCGTTCATGGTGTGGGCAAAGGATGAGCGCAAAAGACTGGCGCAGCAAAACCCAGACCTGCACAATGCGGAGTTGAGCAAAATGCTGGGTAAGGAAGTTTACTGTTGTTTTATTATCAGGGCATGCATATTGGTGTATTGCTCACCTATGCACCCAAATGTTATTTTTTAAGACGCACAATCTTTTTACTTTTTGTTGTTTTGTTATTTTAGTTTTATGTTACATGGAATTATTTTTTTTAAATCTAACAAAACAATAGTGGATGGTAATTTCCTAATAGTCCCAGTGATGTAAACTCAAATGATGTTACTACACAAAAGTTATTGTACCTGAGTTAAGCTGGAGATGTTACTTTGAAATCCTGGACCCCCCCTAAAATGGCAATGAGCTATTTTTGAGTGCATCACCAGGCTGCATATCGCTGATGTGCTCTCTACTCTTGACCTACAGGGAAATCGTGGAAAGCCCTTCCTGTAACAGAGAAGCGGCCCTTCGTGGAGGAAGCTGAGCGGCTGCGGGTGCAGCACATGCAGGATCACCCCAACTACAAGTACCGGCCCAGGCGGAGGAAGCAGGTGAAGAGGATTAAGAGGCTGGACTCTGGCTTTCTGGTCCACGGTGTGTCTGATCACCAGGCCTCGTCGATGGCTGGGGATGGCCGAGTGTGTATGGAGAGCCTGGGACTGGGCTACCATGAGCATAGCTTCCAGCTTCCCCCGCAGTCTCTCGGCCACTACCGTGAGGCTCTTGGGGGCCCGTCATATGAAACCTATAGCCTTCCCACCCCTGATACCTCTCCGCTGGACGCCGTGGAATCAGACTCCATGTTCTTCTCTCCACACTCCCAGGAGGACTGCCACATGATGCCTACATACTCGTACCACTCCCAGGCGGCAGAGTACCCACCGCAGGAGGCCCACTCCAACCACCACAGCAACCCTGTCCTGCACAGACACCTAACCTCAGCCCCTGAGCAGGCTTCTCAGTCCTACATGGGATGTCCCAACCCTCTGGCCATGTACTACACCCAGCACTGCAGCCCCGGTCACCCCAAACGGCACACCGGCCACGGGGCGGGACAGCTCTCCCCTCCACCTGACTCTCACCCCCATTCGGCAGACAACGTGGAGCAGATGCACCACTCAGAGCTGTTGGGCGAGGTGGACCGCAATGAGTTTGAGCAGTATTTGAGTTCGTCCTCAGCGCGCGCGGACATGACAGGCCTGCCGTACGGGTCGCACGAGGCCAGCATGCAAGCACCCGAAAGCCTCATATCATCAGTGCTGTCAGACGCCAGCACAGCTGTGTATTACTGTAACTACAACAACTCATAACCTCCTCGCTGTCTGTTACCCTGCTGCCGCTGCAGCTACGACGACACATGAGCTGACCTCAAATCTTTGTCTCTAAATTGTAAAAAAAAAAAACTGTTGTTTTATTTTTATTTTTTTGTTTTGTTTTTAATTTAGTTACTTCTGGCACAGAAAGCCTGTCAGATTTGAAAATGCAGCTTCGGAGAGGGTCAACGTCTTTCTAAAGAATATGTGATTTGAACACTGGTTTTAACTTTGCCCCCTTCTCTCTTGCAGGAATATGAATAGATTTTGTGATAATAAATATTGTACAGTCACTATTTTAAAGTTTATGTATATACTGTAGGTGTTTTATACTTTTGCACTTTTGAGAAATAAATTTTTGAAAGAAGACTCATCTTCTCTTGTATTTATTATTTACATCCTCTTTAGTAATGACATCACAGGATAAAGCTTTCTATTTCTAGCGGAGGTGATGTAAGTAGATTTAGGTTCCCAAACTACAGTCATCAAATTTTTGTTGTGTTTTTAATTTTTAAATCAAAGGTTGCGTCATCAGAGGGAATAAAAAACCCAAAAGCAGACTGGCTACTCAGTGGTCGGTTATCTAGTAAGAATTAAAAATGTAATGTAGATAGAGAGTATATTTACTAAAGTTCTACTCAGGATATTTTCTACATGGGCCAAAATTATTACTGTTCATACAATGTGTGTGACACATTACACTGTCGTACCTCTGTTGTTTTTTTTTTTTGGTTTTTCCACTTCCACATGGACTTGAATGGGCTCGTGGCAGTAGAGTTGCTCACCTGGAAGCTGAGCGGTGTCTGTTCACGGTGGAGGGCTCCGACCCGGCTTCCCGGATCGAGTGGTAATCTCAGGGTCTGCAATACACATGGCGCCTTGTTTTCGCAGCATGGGAGCGCAGTTTATGCTCCGGACATCCTGTCTGTAAATGATTTAGTCTCTCCTGTTTAATGGTTGGGGCCATTAAATATCACCACTACACCTCTACTAAACAATGGCGACTCAATAGCATGCGGTCTATACCAATATCCATCCTCCAGCTATGCTCGACTAGAATGTAACAATGATCGATTCAGGTGAAAAAACGACATTGCGTTTTATTTCTATGTCTAAATAGCAAGTTAGGCACCGACAGCAGTTCACTATGGTATATTTTCACATTGGTGGTAGATATTTCCAGTCTGGTCTCTTGCTTTGAGACGTCTACATCACATTTATCGGGTAAACACCTTTAAGAGAGCGGGCCAGACGAAGAGAATGATTTAGATGTATTTATAGCTGAGAAAGGCTACCATTTTATAAATAGAGATCTTTCCTTTTTTAAAAGGAAGAGGTTCTTCTCTGAGGGGTCAATCACCCTGACCCCGCAATCCATTTTTAGCACTTCAGAGGAAACATGTTCTAGAGGTGTATATTCGTGTGCTTTGTTCATGCTGAATGTTTTGAAATCATCTCTTAGGTGGCAGAAGTTGAAGTTGTAGCATAAGGTAAATATTGTCGGTCCTTCCCACGGTCATAATGATGATGTCAATTCCGGTTTCAGTCCCTGAAAATCCAAACCACAAATTAAAAATCGTAAAAATATAAAGCTTTTATAAAGATACACACTAGCATATACATGATCTCATTCGTATCCTAATATTTTAGAGTTCTTTCAATTCTTAACATGCAACATATTGATATTAACTGTGACTACAAGACATCTCTCATCTCTCATTGTACCATACCAGTATTAATGAGTGATTTACACCCCGAACGAATACACCTGAAAGGTGGAATGTGTTGTTACCTCCATCTGCTCCCCTCTCCCCCGGAGTGACTTGCTTCCCTTTGGGCCTTGCAGGCGAATCCACTGTAATTGGTGTGAATGTGTTTAAATTCAGTCTGCAGCTGAGTGGCAGGTTTATCCTCTCTGTTGTTACAGCTAATGGGTGCATAACAAGAGGCTCAGACCACTATCCCTGGGGCATCAGCAGAGTGGGTGGGGGTCACCTGCGCAGACTTAGGGGCAGACCCCCATCACAGTCATATTATCTCCACCCACTAATTGATCTAGGCTAATTGGTGAGGAAAAGACCACTGAGTCATTTTATTTTAAAGAGGAAAGGGGAAGACATCGGATTAAAGAAACTTGTAAATTATATGAATTTGTTAACAGGATCATCAGACAGAAAAAAAATATGCCGCTGCAATTTTGTTTTTGTCTTTCTTTTTACAAGGTCAGTTAAGTGTTGAGCGAGTTTCATGGCCCTTTGTGTCCTTGAAACCTTTTTAAAACCCCTAATGTGGAATTTCAGTAATACAATGAGAAAATAAAATATATTTCGTTTTTCTATTCGTTCCTTTCAAACAAACTTTCTGTAGATTCGTGTTTGCATCCTGCAACACTGCAAAGATGTTCCCAGATAAAAGTAAGACATTATGGGCCAGAGCAAAGAAACCAAAAGAGAGAGAGAGAGAGAGAGAGAGAGAGAGAGGGAGAGAAAGCATAGCTCAAAGCCTAGGAAATCAGGGCTTTCAGTGGTGTTCCTGTTGCTGTGATGATGTGTCTGCCCCGGGGCTTCGCTGCCAGCGGTCTGCAGAGAGGCTGTCAGAGATTACAGCGGGGCGGCTAGCTACATTAACACAGGAGCACTTAATCATGGCACTGCACTAATCTCATCTCAGGTAGCTGCCTTTCACAAACACAATGACAAATACATTTATCCACAAACACCGGCAGCCCATTTTATTCCACCTCTGAGAAATGATCAAGATCACCTGAGATGCAAACATGTTAGAAAATGTTGAAAATGAATTCTCTCACAGCTCAAACATGTAAGAGACAATATCAAACTTCACACAGTTATTTATTGATCACTCGTGCATTCTTTGTGTCATGACAAGAAAGGAATTCTGTTGTCTTGAAATTTCTGTCCAACAGCGCAGGCCTTGACTTGGGTTGCCATGACAGCAAAACACACACATGCACATAAAACAGCGATGAGATCTAAATCTCAAATCTGAATCTGTGGTTGAAATCCATTCTGTATGGTTTCGTCGTAACCTGCCACCCAGTACGACAGACAAGCTAGTCGATATGTGTGCTAACAGTAAACACACCCCACAATATTTAGGCGGTCACTCGTTCAATTTCAGAGAGAGAGAAAGAGAGAGACAGGGAGACAGAAAGGTTGTAAGGGACCCAGCTGATTAAGTCATTGATAGTGGATTGTATATACAGTATGTGAGACAGCTGCAGGAGAGGGTGTGTCCCTTGTCTAAAGCAGGGCTGGGGCTGGAGGGTTGTTCATAATCCCAGGCATATGCTCTCTCTCTCTCTCTGGCCTGATCGCTTTTATGGTCCCTGACGGTCAGACCACCGTCCAGTTGTGCTCCCACTATATATAGTTTCACAGATCTAGTCAATCTCTACTCAACGCTGTGACTCAATAGTTTATTTTTCTTCTGATTTTAGCTCCAGGTCTTGTCTCATACTATTATAAATAGCTGTCTTGCGAGGGGTGTGGATGTAGAAAAATCAAATGGGTCGCCCCTTTTTTTTGCCTGTGTATCAGTTGCCGCGGCAAAATTCACAAACTACAAAGCTACAGTATCATAATACCCAACAGCACTTCACAGCTTTGCACCAGCACTCCTTTTTCACAGTTTGATGTACAGATTCATTTGGAATTTCTGATTAAAAACTCAAACCAGGACTGTGTTTTGCAAAATACGACAGCAGAATATACTAAAAAAAACATGGTGCCAATATGATATAATAATTAAACTGTTCGATTAAATGGTCGATTTAAAAAACAAAAGCGGTCTGGTGTGAGAGAACATTTTTCAAGGCTGGCATATTTGTATCACGGTCAGGAATTGAGTCACAGGGCTCTTCTGATCAGCTCAGCCCTCCGTTCCCTGGTCTGAATCCCCTCGTGGCATTCAGGACAATTTTTAGCTCGTGTCCAGGCGGGTACTGAGTAGAAGATGACTACATCAGCAGTCAGTTTCCTTTCCACAGTGTTTTCCTTTGGAAGGCTCTATAGGTGGGGACATGGGGAATTAAAACAACAGTCTACACCCTCACTTTGCCCTCATAGTCATGATTAAGTAACTTGTCATAAAATGCAAGTCACCATAATGTAAAATGTGTAATGGTCACTGTGACTAACTCAGGGTCATTAGTGACTAACTCTTAGTTTGGTAGAGGAGGAAGGTAATACTAATTTATAACTTCTACTGAAAACAATGATATAGCAAGGGTGGAAAAATAAGAAAGTATTTTTATTAATATTATTTAAAAAAATATTTTGTGAATTTGTATGATGTCAAATAAGTGAATTTGAATTAATAAATACAATCTATCTAAAATGTGATCACATATAACAAATCTGGGTGAATTTAATAATATAATAAAAATACTCCGTGCTCAGAGGCATTGCTAACAAGATAAATGTGGACCATTGTCTGTCTGTATTTTTCTTTCTGTGGATCTATGAATCTTCGGAGAGCACCTGTCCCCACTTCCTCGTTCCGATGACTCCTGTTTGCTCCATCCATGAAAGATTGGCTGGGAACATCCTCCATCCAAGAGGAAACCATGCTCTGTAAAATTCACACCACTCTTACCATTTTGGGATCACCGGTAGGATTTCCTAAAAAAATAAAAATACATGAAAATATAGTCTAAATAAAGGGAAAAGGGGCAAAGTGTCATGACCTGGGTCAGCTGCCTTTGTTGTTTCATTGTATTTGCCTGTGTGCATGTGTGCATGTGTGTGCATGTGTGTGTATATGTGTGTGCGCGTATGCTTTGGATAAAAGCATCTGCTAAATGGCTGTAATGTAATGTGTGTTTGTAAATGCTCACACTTTTTAAATTATTTATATTTTTGAAAAGGTACTTAATGTGAGTTTATCATGGTCAATAATTGAATAACCCTTCACCACATTTATGTTGCTTTATAAATTAAAACATATGCCTGCTAGCACTAAAAATTGAACTTAGTGTCTATTTATATCATTTGGGTATAGTATCATATTTTTTATAAACCGATTTAATTGAGCAATAAAAAGCACATTAGTACAGCTCATGGATACAGTTGTATTTTTCTTTTTAATTTGTTGCATTTGTACAATAACACAGAACCCCATCAGTCCTGCTCTGATTGTAACACAAGCTGTCTTTTACACAGGAAATGTATGTGTGTTTGTTATTGGGCTATGAACTTCAAACACATATCAAACACATTTCCACTGAAATAGCAAACAGTTGACTTCCAGTTCCCCAAAAGATGACAATCTGTTCCTCCCTCTACAAGCCCCGTCTCCTCTCCTGACGGTCTGGTCTGTCTGGTGAAGACAATCAATCACAGCCTTATTATGAATTACATAGTGATGTTATCAAACTATCTGCCTCCCTGAACTAAAAAAATGAATAAAAGTGATTTTATGTGAGGGTTTTCTTCATCTGGAAGTTGCTGTGGAGAAGTCAGTTGCAGTGTCTGTTGCTGCCACTAGGGGTCATCTGTGCACAATACTATGTAAAGCTCTTTCTCAAATCAATCTGTTCTCAGGTGAGGTGTGTTTCCTGCAGCATGGATCATTTCTGGGATGAACTCCACAACATTTTATTGCTCAAAGCATTGCCTACTCTCAAAATGAACTGATATAAAGGAAACAGGTTTTCACTGGATACACAGTCTCACAGTCTGCCAAAAGTATGTGGCAATATCCTGAAAGTATTCCCATTGAGAAAATCACCCTGCGAGGCAAGCCTGCATCATTTTATTATCTATTATCTCTATTTAAAAAAAGAAGAAAGAAATAGTAATCGGTGTAATGGTGCAAGCTCTGGCTTCATTGCTGCACTGCTCCAACCATGAGAGGAATAATTTGGAGAATCCTACAGTACCAATGCCGGGTAGATGCAGAGCTACCATCGTAGTTGTGATTACAAACTTTTCACTTCTAGTCCTTGAGAAGACGGAAGAGGTTGAGGGAAAGTACAATCACGTGAGCCTGCTGGGAGTGTGGATCCAGGTGAGGGGGGCCGGGTGGCCCAGTAATCCCTGACAGCAGTCAACTTGTGGTCACGCACACCCTGTTATTCCAGGCTGCAGCTCTGGTGTTTATTACAATCATCATCACTACCTGTTTGGTAACACTGTCATACACTATAATGCATCATTCAGCAATATGAGTTCATCATTAATATGTCATAGTAACAACAAGACATTTATAGTTCATAGTAAATATAAATGGATATTGTTAAATGTCTTGATTCTCTCATCAAAGTGATGTCACTTTACTTTAGATAAAATGATGAGTTCACGGGTTACTTATGTTACTTACTGTAGCACACTATATTTGATAGGTTAAATATAGGTTCCAGTAGTAAATACATTGTTAACTGTTAACAGCCTCACAAACTGGTTATACCAAACTCATAAAGCTTTATGTTATGCCACTATGATACTAATGTGCTTATGATAAATATGTCGGTCCCAGTGGTAAATATATATATATATATATATATATATATATATATATATAAATAACTTATTACCTGGTCACCCCAGATTCATGATGCATTATAGTGTATTATGACATTATTCTGATGCGGATGATTTTCTGATTTATGATGACTTAACCAACAATTCAAGTGAAGTGTTACCAAATGGGTTGTTATTGTCCTGTTATTGTCCGGACCTATTGTCCTAGGTGATGTTTTTCTTGATGATTCCTTTCAGAGTGATGTCATTCCAGTGTTGTCACTTGTATTAATGTTTGTATTAATGTGATATTTGGGATATTTTGGGGATATTTTGTTTATTTTTTTACAGTTTTGTGGTGCTACAAATCTGGTTTGATTAGGATCCATGACCATAATATCTCAGCTATACTACATCACACTCTTTATGTAGTCCTACACACAGATCAAAATCAAAAAATCAATCAAAGCCTACTGTCCTGTAGTCAGCAAGCAGAGAGCTAATAGTTCATGGCGTAAAAACCTATACGTTCTGTATAGCTCTAGTCTTGTCTGAAATCAACCAGTATATTTCCAGGTTTTGTATTCTGTTTCCCTCAATATTGTAGAAACTGAAAAAAATCAGATGTAGATTGTGGCTGTAAGATTTATGAACGAACTGAGGATAGTTGTAGACAGTTTACAGTGTATTGTTGAAATTTAATCTGTACTGATTAGCAGTCATTTCCTTCAACGGCTGGAAAACTATTTCCATCTGCACTGGGTTTTATGTTGGTGAAAGTCTATGAATTACTTTGTCACCAATAATATTGTTGAATATTGTTAAAATAGAAAATATATGTATATATGTTTTTAATTACAAATGACCAAATCGTTTTATAATGTGGATAATATAATATGTATCAGCTTCAGTAAATCCAATGTTAAAAAAATGATCATGAAAAACTCAAAATGTCACATTTCAAATGCGGCAGCAGGGTGGCGTAGTGAGTAGGGAACCCAGGGACAAGTACCCTACTGGAGTGTCCTTGAGCAAGACCCTGAATCCCAACCAGCTCCAGGGGTGCTTGTTCTGTAGACCAACCTGACCTCTGACCTCCCTGTGGAGCGGGGCCAAGCTAAGAAGTCCCTACAGGGATCAATAGTATAGTATAGTAATGTATCCCACTATTATCATTTTGTACATGCACTGGTATCATGTAACAAGATGCTACTCATTCATTCGAGTGCATTCTTGCAAGCATAGCCTCACAGCAAACGCACAAGCTAGACCACGACTCCATTCAAATCAATGGCGGCGGTAACCTGCTTCTGAACCCTGAACAGCAGGAACACTGATCTTTAATAGCCCACAGAGACAAGTTAAACAGTGGGTGACTGAGATTCACCACATCCTTTTGTTGTCGGGTGGAGAAAATGTCAAGGCCAGCTGAATGAGGCTGGGTCTTGGCTGCGTGTGTGTGTGTGTGTGTGTGTGTTTGTGCTTGCGTACGTGTGTGTCAGCCTGTGTGTACGAGAGAGAGAGAGGGAGAGAGATGAGAAATACTGAGTAAGTGCACATTCCTGTAAACATGTGTATGTGTTTGTGTGTGTGTGTGTGTGTGTTTCCATGCACTCATGTATGTGCTGCTGCGTGTAGCGTCTGGAAAGTCCATTTGCGCGACGGTCAGGATGCCAGTGTCTGGTCGAGGGAGGCCGCCTGTCTCGCCCCGCTCCCACTCCCGGTGCTGGCCGCTCTCTCGCTGAGTCTCTAACCCTTAATCAGAGGAAGGTTGTCTGATGTGAGCTCCCCCCGTCCTGAGCACAGACGGATAAATCACTCCTCACCCCCGGGACGCTATCTGGACCGCGCATAGCCAGGTTGTCCCGTCAGCAGACTGGCCCTCCGCCCGTGCCCTCCAAAGCTAACAGCCATGTGGCGCTGAGCCCTTTGGTCAGGAGGACTTCTGCCTGCCACTACTCCCAGGAGAATGTAGGACTTCACATTCTGTACATATCAGTATTATATCAGTATTTATTTATTATGGTGGAGTTATTGTTTTGTCTTAGAGATCCATAGAGATTCAAGAGACATCACGTAGTACTAGACGCGGGGCTGTTCATGTAGCTGCTAATGCAATAACATAGACGTAGTGTCCAATTATAGCAGATGCTGTCAAGAGGACTGTTTGTTTTTAAAAAAGGAGTAGGCCTAATATGTGAAAACACCCTAAGCGTCTGATTGTAATTAACAAGAATTGCGGGCAATTTGAGTGCCGCCTAATTGAATAATGCTCATATCAGTGAATGAGTGGGAGTGCGGAGTGATTTACCGCACAGAGGAGTGTGCTTATCTCTCCCTGCGTCCCATGCAGGAAACACTGGGATGTCACCAGGCAGATTAAAAGCTTGGCACAGCTGATACAGTCCGCTCAAAATGGATGGGGTGGGGACCTCTGACTGGTGTGTGTGTGTGTGTGTGGGGTTGGCAGGGGAGGGGAGGTGTGACCTTACGAGTCCTGTTTGGCAGACACTCATTCAAAAACTGGGAATTCCACTGGAAGTAAAGAGGAAAAAACCCCAGAGCTCACCGTGTCACGCCAATGGAATTTTGAATAGCAAGCATATTTTTGACATCACTGCGGTCAGGCCACATTTTCCAGGCTACACTCAACTGTCCCCCTGAGGACAAATGGAATCTACACCATTACTGTACGCATTTAAACGTTATTGAAGAATAAAAAAAAAAATGTTGAGCGCCAGAGAAACTTCAAACAGATTACCTTTTGCTTGGAAAACCTCCGAGGAGAACTTAATCAGCTGCTTGGCTTTTAATTAAAGTGAATGTTCAAAACTGCTGTCGGTCAGTGCAGCTGTATTACTTATAATTGAATTCCTGACAGCTGCAATGCCTGGAATCTTAACCAGTTCTCTCAGCGTGGACAGCACAAACAGGGTGTTGTATTCTAAGTGATACCGTGTAGGCTTTATACTGCAGATCAAACTGATGTTCTTTTCTTGTCTCCTATGTATTTTTTTTACCCTTTTCCAAGCAGGCGCTGACTTGAGCTGGCGGAGACGCTTCATATACTCTTGAATTGAGGCGATATGTGCAGACTGGAGAGAGGTGTGTGATGGGAGAACAGGCAGACAGATCTGGTGGAGCAGCTGCATAGAGGACACTAGGCCAAATATAGAAAGGGGACAAGGGCCAAAACATATCACACATTTTTTCCCATTAACAGCATAGGTTTGAATCTAACTTGGCGCCAATTAGTTGCAGTATAGGCGCTAGGGGTTAAAAATAGAGTGTGGTAGGGTGGCAATGCACCCGGCACGCAGAGACAGATATCTCTGTCATGGCAGCGTGTGATTTTACGTGTAATCATGTGAAGGAAAAACAACAGTATTCATATCACCAGCTGGTTTGTTCTAACCGTGACGGAGAAAGTTATGTGACAAATGGAAGTTCAGACATTTGTTGCTATTACCTGTCATGCTACTTTGAGTGCGGAGCTTCAATGCGGGCCTATTTCCAGTACGAAAGGGGGTATGTTTGGCAAGTGCGAGGCAGGATCTGAGCTGCTCTATCTGTGCGACCATCCGTTCTTACCCCCCTAGATTTCAACATTTGCTAGTCTCTTATCTCTGGAGTCGAGGGCTGGAATGAGGGGCACGCAAGGCTTCAGGCCTACCTGTTTACTCTGGGGGCTTCCTCCATTGTTCGCCCCAGTTTCCTTTTAAGGATTTTTCACATTTTTGTGCTCAGTGTTGTTTTGGGAACAGGTCATGGGCTCGGCGCATGGGAGCCCGCTGTGGCATTCCTGAATTCCTCCATCTCTGTCTGGTCAGACTCAGCAGGAATTCTTTCCGCCCTCTCTCTCTCTCTCTCTCTCTCTCTCTTTCACACACACACCTGAAATAATTGTATTATGGTAGCCAATACAGTATGTCAGTGTGTCATCACTTACTTTAATCTTTTACTGAGCTGAAACCGGATAACTTTGGTTTATTCCTTACCTTCGCCTCTAGGTTCACTGTGGAATGAAGTCATCCTTTGTAGACTAATCCCTTTATACATAAATAGACCAGTTTTGGTACTGAGTGATAGTTCAGCATAAACATGACCAGCTAATTCCAGCAGTAATATTGTATAAGTTAATCTATTGTACTATCCTTCTAAAATGAATTGTCTTTCTAGACTAACCACTATTTTTATACATTTATATTTTTACAGGCACTATAAAAAAATCCATAAATGAGTTCAGTGTTAAAGGAATTTTCACATTCTTATTTTATACTTATTTTTATACTTATTTTATATTTTATACATATCTATTATCACACAAGTCTAAACCAAATTTATGAAGACAAAACAGATCTCTTCAAATGTTGCATCCCACTTTTCAGTTTTCAGTATTTTCTTATTATTTCGAGGTAGGAAGGTGTTTAGGGTGGATGTAAAGCATGGCGTGTTCACCTGTTTCATTAACCCGAGGGTCCTGCGAATGGAGAGTCCCTTAATCCTTATTATCTAAAGAAGTCCTCAATGAGATTACAACCCTGCACGGAAATTACAACCAGTTACCACGCACCATCTGCTGCCACTGGTCACGCTGGAGAAACCTACTCTCATTTTACAGGTTAGGCAACCTGCAGTACAGCAACCTTGGTACAGTATGCCCCAATTATATCACAACTAATTGTGCCCTTTAATAAGTTTAGTCCTTGCTAGTGCCAAAGCACCGAAGGAAGTTCTGGGTTCCTGTAATGCTAGTAGCCTAAAGCCCTCTCAAGAATTGTATGGCTATGATGGTGAAAAAGTGCTTCTGCCATTGAAAATATACTCCCAGGAGTAATTTCTATAGACATGTATTTAAGCCTTTTTAACATAACACATAGAAACCCATAGCCAGTAAAAAAAATAAATTAATTTGCACCAGTCCCAGTCTTTGGCTTGCCATAACAGCCCTTCATGCATTTGTGACACACCTTTCTGAAGAGGATTTTCAAGCACTGCAGTTGTAGCGGAGATTAACTTTGAGCAAAGATTAAGCAAATTAACCATGATGGTGCCTCCCGAAATAAACTGTTGCTGTGCAGTTGGTTCAAGAGCAGCCGTGATGTAGAGCACGGGATACCGTGCTAAAATAATTTAATGGATACTTTCAAACTGTTGGGAGTTTCATGACGCTGACATAGGTGAGTTTGAAATCATAACATCTGAATCTGAATTTGGGTGTATTTGATTGGCTATTTAATTTGTTTTATAACTTGTTTATTGATGGTTTTCAAACTGTACCAACAATTATTACAATTATTTTGCCTGGAATAAAAAAAAATACTTTTATTCTGTATTCAGATGTTGTTATACTGACAAGTAAAACTACCTGAATACTAAATAATACTGTACAATAAATCTAAATGTCTTGATGAAATGAAGGGTTTCATTACAAAATGCTCTATCAATTTTGTTTTTAAAAAAGTACAGTGAAATTCATAACTTAATGTACTTATTATTAAAAAAAGTGTCTTGAGATATCAAACAGCTTATGAGACATTTTACCACGTTTTTCAAAATGATGATATAGAATTTTCATAATCAAAAGAAATTACTGCGCAAAGAACTCTCTAGTAATGATCCTGGTCTGTGTAATTTGTCATGTACACTATTCTGTTGTGTTGCTGAAACTCAGGTAATCAAGTGATTGAATATGTCAATGGCATGGCAGCATCCCAGGAGTCAGGCTGCGTAACCTGAAGGTCACAGTCCTATGAAGTAAACAACATGTGTTTGCAAGGTTCATTCAGCTGTTTACATATAAGTTGGTCATAAATCCTTTAAGATGGACTTGTGAGTTATTTTTGTGTGTGTTTACCTCCCCGATGTAGAACTTCTATGAGGTGCAAATATGTCTCTGTTCGACAATTTAACATGAACAACATGATCAACCTTGTTTTAATCTTTTCACTATTTAATACCTCATTACTGACATTTGACTTTAAATATCAGCCACTTATTTAAGACCCTGTTTTCTTTATATAACTAAACCTGAACAACAACCAAAAAAAGATCTTGTGTGAAGATTTCTGTTTAAAAGGTAAAGAGTAAATCTTTACTTCCTTCTGTACCTATAATTCTCCATTATTTCCCCTTCCAGCCAATCAGCTACAATGAATGAGACGGGGCATCGGAGGGTCCTCCTTGACCAGTCGTTAGGGAGTGGGCACACTGTGGGCATCTCTCGCCACCCATACATCACTGACCCTATTCCAGCTAAGCGGGTCTGCTTCTACAAAAGTGGAGACCCTCAGTTCAGTGGTCTGCGCATGGTCATCAGCAACCGCACCTTCAAAACCTTTGATGCCCTCCTGGACAGTCTGTCTAAAAAGGTTCCGTTGCCATTTGGGGTGAGGAATATCACCACCCCCCGAGGTGTCCATGCAGTCCATACTTTAGAAGAACTTGAAGATGGAAAATCCTACATCTGCTCTGACAGGCGTAAGGTAAAACCGATCAACCTGGCATTGGCCAGGAAGAAGCTGCCACCTTGGTACCATGCCAGGCCCGTTAGTGCCCGTCGTCACACCCCAAAGAGGCTCATGGTTTTTCACAATGGTGACCCCTCTGTAAGACACACTGTGATGCTTCAGAAGAGGACTACACTCACCTTTGAGGCTCTCCTGGATTACGTTTCAGAGTTGATGCAGTTCCATGTGGTGAAATTATACACACTTGATGGGAGACGCGTGAGTGCTTTCCTCTGTCCATACAAACACATTGATTATGATGCATCCATTTCTGACAATTTTTATGGGTTGCATAGATTTGTAAAAGACGGCAATAAATTGTTCACAAAACCTCCCTCCAACTGATACAAACACATAAGAAATCAGTCTAAAAACAAAATTGGTATTCACTAATTCAGGTGGAATACTCAGGTTTATATTTGAAACCCCAATCTGTAATTTAAAAGTAAACTCAAGCCAAGAAGACCTCTATTTTTAGTTACAATGGGAGATTATTTTCTGTTTGCACAGGCTTCAAGAGTGCATGTCCATTCACCTAGAATAAAAATGTTCAAAACATACAGATTGAGGCACACTTATCTCACAAACTGTGCCAGTGCATAATTTTGTTGGCAGCATCTTTATTGCCCCATAATGGACTGACTTGGAATCTGGCCTGTAAATAACAGTCGCATGAGGAGGGAAAGTGATAAGCTTCTTTGGCAACTCATCCTAATACCTGGAACGGCATTCTGGGATACTGCACTGTAAGGCCTTGGGTCAAGGATCTGTAAATTGAGAGCCTCCTGTTTTAACGAAGCGCTATTTGAACAAAGAATACATCCAATTTTGACTTTTAAATGTACTTTTCATACACAAATGTAATTCTCAATTATCTCACTGACTGAAACATACTTAGAATCAAGGTTAATCTCTTAGCTCATTTTTCATATTAAAATGGTTTGTTGTTGTACTAACACAGTGAACGGCAGTGACAGTGAAGCATCCCCATATTTATCTGTCTTCTGCAGGTCGATGGCCTCCCAGCCTTGATATTGTGCTCTGGGATTGTAGTGGCTGCAGGCAGGGAGCCTTTCAAGTCTGGAAACTACAATGCACAGAAATCACCTGTTCCAACACGGCTGCCCACAAACCGAACGGGTCCTAGAAGATTGAAGCAAGTAAACCGTAAGTCTGTTCAAAAGTCTTTTGATGTGATCTCTGTACATTCTCTGTTTTAACTGTAAATGTATATGCATATACATGTAATATTCTATGTATGTAATATTCAATACTTTTAGTATTTGCTCAATGAGAATTATAATTTACAATTTCATATTCCAGTCCAAAAGACCTTTATTCATATGACACATACAGTGCTGCGGTCTGTCTGCCAATAATCTACCTGCGGGGGATGAAGAGTGGGAAAGTGCTGAGGGAATAATATCATACATAATACGTAGATGACCTACATACGCTCTCTATGCGGCTGCTGGCTGTTGTGCATTGTGAGCTGTGGGTAGTCGTTCTTGGTGAATGCCTTTTCTAACTGTTTTTTTCTCTTTCTTCTCTCTTCATGGCTTCTTGGATATTCTCCTCAAACTGAAATATTGCCTTCAATTTTGGGACATTTATATTTGACTTTTCAACATTCACTGCTTGGCTCCTTTGACTGACTCAGAAGGTATAAAGAAGTCCATATCTAGTATTTCTAAGTCAAGGAATTTCTCCACATCTTCTGAGAGATACATTTTGCATCAGATACAAAACTCCATCACAGAAAGTTTATGCGACCTTCCCAGTAACCCAGCGGACTCCGTTGAGCTGGAAACAGGCCATATACTGGAGTCAGTAGCAGAGACGGAGGATGACACCTGCTATGGGGATGGAACTGAAGGGCAGGACGACTGCCTGCCCACTGAGGACAACATTGAGAAGTCCTTTCGGGTGAACCAAGATGGTAGCATGACAGTGGAGATGAGGGTGTGCTTGACTGTTAAGGAAGAGGAAACCATCCATTGGACGACCACCCTGTCCAGATCCAGTGTAGCCAATCAGCTCAATGCAACCTGTTTGCCTGAGCCTGAGCCTCAGTTTCAGCAGGAGAATACCTCCCTTGAATCCAACCCCACTGCCTCCATAGACACCACCAAAAGCCACAAATCTAAAGATGATGATGACAACGATTCACCATCACTGGATAATGGAATTGACAGTGACAATGGTAATGAAGTCAAAGTACAGACAAATGTGATGTCCCCTTGGAGGGCTGCTACCCCAGGACCCAGGCAATTTAGAAAGACGCAGGCCTCTGTGGAGAGTATACAATCAGTGACAGCAGAGGAGATGCAGGAAGGCATGGTTGGCTCATACTCCTACAGAGAACAGACAGAAAACGGAGCCGTGACAGAGCAGTACTGCATGGTCAAGCAGAGTAGCACTAGACCAGTGCCCAAACCCAGAAGACATGGCTCTGTGGAGGTCAACAGTAGAAACAACAGGAATATATCCACATTCAAATCAGCAGGGACGACTGAGATCCTACAGATTGAAACCAGGGGGGAGGAGGTCACTGAAACTGCCTTTCACGTATATGAACAGCAGACTTGCCAGGACGATTTCCTCGCAAACAGTCACTTTTGTGCACAGGGTTTGTCTATGTCTGGCATTCTTTATGGTAGGCCAGCTACCTCAGATACAGCACTTTTCTCCTCCAGTTATGATTATGAAGCCGAGCTTGGAAGACCTTCCACTGCTTCTGAGTCCATTAGCATCTGGAGGGCTGAGAACATGTCACTAGCATCTGATTTAACCATGCCACCTTCTGTAATAAAAGTCCAGAAACAACTTTTCCCTAAGCCCACTAAAGGCAAAGATTCTTTTCAGTCAAGCAAAGAGAATCTGCAACAAAGAGTGGTCAGTAAAGCTAAGAGGATATCCTCAAAACCCAAAGTGATCAAGAAACGTGTTCGCCGGATTATGTCACCAGGGAAAAGACAAAAAGATACTACTGCAGATGCACCCCATAATTATAAGAAGGGGAAAACTTTTTCTAGTGCTGAGTTCATAAAGAGAATTTATGGATATAAACCAAAATCGGGCATGATTAAAGTTAAAAAGAAACACGCACAAAATGGGGATGGGGGTGTTAAAACAAAGACGTCAGAACGGTCCGACGGCACAATAAAAGGTACGATCCAAGACCCTGATAAAAGTGAAGCAATCTCTTTTGAAAATAAGATGTTGGATGTTCCACCCACTGAAGAAAGCCAACCAAGGGGAGTACTGACACGACAGAAATCACTGCATCGGGAGAGAAAGAATGAAAAAGAGTTCTACGATGTCAACAAAAGCATGTCGCTGCCTGCTTCGAACTCCTCTAGCTCTGTTATTAACGAATATGTAGAGGACTGGCTGGAGAAAGCCCATCTTAACCCCACTGTCCACCCAGATGAACAATGTCAAAAAGTGGAAGCAATAACTCAGCTGGGAGCAGAGGCGGTTATGTCTGAGGAATCAGAAATGAAGTGTGATGTGATCAGTGTGGCAGAGGAGGTAAGCTGTTTGGAGGGGAAATCAGAAATACAAACATGTCCCAGTTCTAAGAGTATGCCATTGCCAGATAGTTTGCTTGAACCTCAAATGAAACAGAGAATCCAGTCCTTTGAAAACAAATCATTATCATCAAGTCCATCATTGGAGAAAACTGCAATCACTCAGCAAATTGTTCATACTGATACTACGATGTCAGCAAATTGCAACAGTTTAGCTCAGAATAATGCAGAAGAAATAACCCCCTCGTCAGACAATATCTCCTATGAAACTAATACAGCACCTACTAACACCTTGACAGAAATGTCATCAGACAGTGAAGTGGAAAATAAATCAACACTTTCACCTGCTGAAAGCTCAGAGGGAAAAACAGAGCTATCAGGCACTGAACATTGTGTGATGGATGCATCTTCTGTGGTTAGTAGTCCATTATACAGGCTCTCATCTGTGAGCAGTCTAACATCAGATGATCGACCATTATCTATCAGTCCTGACAAGGCCCCATCAACTACCGACCACACATTGCAACAGACAACATCAATTCAGACTATCATTCCTTCCACTCTGAGGGAAGCATCTTTACCAAGAAATCCTTCTGTGAAAAGGGCACGGTTGGTCAGTAATCTTTCCTTTGAAAGGAAAATGTCTCTCAAAAAGACTTCTCTGGATAAATCTGCTTGTGAAGTGATGCGATGCGATGCTTCTGTGAAAACTACCATATCACCCACTCCCATCAACACTGCAGTTGAAAACATGCTATCAAACAGTTTCCCTTCCGTGGGGAGTGAAGCCCTACCAGAAAAATCACCACAATCCAACAGCATCTTAGATTTGGCCACGTTAATGAGCAGTCCATCATGTTGTACTTCTGCATCACCAGTTAGTTTAACATCTGAAGAGAGAGCTTCACCAGCCAGCCTTTCATCCAATGAGGCTCCAACACCAACTAATCTTCCATTTAAAGAGACAGAAGTGATTAAAACGCCATCACATCTCTCCACACAAAAAGAGGCATCATCACCTAAACCCCTGGTGAAAAAAGTAAAACTGATCAGCAGCCCATCTCCGGAAAAGAAACTCTCGACCAGGAAATCCTCTTCTGAGCATCCTAATGATCCTCCTGCTGAAAAAACTCAAGTATCCAGCAGTCCTTACCTGAAAAGGACACCACTACCAAGAAATCACTCGTTGAAATCAGCGTCATCACATAACACATCTCTTGATCAAACTTCATCACCAAATCTTGGAAGAAAACTTGCAGTACCAAATAGTAGTCCCTCAACTGAGAGGCAGCCATTGCCTCGTAAAGCCCAACAGCAAAAGAGACTCTCTCCATATTCTCAGTCACTGGAGGTGGTGTCACCGCCTATCAGACTCAAGTCAAAAAAAAAGTTGATATCCTTTGACAATGCATCAGAGACTACAAATCAAACAAATCAGACACTTCAAAAAACACCACCTCAAAGAAAACCTTATCACACATCGCTGTCAAAAACATCAACAGATGAACTTCCTGATTCATCCTCGGACAACACCTTACACTGTGCCACTCTTATGCCGTTGAATGCTGGTCGAAGTGATGAAAATAAGGTGAACAAGTCAGATGACCCCGCAAAAGCAACACTACAGAAATCCTTGACAGAAGCACAAATAATACCACAGCCATTACAATTTGCAGACCAGCCGGATATTAAACCTGTGCTTGAAAAAATCTGCTATTCAATTAAGTCAATTAGACAGATCACACAGAACAAACGTCCATCATGTCTAGAAAAGTCCAACAGCTTGCCTGATTTTTCCTCTCATGTGGCCTCTACATTTGGCTCATCATCTAAAGCCCTCCTTGCTTTCTTATCCGTCATGACCTTAAAGGAAGGTATGACTAACTTAAACATGCATGAGCTGAATGCAAACAATGTAAGCTGTGCCGAGGCTTTAAAAATGATAGATGCTCTCAGAGAAATTGCCAGCATCGAGGATTCCCACGAGTTGGAAACCAGTCTGTCAAATTTACAGAAGTCAACTTCAAAACAACTCCTGCAAAGTTGGAAGGGCTTTCAGGATCTCACTGGCAAATGCAAGAATCGTAGCCCAACATCAAATGATTCAGAGCAAGACCTATTGATTGGGGCTAGTCCCATGGAAGACTGTGGCGTAGAAGAACATGTTATTGATGAGCTAATGAATGAATTTGACATACCTGAGAAGCTCAAGGAGGAATTGGCTGCTCTTCCTGCGAGTAAAAGAACTGAGTGTGATGATGAAGGAAAGATTGATGCCAACTTCTCCCATTTCTCCAAAGAAGAAGCTGTTGGGGAGCTTGCTCAAATTGACAAAGCTAATGTTGATGTGAATTCCATCATTAAAAAAATCAATATTAACCAACCATATATTGCATATATGGATGTAAAGAAGAAGAAAAAGAAGAAACATCTTGAGGAAGATAGGTGTAGCTCTGAGGGAGAGCAGCCAGATGAACAGCTGCAGATGAACAGTGAGGAAAGCATCCCTAAGGATGAGCTTACCCCTGACGATGAGTCGTGTTCAGATGAGGAAGGGCAGAACAAGCCAAGTGGCAATAAATATGTAGAGCGGAAAGTGAGCTGTGAGAAAAACATAACTAATCCTGGAGTGGAGCAGCGGTCTCCTTCAGAGGAGGAGAAGCCAGAGGTTGAACCTAAGGAGCTGCAGCAAGTGAGCAACAAAGATGACTCGTCTAACCCTTACAAGTCAGTCTAACTCAGAGAAGGAAGAGCCAGACGTTGAATGTAAAGATCTAAAGGTTATCACTGAGGAAAGTTTGTTTGGCCATGAAGAAGATCAGGATAGTATGGAGGAGGAGCAAGGAGATCACACTGATGATGAGCAAAATCATGAGGAACAAAGTCACAATACTGTGATAGTCATAGAAAATCAGGATTCATATATAATAAAAGACAACAGCGGTTTAATAATACAGCCTAGCAATTTACAGAAACATTATAGTTTTGATGGAGATGAAGATAGCGGGAATGACCACAGTAGCTGTGAGGAACATGCTGAGGAGGTAGAACAACCCAAAGCTGAAGATGAACAGTGCAGCATAATTGAGGATGAATTAAGCTTCGAGGAGAAGGAGTCAAGCTCAGAAGAAGAACATGCTAGAGACAGAGACATAGAGGAGACCTGTGCAGAATATCAGGAAAGGCACGTAAAGGGAGAACCATCTGAAGGAGTTACAGAATGTGAAAAGGCTGTGGAAGAACTCAAACATCAATCGGAAGAAATAATATCACAGTCTGTCGCAGAGAGAATAAGTATTTTAGAAAAGCAGGTTGCTGATGCACACCAGACAAAAAACATGATCGGAAGTACTAAAAGCAGACAGTTTGAAAAAACAGATTTTGTGTCAGATGTTGATTCAACATCTGGCACATCAGATCTGTGCATCAGATCAGCTCCTCAGTCGTCATTATCTTTCAGCTATGATTCTAGCGGTGTTATAACCAAAGAGCCTGAGGGCAATAGGGTCAGGTCAATAAAGGAAATGTTCCTGGCAAAAAGTGCTGCAGATATTCAGCATGGACAAAGAGGTTTTCCAAGCCCAAACACATCAGAGCTGCCTGATTGCAGACCAGAGACATCAAATAGTGGTGGCTATCAATCTCAGACTTCAAGTGAGCTGTCCAGTGGTGAAGACGATTCATCCCGGAAATCCATCAGTAAAGGCTTTGTGAGAAGAACGATTGAAAGGCTTTATGGCAAGAAAGATGATAATACTGGTGAAGCTGCAAGTCTAAGCCCCCCATCTGCACCAAAACAAGAAAAGAAAGAAAGTTCTAGCATTTTCTCTCCTTTACACCAAGCTCAGTCCAAAATAATATCTGATTTGTCTTACTTCAGTTCCACTAATACAATGGACACATTAAGTGAAGCAAGGCGATGCATTGCCTTTAATGCACAAGTTGGGCCTGGAGACAGTGTCCCAATTGATAAAGGGAGATGGCTCCTTAGAGAGAACGCACAGATGAGAAAGTCTGTCTCAGACCCAGTTGGAATAAACAAAACCTTGGAGGAATCTCCACAAGATGAGGAAATGTGTGAGAATACAAAAGAGGATGTCCCATACTCTCTTTTCAGTACAAAGTCTGATTTGGAAGACAAAGTGAAGTCAGTTTCAACAAAGTGCACCTACTTTTCTTTGCCCCATGCTAGTGACTCAGACGTATGTCAGGATGACCTGAGCACAGTAAGTAA
Source organism: Hoplostethus atlanticus (assembly GCA_034670405.1). Taxonomy (NCBI): domain Eukaryota; kingdom Metazoa; phylum Chordata; class Actinopteri; order Trachichthyiformes; family Trachichthyidae; genus Hoplostethus; species Hoplostethus atlanticus. The sequence continues at coordinate 2,189,867 of JAXDDX010000060.1, forward strand.
GAGCAATCCAAATGGTGACAGCATTGTACAAACGAAAGAAGATTCGGCGGAAAACAAAACATGGGCAGAGAAGAACAGCGTGCGGCCTGCTGTCAGTGTTACTGACTTTAAGATGCCGGATAACAAAGTACATCCACTGATAGAGCATCCTCCTGATGGTGAGGTGGTAGTGGCGGAGCCCAGGAAAGGTCATGGCGTTGTTCAGAGAAGACCTCAGGAGCCAGATGTATTGGATATCTTGTACACATTTTGTGGTCAGCACTGTCCCATCCTGTGATAAGCTGTATTCAGCATGGAGTTTCTTTTATTTAATATTGTAACAGAAATCCTGTGATTGAAGAACAAGGACTAAGCTTTTTTTTCTCTGTGTAGGAGTACATTGTGGGGCTACAGTATGTTACCTTGTTTTTGGTGCCTACATTTCAATGTTGCCATAGCTTTGGCGTAATACACTATATGTCAACTGTCAACTATGTATATGTCAACTAAACTGCCGAAACCTACACATTTTACGATGTTCAACAAGTCCAACAAAGCTTATTGATACAATTGATCAGTTTATGTTCCTTGAAAATGATATATTTTTTTGTTTATACATGTACAGTAACACCTTGACTGTGTATTTGCCATGCACCCTCCAGAGCAGCTCTATCTTCTTTAGGTGGCCTGTCCAAAGAATGAGCATCCAGGGCATTAGTGTAATCTTGTTTTAAAACTCTTAAAACAGATCAAGTCCCCACAGATGTCAGGCAATAAGGCCAATCACACTGCACTCAGTGAACAGGTCACTCCACGGTCTCAGCTCAGGCTTGGCCTGGTGTTGAGGCCAAAATGGTGCTGCTTCTCTTCTTACAGGCACATAGAAACTAAATTGTTAAACGTCAAAGCAGATTATGCAGAGATTGTAGTAAATGTCATCGTAAATAGTTGGTTTGATATTATATTGTTTTGTAACATTGTTGTATAATGTGTAAATAATAAGTTTACTAATTTGTACTAATTAGCCATAGCTAATATTTAATTTGTAGTTTAAATAAAGTCTTATAAAGTCTTAAAATCTGGCAGCTGTGACAACTTTGTCTCACTAATTTGGTGTTTGACAATAAAAGTGTGTATTTCCAAATCTTGTTGTCCTCTCTTATTTTTGATATCTTGGTTCAACTTATATTAGACTCACAGGCAGATTCAGCAACTGGGGAAATCAATTGAGTATTGCGTTGACAATTACGAAAACATACATTTATTCCAATTTCTCCACCAATTTGCTTTTACAATTCCTTACTTCTGAAGGTTCAGGACTGGGCCTCCAGAAAGCATCTTAGCGTCATTGAAAGTAAGTGGGTCTAGATGAACTTGGTGTTAAGATACCTTTGCAAAGGCCAGCTCAGTTGTTTTGTCGTGCTGATCAGTATCAGACCTGAGGAGGAACGCCGAGCTGTTTTCTCACTCTCTGCCTGAGGAAGTATCCATGTTGTTGTAAGGTTCTTTTGTTTCTCTGAAGTTGCCATCGAGCTGGCCGGTGTTGTGACAGGAGAGCCATGGAATGCACTAAGAGGGGACTGTTTACATCTCCATCTACAAAGAGAAAACATGCTAGCCAGACAGTTCCCACATTTTACATTTGTGTTATATCACGTGGAAATACAACACAAATACAACAGTAACAGTCTACTCTTCTGAGACTGATTGCCTCAGTTAAAGTAACATTTCACTGAAAAATATTGTATGATATCAAAGTGTCTAAAAAAACACATCATACACTCTACTGTAATGCTTTACTTTCACAATGGCCATTAGGTGGCATTGGCCATCAACACAAGAAAGTCAGGGAGCCTTTTTGTGGAATTTCACGTTATTGTTTGCTATAAAAGCTGTACTGACAAAAGTGGAGCAAGCAAGTTTTTTTAAATTGTTTATTATTTAAATAAATATTTACATAACAGCTTCGTATAAATCAAATGTTTTACACATGACACATCTTTCTAAGAGCAATTGCTTTAACAAGGAAGAAGAAAACAATAATGAATGAATTACAAAGATACTGTCGGTAGGTGTGGTGAGAGAGAGACAGAGGTTCATCTCAACCCCTTATGTTGATCACTGAGCGAATTCCTGTTTGCAGTCATAAACTTACCATCACTCAAATACCATTTAACACCTGAGCTTTAAGACCTTGCCCATCTCTTTCATCATAAAATGTATGTTATAGTATGCATAAATCTACTTGATAAATCGATATACATTTTTATTTATTGTTGTTACTACGAAATATGAGGATGACACCCTATACTAACTAAAATAACTCAATAAAAAGTATCAACTGCCAAGAAGCACATGATTAAGAAACAAAAAAATCTGAAAAATAATGATTTAAAAAAATTGACATCTCAAGCCGCACATCATTCATCCAGGCACAAACAAAGCAATAGACAGAATTGTTATAATTAAAACAGACATCAATCGTACAGTATATAGGCTACGTCCTGCCAAATGATGTACAGTATATGGCTCAGCTTGAACACCTTAACGTTTGAGGCAATGTGATCCAAGATTAGAACACACAACTAATGCCCAGTCCACAGTTCTAACCCACATATCTTCATTCGGATTGTAATCCTTGCTGTAATAAGTCCCTCCAACTAAATCATCTGCTTTAGACAGTTCAAAACATTACAATAAAACATGACAGTGAAATTGAGAAATTACATGATTTGGAAAAATGTCAGCCTTCACCACCCAAATTGTGCAGTTGTGACCTTTACAGTGTTGCTTGAACACAATTTGAGGCAGTGACAGCATCGCTATTGACTGTAAGTAGATGAACATGAATGAACCCTCAATGTACACATGGTATACTACAGTATGCAGGAGTGAAAAGCATTATTACAACAGAATGATGACAAAATTCTAAAATAACCATTTTATTCAATACAGTTCATATATCGCATTCGCCATTTTTCTTCTGAGGGGCTCAATAAAAAAAACAACTGAATAGTGAAATGCTCTTTGTATTCTATTGCTGTCAGGTCATGCATGTAAACTCTAACGCTTCCAATAAAAGCAGTTTGTTTACTTAAAAAATGTATAAAGAATATTCTTTGTTTCAAAATACTATGCAGGGAGGGATTAAAGGGTGAATTCATAATATTTTTCAACAACACCTTGTTGTTTTCAACCTGAGATTAAAAACCAATGTGTTTCCCCTCTGAGGAGTAATTTACAGTAGTTTTTGATTAGCTATGTAATTAAAGACAATGGTAAAATGCAGATACTGATTAGTGAGGGCAGGTCCCATTGGTCAGTGAGCGCTTCAGTTAATTAAATCCTACACGAATCCAATCCATTATTATTACCTTTCCTGAAGACTGTCAAACTGCATCAGCTTTGGGTTGGGATGAGCGTGTTCCGCTAACAAAGTTATAAACCAAAAACTGAGAGGTGCCGAAATAATGTGTGGCAAAGAGTTTCCCATCAGGCGTGGGGTCGGAGAAAGCGATCTCATCTTTGCTCAGGTATGAACCGTATATGAAGTTGTTCCTATCGAGGAAACACAGAAGCAGTGCGTGTTAGTTATGTTCAACCATTGCTCGTAATTTGGAAAAGTGAGTCAACATCAAATCCTGGCGGTTGAAGACAGACTGACCTGAGGCACTCGATCATGCGCGAGGCGATGCCCTGGCGTCTCATCATGCTGAAGACCCAGATGCGGCTGATGCCACAGAGGGCAGGTTCTGGGGTGGTGGAGCAGCACCAGGCTCTTTGCCGTTCAAACATCACCTTCTCTCCCTCTGAACCCTCTGGTCCGGGCTCTTCAATCACCCTGTACCCCTATGTGCATTTACACATACAAAGATGATTGATAAGAGTCTACATTAAAGATGGACGAGACTCAGTAAACAGCTTGAACATGTGCAGTCTGTTCTTCTTAGATTTATTTCAACACCATAATCAGTCTCTCACCTCTTGAATGTGCTCTGCTATAAGGCATCCAGCCACTTTCTTGTCATTGGAGATGAAGAGGAAGGTTTTGGTCTGAGATGGACACTTGGTCTCCACCTGCTGGAAGCCGAGGTCATTGTCCACCATCTCCCTGATCTCTTCAACCTGAGAAACAAGCAGTTACTGCAGAGTGAACAACTCATATGCTGGTGGTGGCTTGAGGCTGCTTAGTTACTATATAATTCATATCATAATACTATCAATATAGACTGGGTCTCAAATATTGGCCAGATCTCTAACAATAGCTGGGGGGTGTTGTGAGTATGCACAAATAAAGGCTGGGTAATCAAAATAGGGCAGAATTACCAGAAAGCAGTCTGATATCATTTATAACCTAAAATATCATTAAATTAGCTTTAGTGGCTTTGGCAGTTTGCTTGCAAGACTGACAACCAGTATGTTCTGGTAGCCTACCGGAACTTACTGGTTACTAATAATAAATCAGTAGTAGTAGTAAATCTGTAGTAGTAGTAAGTACTGCCACCAATTGCCTTTAACAGTAATATTTTTGGGCTATTGGCCTTAAAAGGCAATTGTATGAATTTAAGCAGGACAATTCTTTACAGAATACAGTCAATTCTATCACTTTTATTCTGGATACTGTGGAAGAAATAATGGTCTGTCTCTAATAATAGCCCGTCTCTAATGACGGCCTGGTGTTTTCTTTTGTTGAGATAAATAAAGGCCCTGATCATTATTGGAAGAATTACAGTAATAATACTATGTTTATGAATCAAAATGGGATTTCATTTATGGGTTTTTCTGATACCCTTCCATCCACTAATACAAAGGATGTGATGAAACTATCCTTTGTTCTATTTTGGTTGAGCACCTACATAAAAACACTGCTACGATTTTAGAGGATAAAATAGTGTAAAGCAATTTATTAAATGTACTGTTTCATATTATGGGCCTCACCCTAATTGCCAGTATTCTCCTATGTAACAGTTAGTGCACATCCTATTTGGCATATAAAACAATAAAGAACATGATTGACTCAGGGAATACTGATCCCTTTTATACTTCTACCCATTCCCATTGATCTCAGAAAAGATAGTACAAACATTGTCTTCTGTTAGGCTGTACGATGTGTACAGCAGGTTTGTAATGGGGACTTCTCAGTAATGGGGATTGCGCAATAAACCAAAGTTCAGCTGAGGTAGATGGCAAACATTATTAGGTCTACAGCATTCAGGTTACTTGCCTATACAATGTGAACAACCTGTCAAAGAACAAAATGGGACCATCAATCAATGTTAATGGTTTTGCGAGAGAAAATAATTGCTGGAATTTCTTTTATGTTTTAATTAGAGCATTTCAGCGCCAGACTGGAGCTTGAGGCATAAGTGCGGCACATTAACCAACAACTCTCAAAAATAAATCACTTAATCTGGGTTACTTAATCTGAATGGTTTACAACTACCAAAATAAAAAATGCATACATTCATTATTACGCGTTCATTTTCAGAAATAGCGAACCTTGTAGTTATTCAGAAGTAAAAATTAGACTTGCCTTACAGTGTTTCACCAATGACAGCTCAACAACTAGTTACATGCTTAAAATATTACAATGAAAAATTAAATAATATCACCAATAATAATTCACCATTACAAATTAACAACTCATGTTACTGCTAACATACAACTTAGCAAGGCCTACTATGGTAACATTACAGCCCACTTACAATGAAGAAATCCAACAAACAATATGTAGGTAGACGCCCTACATATCCCTTATTTCATTCAAGGGTCGATAAAATTTAATCGGAAAAGCAATGGCTCAAACTCTTCCAAAATTGATGGAATTAATTCCATTGCTGCCTGTTATCAAGAACTGGTCATTTAGCCACAGTGTAACACCACAAATGCAGGTATCTAGGAGTATATTCTAAGACATTCATTGCACGCATGCGAACCAATGTACCAATGTGTAAACATCAGAGTTGATATAAAAAACTGTAGGAAAGTATACACCTTTTTATGTAAACATAAAACAAATCTCCCATATTACTTAGTCTACAATTAGGTTGGCACTAAAAAACAAGATTTAGACTACACCATTGCCAGTCACTAAATAAACCCGTCCACAGCTGAATCTCCTCTACAGCAGCGCCAGCGATGTGAGGAGTGGCAGGAATTCACCTCAACTGACTGGCAGACATAATACACTCCAGATATACCCCTTAACACAACTCAACACTCATCAGATCTGTTGTCAGAGATTTCTCACAAGCTCCTGAGGACTTACGCTATCTTAGCTGCCCACCGTTCCATGAACAGAATCTCAGTCCCTCACCGTTTCAACGGTGCATGCTTACATCTTTTCTAGCTGATATATGCAGAACACAAGACAGACTAATGGCTAAATGTACACTATATGGCCAAAAGGTCAGTGGACACCTGACCATCACACCTATATGAGCTTGCTGGACATCCCATTCTAACACCATGGGCATTAATATGGAGTTGGACCCCCCTTTGCGGCTAAAACAGCCACCACTCTTCTGGGAAGGCTTTCCACAAGCTTTTGGAGTGTGTCTGTGGGAATTTGTGCCCATTCAGCCAAAAGAGCATTTGTGAGGTCAGGCAGTGATGTTGGACGAGAAGGCCTGGCTCGCAATAGGCCTTCTAATTCCTCCCAAAGGTGATCAATGGGGTTGAGGTCAGGGCTCTGTGCAGGCCAATCGAGTTCCTCCACACCAAAGTTGTCTAACAATGTCTTCATGGACCTCGCTTTGTGCACAGGGGCACAGTCATGCTGGAACAGCAAAGGGCCTTCCCCAAACTGTTGCCACAAAGTTGGAAGCGCCCAATTGGCTAAAATGTCTTCGTATCCTGTAGCATTAAGATTACCCTTCATTGGAACTCAGGGGCCCAAACCCTGAAAAACAGGGTTTTTGAGCACACCTGAACTCAATAATTAGTAGGGGTGTCCACTGACTTTTGGCCATATAGTGTATATGTAATTATGGTGAAAAACAAGTCCAATGTGGCAATGTGGTTGCAGAACCATGTTTTATTTCCCATTGGTTGGCTTTTAATCGCCACCAAAAAACAATCAGGTTACTACCACCTGCAATTCAGACATGCGCAGCTCAACAAGACAATCCTACAGTCTCTTACCAACATCAGTACAAGTAGATACCTGCCATTCAGGCAAGCATAAAGAAAATGAGGAAAACTGGTGGCTCAGCTCATGTTAGAAGTATTGGCATGACTTGTATTAGACACAAACTACAGTTAAATAGCTAACTGTGCTAAAATATTGGCATAAAAATAGGTTGTGAGTAGCTTGTTAATTAGGATCCATTAGTCTACAATAACAATTAGAGTTAAATTGCCATGTCAAGGATGGCCCCATTGGTAATACCAACAAGCCTTTCATAATCCCCAATAGTCATCCTTCAGGCCAAGGCTAGCTCCTTGTAAACATACCTTCTTGAGAGCATATTTGGGATCATCTGGTAAGACAAGAATGATCTTGCCATCAGGATACTCCCCCAGGATCCTCTCCTTTTTCCATCCCTAAAAAAGGAAATAAGGGTTTAAAACAACCTTTTCATTGTGCTGATGGAGCATCTAATACTGGAACTTACTACTTTCTTTCTCTTATTATATTGTTATATTTTGCCTCAGAATGTTCTCTGTTTTTTCCAATTTCAATCCAATTTCATGTTTTTTCCTTTATATAGTTTATTAAATATGTTCTAGTGTTGTAATTGTCGGTTACGTTATGTTTGATACACCCCAATTATTTCTTTTGTATATGCTGCCCAGTTTCACCAACCACCCTGTTTCTCCACAAGAATCATCAAGTTTCATTTAATCTAACCTAATCTAAATAAAGTGCTGGCATTTTGTACAAACATAAACTCTGTTAGGAATAAACATTAGGAATACTGTTTTAATACCGAGTTGTGGCCCCTTTTGCCCTGGGTTTGTAATATTTTTAGATGTGTGAGCACACATACAGGTCATTTTCTTTGGTCCGGGCCATAGTGGAAAGGTTTACTTCATACTGCCCAATTACAATTGAGCCAGGGCTTGTAAACAGAAGTCACATGGACGCACAAGTAGCTTGTTTATTGTACAGGTAAACTGTCAACCCACAAAGTTAGAGAATCTGGAGGTTTGTCAAAACAAATCCGTTGGGAAATGTGCTCTGCGGCCCATATATGGAAGAGACATTTCACATTATCTTGAGCTCAAGTTTGCCCTTGGGTCATTTTGATATGCTAGGCTTTCCAATCATGAGTAACTGCTGGCTATCTGATGTCAACATCTGTGTCCTTACACCCATAAGATTGCATGTTTTGGGGTTGTTTCCTGTAGTTGGTTCAGATTATGTTCGCACTCCTAACAAACCACACTGCAACTTGCTACTTTCAGGCAGAGTGGACTGAGTTCTGGATTGAGACAGTAGGCAAGACACATAATGGCTATTTAATTTATACAATCCCCGTCTCACCACATATTTGACAGCGCTGATGAACTGGTTGTGGAAGAGTAAATGCTGAGACTCATCCTCAGGGTTGGCAGCAGAATAGAGCATCCCACACACACTGCAGGCCACTGCTCCAAAGTGCTTCTGCCCTGCATCCTAAAAGACAAAAGAAATACAAACAGGGGATCAGCCGTCACATACAGGAACATATTTAACAATACACAGGATTTGATGCAACTATCCGTTTTGCCAGTAAACTAGGTTGAGCCCCTGTGTAAAAGCCTGGTTTGGGTGTAATAGTACATGGTGTATTATTGGGGTAATCAAGTGGGCATGTTCCATCACAACGTTCTCAGTGAATTAGTGCCACAACGCCTCCACAAGCCTAACCAGTAAATACTGGTGTCCCAGACCCATCCCCATCTTTACCTTCACTCAGTTACCATCAGAACTAAGCTCATCTACAGTACAATGATACCGCACCGAGATAGATTTAAGCATACATATAGCTCACAACACACTCATCCCAAAATGTAATACTTAACGTCATTCTGACCAAAACCACAAAAGCAACAAAACTGACATCTGACCTCTAATATACTTTGAAGTACACTTACTATACACTGTATATTATAGACAGACAGCACCAAAATGTATCACAGTCTGTAGGGTTGACATGGAAAGGATTACTCAAATTCAGATCACAAAAAGGGGAATGAACTGAATCACTCACAATGATAGTTTGGTTGCCATCCTTGTCAGCCTCCTTTAGTTTCTTGACTTCTTTTTGTACGCAGGCATCTGAGAGAGGAGTCCCATTACCTTGTGACTCCACTTCTCCGCTACGATACAAAAACACTAAGATTAGTTCAGATTTAAAACGCTAAAAAGGAGAACATGTCAAATGAGTTATAAGCAACTTCTTACTGTTCAGAAAGCTCTTCTGTTGTCCTCTCAGCCGTCTTGACTGTTTCTGTCTTATTCTCTGGAGATGGTTTAGTATCAGTAACTATAAGAGAAATAATTGTATACACCAGGTTTTGTACAGTATGTCAGGGAAGTTGTTACTCTTATCACTTAACATTATAGCAGACTTACAATGCCAAAACAACTTTATAACAGCTACACAGCACAGTCATGAACATTGACACAATCCTTACATCAGCTTTAATTAGGTTGTCATGTAATACTTATGTGATTTGTGACATAGCAATCAAATGGTGTCAATTTATATAGCAAAAATGTAAGTGTCGTCCTGGCAACTGCCATTACAATTTACATTAGGAAGCAGTTGTACACATTGTATACTGTTAGTTATATGCACAATTCCTTTATATGTTTTTCTTATTCTTTTACTATTCTCTTTTTCTAGACTTGTGCTGGTTATAACAGTGCTTCATCAAATCTTCTTTCTATTGGCCAAATATTTTTTATACAGATTTCATATCCACACTCAATACTAGAAAAAACATTGGTATTACATGAATGCTTGATGAAAGATATCCTAAGGATAGAATCACTCTTCATGAATGTGTGAATATGAAGGTTTCTTTCAGATTAATGGCTTACAATGTGGAGTTCACGTGAGCACACTCCGATGAAGTACCCTGAAGTCTGAACAGAAACATTTCATAAATCATGGGAACAACAACTAAAAATATACCTGCAGGATTTTCTTCACACTGCTGTGTGCCGTCAGAATCTCTCAGGCGCTCCTCAGAGGGAAGGGAGGATGTGAGAGACAATGAATCTGGACCAGTGGAGTCCTGGGTAAAGGAAGATAGAGGGGATGAATAAAATCACATTCAGGTCTTGATATTCATCAATCATGATTATGACATACACCAGCTGGACATATTTACCTCGCATTTGGTATTTTTCGATAGAGGATGTTGGATTTTCTGAGGCGTCGAAGGTACATCTGCCTTAGGAACAGTAGACTTTCGCCTCAGCTGTGCTTGAAACAGAAGACTTCGGCTGAGCTGTCGTTGGAGTAGAAGGCTTCAGCTGAGCTGCAGTTGCACCAGTGGGCTTTAATTGGGGCGCAGAAGAACCAGTGGGTTTTGACTGAACTGGAGTTAAAACAGCCTTTGACTGAGGTGTGCTCAAAACAGGAGGCTTTAATTGGGCTTTGGCTGAAACAACAGGCTTCGACTGATCTGCAGTAGTGGCACTGGCCTTTGACCGGGGGGTTGTTGCAATGGCAGGCTTTGACTGCAGCGTGGTGGAAACAACAGGCTTTGACTGACCTATGATTAAAACAGTGGGCTTTGACTGACCTGAGATTTGTCTAGCAGGTGTTGTCTGAGCTTTGGGTTTTGTCTGGTTGCAGAGTTGTGATGAAACCCTGGGTTTTGACTGAAGTGTGGGTTTAGATTGAGCTGTGGATTTGGACTGAAGGTTAGGTCCGGTCTGTGGTGTGGGCCTTGACTGAAGCATGGGCGTCGTCTTTACTACTGGTGATGGGTCATCATCTAATTCAAAATCATCAAAGGAATACTTGGGTCTGGGTCTGTATGGCTTATACTCCACCACAGGCTTCGACTTCTGAGTAGTCAGTCCGTTGGGCATGGGAGGAGGTACTGCTGGCAGAGTCCTCTTGGCTGCTGATCTGGTCATTTTAGGGGTGGGCCCCTGAGTAGGGGTTACTTTAGGGGTGGACCCCTGAGTAGGAGTTACTTTAGGGGGGGACCCCTGAGTAGGGGTTACTTTAGGGGTGGACCCCTGAGTAGGGGTTACTTTAGGAGTTTCAGCCTTTGGGGTTTCAGCTTTGGGGGGTTTATCCTTGGTGGGTTCAGCCTTGGGGGTCACAGCCTTGGGAGGGTCTCCCTTGGGTGTTGTAGGTTTGCTGGCTGAGGCAGGACTTGGGACAGCTGTTTTGGAAGGACTGGCTATAGGCGGCGGTGTGATCACAGGAGGCAGTGGACGTGGAGAGGACACAAACAGGGGAGATTTCACATCTATGTCTGAAAACATCATTTGATTTGCTTGGTCAGACTTAAGCTTCTTTACACGTGTCCAAGACATTTTCTCTCTCTGGAGTTCAACCTGCCTTAATCTCTGATATCGAGTAGGCTTCTTTTTCTCATATGCTTTCAGTGGCACCTGTGACCTGGGTGATGAAGAAGCGTCTCTTTGGAGGCTCTGTAGCAGGCTTGGCTTCAGTTGAGTCAGCTGTCGTGGGCTTGGCTGCAGCGGCCTCATCAGCACGGGGGCACTGATGGAGAGCACCCTTCTGGTCCAGCAGGAGTTGCAACAGTAACAGTGTCTGCATCCTGTGTGTTAACAGGTGGGCTTTCTTTCTTAATATCTTCACCCTTAACTACTGCAGCTTGTTTTTCCTCCTCTATTCTCTTCAAAAGCATGCTGTCCGTGGCAATGTCTTCAGCAATTTCCTCACACAGGGCTAAGAGGTTCAGCTGCTGTCTGTTGGCAGTTCTCTTGGCGGCTGCAGCCTTTTGCTCAGCTAGAGCTGCGAGGCGGGCTTTGGTTTTTGCCTGTGTATTCATTTCTTGTTTCTTGGGTTTTTCTACCTTTTGTTCTTTTTTGTCACGCATAGTCTTCTCACTAGGTGTGCTGTTTGCTTTGAGTTGGCCTCACACCTCTGAGTATCAACTTTATTTTTCTCTTCATTAGCCTTTTCTTCAGCATCTGTAACAGGGGCTGCTTCTTGTGTTTCCTGGGACTTTTCTATTATCTTAATATCACTGTCCACCTCTTCCTCATTCTCCATCACAACAATCTCATGGCCAATCACTATTTGGTCAAACACCTGCAGTGCTTCTAGGTCCAAGCTACCCTCAACATTCTCTGTCACCACAACACCACAGTCTTCCTTTGGGCCATCAAAGGGTTCATGGACATGAGCGTTTGCCATATCAATCTCTGTGGTATTAAAGTCCTTTATATCAGATAATGGTTGCATGCAATGATGATAATTTTGAGTAACTTGAAAGCCTTCCGGTAAAGGTGGCAGAGATGCAATATCTGGCTCAAGTTGGGTCTCCAGGTTTTCACTTAATTCCTCACTTGAATTGGTCACTGTAGCCTCTTCCACCTCATCAGTACTTTGACATTGCTGCACTTCTACCTCGGAGAAGCTCTGTTCGGAACCATCCAAGTTCAAAATACTTTCACTTTCCTCATGCTCTCCTACCAACGTACTGTCTGGATTCATCTGTTCTGAAAGTGAAGTTGGCAGTCCTGATTCGGCTGCTGCTTGAGTCACAATATCAATGTGAATGTCGCTCTCTGGGGCACCGATTGAGTCTAAGACAACATCTTCAGCTGTACTATCTGGTATCTCAACTTCAGTGGTGTCTGTGGTTGTCACTGTGATGTCCATAGCCTCCTGAAGTCCCTTGTTCTCCTGCACCTGTTCAGAAAGCTCTGCAGCACTGATGGACTCTGGAAATCCATTCCTTTCATTATTTTCTCCCAGATCATCTGACTTGCCACCTGGCAGACTGATATCATCACTACAGCTGATCACTGGAACTTGTTTCACCTCCTCAGTCTTGTTACTCTGCTCCAACTGGGAAGAGGCAGAACTCTCTGCCACACTGATGGTTTGCATTTCCATTTCAATGTCTCCTTGGCTGTCTGAAACACAAACAAGCCTCTCACAATTGTTTTCCTCATTCTCCTGTTGTGGATTACTAATCAGTATGTTTTCTTCATTAGTAAAGAAGGCCGGTGAATCCTCTTTTCTCTCCTGGGTCTCTTTGCTCTGAATGTCCAGTAAAGGAACAGCATCAGGCTTCTCATCTGATGCTGTAGTAACCTCTATATCTGCATTACTCTCTGGACTACTAATAGCTTCATACACTACTTCCGTTTCATGTAGCTTCCCCTCTGACTGATTAACGGTCCTTGATCTGCTCTGTAATTGAGTCTGGGGTCTCCACATTTGAGGCTTGAATAACAATATCAATGTCTCCTTGTTGACCACAAACAAAAACTATTACTTCATTTCGTCCATTTCCTTCTCCTGGACCTTCAATATTACTGACTGTTTTGCTAACCTTATCACTAGAGATTAATGTGGCATCTTCTTTGACCTCATGAATCATTTGCCTCCCCATTTCCTCTTCTAGGACAGAATTTGCCTTCTCCTCTATTGATCCACTTATTACATCCACATCCCTATGGACATCCGGGGGACTGTTAGCCTCTGTCACAACCATGTTTTCATTTTCCTTACTTCCAGAATCAGCTATCAAAAGATCTTTCTGAACTTCATTAGATATGGTCGTAGTGTGCTCATTGACTTCCTGGCTCCCCTGGCTTTGCATTTCCCCTGTAGGTGGTGGATTAGAAATCTCCTCTGATGTTGTTGTGGCCTGCATATCCACTTCTACTTTATTCTCAGGAACAGTGACAGATTCAATGATCACCATGTCTTCGTTATCCTTACTTTCAGGATTTGCAATCATTAGATCTTTTTGAACGTCAATAGATAAGTCTGTGGTGGGCTTGTTGACTTCCTGGCTCCCCTGGATTTGTATTTCCTCAACAGGTGCTGGATTAGAAATCTCCTCTGATGTTGTTGCGGCCTGCATGTCCACTTCTATTTCATTCTCAGGAACAGTGACAGATTCAAAGATCACACTGTCTTCGTTCTCCTTACTTTCAGAAATTGCCATCATTAGATCTTTTTGAACTTCATTAGATATGGCCATAGTGTGCTCACTGACTTCCTGGCTCACCTGGCTTTGTATTTCCTCTGTAGGTGCTGCATTAGAAATCTCCTCTGATGTTGTTGTGGTCTGCATTTCCATTTCTATTTGACTCTCTGGAACAGTGTCACATTCAAAGATCACCTTGTCTTCATTCTCCTTACTTTGAGAATTTGCAATCATTAATTCTTTTTGAACTTCAATAGATACGTCTGTAGTATGGTCACTGTCCTCCTGGTTTCCCTGGTTTTGTATGTCCGCTTTAGGTACTGTAGGTAGGTCACACATCTCCTCTGATGTTTTAGTGTGCATATCCATGTCTAGTTGACCCTCAGGAACACTGACACATTCAGAGAAAACCTTTCTTTCATTTTCCTCACTACCAGCATCACAATCTGGTGTCATTACTTCAGAGGTAAAGCTGGCAATTGTCTCATCATCTATCACCTCTTCAGTACCTTGACTCTGCTGTATCTCACCAGAACACTCTGGGCCAGTGACAGACTCAGTGGACACTAATTTGACTTCATTCCTTTCACTCTCCTCAGCCTTGCTACAGATTGAGTTCACTCCATCACAAGAGTTGGTAAATGTATCTGTCACCTCCTGATTCTCTTGGTCCTGCATGATCTGTTTAGATTTTGAGTCCTCCTCAAAAATAACGCGAGTTTTGACACCGAGGTCCGTTTGACTCTCTGGATTGCCTACGGACTCTTCTATTAGAGTTTCCTCACTCTGAGCCCCTGGATTACTACTTACTACCAACATCTGTTCTGGGACAGGGTTTGTTTCGTTTGACAATGCTTGATCTTGTATACCCACATCTCTCTGACCCTCTGAGACACTGACTGACTCAGTGATTCCCTGCCTTTCATGCTCACCTCCCTGACTTTCAGATTTTACATCTGGCTTCAACTCCTCAGCGACAGAGTCTGGGGTCTTCTTTGATTGAGTTTCAACGCCTAGATCTGTAAAACCTTCTGGTCTACAAGCTGATTCTATGCCTTCCTTATTTTCATCTGCCTGGTCTTCACCTT
Source organism: Hoplostethus atlanticus (assembly GCA_034670405.1). Taxonomy (NCBI): domain Eukaryota; kingdom Metazoa; phylum Chordata; class Actinopteri; order Trachichthyiformes; family Trachichthyidae; genus Hoplostethus; species Hoplostethus atlanticus. Next base: position 2,205,025 of record JAXDDX010000060.1, read on the forward strand.
CACAGCTTGAATTCACATCCCCAGTAACAGAATCTAATGTTTCTATTGACAATGCTAGTGTTTCATTATCCACATGCTTTTGGCTCTTGGGCTCAGTGATGAAATCTGTAACACCCTTCCTTTCTTTTTCCTCGGCTTCACCCTCAGATTTGATGCTGGGCTTCTCGTTCCCAATGACAGAGTCTAATATTTCCTTTGATGATGCTATTGTTTCATTATATAAATTTGGGCTTTCTAATTCTTTTAATTCCTTACTTTCTTCAGCTACACTGTCAAATTTTATACCAGCCATCACACTCACTGTTACAGAGTCTAAAGTTTCCTTTGGCGTTGCTAGTGTTGTGTCATCTAAGTATTCTTGGCTCTCTGGTTCAGTCAGAGACTCTGTAAATTCTGTACTCTCATTTTGATTAGCCTCACCCACAATTGGAGAAGTTGAGTATTTACCATAATTGTGGTCCATCTGTACAGAGTCCGTGGGTGAGGCTGATGACCCTTGGCTAGTCTCCTGTGGGTCAGACAATAATTCTGTAGCCTTGCGCTTGGCTCTCACGCGATTTGAATATTTTCTGATGCACCGGGCCTTGTCTCCATCATCCCTCATTTTAAAGAGGTCAATCTTGCTACCATCACTACTTAACTCATCATCTGACTCTGTGGAAGCTGTTCTGGAGTGGCTGGCTGGTCTCTTCAGGGAAGCACTGGAGTTTGTTTTTTTCGAGGAAACTGCTCCACAGGAGGCACTTGTGGCTTTCAAGAGCTTGGCTTTTTTGACAGGTGGGTCAGACATGGTTTTGCTGGAGTCTTTTAGAGGAGAGCTCTGTTTGGATGAATGGCGGCTGGACTTGGCTGGTTTATTTTCTGGTTTCTTGCTTTGGGGGATTGCAGTCCTTTCTTGTGAATTTCCTGCTTTATTGGACCTTTTCTTGGTGGCTGGTGTAGTATTGGATGGTAGAGCCTCTCCATCCTCATCCAACTTCCTCATCTTGGTTTGCGTATCATGAGAAGCTGATCTTCTCTTTGGGGCTGGCATTCTGTCAAAATATTTGATAACATTAAACAAAATACTACATTGGACTCTTCTGATGTCTGATCAGCACTGCACATGTAACTAAATCTGAAACGTAAACCTGTGATACAACCTGAAATGGCTAGGAGTTATGACATTTTTGCCTTGACAACTAGCAGTTTTTGAGTCTTGAAGTGTGATGTGAAGTTCCTGTGTGTCAACACCCTTGCAAATTATCTTACAAAAACGCAAGGCTTGTATATTAAAAGTGGGCTATACTGAGTCTATGTACGACTCCATTGCATTAGTTGTCTTGCATTACCTAGCTAGCAAGAAGGTTTGGTAACGTTGGACGTAAACAGAAATAAATCGCAGTTAAACTAGAAGGCTAGCTGTTCACACAATGTACATTCTTCATTTATTCCTGGATTCACCATCTAACGGGTTAGTTAACAGTCGTTAGAAAGTAGATGCTGTCGCTAGCTAGTGTTGGGTCCGCAACAGTTATGAGGAGGACTTGTGTAGATAAGCAGAAATGGTTAGTTAGCTAGCTAAGTGTGGCTAATATACTAGCATAGAAGTCCACAGTGATGGGAGCTAACGCTAGCCCCGGCCAACTCGCAACAAATGAGCGAAATGAGATTCGCTATTCAAGTCAGTCAAAACAGCAGCTAGATAGAGCAAATGATTTTAAGAGTAGACATTATAATTATAATATCACTGAAACAATAAAGCAACGGCATCCATCAATAAAACTCACTTTGATGTTTTCTTTTTCAACAACAGCTGTTTTTTTTCTTTCCTGTGAATAAAATTAACTATACTTCCGGAAGGAAACGGCGGACGTGACGTAAAAATGTTGTAGCTAGAATCAAAATCAATATATGTAGGCACACTATAAACTTTGCAACAGAGATTGTAGTTTTGTAAATTCGGATGTGAGCTAATTAAGTACAGACATATTTCACTCGTTTAACGTTGCCCATACTGTATGTTTTCACTGAAGGATAAAGGCTATAGGTCTGGTGAAAACAAAAGCAGGAACATTTTATTTTATTTTCTTTGCTAATTTAATTCACAAGAACAAATACTTGAGGCAGTAATCTGTCTTTTAATTTGGAATCGATTATTGAATGACAATGTAATATAAGGACAAGACATGGTGTATACTATGGACAGTAGTCTTTCATTTCTTTGATTGTAGTGATGATTTTTTTTTTAACCCTTTCGATGAATCAAAGAATTGTCACCACATTATATGTTAATGTAATAGATTATAGTGCAGGGGCTAAGTGCACCCAGTGTTATAATGCACAGAATTATACACACATAGTTAAATTGGGTTTTTTTTTAAAACAAAAACCTCATGAAATACCTCGGAAGAAACTTTTAAATAAATTCTACTCATACATTTTTAATGATTGACTTGACAGTGTTGCCATCAACTGGGTTGTTACAGATAAGACACGATGATCAGATACAACACACAGACAACTTTTATGTGACAGCATTTTATTCTTCAATCTGCAGACATTTCATCACCAAATCAAATTAGTCGCAAGCAGAACAAATATTGCATTGTTCATTTGTTAGATGTCAATATACAGAGCTAATCCAATATAGATGTTTTGCATTTTGCCACTGTACACTTTAGTGACTGAGAGAACGTGATATTCATTGATTAATGGACTGACAGTGAAAGGGTAAGATAAAGCAACAATAATAACAATACAGTGTGTGTTACTTCTTCATCTCCAAGATTCCACTTCCTGGCCCTCTCCTCTTCGCACTGCAGATGTTACAAAACTGCACGGCAGGAATCTGCGGGGAAAGAGGCTAAAGTTACAAGATTTCCAAAATAGACAGCCCTATTATGTTCAGAATTCTCTGGTAAAATAGTGATTGGGAAAAATTCGAAGGGTAGGTGTGATGAATGCAACTTGACCTTACACGAAAAGAAATATGCATCCAATGTGTCATGCCACGGACATGTACAAGGTGAGAAAGCTATAGGGAAGTGTAGATACAGTACTTACTGTTCCTGGAGATGGTAAACATTCTTTGTGAAACATGTGTCTGCAGTGAAACACCACCACGCTAAAGGGCTTGGCCATATCTAAAACACGGGAGTAAAGCATGAATGTACGATCATTAAATGGCTAACAAATGCACTGCAACATATACAGAGACTTCACCAAGAGCCCACCTGATGGTAATATTGTAGCGTGACATGATTCGCAGATGTTCTCCTCTGAAAAGAAAGCAGAAACAACAATTTTACTTTTTACTAATTTCAAATAAAATATCGCCATATCTTCTACATCCACACAAAAATGCACCCACCATCTACTCTGACTCCTCTCATTTGTGTTCTGTGCATTTTCTGCAGCAGGGAGAGGGAGTCAGCCACTAGGATCTTCTTACATCCCTCTCTCAGCAGAATCTTAGAGACAAGGAAGCACAACACAATTTAGCCGCAAAGACTGAACTGTTGATCTGAGTTGGTTCATAAACCAAACAACAAAATGCTAAATATAATCGGTTATTTAAAAAGGAAACATCCGGTCATCTCTTTTCCTATGTTGAGACAGTCTTACAGTTACAAATACCATCATCCCAAAACAATGTGTTTAACTCAAATGGTCAGCAAGTGGCAAAATTAGAGATTTATTTAAGATGTTCAGATTTCTGAGTTGGGGATGTTGAAGTGGTGGTAACAATGAAGTAAAGCCACTAGCATTCAAATTATTAATAGTGATCATGCAGTGCTTGCAAAAAGGAGAGCAGGAATATAAGCATACTTATTGCAGAGGAGACAAGGAAACAAATTCAAATGTACCATCGCTACATTTGCAAAGATCTGACCCTAATCTGTCTTTTTGTTACAACACAGATACTGTTAAACTGTTAGCCCCTTCATTGATTTTAATTCTGTATTGGATACACTTCAAGTGGCAATAATGTAAACTAATCTAAGGCAAGCATGTTGGAAAATAAATAGTATTCTAACCTGTAGATTGTAGTCCTGAAGGATTTTGACAAGTGAATCTCTGAGGTTTGGAATCTCCATGCCCTCCTTTATGCGATGGATGAGCAGGATGGGATCCACATGTGTCCCAATATTATTAAGGAGGCCAGTGATGAAGGCTAGAGAGACAGAGATAGAGAAAGACAAATAGAAAAAAAAACAGAGCAAGAAAGAGAGAGAGATAAAGAGGAGAAAAGAGAGAGAAACACTCAAACAAATGCCGGGCAGGGGTTTGGAATAACTGTGTCAATAGGAGAATGGTTCATACGTGGTTTGTCAATAGAGTAAGAGATGAGATCCTCCCAGAGCTCAGCATCATCCTGCTCTTTGGCAAACTCTATGGCCTTGTCCACATCCCCCAGCTCCTCCATGATCATCTGCAGAGCTCGCCTGCAGTTTCCCATCCTGCCTGGGAGCCACATGTTAGATCAGTTTCCTTTTTATCATTTCAAAAGCACTTACAGTAAGGAAAGGGAAGTTAATTGACACTTACTGAGCAGGAAGACTGTCTCCTCTACAAAGTTCCTCTGCTGACAAATCTCAAGCGCCTGAGAGAGAGAGAGAGAGAGAGAGACAGAAAAGCAGCAACAGAAAGATAGGAAGTGAGATATGATGTCATGTCTTACAGCTTCAGGGAATTTTTTATGTAGTAATAGTCTGATGACATGTAAATTTAATACCTTCTCAAGTGGGCAGTGGGTGCTATCTCTCAGGAAAGGCAGGAGATTAGGCCGATCATACTCAGCATAGAGGCCGATCTGTCTCTCGTGGTACTTCTGGCCTTTGTGATGGTCCCGCTTGAACAGTTTATGGAGGTACTGTAGGGAAAAGGGGCCAAGCAGATGGGGCAGGATGTTAAGGCATAGGAGGGCTGCGGTGCATGTACCACAGCCAGGAATCAAACCCCAACCCACACGGGAAGATGAATCTGGAAGATGCCCGACAAAGTGAAAATGAGAATTTAGAGTACTCGAACTCACCACGTGCAGAAGCTCGGGCCTGTCCGCTAGTTCTTCCACCACTCTGTCCGTCTGTAGCACCAGAGGAGAGAGACAGGGTCAGCGTGAATCAGTGGAAAGCGTATTCTCATAATGCCTGTGATGAAAGATCAAGGGACACATACCGATATCTTGTCTTCGTTGTCCAGGAGCATGTCGACAGCTTTCTGATAACATAAACACAGAGAGAATGTTATTCAGCTGGAAATAGACCAGTGTTGCCCTACAGAGGTGCAGCAACAGTGCTACTGGGGCGGACTGTGCACCTCTGCTGTAGAAAACTGTATATGCAATGATGGATTACATTTCTAGACAGATCGTTTAATTTTTATAAGACTTCAGTTTCTTTCTTTGGCTTTAATAAAACATGGAGATTATGAAGTGAGAAGGTAAAGGACATTCCAGATGTGTTCAGTCTGTGTTTAGTCTTTTTACCTCTTTATCAAAGTCCATGAGGAGCACAATCTTGTCTTCTATGGATGAGAAGAGGTTGTGTCTGTGGATCAGCTGGTAGACATCCTTGTGCCTCAGCCTCAGATAGATTTCTAAAGCTCTGTCATACCGCTGGTCGTACGTGTACCTGCAACGCCATAAACAAATAAGTGTCAGTTTACCGTGTCAGCAGGTGATTAAGTACATCCTAAGGTGCAGCCACACAGCTATTCTACTCTCGGGTCACTCACAGTTCAGCCAACGTGGTGAGCAAGGTGCTGTTAGTGGGGTCCCTCTTGAGGTGGTCGGTGACTGCCTGAACAATGGCCATGTTATTATAGAGCTCTCCTGGCCATTCCCGGATTAATGTGGCGAAACCCTTTGTGGGAAGCACAGAAAGTAGAGCGGACCATGATGTTTATCGGCGGATTAACACTGGATTAGTCAGTGAATGTTAAAGACTACGGTGGGACGAAGTACCTCGTAATCGGTTTTGAGAAAGTCATGCAAGATCATTTCATAGATGGCCGGTCTAAGACGCAGATCCCCTCTGGGCAAGTACTGACTGATGGCCTGGAGTAGGAGAGAGGCAGAACGTGAGGCGGGACAACATTCATGTGAGACTGAAAATGGGGAAAGGAAAAAAAGAAGACACAACTGTCCGGAGAGAATACATCACGTAGCATTATCTGCAATCAACCCATAACCAGAATCACTTTATTCATCAAGAACAATTAAAGTACAGACATCTGTGCCATCCTGACCTACCTTTAACTGGCCAATGGTCTTGAACCTGTATACTTCATTCTCCCACAGTTCCATGTTTTTCCCAAGAACCTTTTGACACTTCCTGAATTAGAGATTAAAAAAAAAAAAAATCCTTCAGATTAGCAACACATGCAACTGAAATCATTTGGAATGTGTGGAAGTACAAAATCTCTACTGTCTTTAACCATTTGAAAAAATTGAAAACGTTATCCATCTGGAGGTTTCAGATAAGAACCCTACCTTGCAGCACTGTCATAGTCTCCTTTCTCCACTAAGTGATTGATGTAAGCCATCCCAATTTTCTGAACTTCGTGTCGCTTAATGTTTTTGAAGCTGATCTCTGCAGCCATCAGTGCCTCCTGTGAGATGTAAGCCAGGTTAACAGGACATACAACTGAATCAATTACACTGAAAACCATTCAACAGCACTAACCTCATATTTCTTCTTTTCAAGCAGCCAATCAATATGGTCATCTTGGTCTCGCTCCTTGGCCACTACAATATCTTTGGGGCTGATAATGTAGAAGAGGGATTCGCCCTCAGAATGTTCTGGTGATGAAAATACATTTACGCCTCAGTACGGTGCATTAAAGCTGACATTTGACAGTCGATGCAAAGTGAAATCAGAGCACAGTAAAGAGCATGTGACATTTTCTCTGAGGGAGGTTTATGTGGTCTCACCGAGTCGGTAGTCTCTACACTCATTGTCTTTAAAGTTGCGCACAGTCAGCGCATCCGAAGAGATCTCCTCACAGCTCTCTGGTAGAGGCTGGATGATGTCAAGACGAGGCCGTGCACGGAACTCCTCCTCCTCCTGGTCACACACACACACACACACACACACACACACACACACACACACACAATTAGCAATAAACTCTATTACCGTAGTTGTTCCTCCAATATAAAAGCAAACAAGCAGCATTACCATGTGATCAGAGTTCTCTTTCACAAAGTACAGGGTGACAAGCTGATCTGCCAACGGTGCCAAGCCGCTGATGAAGAACTCCGTCTCAAATGCAGACACTGTGTGAAAGACACACAGAAACAGGAGCTAAATCAAAGATGGCTCTCCCCCATTATATTACATTTTTACATGACCACAGGAACCCCACTACAGATCATTACAATACAAAAAGTATATATGTTGAGTAGTATGTGTAGTCAGCTGTCTGTCTGCCGTATGCTTTGCACCGTCACCTTGTGCTGAATGTGAGGTTCATGCGTGCTTGTATCTACTTTATTATGTTATGTGTATTTGTCGATATGTTCCCGCACCAATATGTCACCAAGACAAATTTCTGCACATTTATTGCACTTGGCAGATAAATTGATTGTCATTCTGATGGGTGGTGTATTGAATACTCGCCTATTTCCACATAGCGGCTGGGTAGATCTCTCATCTCAGTGGGATTTCGCTCTTTCACCACACATATCTGAGGAGGAAAAAAAATGTCTGATAAACCATGAATAGTTGGTGTCCTTAGTGACTAGTTAAATAGAAGAACAAAGAACAGCAAACCTTGATGGAAGTACCCCAGCCAACAATGAGAGTGGCGTTGTCTTTCCAACATAGGCTGCATGGGTACATGTCAGGTCTCAGGCTAACGTTATCCCGCAATACATTGGTAATCCGCTGTTTCGTGCTGATGTCGTAGATTTTAACTCCCTAACAGAAACCAGGAGAAGCAAACATCACCACAAATTACTGGTGTTCTAACAAAATAAACAAGTATGTTGCAAGTGTGACTGTCGCTGGGCTCTTACCACATTGTTGGCCCAGGCAATAAGGTTGGCTCTCCACTGGATCGTAGTGATGATGCCCTCACCCTCGTGTAGAACCGAAGTCTTCCAGCGATTTAGCCAGTTTCTTTCATACAGAAGCACCTTAAGGAAAGAATCAGGACAATGTTTAATACTGTACAGCATCTGAACTGACATATCTTTGTGTTTCAGAAAGTGCATCTCAAGTTAACACCCAATAACAGTCTGGATTGCAGTAGTGCAGTGCAACCCATAGAGGGCAGTAGATGAGCAGTACATGGCATAGCACAGGAACTACTGCCGGCAGCTGATTCTAGTAAATGGGTGAAGCTGCCTTATAGATTTAAATTGTGGGAAAGTTTCTCATCCATGCTAATAATGAGGTCAAATCTGATTCTATCCATCCTTACATGAGGTCTAATTCCACTTCAGAGCATTTAGGCAAAAAGACAATGAAGATAGATTGTTATTAGACCACATCTCGATGGGAAAGCATTAGCTTTACATTCACAGTGACGGAAGAAGTAATATTTCAGATTCACAACATAATTTGCAAGTGCAAAATTATTTGAAAACCATAAAGAATGGGTTGGTGACACATTAGAGGCACGATTTCATGTATCATTCTAGCTCTCTCTCTGATAATGATTATAGCTTCTTTAGGCTGCCCATCATTTATTGTAGTCATTGTGGGTGCCGCAAATAACAGACATGGCTATTTGAACACAAATCTATCAGGTATTTTGCTTTACCATCTACCGTCTAGCAGTAAATGCCTTTCTTCTCATAGAGGTGTGCAAACCCAGTAACTGTGCACAAGAGTGTAGTTTGACGTTTGTGTTTTTATCCCCAATGCAATGTGGCAGCGTGGCCACGGTGCTATTTCATCAACTGCAGTTTAGGGCTTTATGTTCAGGCCTTGTACATACTGTAGAGCACAAAGTCTGTCACTCAGATTCACTGTGTTCTTACTGTCCTGGCCATACAAATTGATATATAAAAGGCAATGTGCACATTATTACTATGGTGGTGGAGGGAAGGTTGTATAGTTTAATTCAGAATTGGGCTATGTTAATACTAGTTTCCTCCACAAAGAGATGATATGACAAAGGAACTGTGGAGACAGAATTGAATTGCCTTTGACAGGATGTGGCTCCCGTTGAGGCTTATTGATTTTCATCACAGGCACCTTGTGGTGGCCTTCACCACTTGGAATGGAGAGGAATCAGCGCCAATTGAAAGAAAATGGTAAAGTAACACTAACAATGGGGTTTCATGAGAAAAACGTTGTTTTTCCTCACTGGTATTGTATATATGTCGACAGATTTTATGGATGGTTATACGTTGATGCCATGCCAGTTATATGTGCAGTTTTCTATGATGTAATTGATATTTTGTGATGTATTTGGTTTTACTTAATGTCTGAAAGAGCTTTCACCATCTATACTGACATACAGAGATCACGGGATGTGCAGCGGAAATCCTAAGACTATGTACCCTCTTGATAATGACATCTATTTGCTGTGCTTGTGAAGCATTGCCTTTCAAACACTGTTGAGCGAACAGCACTTTGTGAAAATGGGCTGCTCTCCCCCGAGAGCACTCCAGAAAAGAGACAGAAAAGTAAGAGCCTTTCACACCAGACAAAGGCCCATGCATAGCCTTCAGCCAAGCCAAAGTGAGAAGGTTTGCAGGATTCTGTTTCACCCAGACACAATCATAATGAATTATTGTGGCAGGAAATGGCTAAAATTGGCGAATACCTGCGAATAACGACTGGATATATAAAAATACTAGTCAAACTTACCTTGCTGCCTCCAGTGACAAACTGTTTGTAGTTTGATCTGCTGAACTGAGGGTGTAACGCCACCACCTACAGAGGAGTGCAAGAAGACCGATTAGACCATGAAGGTTTAACTACCTTAGCGTGTGGAATTTGATTGTTTTACACCATATGCTTCTAATGGCAGCAGATGTATGGCAGGACACTGTATAAGTGTGCAGGATACATTTCAAAAAGTTGTTTTTCCCCCCCATAAAGTAACATGAGAAATCAACCTACTTTGATGGGACAGTCGAAGTTCTCATGGAAGCCCTCTCTTGTATAGAGTCCAAATACTTGAACCTAGAATAGAGACAAGACGGCAGTAAGGCGAAGCGAAGGCGAATACTCAACATTTCTGCTTTAATTGCTGTGTCTGCAACTGTCTGAGGCCAGCAGGGGGAATTGTGGTCAGAAAGTACTTTGATTGGCTCCCTACTTCTCCGCTGGGTCACCAATTAGTGGACAGGTTGATTCTTTGAACCCTCCAGGGTTTAGAAACAAGGGTCCTAATCTTTGACTTAACCACTGCCTCACTTGGCTACAGCAAACTCTAATGTACCAACTAGTACATAACAGTTTTCCTTTATGTCAGGCCCCCAAAAAGAAGACAAAGTTTTTTTAAAGGCGGAATAATATGATGCTCTGCTGCAATCTCCTTTTTGAACTGCATCAGTGATTAAGGATTATGTTAGATTTCAAAGGATTAACAACCACCTGAATTGGATGAGGGCAAACAATTGCTGTAGCATCGATTTTAATTGTCTGCTCCACTTTTTGTGCGACAAGATCTTGTTTTTGCCGCCAGAGCGCTGGGAGGGTGGGGTGGGGGCGTGATATCACAGAGCATATCTTGACTGCAAAATCCATGAAGGATGGTGGTAATGATGAGAAGAGACAAGATAACGGCAAGGTGGAGAGCATGGAGAGGGTATCCATAGACAGCTGATGGGTGACTGACAGCTCAACGGATGTGAGTGCGATCCCTTCCCCACTCTTCAAATTGGCACAAGCTTTTTATAAATCCCCACATCATGAAAAAAATGTGGGTTTATGCATACAGATATGGGGAAGATAAAACTCCAGGTTTATCCTCTGAGAGTGAAAGGAGTGCCTTCTCATGATTCCCTTTTGAAAATCACTACTGGAATCCCCCACCCAACCCAAGTGTCACATCATTAGCATAGCCTCAACGCTGATAAGATGAGTTTAATATGAATAATAATCTCAGGATGAATTCTGAAAGATGAAAAACACTGATTGGTGATTCTTCGCGGCGGGCCCAAGGATCAGTAACCGCCACCGATGAGCAGAGAGATCTCACCTTCCCATCCTCGGAGCAGATGCCCACATGCTCTCCACTTTCATCCAGGCTGATCTGGTTGATCTTCACTGAACTCTGCGGAGACAGAATATCGTGACATCTTTTCTAGAGGCAGGCAAATGGCCAAATGTTGCTGGCTGACATTTTAGCTTACACAGTGAAATGCCATAAAGTGAATGGCAAAAGTTGAGTACTCTAGTAGGTGTGTGGTCCTGTATGGCTCAATGTATAGTGTGTGAGGGTTAGGGGTCCCATTCCCACTGAGGCTAAACATTTCATGCACTTCAGATAGAAGCAAGAATGATGGCATATGGTACTTAATACCTATCCTGGAAGGGTTAGCTTGACATTATGCTAAAGCTAAAGTGCAGACTAATATTAAAAGGGAAAAACAGCCTTACAGGGCTTTTTTTGCTTATCATATTTTTAAAATATCTCCACTACAAAAGTTCACCTAGATATCTGTTCAATGTGTGTCAGTGTGTCGTGATGTAGCTTATGCATTTCAAAATCACATTATATTCTCCTGTTCACAGTATCCTGACCGACTCAGTATGAAAATACATCAAACATCCTCCGCAGTCCAATGCCATAATCCATCACTGAGAAGTCTGCAGAGCCTCTTTTGTTCACAGAAATAGCTTCCTTGTTTCATTCAGGCAATGACTTTGATTACTGGCAGCGAGTTCCCATATAAGTAGCGTTTGAATCAATGTGCTCAGCAGGAACATTACAGTCAGCAGCAAAAGTATTGGGACGGTGAAGTGAAACTGCTCCTTTGTTCTATAAGCTCACGCAATTTGCAATTTTTGCAATTTTCAGCCTTGATTACTGTAATGTTTTCTTCAGTTCATTTTAACCTGAAATTTTCCTCCAATTTCAGGTTAGCATATGGGGCAAACTCAAAATATGGGCCTACATCAGATATGAAAGATCGTTTCCAGTTATATATCCCACACATGCATCAACTGTGTGAAATTTGCAACCTGTCAGCATTGCTGGATTATTGATATCTTCCTTCAAGATGTTCTGTCAAACCCAAAATGCAGCGTCCTATATCTGAAGGCACCCCTATGGGATCTCAGCTGTATAATGGACTCTGACATACTGTAATTTGGTACTGTGAAGATTACATGGAGTGACAATGCCTGCATAAATGCCCCAGCCCTGCCTTTGGGTACCCAGTATCATCCAGCTACCACTATGTCTCACCTTACAGAGCATCACTTAGGCCAGCATTTTCCTACTGAGTTACAGGAGAATTAGCCAAGAGCGGCTCCTCTGCAGAGGTGTTCCTCTTGTATACAGCTTGAGACAATGTGGGCCGGTACACTGGTGCCTCGACATCCTCTTTGATATAGTCATTATTGTGTGGTTTACTGTGCCAAGGTGCTATGAAACATAAAATCCAACCTAAATTCCCACTGAGATGCCAGAGACTGAATTTTGGGCTTTTCAGATGGTCTCAAACCTGGTCATGTTCATGGGTAAATATTAGAAATATTAGACTGCTACTGCTATAAATATGAGCTCCCTTGCTGGCTGGCTAACATTAGGGTTATATTTCTTTAGTATTAATCTCATTCCCAGGCAACTGTACTCTACCTGACCCTTGAATGGTATGTAAAAGAAACACCTGGTGAACACTGTGTGCATTACACCCCTGATCCCCCCTTCTGTTAGCTCAATTGTTCATTGCATCACTTACTTTACATTGTGTTTCAATGGGGAACTTATAAGGAAAGGTTGAAATGATGAGTTCAGATAGGGGGATCTCACTTCAATCAGCTATTTTTTATATATATATATATATATATATAAATAGGACAACAATGTTTTTTTCTTTTTATGATTTGACAATAAATGTTATTTCGGCAGACATGAGAAGCGTTCACACTCATGGGTCATGGAAGGAGACTCAGAAGGAGATGGAGGCAGGAACACTGAAGGGCCACATCCCACACAACACAGGCCACGTGTTATCGGTTAAAGTGGAAGTTACCGGGAGAGAAATTTATTTGGAAATTTGTGCTTAGTAAGGTGACACACCGTTCCACTACAAGGTCATGAATGTATTACAAGGTATTACATGAACACCTAATTATAGCTGACATAAGGACTGCATCAGTATCCATGAATATATCAGTTATGAAACCTGTGTTCACTGTGGGCGTGTTAGAAGGAAAGTGTAGTAATTATATGTTGAAATAATACAAAGTAAAACAGAGGAATGAAAGAAATCAAAAAGTGAACAACAGCACTATTTTCCTTTAAGTATGACCTGACTAAAATGAAGTTAATTACTAGTACCATTAGGTCAAACAATTCTGAATCATCCTTGACTTGAATGGAACAAAAACAAATCAGTACGATGGTTCTTAAAGTACTCACAATTTCAAACTTCTGAGTTACATTTCCTTGGATGTCCAGCAGGAAGACCTTTCCAAAATGCGTGCCCAGGGCAAGAAACTGAAATGACATAAATCTAATGTGAATTAAACCAAAAGACACAAGATTTAGGAAAAATATTGTGCTGATGAAGGCTGTGGCAGGGGATAAAAAAAAAAGTCTTGATCTGGTGGGAGGTGGGTAGAGAGGGGATTGGGTGGGCTTGGAAGCAAAACTGTGAAATTACAGGGGGTAGAAAAACCCTATTTATTAAAGCAGACAGTGTGAAATAGTATTTTTTCTCAAATTAAAATGCTTAAACATAATAAATGCACTGTACATCTGACTTCTTCTCATGCTCCCCACGCAACCCAACCACCTCCCCTGCCCACCACAGAACTATTATTTCTACTGTGCAGCAACTGGTTCCCATGTTTTGTGCTTCAGCAGAAGTGTGTATCTGTGTGTGTGTGTGTGTGTGTGTGTGTGTGTGCGCGTGTGTGTGTCCACTGGGACAAAAAAATTATAGAAACCGGGGGCTTTTGGCATTAGATTAAGTGTGTGTTCTTCCACCCAGCCTCAGCTCCAGTCCCTCCTCCTAATCCCCCTCCCTTCCAGACCAGCATGTGGATGTGCGGTGAGCCCACCATGCTTCAGTGCAGTCTATAATGAAATGCTTATATTTACAGGCACAGCTGAGCATGTCAGACAGAGCCCCTGCAATCTCCCCAAATAAAATAACCAAAAATAAATAAATAAAGGGGTCAACCTTGTGAGGCGGAGCGACTTTTAAAGGGATTTATCAGAATGGAATTGTTCAAATGAAATTCCGATTCAGGCACTTAAAATATGAGTCAACATAAGGCAATATGTGCTGCCGGTGGCTTTAAGGTTCTAGGAGTTTGGTACGGTGGGGGCTTGTGTGACCGTACAGGTAGCTGGATGGCAGAAGGTACACATGCACAGAAATCCCACGAAGAAAGACAGTCAGATCAAATTTTGAATTTCAGCAAAGCAATGTCTCTCGCTGTGGCACGGCTGCTGTTTTTTAAAGGAGAAAAAGGGGGGAGAGAGAAAGGGACCGAAATCCTCAAAGTAAAAATAAATAAATGAAAATCAATAGTGGTTAATAAAACATCAGGTGAGGAGACGTAACTGGGTATGACTCGTGCTCTGCTCAGGCGTGCATGTGTGCCCCTGGTGCCACGACGATTAACCATCTCGCCGAGAGTGGCCCTCTTAAAAATATCAACATTCAACAAACAGAGGAGAGGGGCGAAAAATATAGAAGAGTGGGAATAAAAAGAGGAGAAGACAATGGTGCCTGGTGCCTTCTGATGTACCTCCCAGAGAGGAAATAGAGGGAAGGTGAGAAAAGAATGGCCTGCCTTCACAGATTAAATAGAGGGGATGAAAACTGACTTTGAACAGGACATCTCTCAAATGTGTACGTAAACAATGTGAAATGCGTACTTGAGATGTGCGTGTTTGAGACTGAATGCCCTCGTGTGTTGAGGATTATGACCTCTACCTTGTCATGGACCGTCATACAGCTGGCTGCATCTATCTGGAGAATCTCCGTCACCCCATTGGACAGCCTCTCATACTTCAGCTTGGGCTCCTCCTCGCTGTCCTCCTCCTGGTTCGAAAAGAAGTGGTAGTAATCTTAGGAGGGTCCTCACTACATTTCTTAAACTACTTAAATACAAAGTGCCCTACCAACCAAATTTTCAAGTAAATTAATCTTGCATTCAGTCTTAAAATTGGAAGTGAAAACAGTGTTACCAATGGGGTGAAATAACTTCACTTGCAATACTTGCAAACAAGTGAAATTACTACACCCTATTGGCATATTTTTTCACTTATTTTAAGAAAAGTAAGACTATGGGACAGAATACAGCTTCAATTATTTGTTTTTTAGGCCCCGAAAAACTGTGCAACACAAATTCAAAAAAATCAACATATGAATCTGAGGTTATAGGTTTTCCACATACGCTTTCTCTGAAAACACTGATCTTGAAAATGCACACTATAATATGTACAATCTTGAAGGCAGCTATAATGTTCAACCACACAATTCTATCGTGCATGTTCAAAAACTCAGTATAAACAGGAAGTCCTTAATCCAGGGTTCCTACACCTTTTTGCTAATCAAATTCCTCAAGACTTTTCCAAGACTATTCCATGAAATATAGCACAATTTCCAGTTTGTCCAGAGTATATGTTGCAAATGTCATATTTCTACGTTCAATATTTGATCTGAATGTCCCAGGTCTTATTTCTGGCTACAACTATCGCTTAGGACCGATACTATCTGGAAATTTCTGATTTGGGTTTTTATTCCTCAAAAGGGAAGTGGATCAACAAGGAGCCAAGCTTCACATTCAACATTTCACTGGTTTCCAAAACTATATGCACATGTTCCATTTTCCAAAACACATTTTTTGAATCCCATGACTTTTTCAGGGTTTCTATAACCACAGGAACCCTGTTTATAGTCTCCCAACAACAATCTGCATCCATTAAAAAGTAATAAGTGACAGCTACACCAAACAGTACATGTAACTCATCCATTTTGGCAATGTGGCTGCTTGCATCCACAATACCCACCATCACGTGACACTGAACCCAACAGCACTGCACTGTGGCCAACCCTGTATTATGACTCCTATAAACAAATACACATGTAGTGTAGGGGGATACGCATGTGAGAAGAGATATGTGCAGAGACAAATTCCTATTACCTTGTGTGAAATGCAGGATAAAGTAATTTTAATCTTTCCATGAGACCTTTCATCCCCAGTACATCTTTTCATAGACCAAACTTAAAACTGCATTCTACTATGCTTCACTTTCCAGTGCGAGCCAACATTTGCAGCCAGTCACAGCCTGAATATTACTCCTAATTCAGTTTATAACCAATGCTGCACAGTCTGTGGCTGCCCAGAGGGTGCATCAACTCAAAACATTGTCTGCCATTATGTGCTACTGGGTTGGAGATGGGGGACAATAGCGTGGAAAAAAAATGTTATTTTGAAAAACAATCCTTCCCCACTCAACAATGCCATATCTAGGCTATTTCCTGTGTATTCTGGTTCTGAGATTTCTGATCCGAGGGCATTTGTCATGGGTTTCAAAGGCGTATCACACAACAAAGACAAACTTCATCCTGGGAGAAAAATGACCCATTTTCAAACTTTTGCCATTTATTGTAAGTTGCCCTTTGTTTTGTCAACTATTGAATTGGCTTTTGTGTTGTTAAGCACTTTTGCCACCCTAAATATTTAGCCTATTGGCAGATGTAATACCACTGGCTGAACAACACCTCGTGTCTCCATCTAGGATAAAGCTCCACTTTCAACTGTACACACAGGCGTAGATTTGGAGGGAGACGGGGGACATGCCTCTCTCAATATTAGGGGAAGGATGAATTGTGCCCGCCAATTATTTCTGCCTCAAACACATATACTGTATTTTTAGAAGCACAGTTGAGTTTTACACATTTTGTCATTAGCCTTGGTCACAAGCATAAACACCCCTTCCCCTTTAAAACATGGAGCCCTTCTCGCTAAGAAAAGTTTGAGCTCCATATATTGTGGAAAATATATTTTGACAAAGAAAAAACCTTCAGATCAGGGGTTCAGTTTAGCACCATCTTAAAGTATTTCATATTGACCAATAACTCTCTGTGTATCTTTTGCTTCAATCTTGCTGATGTAGTGAGGGGAAACAGAGTTGCATTTAGGCTACTTTAGTATGTACCATAGTACCATTAGTGTGAATTAGGAACCTGGAGCTGAGCATGGCATGGCTTTGTCTTCTCTGAACCAGGCCAGACAGATGGTTGGCTTGCTCATTTCCTCTCAGCCCTCAGCACATAGACCCTCGCCACCTCTATCCAGTAAGGCTGCTGTCAACCCAGTCACAGCAGTGGCAAGCAGAGAATGGGGGAGTTACATTGCAATAGCTTAAGTGAATAATCAGCACCTTGCAGCCTCTCAGAGGAGACATACAATCACACAGTACCGGGTGCTTGTTTCCCTGCGAGCGTTAGTGTGCTAAAGTATTGAGGACACTGTGTACAGACATAAAATGAGATATAGAGGGTTTTTCTATTTACGAGCCTGATATCTTCCTTTTCCTCCTTTTTTTACACTCCTAACTGCTTTCTTTAGCGGGGTGCAACTGTCCAATGCAGCATTTCCCTGATATTTCATTCTATTCTGTGCTATTCTGACCCTCCTACCAGGCTGATGTGTTAGGTCATATTTTATTTAGCCTTCTACTGATTCTCAGAAGCACAGGTGTACTGTTACCTGCTAGAGCTCAATCATAATACTGACGGATTTGAAAAGCTATCTGTAATTCATGAGTGTTTGACAACACTCAACACCTGACGCAGAGCCTTCTGGCATCGAGCATTACTGATGAAGGTTGCCTATGTGTTACAGCCCATTGAGTAAGCAGCAAGTTCTATTGGAGTTCAAAATCATCCATGCTTGACAACACTATGCACATCCCCTACCATAAAAAACATGTTACTATTTCAGCATATGGACTCAATTGCAATTTAAAAAGCTTTCACCAAACAAAAATGCTCACTCTTTCTTCTGTAGACTATTAATAACAGAAATATATATAGACATGTCAGAAGTCCTGTTACTAGAGTTGATGTAGGAGAAAGAGGGAGCAGCACAAACTGATGTTAATGTGTTCCTTACCTCAGACTCATCTGTGAATTCCTCACTTGTTTTCCTGTCCTGAATGAAGAGAGAATTTTGAATGGCTTCAATTAATCTGACATTAAATACTTTGACTAAAACAGAGCACCAACAATTAGACCAGTGTCAAATTTGGAGATTGACGACTTCGATGATACAGTTTTAATTTTGAAGTGAAAACACACCGCAATACAGACACTGCAGTAAAACATGTCTACACAGAAGGCTACTCAAAGAAATCACATCACTGTCACAGGGAACGGTTGCCTTAGAAATGCAACTAATTAGCTAAATTAAATAACAACGCTGCCCAATAGCGACTAATA
Source organism: Hoplostethus atlanticus (assembly GCA_034670405.1). NCBI lineage: Eukaryota > Metazoa > Chordata > Actinopteri > Trachichthyiformes > Trachichthyidae > Hoplostethus > Hoplostethus atlanticus. The sequence goes on from JAXDDX010000060.1 coordinate 2,223,605, forward strand.
TTCACCGATAACCGATATGTACAATCTACCTATGGTGAGCTACATCAAAATAAATCGTTAACATCAGTCAGCTAATGTTAGCAAGCTATGCTCACCTTATCCTCCACTTCCGCCATTGTAATATTATGTTTAAGAGGGAATATGCGTTAACTTCTCAATCCGTATTTAGAGATTGCATGCTAAAACGGGCGCGTTGACGCAATTCAACAAGTTAGATGGCTAAAACATGCTTATATATACAATACAGTCGTCGTTGTTGACAGAGCCTGCTGCCACTGTCATGAGTAAAATCACATGACCGAAACAAAACCGCGGGGCATCATGGGTGTTGTAGTATTCCTGGCATAGGTAAATCGAAGCAGGGAGAGGACGACGAAGTTGTACTAGTGAGCTGTTATTGGTGAATTGGTTTTGTTTTTTATTGTTATATTTTCATTTGCGACGACGCTCACAGTTGACAAGCACGTAACTAAGCTACTTTTCACTTGTTTTAACTCTCCTCGCGCCTGGTAAATAAATGTTTTCCCCAATTACAAATTATCTGGGATGAAGCCTAACGCTGCCAGAAAATGCTGCAACTACAGGTAGACATATACTGCAGTCTCGTGTCTTCAGAAATCCTTTATCACACAAACATTACAAACTTAAACCAGTGCCAAATATCATAAATAAGACTAAACATACTTCCAACCCTCTCCTGAGAGGATAAGACAGTTGATGGCTGTATCTAGCTTTTTCTTAGCCTGTGTGATGGAAAAATGCTTCTGTATCTCCTGATAAACGAACCTGTTTTTTCCTTTTTGTTTCTTTAAATCATTGTTTTTTATGTCAGGGTCAGGTGAATAAAACCTTAACATCAATAAAAATTCAAAAATCATCCACCTCTAATAGGTTGTGTTCAAGCATGTTGTGCAAATAGCTCATTATTGCATGTTATCAATGTTTTCAGGTCAGTGCAGAGCCACGTTGAAACTAAAGGTGATCAGGCTGCACACGGGCACGGTGACCAAATGAAACCATCTATTAGTTGACTCTCCAGGCCCTTCTTAAGCCAGTAAAGACCCACCCTGCTGGCAGTGCTGGCCCGCATCCAGATGAATGCTAAAGGTATGATTTGCCTCCTCTTTATTGAGATTGTGTCACACCCCCATCGTGCCTCATCCATCCTCGGGAGAATCCTAATGCACTGACACCAACGGGGGAATAATTTTTTCTTTACAATCTACTTAGCAATGATTTATTGATTGCGGCTTCCACCCTCGTAGAGAATTACTGATCCTTTTTGGGAAATCAGATTTTCACACCTTGCATGAGTGTGTATGTGATGTGGGTCCCCGGAGACCATGAGGGGAAACTGACTTTGAGGACAAGCCCAGGGTGTAGCTGTGTGTGTGAGTCTCTGTGGTGTCACTCCTCTAATGCCAATGGTATGCCCAGTGATGGCCCTGTGATCCCCCCCCCCCTCTCTCTCTCTCTCTCTCTCTCTCTCTCCCTCTCAATTCAATTCAGTTCAAGGTGCTTTTTTGATGAGAAATACAACAGCACTTATTGCTAAAGCAATAAACAATCACAATCAAGTTTAAATGACATATACAAATTTAAACAGAATTTCTAAAATCCATCTATTTTTCTTGTGTCAACATTCCCCTTGTCTTAGCTTGTGACAGGTTAAACATATTTTGCTGCAATTGTGGCACACTGTTTTTTCTCCTAGAATATAAATGTACACACATATTCTAGGAGAAAAAACATATTCGTTTTTCATTTGGGACAAGGTTTTCAAAGTTATTGCGCTCTCTCTCTCTCCTGTTCTCTAGTTTTGCATTATTTATTGATTGATGAAGTCAGTGTCAATGCTTTATCTCAACATGTTTTCATTCCCTTTCAAACCTTTAGAACACATGATTAGTAGAGCCTCATATCATCGGCATGTCTGAGTTTCTCTAAGGCGTAAGCATTTCGTGAAAAAAATAAAAATAATAAAAACAACCCTTGCCCTCTTAGGAGGAGTCAGATTAGCGTACTGAAAGCTTTGATGCTCCAGAATGTCAGCTCTGTGGATCGATCAAGCAAAAAACACACACACACACACACCTGACCAATCAGAGGCTTCTATTTGTTGTGGACCTGCTGGGCACCGTGGTTTACAAGCTTCAAAGAGCTCCTTTTAATACACTGCTTTGATAGCCCTCAGCCTCCGCTGACCCACCAACCATCCACCAGGGAGCATTTTAGCTTCAGTGGTGGTTGAGAGTAGTAACTGTTGATTAATGAGTAATGTGGCAAATAAATGTAATAAAATTAAATTAAAAAAGCTTATATTTTGGTTCCACTGGCCCGGTATTCCACTAAAGTCTACATTAGATACAGAGATTAACCACATTGGCTCTTAAATTATTATACAAATAATCCATACCTACTGAATAACTCAGTCATGTAGGCCTACCTATACACATACTAACGCTGCCAAGTATATTTTTGGATGCTTCAAGGTATTTTGGTCAAACCTTAATTGAATTGCACAAAAGTAAATAGAGTGCCTATTAGTGTTTTACATTCTGTAGGAAGTTTCATGTCATGAGAAAGGAGAACAGTATGTTTAATAACCCTAAGGGGGAGACAAATCATCATCTACCATACCACATTAGACCTGGAATATTAGACCTACTAACAGAGCAGAACAGATATATTGGTGCACCTAAAATATTGGTCAGTATTGGCCTTTCACCAACAAATCACAACAGGTATGTATTTCATTTTCAAAATTTAGCACATAAAATAAGATTGTGACACAATTATTTATAATTCATTTTAAACATTGTTTGCATTTACACAAGACCTTTGAGAAAAAGAACAGTTCTGCACAAAACCCCAGTATGTATGTGTGTTATAGAATTATTTTGGCATACAGAGGTGTATGATCAGGATTTATATAAATAAATACGTTCAATACATTTTAGGGCTCAGTCAGCCTTCATTATAGTCCTTTGTTACAGTTCCTCCTTGAGAACCAAATACAAGAGACACTATTCAATTAGACATATATATATTATACCAGTGACTTTTTTTTTTATTGGCAGATATTATATGTTAGAATTTTTTGTCCCAATTATCAATGTCTGTATCTGACCCAAAAGCCTTGCATCACTCAGGCCTAGTAGAAATATTACCTCATTAGGATTAAGCAGAAAAACACATCAACTAATGAGGGTATAAATATATTTGCTGTTTATGCAGTAGGCCACTTAGAAGATGTGATAATGTGTATCAAATGAAGTTGTCCCAGACTTGTTAAATGCCATTCATGGAGACTAATCTTTATTACAATTATGATTCTGCAAAACAAGCCTGTTTTTCCCACAAGACTTGGTCTGAGTTCAGATAATATGTATAATTTCGATAGAATGAAGGAGGCCAATCACTTAAACTGGCAAATTAAATGCTTGATTTGACAGCCATACAACAGGTGAATGCCTTAAGTCTGAGTTTGACAAAAATAAAGTAGCTGGCTTTCTTTTTGGTCGATTATAAATCTCACAGATGATTTTTTTTTTTACAGGTTATACGCATCTTTGGCCAGTGTGTCTTTAATTCTACAGTAGCACAAGTACCAAAGATCATGCTGCTAATTATTCCGAATATGGTTAAGCAACATTATGAAAATGACAAATATTGATTTTTTTTATTTTTTCCCCTTCACTGGTCACAGGCCGAAACCTCTTGCCCAGGGGGGACTGGGACAGCGGCGGTAAGAACACTAGCTATTAGCATGGATATCTGATGAGCGCCTGGGACCCTTTGCTAACCACTGGTTCTCTGGCCACTGGGGGTGTTGGGTGAGCGGGGGGGGGGGGTGAGGGGAGGGGATCAAGTGCTTTTCCCTGTTCCTTCAACCCGTCCCTGCACTGTGGCCAGAAAAGAAATGAGACAGGCATTTCCCCCCCGACTCACTCCATTCTATCCAAAACACCTCTGCTCCCTCCATCCCTCCTATACACACTCCTATACACACACACACACATACACACATAGACATGAATACTCAGCATGCACACACACAAACACACACACTTACATTATTGCTATAATTAGGGTTGTGCGGGTTACTTTCAAAATGAGCCTAATCCGTTACCCACCCATTTCATATTGCTTAGAATTAGAATCAGTAATGTAATTCCTTTAAAAAAAAATGTATATCCTTTTTTATTACGGATTTTGTATAATAAGATTACTGTTATCCCATTATGTGTAATTACATTACTCCCCAAGCTTAAATTAATAAACACACCCAATTTGGCCGCGCCATTTCAAATAGCTGAAGCTAGTTGTTATGAAATACGGTAATTAACAGCTGTGTTAGATGGTGAGAGATGTGTTGCCCTCCTATCCTCCAGCCTCAGAGGCCAGGGGAAGATTAGAGCTCTGATCTCATTCCCAGCACTTGTTTGGAGTCTGTCAGGAAGAGAAATGCCAGCATTAGAGAGGTACCGCCACACTCCTGATATGATGAAATAAGGAGAAAAGGGGAAAGGGAAAAAGATGGAGGGATGGACAGAACAGAGCCTGCCCTTCTCTGAAGTGTCAGTAGCTCCTTTATTCTATTTTTCATCATAGCTGTTGGGGCAAAGATTCCCATTTTTTCCTTTACTTTGCCCCCACCGCCTAACAAAAAACACTGCTCTCATTTTTTTTATAGGTCTTGCAAACTCTCATGCCCCAGTGAAAATTACATTGTGAAACGGGAGAAATTTCAGAGCTGCCTGTGCTCTCTGCTGTCCCTCTGAGCTTTCAAACAGTCAACAGACTGTGAAGAATAAATAATAAAAAACTATTGATTATTTTGATGACTGCAAGATTCAATTAGGTATTAATTTTGCCCTCCAGTGGACCTATCAAGCGACTCAAAGGAAAAGAGGTAGGAGGTGGGGGTGGACCTAAATGCATGCAGAGTGTGGCCAGGCTCAGACAGAGGGGAAAATGTGTTTACCTCGCCGGGCAGAGAGGTGCATTGATGCGCAGTGTCCCATATTTAAGTGCTCCACAAATGAAGCCCTGATGACTGGCGACATTGTTACCAGGGATATGGGTATTGACCAGCCGGCTCACATTTTCAACGACAGCTTAAACTATTTATATTGATTAACATTTTCATAGATTATCATGTGTCATATCAAAGAGGCCCGGTTCCCCTGACGAGCACATCAAAAGGGGCCCCTCTAGGCTCAACAATCATCGACCACCCTGGTACAGGTTGGGGGGTGGGTGATGGCTGCAGGGGCAAGACTTACCCGCCCCTTGATTTGTGTCCTTATATGCGCTGGTCACCTGTCCTTCACTGAGTCATATTTAGGTTGGACCTGATTCATAAATCAGGAAGCATGAGAGGGACGTAGTTCCTGCCTCCTGTAGTGCTGCTGCTCTGTGTCTGGCTCGAAGCCTGAGGGAGGGTGAACACTGTCTGAGGAACTCTCCAGTCAGAAGACACAAGGGAGAAGAGACACAGGGGAGAGACAGAGAGAGTGAAGGAGGGAGGGAGTGTGTGTTTGAGAGAGAGAGAGAGAGAGAGAGAGAGAGGAGGTGACATCTCCAGTGCCTGTCTTTGGAAGCAACCTCAGGCTTGAACCTGCAGTTGCTGTTCAGATACACAGAGGTTGAGGAGACTGCTTCTGGTTGTGTAGCAAGCATGTACTAGCTGGTCCCTGCACTGTGGCGGGCATGCTGTAGCTGCTGTCTGACTGACGTGACTTTTTGGACATTCTGAAAACCCTTTTTATACGCTATTTTCTCTTATTCTCTGGAGCTCTGTTTAGGTAAGAATACTTTTTCAAGTGTCTTATATGGAATTTGTCTTTCAGCGCGTATCATTGCCAGTAACAAGTTTAAAAAAAAAAAAATAACATCCATAGCGTGTATTGTATGAATCGTTTGCAAGTGTTGGATTTTTCTGGACATGAAATTTCCTAGTCAGAATTGAAACAAATTAGACGGTACATTTTTAATACATGGTGTTAAAGTCTATTTCAAAGTTCTTAACATTTCTATCTGTTGAATAGCTTCCATCCCAAAGGCGTTCAGATAAATAATGTGTCATCTTCTTCCAAAGTGACAAACTCTTTGTCACCATCAAGTCCTGTAGATTTTGTTAATTTGGGTTTCTAAGTGCAGTTCAAATGAATTTAATGGAAACATTAATATTAAGCTATTTCAGGAGAACCAATGTCTTGGGCTGCTTCATCTCTTGTTTCAAACAGGCCTTGAGTTCATGTCGCCTGGCACTCTGCTGACATGATGTCATGTTTGACTCCTCTTAATGAAAATTGGTGTACTTAGTGGTGTGTTTTTTCAATCAGATTCTCCTTTAACAAGATGTAAGGTTAGATATTTTTCATGAATTTCCCAGCGTGTAGCCCATAGGCCTGTTTGTATACTGCTGTCAGCGTACTGTTTGTTGAAGATGAGGCACCTGGCATGTAGTAATGAGCCCTTGGAGATGTATGTATCACCTTTTAAGACTGCAGGGTATAATGGTAAAGCCATGCGATCCGTAACAGCTCTTCACCAGGCAGCAGCCAGCAGTATCAGTGGGGTAGCACCAGCCTCAGATAAAAGAGAGAGCTGGAGAGGGAGGGAGACAGAGGGAGAGAGAGAGGGAGAGTGATGAGTGAGCGATAGAGGGGAGAAGCTGGAGTAGAGGGAGAGTGAGTGAAAGGGATAGAGACAGAGAGAAGGAGCCAGTAAGTGCGAGACGGCGAGGCACATCTAACCAGGGTGCTTTCTTTTTTTTCTCCCCCCCCCCCCTTGTCTCCCACCTGGGCTCCCAGCTCCCTCCAGGATCCGATGATTACAGGGCAGCTGAGCAAGCCGCTGCTCTCCCTGCGCAGCGACATGAGCGCGGCAGAACTCCGGGCGGAGGACAAAGCGGCCACCCCAGACAGCGATCTGAACGACGAGCCCCTGCTCCTGTCCTCCGAGGCCACGGACAGAGAGGGCACTCCCAACAAGCTGTACGGTAAGTCCTCACGTGCACGTCCTCACCTTCTCCTCCAGAAGGCTGGCTGCAGGCTCGGGGAATGCAGCTGAAGTGCTGTGTGAGGTGTAAGGATCGGGGCTGCCAGTGATGGGACAGGTGTCAGCAGTGTCAGACACCAAACTTAAGTTGAAGCCCAGTAGGCAAGTGAACGTGTGGCCATTCCTGTGTTGGAATCTGTGAAAGGAAAAATAGTGTTTCATGTCTTTGGGCGTGAGGATATTTTATACAGTTAAGGCTTAATCAACTCACCTGTTCTTATGCAGGTTCTCGTTTTCCAGTATTGACAGTATTGATCGGTTGAAACTATGACAGACAATTCAGTAATACAACAGGTATTTGTGCAAAAACACTTTATTGTGCTGTATGTCCTACATAGACATTACAAAGTATTACTGGCGTGTTTTTCTATTTTAAACTCACCAGTAAAAAGCTGCAAGTTTTACCTGTCAGCCTATTTAGATAGTTTCATTTGAGAGATGCCCCACCCACCAACTCCACCTTCACACACTAGCACGTTTTGGTCACATTATGTATTTTTATTTGTTGCGAATGGGACAAAATGTTTTTAATATTTTTCATTTGAACATGGTTAGAAATAACAGCAAATTCTGCCGATAAGTCACTCGTCTCTCGCTGAGAGTGTAACGTCTACAGAGATTAAACTCTCTAGCTTCATTCAAATATTTGTGCTGAACACTAAATATAAGTTTTGAAATTTAAGTAATGTGATGAAGAGGGTAGGATGTGATTTCATGTAGTTTATTGCAGTCTTCTTTGCTTCTAGTTTTATAGCAATCTACGGTTGCAAATTATCTTTAAAATTACCCAATTTCCATATGAGCATGCCTCATTATTTTTTTCAGTTGTCTCATTAATTGTGTGTTCAGGCTCAATTTCAGTTGGGCAGAAATGAATTAGGATGCTTTCATTATGAGCTGTTTCATGTCATGTGGATCAATTTAATCATTGGGCCTTGTGATGAATCAATTAGTGTAATGAGATAAATTATCACTTAGCAAATTTTCTAAATATTGAGTCTAATGGGAAAAGGTAATGTGGCCCTGGAGTTATTTGGTTTTCTGAGGAAGCTTTCATCTTCCAGATTTTAAATGCTTTTCTGGGTCATGATTTTATATCAGATGCATTATTAGAATCATTACAACATACAGTTTTGTATTTGAGATAGATAGATAGATAGATAGATAGATAGATAGACAGATAGATAGATAGATAGATAGATAGATAGATAGATAGATTTGTCTTTGTAGGGTTTGCTGAAAGAATTATACGTGAAATGATTTCCTTCATTTAAAGGAATGTGTGTGCTCTCATCATAGCCTGCATTTTTCTCTTAAACACTGTCTCACTGCCCGTTTGAACTTTTCCTCAGTAGATTTTAGTGGAACACTTATTCTGAGAGCCTGTTGTTGAAGACATTTACATTTTGTTCTCTGAAACAAATTTGATGGGCCAAAGAGAGAAGGCTGACTAGGTTGACATACTGTATCTTCATCTCTTTTTTTTGTGTGGACGCAGCGTAGGTGACCAAGTGATAAAAGCCTACTGTAACGGCCACACTGCAGCTGTAGGTTACTATTTTGAATAGGAATTAGAGCTCAGGAAGTGAGATGCCTCTTCTTCTGCTGTGCTGCAGACTGTCATACAACCCATTACGTTTCCTCTGTTTTGTGAAGGTCTGTTTGCCATCAGCGTGTTTTTCTCTGTTTTTTCCATTTGTGAAAGTTAAACAGTGTGTGTGTGTGTGTGTGTGTGTGTGTGTGTGTGTGTATAAGGGTTGCATGTTAAAACCCTCAGTGATTAAGAGGTGTATGGAATTTGTATATATTGTGAAGTTGTAGTTAAACACTTGATTTAATTTAGATGAGAATTGTTATTGGAATAACAGTGTGTGACTCTCTCCTTTCTCTCTCTCTCTCTCTCTCTCTCTCTCTCTCTGTGTGTGTGTGTGTGTGTGTGCGTTGGGGATAGGAAGTACGTTAAAATGCGTACAGGCTGAGTCTGCCAAACATTTGTGACTTGGTAAAAAATCAAATAAAAGCGTTTGGGGGAGGGATTGCCAAATATTCGCTCAAACCTAATCAGTAAGAGTTCAGCTGTCTTTTAAATCTTTATTTCTTGAATATCCCGAGGCTCAAGTCTTCTAAACCAGGACAGGGTACTGTAGTATTTATCTCAAAAGCTTTGCAATTTTCTTTAATAAGCATCAAGTCTCTTTCTTCCTATCTGATCAGTCTGTCTCTATCTTCGCTCTCTCCTACTTCACTCGCCACTCTTTGCTACTCTTTCATTACTCATGCTCTTGCGCACATACATCGATATCGATATGTTGTTATGTATTTTGATGTATCAAATCAAGTCAGTTTAGTTGTAGGTGAGAAATGCGCTTTAGTCAACAAATTACTCTGGAAAAATAAGCAATTAATTCATATTTCTCAAAGATTTTGCTGCTTTCTTGAAGCGTTATTTTTTTTAACAGATTTCTTTTGAGTTATTTTCTGTGATTAATTTATCTCTCACATTGGTGTGCATTTTATGCTTGCTTAGAGGAGGTGATTGAAGGTCTTTGCTCGCATGTGGATGGCCTGAGCTGCTCTAGTGTGTCTTGTGAAATTCGGGGGTTGGTTTCTCTCTGCCTGGTGGCGGTGCCCTGGGCTGTGCCCTCGGCAGGCTGGCCTCGGGAACCACTGCCCACATGACCTGTCAGAAAGAAAGACAGAGACAGAGAGGAGACGTGGCACAGCCAGGGAGATAGGAAGGAAGAGAGAGAAGGGCTGGCGGGGAGCTGAAGAAGAAGAGAGAGATACTCACCGCTCACATCCTCTCCCCATGTTTCCTCACATGCCACCAGAATAAAGGGAACTGTGTGGTGATCGCACAATTTTAAATTACCAAAGAATCGTGATATGGTGGCACCAACTCTGTCTTTGGTCTTATTTAGGCATATGTTTGACCAATATGAGACAATAATCACAAGCTTTAATTGTGTTTTAAAACCGTTAATGGTTTGTTACATTGGTTTGGCTCGAGTTCTTTACATTTGCATTGCAGAAATTGGAGCAGAATTGGGTTGTATTTTTCTTTTTATGTATTTGACCAACTCACCATTCCAGTATCAACGTATATGTATCCGTTATTGATGTGTGAAGAAAAAAAAGACCTTCCATTATTCAGTAGTCCTTTATGTGGTGCTGTATAGTACAGAAGCCACAATGTTTGACAATCTTTCCTTTGACATGGTGGTAAAGAAGCAAGAGGTAAAAGTTTTCTTTGGTTTGAGAATTTCAAAGGACTGAAAAACAAGAATTTCCTTCTGTTATTTTGCAGAATTTCACTTAGGATCACACACAAACAAACACGCTTGCCACGTCCACACACAAAGACATACAATGTAGTTTCAGGGACACACAAATCTCATTGAGACACGATTTGCTCCTTTAGAATCTAAACACTGTATCTATTATGCATCCATTAAAAAAGTCTGTCCCTGAAGATCTTGTAAAGAGCTGCCTGGCTCTGTGGCTGCTTTTTTGCCTGCTTTTTCACTGACTCTAATGTGTTGCCGGATTGAAAGGCAGGGGGGTGACTGTATCTGATAGAGTTGCTGCAAATCAAATCACACACGCGTACACATGTACACAACACGTTGGATGAGTTGAGAAGTGTGCATCTTATGGTCCATCACTAAAGGACAGATAAGGTAAAAGAGTAATCACTACACAAAACTTTTTTCACTGTCGTTTTCTTATGTGTGAAAATTGCTGAATGTATGGCCTTGATTGAGATGTGAATGCACGTGCCAGGTTTGTGTTTTTGTAGTTAGAGTGCGCGGTGCACCTGTTCTTCCCTGCTTAGTCCACCAATGACTTTAGTTTGATACCTTCAAGCGTCTCGATGCTGTGTATAGAGTTTGTGCCAGCGTGAGAAAACGAGAAGTCACTGGGAGACAATGACAGTAGCGGTAATGTTTGTCTACAGTAAGTTGTCCACCTTCTACACCCACCACATGGTTACTGCAGTGGTGAAAGGGTCGCTCTCCTCCTAAAAGCTTGCCTGTGCAAATAGTCTTCCACTCCAGCTAACAGGGGCTATGAGGCACCACAAACATCCTGCCGACTTGTATTTATTCCAAGGAGAAGTGGACATTAGGTGGGAAAGCTGTGGTTAGTAGGGCAAGCAATTTTTTTTCAGAGGACGAGATTGTGTTGGATGTGTACAGTTTCTGTCTTCTCTTCTCAAGCAAATCTCCCCCTTTCAGACATCAACAGACAAGATAATAAGACACTCGGAGCACAATTCCGTATTATATTCAGCAACCAAAGGCTCATCTCTTGTCAGTTTGCATTTACTCTCCCAAGGATGTGACGCTTCTATCATCATGCTGTCAAAGAGAGCCAGGGTAGAACGACAGGAGCACTCATTTCATACACTTACTGTCTCGATGAAATGGTCTGCACTTATACGGATTCTGCCAAAATGGTGGAACATTTTCACAAAGGTCACCTACAGATCCCCCTCCCAAAAGAGCAAAATGAATCTTTTATTGATTCCTGGTATTGGAGGTCATTCGGAACATAAAGTCCACACAGATTGCCATATTGGCCGTAATTCTCTACCGTGCTTTTGCTTTTTTTTTCCCCCAAGCTAAATTAGGCTTCAGCTGAGATACTTACAATCAGATTGTGAAATGGATTAGTGGTTTAGTGACTTAGTGAAATGGCGTGACTTCAGTATTTCATCCATACAGGGTCTCTCTCTGGAGTTGTGGAAAGTACTGGGAGTTGTTGTGTGTGTGTGTTCTCTCCTTCAAATGTGGCTTTAAGCAATTTTCATGATACAAACTTTTCAGCAGTCCAGGTTCGTATAGCGGGATGCCATCATGAATATTGAGATCCGTTAGAGTCAGCTTAGACACCGTCTCCCACTTAAATGCGCTGCAGCTGCCTCCTCATCAAGCCTTGTGCTCACATTTCTCTTTGGCCATTGCATATTCACACACACACACACACACACACACACACACACACTGCTGGAGGCATGAGTTCTTATTATTTTTGTGTAATCAGCTTAGTGAGCAGGATGGGATAGGCTGCTTGCTGATGCAAAGAGCCTTGTAATGTTGTGTGGTGGGGTTAAGTAATAAAGTGGTGCAAACCCAGTGCTGAATGGGGCGAGCTGAGTAAATAAGAGTGGATAAAGGAGACAGAGGGGGGAACAAGCCTCTCCCCAGGGAGGTGGATCTCATTATGGGGATTTCAGCTGTCTGCGCAAACTTGAAAACAGGCTTAATGCATGCCTGTAAAGCAGGTGTAATACTTTCGCTAATGTAGCCCGTAGTGCCCGTGGCCACAGCAAGACAACCACTGCTCAGACGGCGTGGAGGACAGGGAGGCAGGATGAGCACAAGGCAGACAAACAGCAGCAAAGGTCATCAGGTTTCACAGATGCAAAAATGACTTTGAGCAACACGCGGTTACTTCAAAGTAACTGACAATATAATTCTCCATTGCTTGTATAGTTTAAATAAATTGAAAGAGTAGCATGCCAAGGCAAAGTAGACGGACAGTTGTGGAGAAAATAAATTGAATTTCAACACGCATTTATTTTTGTTTTACAATCACCGTACACTTTTTCTTTTTGAAGTTTGGAAATCATTTTCAGAAAGACAAGTCGTATAGCATGGGCTCCATACGCAATATCAATAACCCTTTCATGTAGCGCTAACAAAGAAGCATCACATCTCCTGGCACGGACACGGTTGGTGTTGTTGAGATGTAATTGAAGCTGCAAGGGTCACATTTTCGGAATAGAAATTACAATCTTGTCTTTGACTTGTGTGGCGTGAACCAGAGATGTCTCCCACAGCCCCTGTGTCCTTCACAAGCCTTTATTATTTATAACGCTCGCTCTTTGAGCAATGACCAGTACTAATGCATAACCTTCTGTCCTTCTGGCTGATTCGCTTCCTTTGAAACCAAAGATTGAGGCAGGAGAAGTGGGTGTACGGTGGATGAGGCAAGGGGTGGGGGGTTGGGGGTAGTATAGGGCAGTGGAGATCCAGGCTATCGAGAAGTTATTATGTTTTTTCCCTTTATATCTGAGGATGTGGAATAACACTGCGATGCTTCTTTTCTCCGGAATAGAGTTATGGGCTTCAAAGCAATACTATTTCCTGATGTCCCTCCTTCCACTATGTGGCTGCTCCACAGAATAATGTGCAGGGTTTGGGGAAGGGGAAGGGGAGGGGCTGGGTCTTTTAAGCTACATGATTATTTGCTTGTTTTGCCGGTACCCATTGAGTTCTATAAATACCTTTGCAAGAGGGGAATTCAGTAACAACTAATACAGGAAGTTTCCTAGATAAACTCTCATTTCTAGATAAACTCTGCTTAGCTTGGGTTGGGTGGAGGTAAGATATACTCCTGTATCACCTGATGTTATCCCGTAGTGATTGAGCCTGGGCTGCAGTGCTAGTGTGATCCATTGTTATTATACCTCTATGACAGAAGGAAAGGGGTGGAGGGGTGAGGGGCAAGGGGTAGAAAGTGGGACATAGGCAGCATTAGTGCTGGATAGCCTGGGGGGCCCGGGGTGATGTGTCAGGCATGACATGTGGGTGTCCAACCCCCCCCCCCCCAGCGCCACATCGGACCCTCTCCTCACCCTCACACGCAACTGGCTAAATGTCCCGCACTTGCTCGCACTTAGCCAGATTCAACGCAAGCTGATGGACGCTCTTTGAAGAGGATGCAAATGTAAAAGTAGGCCAGTGTGAAGGTCAATAGCTGAAGAATTTAAGAATCTATTTCACATTTTCACTTACTCTTTGTAACTACAGGACTTTCTGCAATTTGATCAACTAGCAACATCATTTCTTTGATTTTAGTCATGAGCGCTTTAACACACCGAGAGGCTAGAAACGGGTGGTACAGAGCGTGAGAGGGGGGCAAAGAGAGAGAGGCCTTTTTTCAGGACAGGGAGATGTAGGGGGCATGTGGCAGAATCCTATTTACCACAAATATCATTTAAGTAATTTAAGAGGAGGAGCGATACTGAGGCGGGCATCTCCTAAAAGGCTTAGGGCTCTCTAAAGCTAGTCCTGAGCTCACCGTCCCGCCTTCACCGATGGCCGTAAAAGGATGAAGAATAATTTGGATTGTTATTTGCCTCTTTCAACCCTGAGCTAATCAGGTTGACATTGCTCCGGGAATGAGGAGAACGCTCCACCACAGATGTGCTCATGTGCAAAGTGTTCCAATCCCCCGAGAGCAGCACAAAAGCCCTCTCCCCCCCCTCTCCCCTTCTTTTTTCCCCTCTTCCTCTCTCCATCACACCATCTCTCCTTCTTGACCTTTGAAATGGGCATTGCCTCTTCTCACCAATTTACCTCCCTCTGGTCCCTCTTGTGCTTGCGCTGGTTCCATCTCCACTCCACTATCAAGGGAGAGACAGGTAAGAGCATGGAGCAGAGCACTCTCATCTCCGAGAGCCTTGTTGGTGAAGACCTGTGGCCCGCGAGCGAGCGCATAAGTATAGGAGCATCATTTACATACAGGTTCTCCATAGTGCCTCCATTCATCAGGCTTCTTTGTGCGAATCAAAGTGTGTCATGTTGTGCTGTTTGCATTTGAAACCTTGCAGTTGCACCCATCATCTGAACCCATCTCCTCCCTGTCTCTCCTTTTCCCCTGTCCTTTGAATCTCCCTTGCTCTGAGTGTGGCTTAACAATCACTTCAGAAATAGCCACAGCACTGAGATGTAAAATCCTTTCTGTCCAGAGCAGTCCGGGGCACCACCTCCTACCTAATTCCTTAACTCCTTAATTTCACTTATTGCTGGAAGAATAGATGAGATAGATATTTTTGGCTGTACGGTCTGTGCCCTCGCACTATGTGAAATCAGCCTTTAATGTTGAGGCCCCGGAGAGCTTGCCGTGGCCTCTTCCCCCTCCTGCCCTGCGCTGGGCTCTTAATTAAGGAAATGACAGCTCTCCTAGCAGCAGCAGCACCAGCAGCAGCCATAATGCTGTTAATAGTATTACAGGCAGCCACTCAAAAGTCAGTCTCTGGTGAGTTTCTACCCTCAAAACACTATTGACCTATCCCTTGCAGCCTCTCCACCCCAGCCTCTAAACAGAGTATTACTTCCCTCCAGGTCCAGTGGGAGCCATCTAACTAAGAGCACCTGGAGTTATTGGCAGCAGATTATGCCCTGTGTTATTGTTGAGGGCTTTGGTGGGAGTAATGAAACACAGAGCTAAATCACTGGTGATTCTGTATAGGATTCTGCAAGGAGTTGAGGAAAGAACTATAAAGCACACACCGCGTACTGTAGCCTGCACTTAACCATATAGTACACCACCCAGTAGATAACACCACTTTTGGACCTTACTCTAGGCTGCGTTGGACTGAAAAATTATCTTTCTCTTTACTTCTCTCTCTCTCTCCATCACTCCCTTTCATAACAGCCCCCGTGCAACATCAAGTTTCCAAGTGGCATTAGCACAATCAATGGTCAAACAATCTGGGACAATTGGTTGTGCTATTGATGGAATTAAACCTTGTGTATGATGTGACTTGTCGTTTATCTGGCCCATCCATTATGCTCACCAGCACGACACATCGGAAGGATGATTCTATTGTTTCCACGATCATATAATAATCCAAATATAATAAACACAGAAAATTAAAACCCTCTCTATATATGTTCCCACGTGAAATCATTTGTATGTACTATGTTTCAATAGAAAATGATTGACACCATCTAAATAACAAAATAGATGCACTCAGCCAGACATTTTCAAAAGGACCATTATAAAAAGGGGGTTGGCTGTTGATTCTGAATAGCCTGAATCGTTACCAGGCCTCTCTCCTACATTTGACAACTTACATAATGCATTTCCACTAAAATAGCTTAAGTGTTAAAGCTTCTTTTATGGGCAAAAATTGATTCATAAATGCACTGAGGCGAAAGCTAACATGAACACAAAGCCTTCAATAACACCCATTTTATTCAGACTGTCAATGTATGAAGCAGTTGCTTTAGAGAAGGTGGCATGCTGATTGCTTTATGAAATCCAGGCTAATTGTTTTGTAGTATAGTCCTTGGGGCACTCTGCATTAAGACAGGCTGAATGATGTCAAATAAATATAGCTCTTTGCCCCCCACCCCCACCCATAGAAAGGCCCTCTGCCTTGTGTGACATTGAAAGTAGCTCTCCAGTGGCCACTTTGGTGATCAATGAAAGAGAATTTATATAGTGTCGGATATTGCCAATATTTCCATGCCATAAGTTACATCAAATCACACTCTGAGCTCTGTAATAAAGATCATTAGTTTGATTATATAATATAAAAGAGGTTTACATAATTGAAACTATTTCAGTGAGAAAGTCACCCGTATAAATATGGAGTCTCATTGCACGTGTGATCTAAACTTTCCTCCCCTTTTCAGCGGTACATTCAAGGCTTTATAAAAGGCCATTGCTGAATTGTTCATTTTTGAGCTGAAGAGCGTTTAGCTATTGAGAATGAAGCTGTGTGAGTTCATGTGTACTGTTAGAGCGGCAATTTACGTGCTTAGGAAATCTTTTCTATGTAGTTTGAATGTCCTAGAAAAATGTAAAACTGTGTTGAATGTGCGTCACCTGTTCTTTCATCCTCTTGGCCTCTTCTTTCATCCCCCTTACATCAATACGTCCATTCATTCCATTTTATCCATTGTGTGACCTATATAATCACAGCATCAAAGGAGTTTCTTTTTAGTAAATGTTTGATTAAGATATTTTCTTTTTTTTTTTCTGGATCCAGTATTAATCTCCATCTGGAAATCCACTTAAGAAACATTCACATTGGATAAGTAGATCTTTTTGAAAAAAGAAAACAAAAACAAGTCCAAAAAAATCTAGTAATAAAAAAGAATTGAAGATTGACTCCCAGGATATTTCTCCTGTCAGCTATTTAATTTAGTTAAAGAAATTACACCAGTCCTTAGGGGAAAGATGTGCATGTGTATTTATTTATTATCGATTTTTCCCCCAGCGATAAACGTGTTAACGTTACAGATATTTGCAAGGGGATGAAGCTTTCTAAGTTATTGTGAAATGATTCAGTAAAAGGCATTGAGTAATCGTTATTCAGAGAGCCGTCTCCCGCACTGTTTATCAAATGGAATACATTATTCACAACTCATATTTTAACTGTGTTCAGGAGCAACACTGTCATGAGCAGTACTTATTGATGGTATTACCTGGCATTTTGTGATACTCTTACTCCCGCATCATTAATGGAGTGTATTACTTAAGCTAATTGACAGGTAAACCATTGTTATTGTTTTTTTATGGTAGCTCCATTAGCCACTGGCATAATAGTTAAAAGCTCATTGACCCTGCTGGGCAGATTATTGTTATCATGGTTTACCAACTGCATTTAGATGAATGTCATTGAGATAGTGGGTCTGCAGGGGAATTTGGAGAAGAGTCAGGGGAAGAGGCGTTAACTTATAAAGTGAGAATTGACTGTTTGCGAGGCACCAAATGTGAGACTCTGTTTAGGAAATAACACTTTAGTAAGTAAAAGTAAAATCCCATTGAGTGATCTGAAATAAATCCCAGTTATCATAAAATCTGCTCTCCACTTTTCCAAATAAACTAGAATTTAAAATGATCCAGTACTTCATGATGACACAGTACTCCCTCTGTATCTGTATGTTGAATCTAACACAGACAACGTCTTCACTGCATATTCACATTGATCTTAGTTCTAGATACCGAGGCCAGAGGGTGGGGCTGTGCATGATCCATAATGGGTGAAATAATTGGTGAAAAGAGACTGGGCTGTCAAAATACCTACTGCTTGTAAGGTTGATAAGCGAGAGGATGTGGACCTTTATCGAGACACAGGCCCAGTGAGCCAGAGGTAGGAACCAGCTAGGAGAGCAGGCTTCCCCCTTGGGCTTTCAAATCAACCATCAAATCCTTGAGGTTCATTTGGTAGGTCACGCCATTCACCAATTATTTGGATTTTATGTAAAGATGAAATGATTTTAGTTGGCGGAGGGGAGTTTAAAATGTAATGCATAAATAAACTTGACAGGCAATGAGATCGTGGTGGCAAGGTTATTCAATAGTGCAGTTTGTACAAAGCCTTCATAGAACTACAGGAATCCAGGCGAGCCTCGTGTGTTTGAAAAAAGGTATTCAAGAGAAAAACACTTAAACACATTAAAGACTTTATTCCTTGTTTAAAAGCCACGGTGGTGCTGGTGGAGCAGTGGACTGTCGCATGTCATCCCTCCTCTCTCACCCACTCTTTCCTGTCTCTCTCTACTGCTAATTGTTGAATAAAGGCAAAAATGCCCAAAAAAGAATCTTAAAAAAATAAAAGCCACGATGTTCCATTTAAGAAAATCGATCTTAATTTTAGTTAAGTCTTTTTTTATTCATTCCTGACATTGTGTGATTTAATCAGGTTGTGTGGCCTTCAAACCCTCTTCTATTTTGTTGCCTTAATTTCATCTAGAAAATCCATTTCCTTTTTTAGAGGAAGAGGTGTTGTATGAGAGAGAGAAGTGATTTAAAAATATATTTAATTGACTTTTTGTGATCTCTTACATAATACATTCAGAACAGACTCATAATGACACATGACACACATGACACATGATACATAACCTTTTTGTAAAATTTGTGGATTAAAAAAAATCCTTGCCTGTAGATTGACTCAACAGGAACTCATCTGCACTTGCAATGTCAGGGATGAAAAGACTTTTAAATCCTCACTTCAAAAGTAGCATTTCCTTCCTTTTTTGAAATGCAAATAAAAATTGCTTTTGCAATCATTTCATCCCTGCATAACTCAAAATATGACTATTTATTGTAAAGAAAAACACTTTTTGCAGGTTCTCAACGAGCCTACATTCAAAACTCATATTTAGATGTCAGTTTCAGTCCATCTTTTACATTGCTGAGATGTGGCTACGCTTTCGTCTACATTAGGGATTATGAATTGGACCTTTAAGGACATTTAAAGATTTAAGGCTAATGTTGTAGCACTCTCAGTGACGTGCCTCGGTGGGATGAGTCGGTGACTAAAGGGGCTCCATTGCATGGACAGCATGTCAGAGAGAGAGGGGAGCTCATTGTCAAAGGCAGATAGTGTTGCTAACATCTGTTTCTCCACCACCACCTCCAGAACGTCCAGGCTCAGCCCAGTAACAGAGATAACGTTTCTCACCAACTTGTTCATTGGGTGTGTTGATTTTGCGCACCCCCCACCCCCCTCCACACACACACACACACACACACAACAGCATAGAAAAGCACTTATGACGACTTCTTTTCAACCAGTGTGCATCTTTGCTCTTTTTTTTCTAAATTTGTAATACTCATCCATGCACACAAATCTAGACTGATGTATAGGAATATTATGTCAGTTCTAATTTAGGGTAGATTTTTACTGTAGCGAGATCTAATGTGTCTGAGACTGCTTTCTTTTAGCCAGTTTTCTTCACGTTTTTCTTTTACAAAGTATACCCTAAAAAAGGGATTCAAAAATAAAGTGGTCTAGTTCTGCTTTTACGTGCTGAGAATTATTTTGGTTCTTTCCTCTAGCAGTTGTTTGGTCAGATTCATGGTCAGAAAGATGAAGTGAAATGTGATAACCCGTCATTTCACCTCGGTTCACGCTTTTATACTTTGGGGATTTAAAATAATTTTTCTAAATGATAAAGTTGTCTATTCATAAGGATTCCCACAAGCCTTTGCATCAATAGTGAGGTGTCATCAGGCTGGATATTTGTCAAGGTCAAGGGGTAAGGGTCGAAGCAGCCTTTCAAACCTTTTAAAGCAGTCCGCACTCTGTGCACTGTTGAGAGATTCTGTGAGATAGTGATTGTTATGATAGCCAATTGTCAGTGTCCTTTATTTTCCCTGCAGCCATCAGCGAGCTTATTATCATGTCCCTGTCTGCTCCGCTCAACTCTGCCCTCACAGCAAACAGGTCTAATTGTGTCTCATAGCTGCAGGCACAGAGAATAAAGGGGGGTTTAGATGAGTGATACTCAGTGATGTAAATGGCTGAATAATATGGCCCCAGCATTTGCGGTTGAGCTCCATCTCTCAGCGGTAATCTGGGCCATCGGGGACCCGCCAGTATGCATCATCCCCCATCAATGAGCCTCTCCACTGGGTGGTAATTTATTCAGTGCTACAGCGGTTATTGATAAAGCACTTAAACACAAATTCCCCCCCTTTCCCTACTGCCCTCCTCTGCTCCGCAGGAGACTCTGCGTTGCACGCTGTTTGCACATGCATGTTTATCTGCTTAGATTGTTTGTGTTGACGTAGAGGTGAATCTCCTCTTATTCTTTGTTCTCTCTCTCTCTCTCCCCCCCTTCTCTCTCGTTTCTACATATCATCTATCTGTCGCTCTCGCTCTCGCTCTCTCTCAGGAGCCCGTGACGGTTCTGTCCAGTCTGACGCCAGCAGCAGTCCTTGTGAACCGAGTCAGCTGGGCCAGTCTCACCCAGGATACCCATTGGGTCCACAGGTGAGTGGGGATGCCCTGTAACCCATTCAACCATTAAAACCCAAATTTGAAATGGAGCAGTGAAAGAAAACACAACGCGCCGTCACTGAGCGGTCCTGTCCTCCCACACAGCCTACGCTACAAGTTATTTCAGCTAAACACACGCCGCACATCATCCTGCAAAGTGATTGAGCAGTGGCGCTAATGAGCTAACGATGCAAACCTTGTCAAAACAAGCAGGAGCGCAAAAGAGCCCCAGCCTCCAGCTCTGTTAAGAGCTCAATCAGGCATTGTCCTATCTGATTGGATTTATTGGCCTGGTCGCTCAGCGATGTTTAATGAACATCTATCTCATTAGTGTTGCTCAGTGTCAGCGCTCAACACACACACACAGACACAGACACAGACACACACACACAGAGCGTCAGGTTTCCTTGTACACTCAAACACCCTCTCTAATAAGGTCATTCTCCCGGCACTCAGTGTTACTCAATGAAGGGCCTGGCAGTCAATCCTCATCAGGACAAACAAAAGAGGAAATGTGAGAGGAGATGTGGGAGGAGAGGCGTTCAGTTTTGTCTGTCAGGTTTTGTGTGTAAGTCTGAACTCCCTGATGAGTGACTCTCTGTTTCTCTAGCGAGTGGAAATAAAGAATGATCCTGATTAAAAGCACTTTGCTCATTATAAATACCGCTGCCGTTCATAGCCACTGTTTTGGTAATAGATAAGAAATACACACAAAAAAGAAGAAGAAAAGCATCTCGAGCAGCCAGCGGTTAGAGTCTGAGTCTCAGCAGGCTGCTCTCTCAACAGTCACCATCTAATATATTAATGCTGTCAGTACAGTCTCTGTGAAGCTAACACTTTTCAGAAACAAAGGCGCTCCGCATGCCATACCCAATTCTCCTTTTCCAGGATCAATATGTTTTGATAGATTCTCGCTCCAGAGCCGGATATTGTTCGAACAACCATTATCCGATGGTAGTTTACCCAACATGAATCCACCTTCCTTCTGTTTCCCACTCGCAGTTAGGATGACAAAAATCTGCTATCTTGGTGATTATGGGCAATTTCTCAGTGCCAGAGCTGCCAGGCAGATAGAAGGGCCTATTCTCCCCTGATGGGCAAAGAGGCTGGGTACCACATCCAGTCCTGAGCTGGGCTACTTCCCCATCCGGAGCCCAACACACACCCAGTATATGTCTGTGTGGCCCCTAGGAGACCACTTCTCAACACTCAGCTGTCAGGCCTGCCAAGCACTGTACAGCATTCACACAGCACCTATGGAGAGAATGAGGGAGGAAGAGTATTGGAAGAAAGGGAGACTCGTGCACCTAGATGAATAGGACCGGGGATTCTCTTCTGTGTCTTAGCAAAAGCTGTTTTGATGCTCTAAATTGCATCATTGCTGCAAGAGTTGAGTTAATTGAAGTCAAACTAAATGTATTCTTATCTCATACTTTCATGTGTGCATGCATGGTGTTCATATCCTAGATGGAGATTTTAATCAGTCTTAAACTGGCACAACAAACAGCCTAAAGACCAAGAGGCTCTTGCATGCAGATCTCCAATGTGCTGTCCTTTTACAGCTGCCTGTGTGCCTGTATGTATACTCTCTAACAGCTGCCTGGTTCTCCAAAGCTGCCTGTAATGATAAATAAATCAGGGCTACGTCTGATAATTGTAGAATTGTCTTTTAATGTTATTCCCTTCTATGTGAGGCTGTCTTCAGTGTCAAGCCTGGCAATCTCATTTGGTTTGACTCAGAGATGAAATGTTCAAAGAGTGTCTTTGATTATTTGCTGCTTCAATTCTCGATTAAATCTAGTTTAAAAAGCAAGATTAAACATATGTCAGTTGTGGCTGACAAACGGGTCGCCTTTGTTATTGTCCTTTGAGAATTGTTTGAGCTCTCAAATTATTAATTCATTTTTTTAGAGTTAATGGAAAATGTCATTTTGAATGCTCTCAAAGCCGTCAGCTATTGTCATTCCTTATGAACTGTTGTTGTGTATCAAAGCAAATGTTGAGCGAGAGGAATCCTACATGCATGATTACTACTGCTGTTTTATCTTTGCCAACCATCACCTTCCCATGCTCCTGCCGCTTGCTTTTAAGAGCTTAAAAAAACACAAACAGGTATTCATTTGTCTTTCAGTGCAAATATTTTGCCCTGAGATCTCTCCGAGGCTCGTGGCTTTAAACCCACGTAACCTCACATTTCTTAAACTGTGATTGCATGTATGTCGGAGCGGGTGCTGGTGTTCTGCGCCATGCAGGGTTATCATAGTGACACGCCTGTCACCTAGGAGCACTGGGCCTGGGAGTACGGTGGCATCTTCGCACCAGTCGGCCCCCTCTACGTTCTGTGCGAGCCGCAGACACACCATGCAAGCAGATAGCTGACAATTGCAGTTAAAAGCTTGTGGGCTTAGGTCACAGCGGAGGAGTCAACACTGTGGCCGCAGTGCAGCCAGGCTTACCTTGGGATGTCTAAGGGCTGGTTTACTGTGGAGCGCAACACTAAGTGACAACGTTTATTGTCACAATTCATAGCTATGTTAAAGCATTCATTTTTGCAATAGTCTGCAGCGTCCACAGCATTTCCTGCGCCGTGCCTCCTGTGACAAATTCAGTTTGACATGTTCAAATGCTGATATAATTTGAAAAAGGTTTTATCAGAATGAATGAAATTTAAGATGTCATTCCCTCTGTACTTGTAGATTTCAGCCATGATATAAACCTTCCCACTGCTGGCTCAAAGCTCACTATGATAAATGTGTTGGTGTATTTCCAAACCACTATCTTGGAAAATACATTTGAAGAGATCTACTGCAAAATATCTCAGAGCGATGCTTCTGATAACATATCTTTTCCTCTATGGGTATGACTGCACAGATTCCACTTTAACTAATATGAATGAATGGATACATGAAGGGACTAGAGTGGCATGTTGTATGCCCCCACCCAAAGAGTAAAGTACTGATACTTTTTCAGAAAGCACTGTGTATTTCAGGCACATTTCTATGGTGCCAGAGGTTTGTTCAATGAGATAAAAACGCAAATCACTCAGCTCACTCTGTGAAAGACGAATTCTGAGCTCTTTCACAAGGATTGAATTTGATCTCTTTCAGTACCAACAGCACTGTGTTTTGACTGTCAGTCTGTGACACAGCGAAGCACAGAAGTCAGCAGCAGCAAACAACTGCATTCATCAAAACACATTGATTAGTGATTCAGACACTTCAGTGACATCAGCTTTACTGTATGGGTGTGCTGACCTTATCTTCCCATTGATTCCTCTTCCGCTTATCTCAATCTACCTTCCCAGGATATCCAACAGTGTGTCTATCCACCAATGAAATATGATGCCGTCATTCTGATGTATCGTACCTCTGTGTGTGTGTGTGTGTGTGTGTGTGTGTGTCTGCTCCAGTCTCTCCTGGTGGCCCAACAGCTGGCCAACGCGGTGGGTGGTGTGATGTCCGGAGCAGCGGCAGGCATGAACCAGCCCATCCTCATCCCCTTCACTGCAGGTGGACACCTGGGTGGGCAGCAGGGCCTGGTCCTCTCCCTCCCGACAGCCAACATTCAGAGCCTGGTGGCTGCTGCTGCTGCTGCAGGGGGCATCATGACTCTCCCCCTTCAGAACCTGCAAGGTAAGAGGGCCGTGCAGATACAGCTAAGGCTAGCTACAGTAAGGCTCATTGCTAGGACAAGGAGAGACAGAGTGCATGAGTATTATACCTTGGTGCAGTATTTCAAAAAGATCCTTGATGGGGATTAACTGTCTCGGATGTTGTACAGGATTTACAAGAAAAACTGTCGCTACCTTGCCTTGCAACCATGGTGCATGAACTTAAAGGTAGAAAGGAAGAAAAAATTGCTACTCCTGATATTCTACAAAACGTCTTCCACATTTTTCTTTTTCTTTTTTTGAGCAGCCATTTTGCAAAGGTATTCAAGTTTCTTTGTCATGTAACCCTGATAAAGGTTTTCTGATAAAAACGTGCTGGTTTTGTACAGGATTCCCAGAACATGAGGTTTCATATTTACCCTTGTTGGACCAGTGACGATAACTAGCAAATATGCAACAAATATTGCTCCCAACATGATCAGAGTAACTTTAACAATCACCCAAACATTTGTTGTACATTTGTTGTATGACATGCTACACTTTTTTTCCAAATAAAAAATGCTTTACAAAGCCCCCGACCAGGTAAACATTCTTCCGGGGATTGTATCCTAAAAAGCCGCCATCCTCAAGTTGCCCGGAGGAACAGCCATATTAATTACAGGTCAGCGTTTTGCAGTGCAGCGCAAAAGCACTTTATGCCTCTTTCCTGTGCATAAGAGTGCACTGCACTTTTTTATCTCTTTTCCACCTCATCTGTCCATCTACATGGCTGTACTTATCCTTGCCTTTTAAACTTTAATGCCCAAGTGTTCTCTTTTGATCATAGTTGTAAATGGTTTTCATTTTAATGTTTAAAACATTGTCTCTTTTATACCATTAGATTGAGGGATGGATTGAGGGATGGAGGGAAACCATCAGTCATAAATCTTGGATGAGAGAGCCTCACTAATGTAAAAAGATGCCTGGCTACATGTAAAGCAGTGTGTTTTTTGGATGGAGATTACAATAATGCCAGTGCAGCACAAAGTGCAGAGAAGGCTCCCTTCATGTGGGGAAATGGATGGACAGATGCCCTGAGTGAGGAAATGTGGAGGTAGAAGCCTAATGGATACAAACATGCATAAATAACAGCACCCATTGCTGTGGGCAGAGCTTTTAATAAACCCACATCTAGCCCTTCAGTGTATCCGTCAGTAGTGGACGATAATGGGCCCAGCAGGTCCGTCTGCCTCACACTTCAACAGATCTTCCTCCTGGTGTGTGAGGGACAACTCAGAGGCCCACAGTGATAACTGATCGACAAACACATTGTCAGCATGTCGAGAGAATAAAACAAACACCTCTCAGTCATTCTCATTGTGTACCATCTAACCAACCTACCGAAAGTCTGAAATTCAATGTCCTGATATAATTCCCGTTCCCTGAAAGAGAGGGAAAAAACTATTTTGGAGAATTGCCTCTTTGGCAGATCTTTTTTTAAGCGTGTGGACTGACAGACTGCCTGTTCACACATCCTCTTATCTGAAGGGGATGCGTTGAAGGGACCTCCATGGAGAGAAAGTGACACAAGTCACGAGTGAAGCTAAATGTCTTGACTGTGTCCGGGGCCCTCTGGCCACGCTGCGCTCCTCCACTCTCCCCTGTCTGAGTTCATCACGGCTCTGCTGAATGAGGCCTGCTGGCACAGCACCTCTGTCAGGCAACTGCAACTCTGGCCTCTGCCCCCACGCCCCCCTTGCTTCCCCTTCCAAGCCCCCTGGGTTCCCAGGCCTGATTAATCACACATATAATACAGCGCCTTACTGTCGCCGGGGACCAGTCAGCTCATTTCAAGACCTCAGGAGCAAGTGAGTTTTACAGCGCTCACGCTGCTAGCTAATTAGTGTCAGATCAGACACAGACAACTGTGAGGCCTGGTAATGAGACTCCAGGAGGAACCCAGGCAATGGCTGTATTTAAATGTAATGAGGCGGCTAATGACCAACTAATAAGGCTGTTTATCTTGGGGAATGGAGGTTTGAGGCTGGAGAACTATAGTTTACATAAGAGCCTGGATGCATGTAGTCTCCTAGTCCCCAGGCTCTTACCCACAGCCAGAATGCAAAATAAGTTGTATTATATTAGGGTAAAGTGTTTCAGTCTGTGTTGTTCTCGCATCTGAGCTAAATTTTCACAAACACTTTTAATGAGAGAAATGACATAATGAGAAATTTAGAGCAAAACAGTTGCAGCTAAGCATCTTTGATCAGGCGTTTTGATCATGTGACGTTATCTTTAATCAAAGAGCTTCCCGTAAGAATGAATGTTGAAAGAAGGGAACATGCTGGAGAGTTGTGAGCTGTAGGAGGGCGGTTCTCTCAGACTGTGATGAATAACTCACTGTAATGGGGTTGTGCTGTAAAGTTGGAGCAGTTGCTTAAATAAAACTGAGCAGCATCTTGTGGCAGACTCAGTAAACACAGGCACCAGTGTAACTGGTTATTTGTCAGAATGATTTATGCCTGCAAACATGCAGTAAAAACAAATTCCCAATGAAACTAAACAAGGGAGAAAGTTATCTTTTGTGACAGAGTGCACACAATTCTAGCTGACTTCACAGAGGCAAAAACTAGGTTGGGTCATGCTAGAGGTCTGTAAATATGACAGCTCATATGAATAAAAAATCATATATGATTTTCACAATTTCAAATATATGTATATGTGACAGATACAGACACAAAGCACACACACATTTTTTGTTAGCTATGCCATGTGGCGTGCTAACCTTTTGTTGTATCCTTAATAGGTTTTCATTTCACATGATTTCATAACAAGAAAAGCATGATTACCATACTTGTAAAACAAGTCGTATCAAAGCGCTGCACATGTAATACTCAACGGGAGGAAACAACAAAGTCTCATCTCTCTACCGCTGTGCTGTATGACTCACTCAAAGGTAATGCAAGAAGCTAGTTTACTGGAGCTCTTTCATATTAATAAGCATATCCCATCTTATTTGCTCTCAGCGAAAAGCCAGGCGGCGCACATCACATCAGAGAGCCGAGTTCTAATGGTGAGGTGAGAGCATTGTTCCTCTGTACTCGTCCAGAGCAGACACGAAACAGCACTCAAGGATCCTGATAAAGGTCGGCATCCCACTCACCTGCGGTAATGAGACCCAGTGTCAGTGCCAATCAAAAAGCGCGTCTGCCGTTTCTGATGAAAACGCTCAGCGGTGTCGTTCGCAGGTTGTGGGTGTTCGCATGATACAAATTAGGGAAATCGCCCTGCTCATTACACAACCAAAGGGCGGGCTCCTGGGGGAAGAGCCAAATGTTTCCACACTAGTTAGACATGTCAGACTCCATCTCTTCTGCCTCAGCTGACTGCTGCTCCTTTAAGAGGTTAGCTCACCGGGCCAGACCGCTGACTTAACCCCTGTCTTCTGTGGGACTGCCTCTATGTCTCTTGACCGTTACATTATTGGCACACTCGGTGAATTTCAAACCTTCTTTTCAGGCTTGTTGTGCAGGCTTGTAGCCACGCTGTCTGATTGTGTTTTTTCTTCTATGTGTATTTGTTGAAAGGGTTAAACCTGCCATGGAAATAAGCTATTGTTTGTGTGTGATTATGTACATTAGGACAGTAGAGGAGCACCCAGGGCACGTTTCCTCACGTCAACATCTGCCATCTAAACACAATAGAGGCCAAACCCAGCTCTTCTTCCCCCATCGTTGTTTAATTTCAAGTGTGCTCAAGCAGTATGTATTCCACGTCGACCTTTAATGATTTAACTTTGCTGTGGTTGTAAGATGACTCGCAGGGGAGAGAGTTGCATTAAATAAATAACAGTGATAAAATGTAGACCTCATACATTTCAAAGCTAATGCAACTAGCGATGCAATAGGAGCAGCTGCACACAGTCCTGGAGCGGTAATTTGATTGATTTGTTGTGACAGCAGCCAAATAATTGAGAGTGAGAGGTGCTGCTGGAGATGAAGCGCAGGCAGAGGCAGGTTCGCAAGGCAATCCCAGCAGATATGGCACCGGGGTTCTCATCTCTGCCATTGATATCTGCCAGTGGTTTATTGTTTGTCTTCAATAAGCAGCTTGGAAACGTGTGGGGTTACTGCCTTTGTGACAGTACAGGAGAAAAAAAATAACTCACCAATCAAAATGTACAGAACAGTGTTCAAAAGGTTAGAATCAAACACACATTTTCACTCAATCTCACACGCGAGTATACTGTATGTTGCACGTGGGTATTTTCCCTTGAGGCTCACAATTTAAACTGATGTTTTTTTTTGGTGGTGCGATGTAAGTAAATTTTACCCCCTGGTGTTTCACTTGTTGGAGACATGTTAATGATTTCTTCTGAATTTCTCTTACACATATTTCATAATTGTGCAGAAATGCACAGCTCATGCGGATGTACAGTCTCCTGTGGCTCAGGAGGTAGAGCGGGTTGTCCTCTAATCAGAAGATCAGAGGTTCGATCCCCGGCTCCTCCAGTCCACATGTCGAAGTGTCCTTGGGCAAGACACTGAACCCCAAATTGCTCCTGATGGTCAGGCCAGCACCTTGCATGGTAGCTCACTGCCATCGGTGTGTGAGTGTGTGTGTGAATGGGTGAATGAGAGGCATATACTGTAAAGTGCTTTGGATAAAAGCGCTATATAAATGCAGTCCATTTACCATCCATTTATGTATTCCCAGATTTTTTTTTTAATGCATAATTCCCAGATCACTTATAAGTATACTCTTTGCTGTTTTCTGTCTGGTAAGATAGCATTGTTTGTCTTAACCGACAAACAATGACACGCGCTTTGTTTTGCGGACGGTGGCATTTTCACTCTGGCTCAGCCATGCCGCAGGACAGCACAAAGCCAGAGCCTAAGATAGATAGAAAGAAGAGGAGGGATGACTCTTTATGGAGGTGTAGAGGAGGACAATAACATTGTTAATCAGACATGGCTGTGTCTGCTCCACCACAGCAGACCCTGACATCTGCCCCCACTGGTAAACACTGAGGGAGACATTTCGCAAACAGCCTGCCATCAACATACAGTCTACACAACAGTTCCCCCACATTAGATACTGTACCTATGCTGGGATTGTAATGTGTTTCTTTATTTTACGCCATTTATATTGGATGTATTGAGCATGTCTGTCAATCTCAGGGATAGTCCAGCCATAGAATTCCAGCATTTTCAAATAAGCTTCAATTATATAAATAAGTATTAACATTTTTCCATTTTGCTCCTGATTCCATCAGCTCCTAAACCTGATCAGATTACACTCTCCCTGGTGCAACCAAGTTTTTAAAGGCAGAACAAATCCGTTCGACAGTTTACTATTGAATAATGTTACAAGGAATATGGTTCTATTGTAATAAAATCTCAGTTATCCGAACCTGTTGGGAACAGAAGTAGAATGAAATCTTCAGAACACAGAAAGTCTTTACAGAATAATCTACAAATAGTTTTAGTTTTATATATCCTCAATTGTTCACAATCAATAGAACGATTTAATTATTGCTCCTGTTGAGTAGTCTGAGGTTTCCATAAATGAGGTTGTAGTGGATGTGATATCATTTACACTACACAATAGATTATGTTACTTTCTTTTTTTTCACTGTATTTCAACACTTCTTTAACGTTTCTAGTAAATCACTCGACCACTTGGCCTCAAGTTGTTTTGTAGAATTACATCTTACTCTGTCTTACTTTCCAGGCCAGACGGTTTCCAAAAAAAATGTGCTCCCCTCACATTAAAGGTCTGCCATATTGCTGAGGCGCAATTCAGAAGCTTTCAGGAACAATCTGTAGTCAAGCATTTTAAATGAAAATTGATTTGTGATTTACATGGTCAGTGAGGGGAAAATGAACTTATGAAATGTTGTAAATGAAATATTAGACAAGGTGCAGTGGGAGAGAGCAGACAGAGATGGTAATCTTGTGGAGCTGGAATTCCCGCCTGGCAGAATTGGGTGACATTTTACATTTATCTGTGTTCTGCATGAGTTGTAATGTTAATGGTAATTTTATGGGACTGAACTGGAATGAAAATGGTGTTATCACAGATTGCCTCAAATGTAGAATTGTGTAAAGTAGCACAGCTGCATCCTTTATTTCCCATTCCCTAGTAATGTGAGTTATTGCATGATCTGCCCTCTAAGGTTGAATGTGTGTATTCAGCCTATTTTTATCAGTCCATTCTACTCAGAGCTACCATATAATGCACACCTTTGCCCAAGGATGAAATACAGAGACTACTGTGTTTTGATAGTGGTTGCTACAACATTCAAATCTATTGACGAGAGGTTTGAAATGTATGATAAAAGAGTTGCATTGATTACTGAATGGGTTGCACATTTATTTGGGAGGTCTTTGCTTTATATAGCAAATATATATATATATATATATGTGTAGATTTAATGCTAGGTTAGATGTCAGATTGCTTTAAATCTCTTCAATTATACAGATTGTGTCTATTGTGTCTTTCACTTTTTCAACACTGAAAATGCTTTCTGATTCAAGACTAGTTGAAAAGTCGCTACAGTACCATTTAAATATGTCACTATTGTCAATATGACTATATGAGATTATTAATGTAAACCAGCATATTATCAATATAGATCTATCATCAACTTAATAATACAAGCAAATCAATACGGCATTATCTACTAATCAATGCGTCTTGCGTTCAACACAGATTTTCTAATTTTGATCAATACCCTGTGCAGTGAATGTTTCCTATTGCCACTACGGTCTGGTATAACATGTATGGATTTTCATAGGGCTAGGTCTTCCCCGTTTGAAAGAGAAAGAAGCAAGAACTAGGAGGAACAAAGTGATACTCCAGTAAGAGGCTCTGGGAGTCTCGGGAGCCAGCCTGGATCACATAAAGGTCATTATTAAACATGGCTCTCCAGTTCCCTGTCTGTGAAACCAAAGAGTCTGTGGTGACATTTGTCAGCAGATGGTATGGAACCAAACCCCTGACCATTGGGGATGTCTGAGCCGCTGCTAAAAGCTATCTGTGGTTACTAATTGCTGACCAGGGCCTAATTACCTTAATTAATGGTGTGGGTATCGGGGGGCCAGATTTGTGGGGGCTTTTATCAGTATCAGTGCAGCTTAAAAGGTCCCGTAGGAGGTCTGAGGAGTGTGTATGTCCCTGGGGTGCTATTTCTGGACTAACTGCAGACACATCACAGATGGATCCTGTAGCATCAGTTCAGGATGGCATGTTTAGAGAGAGATATCTGTTACTTACAGATGATAAGAGAACATTGCGAAGTAGAAGGGTAGAAGGGAAAGATGCTTTTCTTGCCTCTCTCTCTTAGCACATTTCCTATCGCTTCTTCTCTTCCCTCTCTCTCTCTCTCTCTTCTCTCTCTCTCTCACTCTCACGAGCCCGTTTCCCGAATTACACAATGACAAAGTAGACTTAGCACCTTTTTCCACAGACCGTGGGGGTTTTGTTCAGTGAGCTCTCACTGTGAAATTAGCCCTGGTACTTTCATTTTCCAGTTGCAGTGAAATGGTTAAAAGACACAGATCAGCCAATATGAAAATAGAACTGATTCAACAAATCTGCTGCTTCTCCATGCTTGCTCCTCACCCATCCAGCAGCAACCCTCCCCCATTCGCCTTCCCTTCTCCCAGTTCCCCCCCCCCTTTTTTTTCCCCCTCCACTATTCGCACCCCTCCACCTCCCCCACCCCGTCAGGCACCTTGTCCGCATCTGAAGAAGGCTTGTAAGTTTCGGGTGCATACATTTCTTTTGATGATATATTGTCCCGGTGGGGAATTTCATTTACTGCCGCTGCCCTTTGCTGAACCTGTTGCTAGTCAGTGAGCACGATAAGCGTATAAGTAGCATGCTACTTCATTCATCATACATCGTTCTGGGCTCTCAAATATCTCATATGTGATTCAGGAGGAAACTACTAAACCGGCACAAAGAATCCCACCAGGAACAGCAGAGGTTCCATTAAACGCTGTGTACAAAATATAGCACACTTGGTATCTATTATCAAATACACATTTTGGATGTTGCAACTACAAGATATTAGCCTTCTTTTTGTGGTGTACACTACATTGTTTATGTAGTAACAAAAATGTATCTCAAGAGCAGTGCTCATGTAGTACATAATTCCATTCACATTGTACAGTATTTTCAATGCATGCATTTTGAAATCTGTTTTTTTCCCCTCAATCATAGTGGCTGCTCTGTGTTGTATTAAACAGCATTAATAATCACAAGAGGCTCAGTGTCACTCAGAAGTCTCCACATCACTAAGGCAGACAGTGTTGTGCTGCTGGGCATGTTGTGCTGTGTGAAAGTGCTTACACGCTCCCTCAGACAACCAAAGGGAATAATTAAAGACAGAAGATGGAGGCAGAAGAATGGAAAGCAAATCCCATTGTTTGGGGTTATTTCATCCCACTGAATTCTTTCTCTCACTTTCTTTCGCTCTCCTCACATTCCTCTCCAAATGCACTGTGGGTATGTGGCACACTATCAAAAGCATATGTAAGCGAAGCAGCGCAGAACAAAAGCCCTGTGATGTCCTACTCATACCCACATTGTCTTTTGATTATTCTACAATCATTTTATATCTGTGCAAATTGGTTAGGAAGGTTAGGCTTAATAACCCCATAATGTATAGTTACTGTAGCCGTTCAGAAACCGCAATAAAAGATGGATTTTAGAGGATTTGAAAACAAGCTTGCTTATTGCTAGTCAATTCTTTTTTTCCAGTGGCATAATGTCTTCAAACCCTCACAATCAAAATTGTTACTAAAGTAATCCGCAAGGAAATTCAGATTTAAGGTGAGCAGACTATTAGAGCAACTCTACTCCACTCCATTTCTAGAGCAGTAAATGTAGCCCCTCAATCTCTCTCAGCTTTTACTGTCAGTCAGAGAGCACTCAGTCATCTCCGTGCATCAGGCCCGCAATATTGATTTTTCCACCCACTGAAACAGCCGCATGAACATAAATTTTGCATGAGGCTTTTACTCGCGGCCTCAGCTTTGGTCTGACGACACATGATGGGACCATGAACACGCCGTAATAACCCAGTCTGTCCTGCCAGGCAAACAGGCTTCTGGGAGGGCAGACTCCAGCACCTTCTGGACTCTGAAGGACAAAAAGCCAGAGTGGGACCCCTTAGCGGGCACTGCAGTATCGCATATACTGTACACATATCCTGCAAAGCGTGAGTGAAACTCTTCAGCGTCAGACAGCGGGGGGAAAGCCTTCAGTGCTTATGGTCTAATGTTGTTGTTTATTAATACGTTGATTATAGAGATGCAGTTTGTCAGCTTATTGGGCTGCTGGTCAAAACAGGATAGTAGAAAGTAATGTTTTTCTTCAAGAGCTTTCCCCTCGCCTGGAGTAAGGGTTCCCAACTTTTTCATATCAAGGACCCCCAAACATGTTATAGGATGTTGCCCTAAGGATAGATTTAGATTTAATTTAAAAGAGAAGTGGATAAGTGTTTATACTGTAGTTGTTTAGAGGGCAGTGACAGCTACAGTCAAAACAGTCGTCCTCATACGTTCTCACATTGTACTCAGCTATAGGGAATGAAATAATAAAATGAAAGCATACATTATATTTGATGGGGACCCCTCTCAAGGACCCCTGGAGGTCCCTGGACCCCACTTTGGAAATCACTGACCTGGAGTATGCAACACCAAAAGGGCAGCATTATTGAGTACGGGGGTATTTTCTTGTATGTCTAACATCTCCATGGAAGGTATTTGATTCTTTCAAATGCTCCCCCCAGAGTGAGAATTCTACAGCACAGCTTGATATTGCCTTGCATCACAAAGTGAAAGCATTATCTCTGGATCCCTACAAGCAATGTGGTTTACTCTCTAAAACCCTGTGGCTGACTCCATTCAAATCGTAACTGCCTAGATTCAGCAGTCCGTACAGCAAGACTGAAACACTGATATTGTCTGCAGTGACTGCAACTAATATTTCTATTCAGTAGTTGTTTCATTTTTCCATCTTTATTCCAACCATTGTCAGGGCAGGAATCTATTTGCCATGCCCTTGACATGATTCCCAATTGCATGGAGTTGATAGTAAAAAGAATGTAAAGCAAATGTGTGTTGTGCTAAGGAAACCTATGACACTGATTTTGTTTTTGTCTGCTTTATCTTTAAAACATGTAATACCAACTTGTCCTCCAAAGTCCTCCACTGTCCAAATCTGTGTGATGTTACAAAATTACATATTAGAATGTCTGAAAAATACACAAATAATATAATAATAACTAGTAATTAATGTTGGAGCGCATGGACTCGTTGTTATCACTGTTTCAAAAGTGACCAACGGTGGTAGAAGTTACAAAAGAAATCAGGAAAGAAGACATTCATGTTATCCACTTCATCAGTCTGTGAGTGCTCCAATCTAATCCGCAGAGTAAAAATGACCTTCCTTCGACCACCTTCATAATTACCACATCTCATAGAGGCTAAATCTCTTTACCTCCAGTGGAGTAATTATCAGTGTGACTCATTGAAAAGGCAATTGAGACAGTGGTTTATGGACTCCCATAGTGGAACGTGAGCCAGAGCAGTAATAGGGATGTTGTTTGTCCCCTCGCACTTCTCTTGTTAGGGAATGACAGCTGTGTTTAGACTAGAGCAGTTCCTAAAAATACACATTGGACATTTTCATCAACTCCTGACAGGCTCCTCTTCAGTTCATGATTAGACCTTAATTTACAACAGTCTGTAATGATGCCAAAGGCAGCGAGACAGCGCAACAGCAGTTAGGAATGATGTGAACTCTGGTCTGCAGTGGTGATAGAAGATATTCTGCCTTTTCTCAATTTAATTATGTGTAAAAACTGAGTGTCTGACCTGAATAGGTGAGTTGACATGCTAATATTCCACTGCAAAACTGAAACCTAACCGCTTCAAAAGCAATTACCGTATCTTTAATAAAGCGCACACTACATGAATGCATTTAGTTTATTGTCTAACACGAAATGTAGATGTTTTTCAGTTTGGTGAACTCAGTGTCAGTATAAGCTTTTCCAGGTTTGCTGTGCACTATTTGACAGTATCCTTCTTTTTACAGTTGCAGGTCCTCCTTGGACTTTACTTACTGTAGAGCACACCCAGTTTGGTGGCTTGAAAGGCAGTCAAAGTCCTTTTTGTGATTGCTATTACTTGACAGTTGCTCTTCATGTTGGCCTTGGCTGGGCCTTTTCTGAGGGAATAATATGATGAGCGTGATGAAGTCAGAGTGAATGGCTCGTCTTTCAATTATCAGATCACTACGTACTCAAAACGGCTAACCTATGGGTCTATATCATTCTCTAGGCTTACCCCAATGCATCAATCGCGGTTTTTACATTTCAGTAATGCCACTAAACAAGTTTCCCATGTAGTATATATTTTCACACCTGCATCATATACCAGAATGTAGCCAAAAACACATTGACATACATACATAGAGTGTGTTACGATATATTTTCACATGTCTGCACATGGCCACATACGGGGGTGGCTACTGGAGAAGCCCTGCAATTATTTAGCATTAGTGTCCTGCATGCTCCACACAATTCTAGTTTAAGTGGAGCATCAATGTGGCAAGCATGTAAAAAGTTTGACTTCTACAATGACCACACTTGTACACACACCCACACACACACACACACAATACAACATAACACATAGGGAATAGTTGTAAAAGTAGGTGTTGGGCGTTGAGAGAAAAACAAGGAGTCAAGCTAGAATCAGCCCCAGAGAGAAAAGTGCTGTAATAGGGGGGTTGGCAGGGACCACTGAGATAGCGCTGGTAATGAGAGAGCTGGCTGCTTCTTTCCCCCTCACTCCTCAACCACACAGGAAACAAAAATAGCATTTGTCTGACGAATGAGCCAGCTTTGACCTACCCTTTCGACCTCTGACAATCAGTCTCGCTTCGCACTTCAGTACTTCAGAAGCCAGGGCCGCAACAGTCAAAGATAACATTTGATTTCTACTGTGGCACTACAGTAGAGCCCTGGAAGAGAAGGCAGACGGGGTCTCAGATCACACAAGTTGGAGGCCTTAGATACATCTGCACTGGTATTTCACAGTCCCAAGTTAAAATGCCACAGATGAACTCATATGTGATCATTTGGCTGTGTGACTTTTCTTATTATTTGGCTCATTCCTCATTAGCAACATTAACGCAGGCTAGCTGTGACAACAGTGCGAGTGGGACCCTTACTCTTATACCCCTCTGGGCGTGATGACTAAGTGAGAGAGCTGTTTTGTCTCAGTCAGAGGACTGGTGAGTATGGAGCACAACAAAGAGAGAGTGGAAGATATAATGAGCACTGTAGGATCCCAGCACCCTTTTGCCCTCTCTCCATCATAAGTGAAGCTCCCACTCTCATCCCTGGCCCTGTGTCTGCGAGGAAGGAGCACAAACAATTAGCTGAGACAGGCCGTTTGGATTATGTGCACAACCAAAGCAATCAGACAGCTGTGGTTAAAAGAATGAGCTTCAAAATGCCAGTTGCCCAGTTAGAGGGGAAGGGAGGGTCAGTGGTCCTGACAGTCTTAACAAGATGACAGAATTTATAAAGCACTGCTGTTAAAGAATATAGTTACCTGCGGTGTAGCCCTTATAATAAGGCCACATGGGGCTTCTTCCATATTCCCTCTGTATTTGTTTTCTTTTGCCTGATATTCTTTTGTTGTGCCTCTTGTTCCTCTGCCTAATGGTTGGTGCTGGAGGAAATTCTCCAATCGTCTTTGATCTTCCTCTGGTTTCGATAATTTTTTGACAGAAATCTCATTTAATCTCTTTCGTTGTCTTGTTTTCTTTTTCCCTTTCACTCCCCTTTTATTCCATCGTTAAATAGGGCTCAACATTTTGTCGTGGTGCACTTGCAATGAAAAGAGCTGGTCCTGTCAGGGACTCGGGGCTTGCTAGATAACTTGCCCCAACATTTCAAGTGAGAATTGGACTCATGGCGTTTGCGAGCACAGATGATATATAATTCATGGTGGGGTGTGAGAGATGTGTCAATGTGTCAGGAGGTAGAAGAAATGTAAAAGTCTACTGTTTACTGGCCGAGAGACACTGGCTTTCTTTGCTGTGCTTCTGCAGCTGTACTTAGAGCGCGGAAAGGGGGAGATGATCTTCATCAAATGTTCATCTATGCCCGTCCTGGAGTCTTAGTGACCACACTAATCAAAGACTTGTCTGGCCTGATGTTTTATTCATCTTTTATGAGACAACCATACTTAAATTATTTAAGTGCATTGATTCAGTATGTATACAAGCTTGTCTACCCCTCTTTTCACAATTGCTTGGTTGCACTATCAATAGACATCCAAACTCTTTTGAACCAGTGGTCTATTGTTATTCACCCCCTTTTTTGAAATCCTTTTAATAGCTCACTGTAAGTGTGTGCCCCATTGACAATGCTTTCTCATGCGCTGTATATTGTAGGTTGTTATGTGGCGTGGATATAAAGAGGTACAACACTTTAACAATTCAGATATATTATGTTTTTAATGGTGTACAATAGTCCAATTAGTATATTTCAACATGAACAACTTTCAGAATCAAATCTCTAATTGGGGATGTTAAATGCACCTAGAGAGCATTTTGTTTCTAGCAAAATATTTCCTTGTGTGTAATTGTTTCTTCACTAGTTTTGGTAGTTCTTTATTTAGCTTAGCTAGACTAATTGATAATACAACAGTAGACTTACTTCCTCAGTTAGCAAGATTGAATCATTTAGTTTCACTACTATTTGCTCTCCTCTGTATATTCTTATTGCTTATCGTCATTGCTTTATTTTTTACAACATCTGTTGTTTATTTTCTCTTCCTTACTTGTTGAACCAAAGTCTTCAGATTGTCAGATTTCAATGTTAGGTAAATTTGGTAAAAGTCCATAAACACCAATTTCTGTCCAGACTGCCTCCCAGTCAGACATCAACATACAGGTCTATCCTTCAGATCTACCCCATCCAGGTCCGCATTATCTTTTAATCCACAGAAAATCACCCTGGATACTGTCATGGTCACCTGTTCCATCTTTTCCATTTCTTTCTCTACAAAGCTGTGTAACAGCACATCACATCACATCACACAAACTCATCATATTGTATTTAAAAGCTGAAAGTGGTATTTGTATTTAAGTTATATAAGCTTCTTATATTTCTGAGTTTTTATATTGAGTTTTTGGCCTGTGAACAATCCTATAGTGATGTACATACAACATTATTTTGCTCTATAGAAACTCTTAGATTTCCTTTATGGATGTTTCTTGTGCACGTTTCTTGTCTTTCTAGTGCACGACTGAAATAGGCCTGCAAAGAGCGTTCTGAATATGTGGCTGCCAGGTCTCAGTTCAAGGAAAAACACTTTTGTATCCGTCATCCCAGTATTGGAACTCAGTTAGTCCTTTCTTTTAGTTAAGGCATTGTAAAGGTCAGCGAGGACATTGTGATTCAGTTTGAATCTCCTTATATAATATTATGCTTTATACTCTTAGAAATTATTTAGTTTTGTGATGCTTCCTTTTGTGCTCTCCCCTGGCTGAGTACAAGAGGTGAAATGCTGAAGCTTTACACAAAATGTCTGTGAGAAAGGAAACAAGAACTGAATTCTGTATTCAAACGTTGACACGTTTTTGTGTCAAGTGCCATAGTCTATATTTCCATATAGTTGAAGTGCGGTCCACAAGGACAGTGTTCAAAATAAGATATTTTGATTTTAGATGGATACATTGTGGGCCCTGCAGGGTTTGCACGCCAGTGTGGCTGCAGACTATGTCTGTATGTCTGGCTGTTTTTAAAGTTTTTAAAAAGTGCGTAAAATTTACAAGCATTTAAATCTATAAATGAGGTTCTAATGGTGTGCCATTATTGGATCCAATTAGTTAATGGGTTGATTTCTTGAGTCTTTCACTCAAGATGGATGTCTCTTTCCTGTGAAATTTTAAGCCATTAAAACGAAGTTTCTGCCATTCTCCAAGAGACAATGAAGACTTTTGGCTCCAGAGAGGGCAATTATATCAGTCAAACTTGATAGCTTTGTCCTCCAACTGGCTAAATTAAATTCACTGACTCTATCATAGCGGCCAAAAATCCTAGAGGACTTTGTTGTGGCACCATGCAATTTACATCTATATCCCACTCTTCACCCTATGCATCCCACACCTCTATGTGTACATGTATTTGTTCTGAGGTGTGAAAACGATTCTTCAAATAATGAGCACTTCATGGTTGAGCATGTTGACATGCTACAACACATTTTGTCATGCTCCACAATCCAAGCTGATTTGTGTTCATTGCACTCTAGGCTCCGATTGTCTACCGCACCGCCAAGCGCAACAGTCCAGAATTACGATTAAAGGCACAAGGAAGACAAAATGTGTTGGCAATGCAAAAAAAAAAAAAAAAAAACATTTTAATTGCAAAGAGGAAAACAGTACATGCTTCCAGAATCAAACAGTTTGCTGCCCTTCCGTTCAACAGCTACCTCATCACTGAACTCCCAGCTCCAGCACCTGCAGCAGCTCCAGCAGATACAGCAGCACCACCACCAGCAGCAGCAGCAGCAGCAGCAACAACAGCAGCAACAGCATCAACAACAACAGCAACACCATCACCAACAAACCCACTCCCACGCCCAGAACCAGCATCACATAACCCCGCCCAGCCAACAGCAGTCCGTCCCATCCCCTGGTTCTGCCTGCTCCTCCACCTCTGGCCCACCACCACAGTCCCCACCCCACCGACCCAGCCAGTCACCGGCCCGCAGCCTGCCTTCGCCCGTCACCCCGCCCATGCCTTTGCAGGTGAGTCCACTGACTAATGTGTGTTCTGTGTAGATCTGTCAAAAATAATTACCTTCAACACATTGGTTTGATTTTGTCAGCTACATCACTGAAACGATACCCCCCCAAAAAAATACCCAACAATAATGATTTTGACCTATAATTCCTATTCAGAAAATGAAAAGTGCTAAATGCTAAAATGCTAAAAAGTGAAGAAGTGAAGTGTCTATTTGAATAGTGTCAATGATGGCGGTGCGATAATGTAGCAGGGCAGGTCAACCTTGAGAAAACACAATGCTTAAGCAGTAGACCCAGTACTTGAGTCTCTGTCAGCATTTGATCTTTATCAAGTGGTAGGATTTGAAGGCTGGCAGCTCTTTTGTCTATGTGGACTATTAGAATATGCATCTCATTGCCCAGCACTTGATACAGGAAGACGTGCTCAAGCACATCAAGCCTCTCTAGCCCGTGCCACAATCCACATCCTCCTACAGCTGATTCAATGGGATCCGAAGGTTATCTATCCTTGTGCTTTTCAGCCGTAATCAGTCCCTATATCTCGGCTGGTCTTCCTACTCAACCTCCTTTTTAGCCAGTTTGTCTGTCCATCCATCTCTCCCCCTCTGTCCGTCTGGCTGTCACTGTGTGACGATAATAACCTATTTTATATCCCTGTGGTTTCATTTCTGGTGGAGACTGGCCAGGGTCGCCTCTCTGTCCCTGGTCACATTCATCAGCGTCAGACCCTTATTGGGTTGTGGTGCAACCTTCTTTATGGCCAGGATGAGTTGGGCTATTTGTTTCCCCCTTGCAGCCCTCTCCGGCCCTGTCACGGCCTAGTGAGACTCAGCAGGAAAAACAGCCTCTGGATTTAATGGCCTCCAAAGGCTAGATGCTGCCTCACACCAAACACAGTGTCCACTCCAACCATGGAAACAAGAGCTACTGACCAACATACCGATTCACACATTAAGACGGCTTCAGGCTGGTGTACTAAGGCCTTAAATGACAGATAGCAGTTTTCATCAGATACACCCTGGTCAGACCGTCTTGCTCATCAATTTGTGATTTGCTGGGAAACCACAAACTTTGATACATTTCTAAGAATCTATGAATGTCTTCCTCCGCAGTAGTGGAAACATATCAGATGCAGGGTTATCCCAGACATGCTCACCACATGGATCAGACTGAGATCCTTAGTTATATATAGATCGTCTTATCTCAAAGAAGCAGCGAGGCTGATTATGATGACTGAGGACAGACCTCCCTTGAGGGGGGCCAAAGGGGCCACATCAGGCATCATTAAGATATTGCCTCATCAAATAGGATTAAGGAACGTGTGTGTGCGTGTGTGTGTGTGTGTGTGCCGATCTCTGTGTGCCACTGTGTAGGTGTGCAGTGTGTGGGAGAGGCGTGACGGATGTAAAAGGTTTAGTTTCTCTGGGTCAGTGCTGGGGTTGTCAAAGAGTATGCGACCATGTCACCCAGTGAGGGGCTCTCCCAAGGACAGGCCGTGGCCTCGGCATCCACCCAAGGCTGCAATAGGATTTAGACCCCCGGCATCGCCTCCTACCAGCCCCCCGGCACCCTCACTACCTGGGTCAATGATTGGATTTTCACTCACAGAATCACTGAGCATCTCATTGGTCAATCCAGAGAGGTTTTCATCCAGGGAGAGTCCACATACAACACATATGCGAGAATGGTCCCCATGACCGTGATTGGCCTTTTCTATGTTTTAATTGGAGATAGCGTTGGGTATTCCTGAGCGCCATGCTTTACCCAGAGAAACCAGGGTTTTGCTGTGTGCAGTAAGTCATAATTACCAGAAAACAATCACCATTAGACAGATAACACCCCTATTTCAGACTGTCATTATTCAAACACACAAGAGCACTCAACCATTCTGCTATTTGTTGAAAATACAGTGGGAGTCACCAAGCGACAAACACTCATTATGTTCCAATTAATGTCCCGTT
Source organism: Hoplostethus atlanticus (assembly GCA_034670405.1). NCBI lineage: Eukaryota > Metazoa > Chordata > Actinopteri > Trachichthyiformes > Trachichthyidae > Hoplostethus > Hoplostethus atlanticus. Next base: position 2,265,597 of record JAXDDX010000060.1, read on the forward strand.
GTAATTTTCTTCTCCTGGGAAGATGTGTGATATTCTTGGTAAACTCGTGGTGAAGCCGTCCTGAGCCTTCATTACATCCCCGCCGCTTTTTTAGCCTTTGATGTTTTTAATTTGTGAGACGAAATTCATTAATTGGCTCATCAGTATCCTTATTAGAAGACAGTACGCACAACAACTGTCTCCCGTTGAGTCAGTGGTCTAAACTTGCTGCAGCTAATTTGGTTGAATGGAATAAGAATGTACCTTCCTGCCACCCCTCACCTCCTCCTCCCCCCCCACGCCCTCCCACTCTCTCTTGTCCCCACCATGCCGAGTACAGTTAGACGTGGCCTGTGGCTGTCTGAAATAGCCACCACAGTGATGACAAATAGACGGGGGAGATTATGAAATTTGCTTAAGTGTGTTAATGGGCTGATTGCGGGAGCCCGCTGGATTTTGCTGGAAGTTGATTGATTAGAGCTGCAGGTTTTCTCCACGCCCAGAGAGCTCAGGGATTTGACGGGGTAAAGGCGCTCGCCAAGTCTGTTACACCGGAATTGATCTTAATTAGATCTGAAAGACCTGCCACAGCAGAATGGTCACGGCGATTAAAATGAAAAACAGGAGAAATTACTGATCAAATTAATCATAATGTCGGGCTACAGCTGTAGGTCTGGTGTAATTTGCCACTCCAGTGAGTTACATCGGCCCAGGCAGGGAGAGGAGAGGCGGTACATACTGATCCGTGGCAGCGGGAAGCTTAGGCCAGCCTATCAACTCTCTTATTCCAGTCCGTATGCCCAGGCCCTCCTGACCCCGCTACGCCATCCAGTGGAGTGCCACCATCTCTCTCGCTCTCTGTAGCGCCCATCTAAGTAGTCACTTTACAACATTTTTTTATAGCCTTTATCTATTTTTTCTTCTTTAACCCTTTTCTCTTAAATAATCTGTAATAAAACTGTGCAAAATCATTCTGCATTGCGTTTTTTCTCTCCATCTCTGTTGTGGCTGTTTAAGAACAAAATAGCAGCGTCTTGTATCGCGCTGTCCTGTCATGGCTTGTCTTGTCACTGGCATGTTGCATGTTCGCTAAATAGCCTCTGACCTCGGTCCAGTGTCTGGCTGGCTGGTTTCAGGGCCCGGCGGAGACGGAGGCGTCCTGTCTTCCTCCTCCTCCGTCAGACTCCTGCCGTCTGTCTGTGTGTCTGGCTTCGCTCCCCTTTGCAGTTGTCTCCTTGGTCGCTGTCAGAACCCCACACTGGGCCTGTCCACTCTCCATCCACACACTCACAGGGGTAATTACAGCCTAGGGCCCTGCCTCCTATCCCAGTGCTCCACAATTTACCACCAAAACGTCCACAGACATCTCTCTTCTTCCCCACTGCACCCCGACATCACAGGACCGCGGGGCCTCAGACCCACAAGTGCTGCAATTACCTGAGCCTCTCCTCTATCCTTTTCTCGCTCCCTCTCTTCTCCCTCTCTCCTCTTCTCTCTCTTCTCCCCCCTGCTCTACTCCCTACCCCTTGGCTCTCTCACTATTCCCTGGCAATCAGCCTTCATTAGAAGCCTCTGGTGAAAACCCATCGTCACCAAGGTCAGCGCCTGCCAACCACGACGGCCTTTCAGAGGCCTGGCTGTCTGCACTCTCCATCTCTTCTCTCCTCCTTCTACGCACTCCTTCCCGTCCTCCTCCCCTCCTCCCCTTCCCGTTCCCTTCACCATCCTCCTCAGTCTCAAACCCTTCTCAACTGCTTTTGTCTCCAGCTGAGGCCCCTTCAAACGCCCATGTCACAGTTTTCCGCTGCAGTGCACTTTTACTTATGTCAACCGCTGTTAAAATCACCACTGTCCAATTTGCTCCAAATGTCTCTTTTTACGGGCGGTGGGTGTTTCTCCCATTATATTAACGTGTATTAAATGAGCCTTGCACATCGATTAATTGATTTTCCAGATCTGCTACACGTCTATTCAATTTAGTGAGACAGGCTACAATCATTCTACGGGGTATTAAATCAAAATTCAAACGACATGCTTCTATCATGCTTATACCCAATGGCTCATAAAGTCCCTTGTCACTGAAATTATCACTTAAGTTGAAGAAAAAGTCAATTTTCTATCTCCTATAAATCAGTAGTGATATCAGTGGATTGGAATAAGATGTTTCAATTCAAGTTTTTATTTTATATTTTTGTCTGTTCCATGCTTTATTATAGCAGTATGGTAAACTCATGCAGTTATACGTTGTTCTTTCTGGATTTTTTTCTCTTTAGAAATTGTAGCATGTTATGGCTTTAGAAAAACATTTAGTAAGCTACGAGCACTGTGCACATTTAAGTCACCATGAATATCAAATACATTTTACAAATACATACAAATAGATTTTAATATTTAGAAAAGCCAACAAAATTGTGTTCATGCATTTATTCCAGGTTGTTCAAGCAGAGAACATTAATGTTAATAACTTAATTTTAATATTTGAAGACTGAAGCAAAATTGTATTTTTGTTTCACATTCATGTTAAACACTTATTTTCATATAAATGTAAAGCAGGAAAAATACCAGTGCGCTTTAGTCTTGAGTGTTCCCAGATTAATCTACTATCCGGATTTTACCTTTTTTTATAATTGCTATTTTATAATTTTGTAATAATAAAAGTATAAATGGTTTGTGAGCCCAGAGTTTTTTTAAATAGCTGTGCTGCTGGCTGTGTGGTTTAGAGCATGAACAGGCCCTCAGCTCTCCAGCAGCTCAGCCTAGCTCCTTATTAATGCACAGGAGATCCGGCTCTTAAGAAGGCAGAAAATTGCCTTACATAACAAGCGCTCCGCAATTTAGAAATACAAATGTGCACTGTTGACTGAAGCAGAAAATAAGACTGTTGCCCATCAACAGCACCACATTTCATATGAATAATTATAAAGCATAGAAGGTAGATGAGGAAAACAACCTGACCATGACAGCTCTACTACTTTTATTTACTTCAAATGAGGGATTAGGCAGGGAGAAAATCTACAGACTTAAGGACCAACGGCAATTTCTGAATAAGGAGCAATTCAAATTTATCATATTTCAGAAAGGCTAATAGGATCATATGGAAAGTGCTCTGTTTTACTGTATAGGCATTTTTAAAATGAAGGCTACATCTGGAACATACTTTTCCGGTCTTGTTGGGTTTTCAGAACTCACCAAGTGGATATTTTCTTTGCTTTTTGATGTTTGTTTCCTTCTATACCTGCATGGCATCACAACTCTCTGGGTGGGCAGAGTGCTCCCAGTTCTGACACCCAGTACAAAGGCACAGTTCCCTGATCCGCCCACATGCACACTGGGGGCAACGCGCATTAGCCGGCCTCAGGGGAGCCCTCAGATGAAGCACCAAGCTAGGGCTCACCTAACAGTGGATAAGGAATAGGGTTTCTTTAATTATGAGGCAGGGCTATGACATTGAGTTCCCCCCCCCCCTTCCTCCTCCAGCAGCCTCCCAGACACTGTCTAAGTGCTCCGCTCCGCTGAGGAGGCCAGTCCCCCCGCGGGGCGCGATTCCACTGCCTGTAATTTCTGATGCCCATTAGTGACCGCAAACAGAGCACCGGGCTTACACAAGGAGCACGGCCGCTCAGCACAGCCGCGCTGTAAAAAGGCCTTTTTAATGCAATGTTATTGCATTATGCCCTCCTCATAGACCAAGTCAAAAGTCCCATTTGTGGTCCCCGCAGAATATTATCAGAAATTCTCTGCACAATGTTTTCGGACGTGGTTAGCTGGGGCTTATTTGATATATGTCTTGTAATGTATAGTGTGCTGCATGAATTGAAATTCCTCTGAACTCTACTCTGAAATGGTAATCCACACGTTCAAGCAGAGAAATGTGACGAGCACTTTGCAATTTTTGCTGGTGGATGATTTTACGCCCTATCTGATTAGGAAAGGGAATGTGGAATTGATGGTTTTGTAAACGGACTAGACTAGAATGCAAGAACAGTGCATTTTCTTGAGTCAACTCCTGGAAGAGGGGCGCCTCAGAAGTCAAAAATCAAGTAATCAATACACAGACGTCTGCAAATGTCATCAATTCATCTCTCCACTTATGCTGATTTAGCTTTTGCCTAAGAGTGTTTATATTTTGGAGAGAAAGACAGAAATGCAGAGGGGCAGAGAAAGGGAGAGAGAGAGAAGGAGGGAGGGAGGGGGGGGGAGGAGGGAGGTGGATTTATCGATCAAGGGTGACCACATCTTACCCACAGAGCGCCTCTCTCGTGATTAATCTTAGGGCTCAGAGTTGGCCAATGACACATGACAGGCCTCCCCCTCAAACTCCTCCATTTCTCTTCATTACTGGCCGTATTTTTGGACACCACAGTGGAGAGTAATCATTTACCTTTATTGTGTTTATAAAGCTGCAGCATGGATGACCCTTCCTATATTGAATTGAGGACATCAAAAGATCACTGGACATTGATTAGGAGGATATTAAAGTCATTCAAATGCTATATTTATATGTCAAACAACAGCAGAGTGAAAAGAGATTGCATTTCCCCCTAAATGAAAACGGATGAAATGTATTTTGTTCACTTGAAAGAGAATTCCTAAAATCAAGAAAGATGTTTTATTAGAGTGAATAAGCCAGGTAATCGTCATCCAAAGGTTGAGACAGGTTTCTTCGATAGTATACCAGAATAATACAGTGTTCATCATTTCAGTCCGATCTTGTGACTCTATGGATTTCTTTTTTTTTTCTTTTTTTACTTGTTTTCATTTCCACACTGTAACCAGAAAAGCACAAAGCTGCCATGCCAGGTATCCACTTTACAGTCACAGCCAGAGCAGCAGTACATTTACTGCAACACTTGCTTTAAAGCTGCTATGATTTTCACCCTAGCGCTAGTATGGTACAGAAATAACTGCACCAAATATGTCACATCACGGGGCAGAAATGGTCAGCACTTTCCCGCAGATGCTTAATCACCAAGTAGTTTCAAATTTAATCTGGAAACAGCTAAATATTATAGATCATTTCTCAGGATGAGGAATAGTGTAAGAGGAGTGTAGTATAACTTATATTTTTACTCGCGGTGTCCCCTAACCAGAGGAAATATACTGCTGCCGTGATTGATGACAAAGAACCCACTCTGAACCTCCGTGCCACACAATTATCAACAAATGGGCCAGAGCAGATTTTATGTAATGATTAAAGCTGCTGTTAATTTCACATGAAGGTAATGAGAGGGGAGATTGACGGCCACTGTCCGGCACTCCATCATGCCTTTATAGTTGGTTTGAACGTTTTCACGACTCTTTTCCTCCTTCATTTGCATTTTGCCTCATTAGATATGGCCATTTCCAGCGCTGCCTGGGATATCCATTTCCTGGAGTTAATGCATTTTATTTGATCAGCCAAATCTCCTTAGTTAACTCGCTGTCATTCTGGCGTTTCATATGACATCACTCCATTAGCGCTCACCACACCGCCACTCGCCGCCGCCGCCGTCCCTCCCCTGCCTCCAGCAATTACAACATCCAACCGTCACCTGATGCACCGTTATTGTAGTTCGCAGGCTGTTATCTGCCCCCGTCGCTCTATCCGTCTTTCACTTCCCAATATTTTTTTCCTCAGGAATGTCTCTCTTTAAGGTTTTATTTTTCACAACGGCGGGAGCAGAGGCTCAGTGGTGAGCTATAGTTGGTGCTCAGAGGGCTCAAAGTGCACGGCCGCAGTGTGAGGCCCGGCCAACCAGAGGGACCAGAGGTGTTTTGGAGGGCCTAATGGCATTTTGATGTTCATAAGCGCAGCGGATGTGAGGGAGGAGAGACAGGGAGGGGAAGGCTGTTTGGGGTGGGGGGGGGGAGCCAGCAGAGGACTGTCAGTGGAGGACTAGCAGAGTCCTGACAGACAGAGAACGTGTTTTCTCATGTCACAGCTGATTACATTCACTCTGGAGTGGGAAAAGAGCAGGGAGGAGACAGAGATGTGGGGCCGGGACGAGCGGGGGAAACTTCCATGTTCTTCAAGAGATAAAGGACATTCTTCTCATCCAGAAGCAATAGCACTATTGATTGTTCATTTTCCCTGTTTGGTCCACTTTGCCGCACTTTTGGCTGAATGATGACAAGTAACGCAGGGAGACTTTGACGGATAACTCACATTTGGCTGCATTCAATTGCATCGCCTTTTCACGCTGTAAGCATCTGAGAGACCTTTCGGACATAATGAGATCCTAGTCGATCCCATGCTAGCTAGTCATCAGTTTACTGTATGTAACTACATTCACTGTCAGTGAACAGCGGTTAGGGCCTCGTGTTAGCTAAACGACCTCTGACAATTACATTCTCATTTGTATTATTTTCTCTTCCTATTTTGTCTGATGACTGTAGTCTGACACGATGAGCAGGTAATAGGTGTTCCAGACCACAGGCGACTGAGCAGACATAAAGTATGTGCCTATTTTTGGTGTCTGCACCAGTTTATCCATTTGTCTTTGCTCTTTTTGTTTTGTGCAGGCCAGAAAAGCAATTAAGTTTAAAACGGACACATGAAAAGAGCAAACCAAGAATAAACTCCAGTTAGTTTGTGTCAGACAATTTTAGTTTCCAGGGGTCTCTCCACGGTTGCAGGGATGCTATTTTTCCTTCTATTCCTGAGATTACACGGGTTGCTGCACCAGGTGACCCTCATGGTCAAACAGGCAACCGAGAGCCCGGTGGAGTTTAGATTCACTCCCCTTTATACCGTACTGCAAAAAGATGCATTTTTAACAATTTGCAGCCTTTTTTGTGTCCGAGACATTTATTTTGTATTTGCTGACCCCCGTGCAGCCCTGTATATTTGGCTATATATAAAAGTGTGATGGCGCAGAGAGTGATAGCAGTTGTTTTGACTTAAAGGTGACAAGATGATGTCATACAATATAATGGAGCTTCAGACAACAATAAAGTTTGCTGCTACTGGACTTGACACAGCATTGAAATCCAACTGAAGAATAACTTTTGAAAAATGTTCTGTATGCTACACTATTCTACATCACTCATTTCAACTTCTCCTACAAGGTCTCAAACATTTCTTTAATAATTGAACTCCTGTTTGCTTTTATGTTTGTGTTATACACACCAGCGTGCGACTGACGAGAGAAGTCTACAGTCCTGAAACCCGCTCGAAGCCCTATTCATGGGGAATGAAAAGAATGAAATACAATGGTTTACATGCAGGCTCTGCAAACTGGAAGATCACTGTTTATCTCTTCCAACACATGCAATCAGTACAAATGCTAGGGCGGGTCTGTCATTTTCTGCCTCCCGTCGAGGTGTTGAGAGGAGTCACCGTGGCGGAAAATCACCTGTTTAGGTGCTGAACACAGCCTCGCCTCTCCTTATTCCTGCCTCTCCTCCCAACTGCCATCCATATTACCCAGTGCCAAAAGATGCAGCAATAAAGCTTGCTCTCTTTTCACCTGGATTTAACAGAATAACATAGCATCGGAAAGGGCTATCATTGAACGAAACACAGTGATAATATTTCAAATAGATGTGAACGCTTCTCCAACAACCCATCACTCACCCAATGACACCAAGCACAGCAGATCCCCAGGAAACTCTAGATGTGCTCGACTGAGCATGTCGCATTATCCGAGTACTGATCTGTAGCCTCTGTTTAACTCCACATGTGGCCTTGTTGGCTTCCTCTGTATCCTTATTTACTATAACACAGCTATCGGACTATCATTAAGCTCACTGTATTGTATTTTCACCAACATCTGGGTAAAAGTACCCTTTGTCGAGTCAGCTCGTCACCAGACACTTTAGTAAATTGCTTTATTTCACATTAACAAATCCTGTGCTATAGTATCTGGTCTAAGGCATAGCAATTATTTCTACTAGGCAGTGAGATGTGAAGAAATGAAGGGAAAATGATCGACTAATGCAATCCCTGACTGATATCAACAACCAGCCTCGCTGTCCTTGAGAAAGCAGCCCATCTCTGATCAGTCAACACATATTGGTCTCATTTCAGTCTGTTAACAACGACGCATTATAACTTTGCGTTATCACGAAGGTATCACCAATGTAGTTTTTGCGTATTGTAGTATTTGTGCTGTATATTTTATTCAGATCTTCAGATGAATTAAAATCTCACTCTTTGGCAAGACATTTTGAAAAAGGCCAATTTGGAGAGCAGATGCATCTTTGGGAGGAGATAACTCTGCAGCTGATTTTTCACGAGATGCGATAGTAAACAAACAATTTGTTCCCTCTATCGACATCAACTCCAATATAATGCGAAATGAGTACAATTTGTTTGGAAGGTTACATGTCAGTAGATATCACTGGAAATGGATACTCAAAATGACAAGCTGACTTCAGCGCACATGTGTCACAGTGGAAAAACACTGTATGCCAAAAGTAAATACATGCTTCCTTTACTGTTGAGTTTACTCTGTTTATTCTGAGTTGATTGTAAATGTAATGCTCCTTATCCATTAGAGCATGAATAACTCAATTAGTTTTTTACAGCGTTGGTGGAACATCTTATTAAATGTTGACCGATATCAAATTTTGAATTGCAAGTTGAAGGAGGTTCTCTAATCCCATTCTCTTCGATGTTAAGTCAAAAGGAGGGCTTATACTTTTTTTTTTTGTACCATTTGAGACTTAAGTACGACAACCTCTGGGCACATAAAAGACAATCTCGCTATTATCAAGGAAAAACTGGATGACTTTCAGACGAAAGGGAGGCAATATCAATCACGGCCAATTTGAGGCCACCAACATGAAATATGATTTCATAAGACAAATGCAGTGTCATTCTTAATGTGCTTAACCTTTACTGTCAATGAAAAAGTATTGATCGCTCTGTGGCATTTTTTCATCATTTGATTTCAGAAAGTGTAATAATATATGGTGGCGGGATGAGATAAAAGATGAATGGCAACTGAATGATGACTCAAATGAACAAAGCTGAATTCCCCGCGGAGCACAGAAAGTGTGGAAAGAAAATTAATGAAGTTTATCCCTTTAGTAGAGGAATTTCTGATAAAATTGTATCTTATCAGATGTATTTTATATAAACTGAATAATACACATAAAACATGCTACTCACTTTAAGTTATAATATTTGTATATTAATATTTGTTTTTTGGTTACTTTTCATTTCGTTTCCCTGTCTGAATATGTGTTAGCCCACCGATATTAACAGCCAAGAATAGGCAGTCTCGTTCTAAGCAGCGTTTCTATTATTTCTCTATTCTGTTGAGTAATTGGGAGGTCTCCCATCCCTGCCTGGTCTTTGATCTACTTACTCAACCTAATAAGACTTTGCTCTGCTGCACCACAACCAAATCAGCAATGCATTTTCAGCCCCCTAATAAGTGGTTAGCTTGATTTATATGGGTAATCTCAGCAATGTGGCTGGGCTCTACAACCTCTCCCGACACAAGGAGCCTCTTTTCACAACCACAGGCCAGACCAGATGAGTCCATTACAGCAGGGGTAAAGATGGTCATTTTAACCCTCCACTCTCTCAAAAGTAACAGTACGGTAGTGCATTATGACACTGGAGTAATTCTTAGTGGAAGCGTATTGAAGCAGTTGACGATACAGTGATGCATGGGCGCATTGCTTCCCTCTATTGTGAGAGCTAGATGGTGTTGGGCCATTGCTCCTGGCAGAAAGCGTGTGCTCAGCCCATGGGGAGCCCCGGGGGCCAGAGGAAGCACTTAGAGTGGTAAAATGGCCACTTCTTCACAGCCTCCCTCCCCTTCTCACTGCACCTCCCTACCCTCGAGCCTCCCACTGGGTTCAGGAGCACAGACCTCTGGGAACTGTATGATGGACTGCATAGTCCTCGCTACTGGACTATACAGACCTCACTGCAGTTGGCCTATTCTGGCCTTGGTAACAAAGAATTGGAGCTGTACTCTGTGAAGCCCCCACACAGAGCTCCTGTGTTAGTGGTCTTCCAGAACATTTCAGGAAATATGCATTATACTGGTAAACATCAACATCAGTGACATTAAAAGAATAGTAGTGATTAATGATTTCTTTGTCCTCGCCAGCTGAATCCTCTGGCCAGCCAGGCAGCAGTCGCAGCAGCAGCAGCCATGGGCTCCATCGCCGGTTCTCAGGTGTTTGGCAACACCTTGTCAAACCTGCAAGGAGCCTCTGGACAGCTGGTCACCAATGCACAAGGACAGGTGAGCGCTCTGCATAGGCTGCAAGCATGCTATTAAATGTGTTGCACGATAAAGCATACATACACCTCATACACCTAATTAAATACCACAGAGAGAAGTATGGTCCATGCAGTATGTTGACACAGGCTGCTCAGATCCTCCCACTGTATTATGTGTGATCGTGCAAGTACAATTCCAAATGTCATTAAGTGTTTGTATAGTATATTACAGATTCATGGTGGTGGGTTTCTGTGTTGCGTTGAAGCTGTTCGTCTGCAGCATGGTAGCCACCCTACCATATGTTAAGCTTTTTGGGAATAAACAAAGCCCTTCTTTCTCTTATCCGCATGCGCCTGTCGCAGTAAAACGCTGACCTTGTCATATTTACAGGGTGGCTGCAGAATTGTTCCATCAGTAGCCAGAGGCTTGAACGATGATGCTTGTCATAGTGGGGCCCTATCTAATGAATCATCTTATCGCAGGTGCACACAGCACATATTAAAGGAGAATTGTATGGACAATGTGCCCTTTCATGCCACTCTGTGTTATTTACCTTAACCCCCGTTTCATCTTTTAACACTTGCACTGTCCTCATCGCACTAACTTAAAAACATGATGCAACCAATACCTCATGTTGCTGTTGGTGACGTTTTATAGCGGTGACCTGTGAGGGTATACACATACAAAACAAATGATGTTTTGTCTGCACATTACACACATATCCTACTACAGTTAAATTCAGTACCAGTGGCAGCACACCAGTATAACGGTGCTGTGTTGTTTACAGTTTGGTGTTGTGTGAGAGCGAGCCCTTGATGCTAAACGTTGCTAATGAGACAGTATGGACTTCCCTGGCTCACAAGGTGCCTGGAGCACTGGGGACAGATCACTATGGATATGGATTTGATGGGATGCTCTGTGCTTTTGTAGTGTCTTGGCGGCTGACACTCCCTGACATAATCAGGTCACTGAGACGGTCAAAGCCCTGGGCTACAGCCTTTGCTCCCCACCTCATTATTCCACAGCATTATTCAGACGGAGGGCTCTGTAACATGCACCACTCTAGCAGAGGGTCCCACCCCGTCCTCCCCCAGCGCTGGGGAGATTATACAGACTAATACATACCTCAAACATGGCTGGATGACCAACAAACACACCCTCAGAGGTTTCTACCATAAAAGAAAAACTTCTGTCAGCATGAAAAATCCCCAAAACAGGAGACAAAAGAACAGCTTTCATCAAACTTTGGTTTGTACTTCACTAGAAACATGATGTATTTACTGAGGAACCTTGATTCTTAATATTCTGTTCAATATCACAAATTCAAGGAAGAATTATTATTATCATCATCCACAGTAAATGTGTTTGACCTCCTAAGTTCCTCTGTAAGTCTCTTAAAAGAGTCCCTTTCATAAAAATGGCTCTGGAGACCTTGGAAAGTTTTATGGACTTTTGAAGTTTACAATTTCTATTCAGTACAAATTTTATTTTCACCTCCAAATTTATGGAATTGAGGTGGGAAACAGGAAGATTAAGGGTTGTTTCATGTAGAGTATGTCCTGAAAAGTGTAGACACCCCTTGTGTGTCGGGAAATCCCACTTCTGTTAACCCTGGTGCCTCATCTTTGTGGTGTGGGAACCCAGCCCCCCAGGGTAGACACTGCTGGTACTAATGCAGAGAACAACAGGTAAGGAACACATGCTCTGTTAACCTGCAAAGCAAGTTAGCCTGTAAAGCCTGCGACGTGATACAACCATGATACAAATGCACTCTGATGGAAGCCATATAATGTTGTATTGCCCTTCAACATGTACAGACAACAGGCTAATATAGAAATAATATAGAAAATACAATAGACACGTCTTCTTGTTGAGGTCACTATACCATTATGAGCCTGTAGTTTATATCCTCAGAATTGTATGCTTATGTTTGCCGGACTTGTAATGACATAAGTCTAAACTTCCAAACATTTTCACACTTGGGTCTCAATTCATAGCACGAACGGCGGGGGAGAGAAAATGGGCAGAGATATTGCCTGGCGACCATGGCTAAAGTCACAGATTGCCCTGGCTGGAGAGATGAGATGACATTTCTGTGGAAACAAGAGCAGCATAATCTTAATGAGTTCTGCTGGGTTGAGAGAGAGAGAGAGAGAGAGAGAGAGAGAGAGAGAGAGAGGATGAGACCCCTGGCATGCTTTACCATCTAGAGTGGAAAACAAACCCAGGAAGCTGAACAAAGGCAAAGAGACGGAGAGATGACAAACAGGAATGCCGTTGCATTGAATAGGAGAAAGTTCTGAGTGCTGCTCTGCTCGCCTTGATATTTCTACCGTCAATACTTTCATTTGGCTATCGTAAGACAGAGCATTCATCCATCTACGAGTTAACCCTCAAGACGATGGACTGCTCTAAAGAACTTTCCCCATCTTCCCCCGAGAAGAGCTATACGTGACACCGCCACAAAACACCCGTCAGATGGAGTAGCATTGCATTGTGGGGCAGGGATGAGAGCTAAGCTGTCAGCTGCCTGCTCTTTTATTATGCTTATAGAACAACCACTTAGTCCAATGATGATGAATAATTGAGCGGAACAAGTTCCCCGCCACCGTGGCATGCAGCGTGGGATCAGTGTGACTCAGGAGACACGAGCGTCAAGCGGGGCAATAAAATATGCTAAGTGGCAGGAGCACATTACAGGGAATTTGTAGCGGCGACGTGGAGAGAGAGATAAATTATCTCTCCCCTAATGCGAAGCAACGTAAGCAAATGAGCCGTGGCGGGGATGAATTACAGATGGTCGGCCCACCTTCCTCTCACTGATCCCTCCCTATTATGTCAAGGGAAGTGGGAGAGAGAGAGAGAGGAGGGGCGGGCGGCGGCGGACCAGGCACAGCATCAGATCAGCAGTGGTGGCAGTGGGGAGATGCTATTGACTAGAGACAGAGAAAAGACCTGGTTAATGCCATGTAAATGTGTGGACGCCGTTCGTAAAACGTTATAGAAATACCAAGCTACGCGCACTATAACACCGAGGAGTCGTATTCCAAGGCATGAGAAAGACGCGGTGAAGTAGCTCTTCGCCCAAGTGCCATGCCCAGTCCAAGTAACAGAATTTAGAATGACGGGCATCTCATCCGTTGGAGCTGTCCTCTGGTGTAATGAGGCTCGGTGGAGGAGCGCTGTCAGCGGGGGGCAGGGAGGACCGCTGCTCAGGAGCTGCCCAGAACCAGTCCCCAGATGACATTAACCTTCATCATGGTGAAGAGGCGCTAAGTCCCCCCTAAAGCGCCACTCTTGGCCACACTCTGGCAGCTCTGAGAGCTAAAACGCTGCAGTGACACTCTGCCGCCCTCTTTGATCTGCCCTTCCTGATTACAGCCACAGAGGAGAGGAGAGCTGGGGATGAAGGGGGTGGAGGAGGGGTGAAGTACCCCTGGGACCCTGGGAGATGAATTAGAAATGCAGGGTCCTCTCTCACACACACTCTCCTTTTCTCCCTCTCCTTCTCCCTTTCTTTCTCTCTCTTTCTACTTTTTCTTCTTTCTGTATGTGTGTGTGTGTGTGTGTGTGCACGTGTATGCATGTGTGTGTGCCTACATATCTGTGTGTGAGAGGGTGAAACGGGGGTCTCTTTCAGTAGCCACATTGCCCACTCCTTCTCAACAGAGACAGACAAAGACACTTAAGCACAAGCTCTGTACAAACTCTCTCTCTCTCACACACACACACACACACATACGCACACACTCACACACGCACACACTCGTCCCTGTCTTGGCCTGGTGATGGATAATACAGTCACTGGTGTGCACCATCACACACACAGGTATTCAGAGTTGACCTTTGCAGTGCGCTCCCAGCAGTCTGCTTTGGCTTCACTTGCTCTAGCCTGTAAAACCACCTCAGTGACAGATGATCAGTGGACACTTCTACATGTTTCTGCTTCTCTCTCTCTCTCTCTCTCTCTCTCTCTCCCTCTCTCTCTCCCTCTCTCTCCATCCAACTCACACATGCACCAACTCAAAGGCCAAGGGCTCTGGTTATTCTCATAACAGCGAAATGAGTGGCGCACAGTACATGCACTACAATCCATCACATGTTGTTTTGGATGACTTTTACTTCCCATCAAAAGCGAAAAGAATCACTGCAGCGGGGGTCATTAAGACTGATTCCTCCAATAGCATTTACCCCTCTGCTCCCTCTCCTTTAAAAACCACCCAGCTGATTTTGGCTCCTCTCTATCCCCTTTGTAGATAATTGGAACAATCCCACTGATGCCCAACTCTGCAGGGCCCTCCAGCCAATCAGGGGGTGGCAACCCAGCACTGCAGGTACAGCCAATTACACCTCAGCTTCTGACCAACGCTCAAGGCCAGATCATCGCCACGGTGATCGGCAATCAGATCCTGCCTGTCATCAACACCCAGGGAATCACGCTGTCACCAATCAAGCCTGGACAGCAGGTAACATACACAGATGCACGCACACACACACACACACACACACACAGGCACATACAAAGGAAGATATCATGTAGTATACAGCATATTATATACACAAACCGCCGGGTGCCTCAATACACAGCATCATGATCTATCCACTTTACAACTGCCCGTCTTCTTATGTTAAACAACTTTTATGTTTTTTTTTCCTTTAAAGTCATAATAATTCTCAGTGTTGCTTTTGGTACAACTGTTCTCATTCTGTGTGTAGGTATGCATCTTCCTTTGTTTGTGTGCCGGTGTGTGGGTGTGTGTGTGTGTGTGTGTGTGTGTTTGCAGGGGGAACTTGTCAGGAAACCTTTCAGACTCAGTCTCAGGGAGTCTGCTGAACCCCTGCAGAGCCAAACGAAAAAACAACACTTTTCATCACCCCACTTAAAACTCGAAACACTCCTTCCTCTGTCCTCTCCCCCCCCATTTCCTTTTCGCTATCCCCCCCCCCCACCACTCCCTCAATCACACTCTCAAGGCCTCCCGATTTGTCCTCCCTGACCTGAACAAGAAGTATTTCGTTTTGATCAGACATTTAAAGGGAGAATTTCGCTCCTGCATATATAAAACACACACACACACAAGGTGGCTCATTCTTTTGTCTTGCTCACTAGAGTTGGGTTAATAGGTACAGAAATGCTCAAACGCTTTCTTCTCCTGGTTGTGGGATCTATACAGTGCAGCGGTGTGGAGCTAGACACACACACACCGCATTTGAAATGTTATTGACTTAGTAATGACGATGTCAGTGCAGAATTACAGGGTAAAAGTTCATAGCGAAGGCCTGTACGGTGTAAAATAGATGAACTCTCAGCAGATGGACATCTAATTGTTGCTCGATGAAACACCAGATCATACTCTTGAATGAATTAATGCATTTGTAATAATGTTTATGCTTTTGTCTCCTCTTCAAAGCCACATGTACACATTGTTCCATGGGCATAATTTACGGTTGTCAGAGCCTGCAGTCTAGAATATTTCCAGTGAAGCTAGATAATTCTCCCAGCCTGTCAACAGTCCTGACAGTGTGTGCATCGCTGTTGACATCCCCCACCATCCAAACAAACACATGCCACAGAAAAAATAATTAATAGCAAAGAGGAGAGGAGAAGCCAGCCTAGTTTATGGCGGAGACGGCTTTCACTTTAAAAGCGAAAATGTACCATCTTGATCTTGTAAAAGCAATTCAAATGTGCATAAAACATGAAAAAACAATGTTTTTTCACCATCAGAGCACATAGCTGGTGGATCATGAATTATGTTTGATATGGGGACCGCTGTGTCCACATGCTGCTTCCCACTCACACTGCCATTATTAGCACCCTCACCAGTCTGATGAGGAGAGGAAAACACTGTAATTGTCATGAGCTGAGCTGATTTCTGTAGGCAAGGGATTATGATGGTGGAGTGCAACCACAACCACAGGGGCTGAGCCAGCATCCACCTGCTTTCAGACACCGACTGTCTCCTGCAATAGCAAGCTGCTGCTGAGGATGGGGTCTCTTAGATAGTCTATTGAGCAGACTATTGACACCATATGAGCTCCGTCAGTCTAAATACTGCAGGCGGTAATTAATTAGTCATCAGGTATAAGGTAAATCACATTATGTTCAGTTGTTAGCGTCTAATCTAATCGCTGTTATTGAATAGCAATACTTTTGTGTCAAAACCATCATAATGACATGATTACTGTGAATGACTGTTATTCAGAACTGGCTGGTAATGATATTGTGCTGAAGAAATAATGGATCTATTTTTGTTTTACTCGCTATCAATATATGGTATCAAGTGTTTGTGTGTGTGTGTGTGTGTCTGACCAGCTGCCTCAGGCTCAGCAGGGTCAGACAGGCCCAGCATCGTCTCAGCCCAACCTGCTCCACATGCCCCACAGACAGAGTCCTCTCCACCAGGCCTCTTCCTCCTCCTCCACCTCCTCCTCTTCCTCGGCTCTCAGCGTGGGACAGCTGGTCAGCAGTAAGTGCCTAGCGCGGCTCACACACGTATAGGACAAAATGTGCTGCATAGCCTACATATACATGTAATTATTATCAAAGCTTACTGCATGCAGCTCAGGTATTTTCAGCTCACTGCTAACTGTGGCGTTAGTATGACAGTGATGGCGAACATTAATGGCGAACGCTGAAGATGATGGACACACCGTACTTAAATTACTCTCAGTGTAGAAAGCTTTTTACCGATCCCCCATCTCCTATGAGTGGGTTGTTTTTTCCCCGACTCTGTCAATTCTTTGGTTTATTAGACTATCAAAAGTGGCGTGTGTATGTAATGAACATAAGCTTCACTCTCCCAATGCGTGGGCCTTTGGCAGACCCTTATAAATCACTGGACCACAGCCTGTCAGCATGCACCCATTGCCTTAAAAACTCTGTTTTATTCAGATAAATTTCATTTGTCAGAGTCAATTCCCCTAAACTCCAGGTAAACTCATTTCAAAGGCAGCTACAATGCCAGCAAATGTAATAAAAAAGAAGTTGCCATTGATCAACTTGTTGTAGACATTGTGTTTAGTTCATGTTTACTCGTAGCTTGGCAAATATTTCATAAACCATTTTTGACTCTGCACAAAACCATTTTGGCTCAGTTCTGCTATTAAATAGAATTAAAGCTTTATGCTGAGTATAAGCAATATCATCGCCACTCAATATCACTTACAGCACACATGCACAAAACAAAAACCCATGACAGAATATCACCTGCACAGGACAGAAGATTAAATGTCATTGCATATCACTGATCACAAACAAGCTAACAGAAACAGGTTCAAACTGGTGACGTTCTACCGTGGGCTACTGATGCCCCCCCTTTTAAATCAGTGAGGAAAGACACCCCATTAGTCTTTCGAATCACAAAGTAAAGAGGCTCCGTGGGGGAATGACGAAGAAATGCTCATCAATGTGGAGTTGATGGGACCTGAAGCTGTTAGTGCTCATCCCTCGCATTTAGTCAACTTGGAGTTTCTAGTCCCTCGTCTTCCAAGTGTTCACACGTCTGGAGCATGCCGCATATGCTACACGTCACTTATGAGGCACAAAGAGATGGCAGCCCCATAGATTTTTGCTTAAATACGCTTGGAGGATTCCTTTAATAATTCATTGATAATGACCAAGATGAATAATTCAGAGGCACAAACTTTGCTTTAGTAAGCAGGATGCCAGGGCATTTGACATTGATGTACAATGTGAAATCACTTTTTATTAGCAGGGAAATTCTTCAAAATGCTTCAGTAAAGTTTTTCAAATTCATTTAAATGTGGTCGGCAAAGCAGCGGTTTACAAAGCAGCGGTTTACAAACAGCGTTTCTTCATAAAAAGTGTATTCTTTGGAATGGAGCAGGAGATAGTTTTCGTCAACGTGACTGTTCGTGGTGCGGAGGTATGAACAGTCTATAGGGTGGGATGAATGCAATTGTTTCTTAATACAGAAAGCTGCATTTCAGGTAACTGGAGGAATGTTTTCTGTTTTCATACAGTAAATACACAAAGAAGAAATATCAGGAATTTCAATGGAGCCACACCAGATTTACCCATTCAACTGAAAAGTTTCACGTCTATTTGTGTCAATACGCTTTTGTATAGTAGATGAAAGATTTACACAATTGCAATTTAGAGTGCCATGCCATGCCTTTATCCACAACACAGCATTCCTCAGAACATCTATTATCAAATGTTCTGCAAGTTGTGACCCAGAGCTTTCAGGATTGGAAGAGATGATCATTGGCACATAACATTGGAAATTTGCTTCATTCATTCTAGAAAATGGGGTAACTAATAGAGAGCAGAGGCTAATAAAAATGACATATGTGTGTTGTACTCTAGACCCGCAAACCGCCCCCAGTGAGGTAGACGGGGTCAACCTGGAGGAGATCCGGGAATTCGCCAAAGCGTTCAAGATCCGCCGCCTGTCCCTGGGCCTGACGCAAACTCAGGTGGGCCAGGCGCTCAGTGCCGCCGAGGGGCCTGCGTACAGTCAGTCTGCCATCTGCAGGTAAGGAGAGTTTTGTTCCAAAATGAGAGACTTAAAGCAAAATTTAAAAAAAACAAATTATGATATTGAAATGATGGTTCACTACTTACTGTGTAAACAATATAGCCTATTGCTGTCAAACGAAACACTTGGTTACCTGTGCAGTCTAACTGCACTCAACCGTTACGAGTGCTCCTAATTGTCTGGTGTCCATAGCGGGCCATCTATTTTTCATCTCATGTTTTAAGGCACATTATTTAGATATTAAAATACATATCACCCTGACAGACGAAGCTCTCATGTCTGCGCTGTCCTTCCTCTTCTCCCTTCTCTCTCGCCCGCTGACATGACAGCCGCGTGTTACCTATGCAAAATACATAATGCAAGTATTACACGAAGCACTTAAAGCATTTAATAATTACTAAGGCCTATTGCCGTTCACTCTGCTTAACATGAGAGAGCTTGACGGGAATGATCCGTTAATAAGATTGCCATGTTTTACTGTTCCAGTTTAGTCTTAAATGGTGCATTATGTATTCATGAGACAATCAGTGGTCCCTTCATCCTTCTCTGTCCTGTTGTTCCACTCCACTAACATTTTGCGTGAAGGCACCAAATGAGCGTCATCTATCAAAGACAACTGCTTTTCAAGTCAGGCTAATAGGTGTGGAGCAGGTCCAGATATTACCTTTACCATCATTATGTACTACAGAGCACAATCTGCAGTAAACGACAGAACACAATAGTTTGCGAAAAGCGGCTAAATAGTTTTAAAATCTAATCAAAGAATTAATTTTGATATTTATGTGGTTTAATGTACTTTAGTTTACCTTTTCTTTGCCTAAAGCACAAATTTTGCACCACCATAGCATGATTTCCTTCAGTTTTCACTACTATCCCCCATCCATTTTCAGTCAAACGCCCCTTCTTATTCCTGTATTAATTTTAATGTCTTTCTGCTTTGATGATGACCTGCGCTGTTTATGTGGCACGGCGCTTTAAAAATGTCATCGCATCAACATCAAACGGCCGATACAATGTGAAGCGGTAACAGGGGCCAGGGTTCTTATGAGGCGCGGCGCTCTCTGGCTAATGTTTAAAGTCTTAAAAATCACACATGAAATATTTACAGCCAGACATAATTCAAATATTTATAACATACATTAAAAGCCATTAGCTTCAAAAATAAACACTCCGCGGGTTGTTATTCATGCCGTTAAGACAGGGGTTTTTTGTTTGTATGACATTGGACATGACAGGCATCTCCTGATGTTTTAAGTAGAGGGGCAAACTTCACATGCTTTAGTTTAGTTAACATCAACAGAGACATGGAGGTTTGAGGAGAATGGGACTTCACAGTAGCTCAGGGGCTCCGGTCTGAACCCAGACAGTGAACAGACAGTGACAGATACTTCCATCTTGTCTCCTTCCATTGCTCAGTATGTTTCCAAACACTTTATTAGTTTATCGAAAAAAAAGGCACAGGCTTTACATGAGGGCATCATCAATCCAATGATGTGCCAGGCTGTCCCGTCTTAGCTCGGGTGAGTGGTCGTCATTTTAACAACTTGCTTTTGAGTATTGATATAAACCTTTGAATGCAGTTTTAGACTGTTGAGAATGTACATTTCTGCTTCCAGTACATCATTCAGTTGCTGTACTCATTATTAAAACACATATGACCCAGTGTAAAAGATTATGAGAAGAATTTTCATTTTAATGGAAACTGCTGTTGAGGTTCTAAATCCTTAATACCGTTACATGTTCAACATATTCACAACAAAACTGTAGTCATAATTCATCATTCTTTTTTAGCATAACATAGGTCTGAGTGAAACACTTAAAGCTATGGTTCATGACACAAAAGCTTTAGGCAAACTGTAAATCAGACCTAAACACGAAGCACGTACTTTTCAGAACAGCGAGAGAGGCTGGAGTAAAAGAGCGCGGTGCATTCAGGGTCATTTTTCCCTTGTGGTTATGCAGCAGTGGTGGGAGTGCACACCCCAGCTGAGCAGCTCTCAACTCATTTTAGTATCTTCGGTTCCTGTTGATCCATGAAATGTCCTGTCTCTAGTGACTCTTCATATTTACTAATGTATTCCCCGCAGCACAGAACCTTCCTGTTTCCACTGTTTAGGAGGACAGGGTTACAAATAATACTGCCTGTCGACAAGGCGTAACGCGCCAACGAGGTGCAGGAACAGAGAAAATCCATGCACGCGTGGACGCCTCTTCCTTAGTGTTGGGTATAGCAGTTCCCCTCACCGTTGAAAATGTCTTCTGTGCATTGTTTGTTCGGTAGAGAGCGGCGCTTCCTCCCGGCTCTCTGCCGTCTCTCCTGCTGCCTGTACAAGTCCATCAAACCTGTCTGTCCATTCTTGGTTTACCAACAGCATCATCGTCTTTGTCCCAATCACTTTCAGTTGACTAATCTGAGCTTATTACTTACTTACTTATTTGATTAGTCTTTTGGGAAACCAGGGACAGGTCTTAAAACCCAGACAGATGCTTTTTCATTAAGGTGAACTGCTCTCAGTACAGCAGTCTCTCCTTCACCTAGACGGGTCTGGACCGTCTGGATGCTTAGTGCAGGAATGACACACAAACCCCGTTACAAGCATGAGAGGAATCCCTTTAGACATTAGGCCAGGCCTATCATCTTCATATCCAATCCAGACGGCATATTCCTGCTCGTATGACACTGTATATGATATTAGATGTGTCACGCAAGACTTGCAAGATTAGAGTGTGTAAATGTATTCCTATTAAATATAAAAAAGAGAGCTTGTTAGAAGATGAAAAAAACTTTGAAAAATGTATTAAATGTACATTTTGATTAATAATTAAAGCCTCTTTTGTAAATAAATGATAGTGCCATATTTAACTGCATGCATTGGTGATTTTTGAGTTTTACCACCTGGAGGAAAGAAATGGGATATGGGAGTAATTCTTGTTCTGCTTTTACTTTTGTTAATTTATTTTTTTTTCAAAGTATTTAATACTTTTAGTCAGGTGTTTGGTATGTGTTTGGTGCAATTGGACATATCTCCTTGCTCCACTACTGCCAGTCTGGGACAGAGAATCACAGCCTCCTCCAGCTAATTAACCATAGCACTGGCAACCATCACCCTCCGCTGCTGTAGCGGTGGTGTTTCCAGTTGCAGAACACAGAGGGGTTTGGCTTGGATGTATGTCTGGATGATGGGAGTCTCTGTCCCTGTGGCATTCTGGTTGAGGAGACCGTTTGACTAAGGCAGGCAGCTAAACCCTTGTTCTGGCAGGGCACCTAAGATTCTTCTTTCTCAATTCTCCCCAGACACACCATCCTGAGAAGCCACTTTTTCCTACCACAGGAAGCCCAAGAGAACACTATAGGTAGCAGTCTGACAGGCAAACTGAACCCTGGCCTTTTATATCCTGCCAGGTTTGAGAAGTTGGACATCACCCCTAAAAGCGCCCAGAAGATTAAGCCTGTTCTGGAGCGCTGGATGGCCGAGGCTGAAGCCCGCCACCGATCCGGCATGCAGAACCTGACTGAGTTTATCGGCAGCGAGCCTTCGAAAAAACGCAAGCGGAGGACCTCTTTCACCCCGCAGGCTCTCGAGATCCTCAACAGCCACTTTGAGAAGAACACACACCCCTCTGGACAGGAAATGACGGAAATAGCCGAAAAGCTGAACTATGACAGAGAGGTGGTTCGTGTCTGGTTCTGCAACAAGAGGCAAGCCTTGAAAAACACAATAAAGCGTTTGAAACAGCCTGACCTCGGCCCGGCTGCACCAATGGACCCTCTCACTGATTCACTAGAGGAGCTCCCAAAATGAATGAGCTCACCAGAAAGTGGGAGTGAAAGTGGCAACCATTAAAACAAGGTGGATGAACCCATCACGGAACGAAAACTGAAAAATGTTCCTCTCCTTTTACGAAGTCAACTGGATGGACAGTCATGAGTTTGCAAACAAAACTATGTGTTGTCAGTGTGATTACCACAGTTGTGTAAATGACCTTGGCGAAACCAAAAACATGAAAAAAGAGATTAATATCTGAGAATTATGTACAAACATACGGTGTGCTGTTTCAAAGAGTTTTAGATTCTGGCCTTACAGACCAGACTATTGCCCAAATTTTGGTTCCCATGAGGGGGGATTTAGTAAAGAGATCATACCAAATCAAAACACTATTTACCAAAGTCTGTTGCATCTGAGTACTAAGAATAATTTTGTAATGTAAATGTGCTCTAAATTTTTACATTTGTACTGGCAAATCTAAGCTATATGTGTGAGGTTGAGTATACATTTTATCTTTGTCTCGCTTACTTTTTTCTTCATTGTTTGTATGTAAATATCTAAAAAGAAAAAATACTGTCTTCAAACTGAAATCTCACTGATGAAGTTCTCTTTTGGAAAAAAAAATGTACCTTTGCTGTTAAACAATTGCATAATGTTGTTTGCCTCCGATTTGTGTTTCATCTGCAGATATTTTCAGTCACGGTGTAACTTTGTACAACTTTTACAGGTATTTATTAATAATTGAATGAGATTGTTCAGAGGCGGGAGGGATAGTGAACTAAGGACTGTCATATGATGAGGAGTTTCAGTGTCTGTCAAGTCTACTGCAGCTTTGTTTTGAGCTACTATGTCATTCTGTTGCCAAAGCCTGATAGCCAAAGAACACAACTTCAGCTCAAGGACTGGGGAATATTCTACCTTTTTAGTTTGTTTTTTTTTTGGACATGGCTTTCTCCCCCTTTTCTAAAGTGTTTTACTCTGTGGGTATATCAAGTTCAACAACAAAAAAAAGGCCAACATACTGTATTGTCAAATAGCTATCACAGTGTCTGCTGTAATTCCCTTTTTATTGCAATATAGACAATGTGCTGGATGAATTTTCTGTTGGGTTGCTTCATTTAAAAAAAATGCCTCTGCATGTTTCAGATCAACCCATTTGAAGAAGGATCAGTTAGAGATTCAGCACAGGAAATTTCAGCAGGCTGCCCAGTAATAAAATGATTATTTACATGATTTTGAGTAATGCCATCGAAAGTATTATTCAGCTGATAAACCCTTTAATTAGAGAGTAGCTCCCTAGAATTCAGTAACCATGTGTGGTTGAAGCCTGCACAGATGTTGCCACTGACCAAACTATTCAGCTCATTCCAGTCAGTCAAACTATTTTTATAATCTGAACATTATAAGTCAAGCATGTGTTTTCTGCAAACTTCCTCTCAGCTAAAGTGAAGGTTTACAGATGTTCCAGTCAAAAGTTTAGTAAGAACTGATTCTTTTTTTTTTTTTCTTACATAAAATGTATTTATTCTTTTTAAAAAGATTCATTTCATCAGATTCTCTTTGGTCACAAGTGGGAAGATTTGTGAGATTTCCTGTCGCCGTGGTTGTTTATTTGATCATGAAATTAATTTTAGTCCATTGATGCGTTGATGGATTAATTGTGTTAATTTGACATGGTATTACCTCGTGAGACCAGGCCAGACGAAACCTTCCAGACCATCGCTATAAATGTTTGGTTCATATAAATACTTCAAGGAAGAAGGAGAGGTGAATGTTGAGAATAAGTGTCACATGTCAGAACAAGTGAACTTAATTTGAACTGAGCTGAAATTTGATGCAATTTATTCATAATCCTGTGTCTGCTCGATATCTGTCCTTACATGTCACATTGGTTAACTCAGTGTTTCGGTCCCCTGTGCATTGCTGTGTTCTTAACTGCCTGGAATACACGCCACCCAGTAAATGGTACAAAACACATAAAAAGCTTTAGATGTCTGTGTAAAAAAAAAGCATCCAGTGATGTTGCATCGTTACTGTATCCTAGGCAGCGTAGATTCTCACTTCCTTTAGTGCACAGAGACTTTTTAAATATAATTTCCATGTAGTTCTCTCCCCTCCCAATCTCAAACGAATGAGGGTACCCAACCTGATCATCTCTATTTTTGATGCGTTTTGAGTATGAACACGATACGTGGTGAAAATTACGCAGGTAGCAAAGCATACATGCCAAATACCAGGACTTGTAATTTACAGTGCACCAAATAAGTATGCTATCGATTTGACAGCGATGCCATCTGTGTAGGACCTTTGCATTCGCATGTCTGCAGCACCACCTACTTGTTCCACCGATTCACTTATTTTTTATTGCACCATCTTTTATCAGATTTTAGAATACAGCAAGTGTGTACATTTTTATATTGCTTCTAAAAGGAAATTGCTTTATTTCGTTCAAGCAAATCTCTGGCCAAGAAGTACCACAACTTGTACGTGTTCCCTCACTGTCTGACCAACCGCCAGATAAGTGTGTGAGAAACAGCAGGCTCCGGGTGTAATATGGATCGGTCCTGAGGCTCAACAGTGAAGCTGTAACCAAAAACCAAAAAGACGCAGAAAGGAGTTTTGCCTTTGCTCAACTTTTCAATGCTGGACCAAAGCTCTATAGTTATGCACATTGTACAGAGAAATAGATTCATGATGTTGACAATCTTAAAATCTGAAAAAAGAACTGAAGAGTAGAAATGTAGTTCATTCAAGGTTTACCTCAGTACTGTCCTCGTACATTGTGAGTATCATACGAATGCCATGCAAACACCAGGTCAGTAGTAAAGACAGAAAAGTACTCATGCACTGTGTATGTTCATGTAGTTCACTTCTAATTTTGGGTTGTGTTTCGGTGATTATGTGAGACATTGTTGTTTTATTTTTGTGAAGTGGTTTCCTAGGCCACATGTGTATGACTTCCTAGACATTGTTTTTTTTCTCATTCGTTCCCCTCTGGTGTTGTGAGGTACACTTCTCAGTTTCATAAACCTGTAGACAGGCATACAGGAGACAAATCAAGGCTATCTGATCTGACCCAATTAGAACAATTTGGAGAATGACCTCAAACGATAATTTTGAAATTGTATTAACACGGACTCACAGACAAGCTGGTTTGACATTTTATTAATAATAAAGAACTCGAAACCAAAGCTGAAGAGCCTGCAGAGGTTGGTTTTAATTTTTATAGACTGAAAACTGTACTTAATCTATAGAGCAATATCTGTTTGGTCAGTTAAGCAGCACTTTGTGTATTTCTAAAAAGCTTCAAGTCTGTCACATTGATTTGTACCATAATTAGTAATAAACAATTGTTTGACATGAATTGTCTGTTTTGTTTTCAACAGATTGAAAGGCAAGTTGACTAAGAACATATTCTTGTTTAAGAGTTTGAAGTTGATGGAGTAAAACACACAAACACACACACACATACAATGACTGGAGGGCGCCCAGTACAACCACAGCCTCATACTGGTGGCCACTGAGCAGCAGGTTGAATAATCAGTGCCTTGCTCGAGGGCATTTCTGCAGTAGAGATAGATAGATAGATAGATAGATAGATAGATAGATAGATAGATAGATAGATAGATAGATTACACACACAATAAAATAGACAATAAAATGTGAATTGTTATATTAATAATTAAGATAACATGAGGATATATAAGGTGTGTCATATTAATATGATATAAGCAATGAAGTGACAATGAAGTTCAGGTCGTGCAGAATCCAGTTTAAAGATCCTGAAAACTTTTTCTTACTGTTTAGTCATGGTCAAGTGGATCCTAAGTCATTATGGGAGAGCATAGTTATTTGAATTCTGAATCTTACTGGTGAAAACCTTTGAATGGATTTCACAAATTACAATTACGGATTAATTTTTACGGATTCCTCTATGTGAGAGAAGAGGTTACAACAAAGACTTGACTGCAATAGTTAGCAATTCATTTCGATATTCCTCGGGTCAATAGAAAAGAATATACATGTCAGGGTTATTTCTCATCAAGGCTTCGTGTCTGTGCCTTACCAAATAACAACGAGACAAGTGTAAGAAGATGAAAAATAAATATATTCTTGAGAGAAAGCCTTTTCAACCTAAACTCAAAAGTTTGCTACAGCTTCCCTGTCCACGGTGCCTTTGAAAAGAGACTGGCTGCTGAAAAGAAAGTAGTAAATAAATAAATAATAATAATAAAAAGCACAGACAATATAAATTATTAACATGAGACTGAAAACTGATGTTGAAGATGCTTTTTCGTCTTCCTTTCAGCTTTTTCCCCCCCCTTCATTTCAAAACACTAGATGTATTTTTGAGTGGTGATGGGTGAGGTATACGTAGCCGGGGCTATTTGATATTCTTTTGTTTTGTATCTGCACCATTTTCATTGTTTTTTCCATTAACAATGTAATTGTGCAGATGCAGCTCCTGACCCATATCCGTTTTTCAAGGTCTGAAACAGTTTGCAGTTTGTTGATGATAAAAGTTTACTCTATATTCTCCCTCTGCAGCAGCATAACAATGCGTTTGAATGAAGACCGTTCACAGCACAGTGAAAGGGCATCATAACCCCAAATTATTGAATAAATGTCAGTGTTTTGGCTATCAGTCCTGGCTGTGAATCCTATAAGTTGAAATATTTCCCAAAGGTTTTGTTCTTTTTTGTGAAAAGTATCACCTCTTACTAGTTTATTGTGTTAAAAAAAAACTTGCAATCCTAATTACAAACTTTCCCCAACTCTCACCACTGTGAGTTGCATGCTTTCAGGGCCATCAATTTGGGGAAATGTTTTATGGTGACTTTTCTGCCGTGATCATACAACGACAAGGGAATGGAAACACACTGGCAACATTCTTCTCACAAGTTTAAAGTCTCTAATCCTCAAACTAACGTCATCCCATTGTACATGGCCCACTTACTGGTCACCAAATACAAAAGGTCACCAAATGCATCTCAACACAATTCTCATATTTTATTTATTTTTTAACAGCTAATCGTCGTCAGTATTTTACTTATTTATCCATCAGCAGAGATTTGCAGCAGTGGAGTTGAAGGATTCAAACCCAAGCTGTTGTGGTGTAATGTTTATTCCCAGTTAAGACGCTCAACCAGTAGGAAAACCCCCTAAAAAAACCAGTGTGATACAGAAAGGGTTTTTTTGTTTCATTGGTCTTGGGAATACAAGCAGTAACAGCTGAAGTATCATTAAGAAAGATTTTAAAGTATCTAAACTGTAAGACTCTAATCTGCTTCTCTCTCTCTCTCTCTCTCTCTCTGTCTTTCTCTATTTGTCTTTTTCTCCAAAGAGAGAAGCAAACTGAAGACTCTTTAGTTTCAGCCGACTGTCTGACTTGTTGAAATAAAACATTCCTGTTCAACTTGCAACCACCTGAAATTGTCCTGAAAGGGAAAGGGGGGGTGGGGGGGGGTGTGGATAGAAATATTATGACATGTCGGCACTCCAAATGGATTATGTTTCAATATCAGTCAGGACACAGAAAGAGAAAGGTGGAGGGAGAGAGTGCATGTGTTGGATGCAGATGGTTTTAAATTGCTGCCTTTGTTTTCCATCAGGCATGAAGCATTCACTTTCCTTATCTTTCAGACAATGTGCGGTGGGCTGATGTTCTGGGTAAATGAACTGTCTGTATATTTCCCTCACCCACCACTCCTCCGCCTTCTTGTTTTCACTTCCTCCTCAAGGTTGAGATGTTGGTACGCTGACTGTGAAGCCCAAGCTGCTGAGGCGTCTCCCACTTTGCTGCTCTGCACACCCAGATGCCTCTGGGGGTGCAATTACCAATCCTCACATGCAATTGAGGTTGCCCATGCATATGATCCCTTTTGCTTTCGCTGTTGTTTCTGCTTTTTTTCCAGCGTTATTAGCAATGACACAGTGTGATGTATTTGCAGGTAGAGGAGTTAATAGCCCAGGTCGTTACGGAGACGGCTGTCTTTGACTTGAGCAGCAGATTGCATCGCCCATAGTCCATTTAACTTTCTACCGGCCCATTGTTGGATGCATGTCCTTAGTTTGTGATGTCTCAGTTGTATATCGGCGTTCAGGCTGGACCCCGGCGCCCAAAGTCTCACAACAACACAGGTGAGTCTGTAACAGCACGAGCCGCTGCACCCTGCCGAAGCTGCTATCCACCTGCCTCGTGCAGATAAAGTGACTTCCAATACTACACAATTATTATGGTTTTTATCAGGAATTGTTCTTCTTATTCAGTACAATAGTTATCCTATTATAAAATGTTAATATATATGTCCACATACACTACTGGCCAGAAAACATGTTCTTAATATGGTGCCTTTTCTAAAACATCACCAAATAATAAGCTATGAAGTGACCAGAAGGAAACACCACACCACAAACTGTCTGATAATTATGAGTTCAAAGATGACAAGATTCCAAACTGAAATAGTTTTACTCCCGTCGGAAGGTTTTGGAGCAATTCGTGGAAACCCCTTTGGCAAAGAGCAACTCTTCTGCACACTCTGGGTCATAACAGCTTTAAGAGCTAGAGGCGAAATAACCGATCCTGTGATGTGCCGAGGTGTTTCAAAAAAAAAAATAACCGGTCCTCTGATGAGATATTTGTGCGGACAATGTGAACCTCTCCATCGTCCTCTCGTTCTGGTGACCTCGACATACAGTATGGTATACTTACAGCAGAGAGAGAGAGAGAGAGAGAGAGAGAGAGAGAGAGAGAGAGAGAGAGAGAAATGGATGGATGGAAGAGGAGCAACATGGTTGGTCATATCGTTGCTTTCTTATTAGTGGGGCCCTGTACAGACACTTTGGCCTTTTTTTATGGGGCCATGATGAAACCCTCTTCGTGCATCTGTGGAAAATGGCTGGGGGAAATCACAGATGAGAATCACTCAAAGACAGGGAGATGTCAACAGGCCCATAATGATAGCTGATGGCCCCCGAACACTCTCCCCTTTTCCCTCTCAGCCTTACCTGCTCAACTTGCACTATACTTGAAAACATAATTAGAGGTAAAACAGAGAGACGGAAGCTTTATCCCTGTGTTTTCTGTAACCAATGCTCTTTGTTTTATACGTCAGGGAGTCCTTTTTTTTCCCTCCCCATCTCTCTTTCACTTCATGGAGAGGGCCTGGGAGAGAGAGAGAGAGAGAGAGAGAGCGAGAGAGGAAGAGAGAGAGAGAAGGAGAGGGAGAGGGAGGAGGAGAGTTCCCTCTGTGAGATGCCAAGGTGCTCCCAGTCCATTGTGCTACTGGCTGTCAGGTTAAATTAGGGAGTACAGGCTCCGTGAGTGTAAAAAAATCAATACTTGATGGAAGATTGCTCCCCGGAAAATCTGTTTTGATTCCAGGATTAATTCTTGACCAAAGGCTCCAGCAAAATGACATGCCATTAGGCTGAAAATGAACACATTCTGCAGTGGAAATTGGATGGAAATGTGTCAGGTGATTGCCCTGGCTGGTTGTTTTGCTCTTTGAGCGAGGGGACTGAAGGTGTGGCTGCCGTGAATGAGGCCTCCAGGCTGACTCCATTTCCAGAGCAGAGACAACTCCACCGTGGCCTCAGAGTATTCTCAAGGCCATTGTTGTCCAGCGGCTGCAAATGCATTCCACCTAGGTGAAATGCATTTGCCCATTATTCTATCTCTCCTGTGTTTTCCATAAAGCATGGCATGAAGAATGAGAAATCTGAAAATAAAACAAGGGGATTTTTTTTTTCTTTACTTAACAGTGAGAAAAAAGGAGGTGAAATGCATAATTGATGAAGTAATGTGTTTGTCATGATGGATGACATTTTGAAAACTTAAACAGGAAACTGTAAAGATGCTCTGGACAGTGATTTGAACAGCCAGTGCATTCAACCTACACTAAACATTTGCTTGGATGCGTGAGACACTATTTCCCCAACAACACCCCAACAAAATGTCTCTGAACAAAATATATAAGCTGCATTTTGTATGTAATTATAAAACACTGATTTTTTTTTTTTTTTTTTTCATTTTCGGATTTCACTCATCAGCTGTAGATGATTTCAAAAATAAGCGTAAATTCCTGTTTTCCAGAATGTGGAACTTTATGCTTTGGCTACAAGTAAAATTATTAAAGTGTACTGAAATGAGCTTTTGAGCATTATTCTTTTCTAGAACATGGATATGTTTTAAAATAATAAAAATACAAATTTTAAAAAATAATAATAAAACCATTGTCTCTTTTAAGCTTTTTTATTGTTTATTTCATACTCTCGGAATCCCTTTTTATTTTGATTTAATAGGCAGTGTTTACGTCATGAAAATTCTGCCTAAAAGTCAGGTGAGTGATTTGATTTGATTAGCTGAATGCACATGAACATTATGTTAAGTTGATGACTACATACAGTATATATCCAGCACTTACTGCACCATTTTATTTTATTTTTGAGTTGCAGTAAGAGTCTTGAGTAAACATTCTCAATAATAAAATAATATAATGTTTGTTTTATGTGTGTAAATATATCAGTAATATTGTTACTGAATCATTGTATTGCCTCTGCATGCTTCAAGAAAATAGTGTCCAAACAAGCTAAACGGAGGGGAATTAAAACACTGGTGCTGTTAGGATAATGCAGACAGGCTCTGTGACAAAAACAAAACGTTAGGACTCACAGCCACTTCTAAGCAAGTAGACTAACTTCTGAAGAAGAAGAAGAAGTAGAGGAAGAAGAAGAGGATAAAGATCATGACGATGAGTGATGAGTATTATTCCATAGAGTGTCAGGGCCAAAGACTTTGTTCAAATCAGTATGTTTAGGATTAGATGGATTTTGATCACGCATCACCCATCCTCTGTAAACATGCAAGAGCTTTTATGTGGACGGATATTTGTATTGGTTATGCATCACTACAGTAAAAAGAGTCAATGCGTGTACGCGTTCAGTTTTCAGCAAGGATGTAGCGCTCCCTGCAGGTTAAAAAAAACAGTAGTATCTGAGGTCTCACGTCGATAGATGGCAGTATGCAGCACTGGTTCACATTTTAGACTTCATCATAGAAGAAGAAGTAGTAAAGGCGCAGTATGATGACGCAACCTCAATGTGTTGTCGTCAGAACAAGTTGTTCTTGGTAGAGACGGCGATGCCATTTAAATGCCAACAGTCGTTTTGAAAACAGCGCGGTGGTAGAAAGTTTTGTTTTAAACGCACGATGTCTTGGCTCAAGTCTATATCGCACAGTGAAGATGTTTTCGACGAATATGCGGCAGATATTACTCTCCAATCTAAAGAGTGGCATTCCAACATGAAGAAGCGAGTCAGGGTAATGCTAAATACTTCGCTAACGTAGATAGCGAGCGAGATTTACTGTTGTAAGGACGAGGGTTTATTTTATTGTTTAACTAACGTTGTTCAGTCGGTCAGCTAACGTTAGCACCAGTCAAAGGCCCATCGCACAGATTCAGCTCATTAGTTGCAACCTGCTAGCTTGTCTCTTTATCCCTCAAAGTGTGTGGTCAGCATTGTGAATGTTATGTTTCTTAACGTAGGGAAATAGCATTAACTTAATCACTCAAAACAATGAATGTTATGTTTGCACTCGGAAGTGTTAACAGTGTTCAAGTTGCATGATCCCGACTTTGTTATGTACAGGATGGTTTCGTAGATGGCGTTGACGCTGGGGAAGACGCGGCACTTGAGGACGGTTTCAAAGTAGGATACAGGGAAGGAGCAGAACAAGTTATGGCTATCGGGCGTCTCAAAGGAATTGCATGGTAATAATAATTTATCATACATGTGCTTTGTCTTAAGATTTCTGTTGCTGTGGTTATTCCTCCTGATCAGTCACCTAAAAAGTAGAGTTTAGAGATACTTCTAGGTCTGCATAATGTTCTCTTTCTTGTACAGAAACATCATGAGCTGCTTTGTGCTGGCCACTATTGATGTCAGAGCACATGTGCAGAGCACATGCCTGTCCCAGTCGCTTCTCTCTCCCATTGTATCTGAAACTGTTGCCTGTTTGTATTCCACGTCACAGTGCTATATGGTGCTGGTGCCAGAGCCAGCATCCGGAAAGCCCCCTTCCGGCCTCGGTGACTGACCTCCTAAAGCAGGTTACGCGGCATGAAGACACAATCGTTGGTGTTCTGAAGAAGGCTTTGGAGACACCTATTGATGATGTGAGTGATGTCTCTGAGACCATGGAGGATCTAGAGGTCAGCCAGGGAGATCCAGGCTGCGAGGGAGAGGCTTGCGAAAAGGAAGACTGCTGCAAGGGAGCTGGAACTATGGACATGGATGTTCCTCACCAGCCACGAAACCTCTGCTCGAGCTCCAGTGACGGCTCTTCAAACACGGCGGAAAGCCTAAACCAGCTCCTGCAGCTCTGTATGGATGTTGTGTCTGAACTTGGATTGCCACAGGGACTGATTCAGCACCTACAGGAGCTGAAGTGCATAGAGTGACTCATAGATGGCAGCGCAGAATCATAGCAGTTTCTCACAAGGACAATGCCACTATCTGGCACATAAATTGTGAAACAAAACATGTTTTGGTGTGAATATTTCCACAAAACTATGCTGTACTATAATGTATATTATGTAAGATGTGATTTTGCTACAGTATTTTCATAATATCTTTAAGATATTTGAAGAATGTTTGAAAATAAACATTGATTTACTGTATGTTACTGAATTTCCATTCTCACTCACTGAATTACATTGTTGTCCACCTTTATGAAAGCACATTTATATAATTCCTGATTTAGCCTATTGTTTGTTGTTGGTCATCTAATTATACTTAAAAGCCATGATAGATTTATGAATTTGTTTATCAAATTATTTGAGACCCTTTATGCTCTTGGGAAACCATGTCTCTTTGAATCTGGTTTAAGGGCCTAACTGTAAAACAAATGTCGACAACACCATGGCCCCGCCACTTAAAGCTAAGGTGGAATTGGAAATATTTTCCTATTATCAAATTTACCGAGCTCAACAATTCGCAGATAAACACAAGCTCATCTGCTGATGATATAATGCTGATATCATATGCTTATAATATAATGCTGCCATCGTTTTATGCTTGTTAAAGATGAAGTGAAAACAAACTTTTTTCTTTGCAATGGGATGAAAAAGGCTTATGCCAATATCTGCTATGAACATCATAAGGAACTACATCAGAAGCTGTTGGAGGGAGAATAGTAGGTAGGAGAATCTTGGTAGCTTTTTGACTGCGAACCCGAAGGGCCTGAGTTCAGTCCCAACCTTTGCAGAAGATTTTGCTTAAGTCTGAATTTATGAAAATGCTAGCCCTATCCAAAGATCACTGTTTACCAAGATTTACCAAGGGATGTTGAACAACTTGTGGATGATATAGTCCCACGATGCTATCTAAGTGTGCTACATAAGGAATGGATTGTTTTTAGTCACTTATTGAATGTGTATGTTTATTCATAAATATTCATTTGGCCTTTGCGCTCACATTCCTCCCTGTCTGACATGACCTTTCACTTTTTACTATGGCTTTTGTTTTTTGCTTTTCTGTTCATGACACAAAATATCTATCTTCAATTTCTTCCCCTTGTAACCATTTCCACTGTGTAACCATAAGATACTGGCATTATTTATCTACTCTTAATTTATTCTCTATATAAATGACATAAAGCAAGAAAAAAAAAAGCTGAATGCAGCCGATGAATGTACACGTTGAGAACTACACTGCTATAAATGTCTACATTGAAAATAAGTATGTATTGTTTTTTCTATGCATTTTGTGTTGTTGACATTTGTCGAAATAAACTAAGCTAAACATGTGAAGCGGTCGAGTGTCCGAGGATCACTGAACGCAGCATAAATGTCTGATTACATGAGATGACGTTATTTTGAGAAAATGCGGACCGAGCCATGACCCTGCTCTGGCTAGGCTAGGGTTCGTACCAACGGACGTTTCGCACAACACATCCCAACTGGTATCATTGCATATTTGTAACAAGTGAAATGTGTTGTGTTAAACGATAATGGTTTTGCAAGTATTGAAGGTAACCGGCGTGACAACACTGTTTTTAATGTACGGCGGCCACACTCCACGCATGTTTGTACTGCAAGTTTACGATAGCTAGCTGGCTAGCTGAACCTGTTTTCTAGAGCAAAGTGAAACAGCAATCCCCTGCATGAAACTTTGTCGAAATTGTTTCCAGTAATACTCACAATTCAGGTACGATTACGCTATTCTTTTTTATTATTTTGGCTAAATCTAGGAAAGATAACCAATGAATTGTATTGTTTGCGATACGATACTATTATCCTCACTTCCATGTATGTGGTGTTGGCGTTAGCTTCCCCTCAGCTAGATACATGTTATAAGCTAACCTGACGTTACATTAAATGCATATTTTTAAGACGTCACCTGGAAGCTAAATGCTAGTAAAGTAGCCTTACACGTCTCACAAGGGAGAACGCTTTTACCATTCAATGATGTCGCAATATGTTCCCCTTTTTGCCCTTAGGGATTCCCCATATCAATGTGGTATGAATATGGTTATTTCCTGGCTTTAGCGCCAGTTTGACACTCCTCGTAATGGACTCCTGAAATCTCTGGATTGAGCAACTCATCAGGCAGGGCCAGAGACCTTGCGGGTTTTGGACCAGAGGTCGCCACTCAACCTACATCTGCCCTCACAAGCAGAGGGAGCACATGGGGAACTGCTGCTGTCCTGGTACCAGTCCCTGTGACAGTGTGGAAGAAAGAAGTGGCTTGTTGCACGATGCTTCTAAGGCCACAGCGCCCACAGCCGAGGCAGGAACGGTGGGCGAATTCCAGCACAGTCCGGAAGCAGATGATGACGTGAGGTAAGACCAACATCTTGGTAGTGGTTCCCTTCAAGCCCTCCAGAGGGGTTGGAGAAATACCCAGATGTCACTGATTTCACTCGCTAGAGGTTAGTGCAGTAAGAAATTGTTTACAGATGACTATTTTGATGATAGGTTTCCCTAACCACTTACAGTAGTAGTACAATTCTATACAAAATCATAACTAACTACAAAATCTGTGATCCAACACTATTGATTTGCGGGTCCTCGACGTGAAAAGCTTTAGGATGCGATCACACTTATAGTGTGTTTTCTTTGGTCCAAACTAGTTGAAAGGTTTATTTTGTTGCATTTTTATATTTGGTTCATTTAGGTTCACACTGCCCAATTACAAGTGAACCAGGGTAAATTAAAGTCACATGGACTCACTAGTAGTTAGTTTAAGAGATTTGGTAACCTGTCATCTCCTGCGAGATTGAAAAGGGGGGCAGGAGGAATCAAAAGAAATCCAGTTCCAGTCCCTGTAAATTAAGCTAAACATAATGTATTTGTCTGTGCTCTTTGCTGTAATTTACCATCTCTGGTCTTCATACAAGGTAAGAACACATGAATTAAATAGCTACATATGACCATCAGTCCAGACTGCAGTTTGCCCTCAGTTCAGTTTGTTACGCTCAGCTTTCCAAACACAGTAACCACTGGCTGTCAGATGTCAACATCCATAAAACCGCATGGAACAACGGTCGACCACTGAACAACATACTTGTAAAACCGTATGTTTTGGGGTCGCTTCCTGTAGGTGGTATGATTACGTTGGCACTCCTAACGAACCACACTGCAGTTCACACAGTGAGGTTATTTGTTGGGCACCCAAGTTGGAATGGCATTGTTCTTATGTTGCCAAATGCCAAACTCCAGAGTTTGATTTAACCACTCCAAACACGCTGGTGTGAACATGCCCTAGAGTCCCTGGTCTAGACATCAGAGATCCGAGTTGTGATGTAACCAAGGCCCTGATTGGCATGTGTGCTGTATTATATTGAATTGTATTTCTGTATTATGTAACATTGCTGATGCCCTCTGTCGTGTTACTTAGGAAAACAAGTGACAAGGCCAACATCAAGAAGGAGGAAAAGGTTGTGACTATACAGGTGAAGCAGAGTCCCCAGGCCAGAGAGACAGAGTCTAAGACTCAGAAGAATGGACCCCTTCAGAAGGAATTCACACGGACAAAGACACCTTCTCCCAGCAAAGGTGCTGCACTCAAAGAAAACTCAGCCAACAAAGCACAAGACAAATATGTGACGGAAACTGCCATCGACGACAGACCCTGTGAACCGCCATGCACTTTAGAATCCCCACAGGACGAATGTGATGTAGCCGATGGGGAGGTATTTACAGAAACAAAGGTAGTGGAGGAACATCTAGCCGTAGTGCCGGACAAAATCCCTGAGGGCATCTCACAAGCAGCCGAGGCAGTCTGCCCGGAAGACACCCCCAGGGCAGAAATACTGACAGAGCACATTGCAACAGAAACCGTCCACGGTGATGATGGTGAAGAGCAAGACGATGTCTCCAAAACGACCACTGACAATGCTGCGGTCAAACCCTCAGGGGAGTTCACTCACTGTAATGAAGTGTCATCTCTGCCAGACACTCAGCAGCCTGCAGAGGCTTGTCAGGCGTTGTCCATCTCTGTGTCCAGCCAGGAGATCAGCACAGAGTCATCCCTTACTGGAAATGCCCCTCAGTCACCCTCCCACTCATCTGCATCTCCTAGCCGGTAAGTCATATGGCAAGATTAGCAGCTTAATTTCAGTAGAATAAAAGAGTGCGCAACTATTCTCCGAGTACTCATTTTTTGAAATGGTCACAATGAACAGAGACAGGAACAGTATAGTTGTACCGGTATTGAAACGTGCACTCACAAGTCATCGGTGTGCTGCTGTATCTTTCTGCTATCTTCTTGTGTCCAGTGCTGTGACAAAGCAGAGCGAATCAGAGAATGGGAGCTGTTCCGTGTACAAGGAGACCGGCCTCGAGGACGTAAAAAGCCATGATGTTTCTGAGCCATCTCCTGGAACGGACTCCACGGGACTCAATCACGATGATGTGGAGCATGACTCCGCCAGCACTGTCAGGGGGCCAGAGACCACAAGTCCCTCAGCAGCCAGCGAAAGGTCAGTGGGTTCAGATTTTATGAGGACCTTGTTTACCAAAGTTGTTGCTTATGTTTTTGCTAGCCTCAATGTGGCCACTAGGGGGCGTAAGGACAGCACAGCTAGTCAGTTGCAGTTACACAATCATTGTCAGACTCTCCCCTAAGGGTTTGAATGAAAGAACTCATGGTATGTAATGTTTGTGTCTTAACCGCACCGGTCCTCTGAGGGAAAATCAAGTCTAAAATGTTTTTCAACTGTACGTTGCAGTTCCTCTGCAAGCCCCATAACCTCTTTCAACTATTCTATTGTGACATGAAATATCCATTTCATACTATAAGCATGATCCTCCAGAGGCGGATTGGGTGTCATAGCATTGTATTATTTGTCTGACAGTTGAATAATAGACTTTGAGTGTATATAAAGAGGGAAGACTAACGAGACACCATAACCAGCGAGTTCTTCTCATTCTGTTGTGCATAGATAGTAATGCAGAGCCCTCATACATGTACTCAAATCCAATACAAGCATGTTATTGGATGTATGTTCTCTCCAGCTCAAAGTCCTACAAGGATGCAAAGCCAGATCTCCAGTGTGCAGCCATCAGCTTGAAGGAGGTCGCTTCCTTGGAGAACCTTGTGCAGGATATTGGGGAGGAAACTGTGTTCAAAGCAAAAGAAGACGGAGATGTCCCCAAAGCCGAGGAGACGGTGGAGACGGAGAAGACGGAGAAGACGGCAGAGATGGAGAAGACGGAGAAGACGGAGAAGACGGAGAAGACGGAGGAGACGGAGGAGACAGAGGAGACGGAGGGTGCTTCCACAGAGGCCGTGACTAAGGCTGAGGAAGACCTTACTGGAAAAGAGAAGCCGGTGGCGATCACATCCGCTGACGTGGAGGATGATGTGCTACCTGCCCTGGAGCAGGATGACTTTGCTGAAGAGGGCAGTGGGAATAGGTTTGTAAAGGTTACTTTTGGTCACTGCTTTGTCCTTACTCAGATAATCTTTTTGGCCATCATAAGAATGAACGAGTCAGTTGCAAATGAGAAGGTATGATGATGTAACTGAAATTTTAAAACGGTGTGCTCATAGGGTTCAGTGTGTTGTTTAGAGTTTCTCATAATGTTCATTGATCAATTGGAGCTCAAGTCAACCCCATTTTTGTGTTTCCTCTTAGTGATGAAGACTTGTATAGAGGAGCTGAGGAGCTTTCACCAACACAAGTTAAAACAGGACCAGTGCCTCTGTTAGAAATCACACGTCAGTATATCCAAAACATTGTGTGCACCATTATATTTTAACGTAGAACACAATACTACATCTATACTGTCCATATAAAACACACAATAGTCATTTTTGTCATGACAATCGTATTCTCTTACTTTCCTGTGGCTTACTTAGTTCCCAAGGTGGAGGACAGATGCAGTTTGGCCCCAGCAGTGGATATTCTGTCCTATAGTGAGAGAGAGTGGAAAGGAAACACTGCCAAAAGCGCTCTTATTAGAAAGGTCAGTGCATGTAGCTCTTGGAAGACTGTGTTTCAGATCATGGCCAGTTGTTGTTGTGTTTTTTATTATATCCAAGTGGTATCCCTGTGTGCTCTAGGGTTATAAAGAGATGTCCCAGAGGTTCGGCAGCCTGAGGAGAGTGAGAGGAGACAACTACTGTGCCCTCAGAGCCACTCTGTTCCAGGTGCTTTCTCACAGCACCCAGCTGCCAGCGTGGCTGCAGCAGGAGGACATCGCTATGGTAAATGCTTTCATAGTGAGGGGATATTACTTGCATGTGACACGTTTAGCCTAACTATGTTGTGCAACTCTGTGTACACTGAGAGTGAAATACTTGCCCCCCCCCAGAGGAATGGCGGCATTCTCAGCAGCAAGATAGTAAAGATAAATTTACCAACTCACATAACTAAGTGATATATATTTAATACTGTGAATATCTCTGCTGTTGTGAAAATGGCTCATGCTTCAGTCTGACTTGTTTTAACGCTTTGTGGTTACAGTTGCCTAAGGAACTGGAGGCCCGGGAAGGACTGATAAGTCAGTGGATGTTTCCTGGAGAATGCCAACAGGGAGACGGGGCGGGGGATGCCACCCAACAGCTAAAACATTACATGGAGCTTCTCCGAACTAGGGTACTGGCTATAGATCTTCCAAGGACCATATATACCGTCTCAAAGTATTCTAAAGACTCTAAACCACTATAGTATATTTAGGGCCTCTGTGGACACTGGGGCGACTGACATTCACCCACAGCTTTTGGCTGTGATTGCTACCATATGTTGAAAGGTTGAAGTTTAAGTGCTGCACTGCACACTCTCTCATGGCTTTCTGTGTGTCATTACAAAAGTGCAATAATACTCTCAGAGGTATGGATGGACCCTCAACATCAAGTAAACACTTTCAACAGTTCTGTAACATGAACTGCAGTACCACTTTACTATAACAACATGAGGCCCTGAGAAACGTTTATTGGCACTCATTGCCGCTGGTGGCTCGTTAGGACTTCTGGTGTTTATTGCACAGGGTTTGGTTTTTGAAAGTCATTCCTTTTATGCGTGGTAGCTGTGTTAGTTTTCTTAGCTTGACAGTCTTAAGTTTCACTTTGAATAGACTCTCCATGTCTGTTTTTCTGGTCATCACCAGTTCCACAGGCATTGGTATGTGTGTGTGTATATATAGAAGACATAATCATCATTGTGTCATTTTTGTTTAGTGGCAGGCTGCAGTGGGCTGCTCCAGTGCTGAGGAGCGCCAGCAGCTGTGTGAACACGTGTTCCAGGGAGGAGAGGAGGAGCTGGGGCTGCTGGAGGCTCTCAAGCTGCTGATGCTGGGCAGAGCCATGGAGCTGCACAGCTGCATGCAGGCGGGAGGAGACGTCCCCATCTTCTGCTGGCTCCTCTTCGCCCGGGACTCCTCCGAGAGTCCGCGCACCTTCCTTTCCAACCACCTAAGCCATGTGGGCTTCAGCGGGGGGCTGGAGCAGGTAAGATAAACCATGTGGCATCTGCCCTCCGTGAACACGCATGGTACCCAGTTCCCTTTTGTTTACTGTTCAACCACTCATTCATTTGAAAAGGTTTTATTAGCAACATACAATACTTTCCTGGCAGGCAGAGCAGATTTACATTCACCTTTATGGTAAACAACACTTACTAGTTATTGGCTGCTGTAGTATTCTGACCTATTCAGATCCAACAGTACATTTCCAGGGTACCCAGTAACAGTACAACCCCACAAACAGTAATTCCTCTCACCTACAAACAGGAAACTACAACATAGGGACGTCATGTTAGCCTGAAAACATTTCCCTACAACATTGGACTGTACAGAACTGAAAATTGAAACGTCATTGTTGTCATAATGAACGAAAACAAAAATTAAGGATGGATTTTTCTGAGCTTGGGTCTGTAGCTTTTTCATTATCTACAGCAACACATGCTGAAACTTGAACTCCTGTTCCTGTTCTCACTACCACTGCATCATCATTCTCAAGGGCAGGGAGATTCTGAGTGGCTTAATTGTTATTTTCACTCTTTAATTAGGGGGTTACTACTGCCATTGACACTGTTGTGGCACTGTTTCCATATCGACACTCACACCACCCATAAATATCATTTACTTGTACGGCTGATTAAATATTGTGCTGGCAAGTGTGCATGTTTATCTTAGTTTCTGGCTGTGTGTTGTGGCTTCCTGCAGGTGGAGATGTTTCTTCTGGGATACGCCTTGCAGTGCACCATTCAAGTTTACAGACTGTACATGGCTGACACGGAGGAGTTTGTCACATATTACCCAGATGACCATAAAGAAGACTGGCCGTCTGTGTGCCTCATTACAGAGGATGACCGCCATTACAACGTCCCACTTGTAGAGGCTGCAGAACTACCCAAGGAACTCACCTCTAGCTGATTGCCACTGTAGAGAATCTCCTGCCATACACATGAAACACTCCTCAGGTTGATTAAGAAGAGTAGATTTATGCCAATTCAAAATGTTCATTTGAGACCCAGTGCAAGATGTGATTTACCCATTTTGTGCACACTGTACTGCAACCAGTTTTCTATGTGGGTATGTGTACATATATTTGGATCTGATATTGATAGATCAACTCGATCAGCTCCAAGTTGGATCGTAATGTGTAATTTTGAGTTTACAGCTGGAGAAAAAAAAAAGCACATTTCTGACCAGGAATGAACCTAGTGTGTTGGATTCCTTTGTAAAATCATGACTAAAACCCACACAATGCAGCAACATATAATTCATAACTGAATGGATCCTTAGTGTTAACAATGGAATTTTGGCACTATTTGTTTGATGCAGAATTGCGTAGTAATATTGTTTTTTATGTTAAAGAAAGATGAATTGTGCATTTTAACTTGTTAAATTAAGCAGTGTGAGAGTGTTTGGGTTATTAGTAAACCTGCTGAGTCTGATATGAATTGATTTTATCAGGCTTAGCTAGATGAAAATTGGAAAGAGAATTGCAAGATTGATTGAGACATGATTTGTCTGTGTATGTTTGCAGGTGGATGTGTGTGAGATACTTGATGTGTGTGTGAGATACTTGATGTGTAACATGTTGCCTTTAACAAAGCTGCTCTTGGAGAAAAACGTGCCAATGTTGCTGCACATACTGGCAACAGTCTCAACCACCAGCCACTGGGTTCTACAGTAGTGAAGCCTTGCTTGGTCCTCCATGTTGCCTTAGTAATAATGCACAATAAGAATGAACGTTTGTAATTGGTGATAAGGCCATTTTTTTGCCCTAATTCCTGAGCAGGTGAAGGCGATAAGCTAACATTTACATTGATTATGCCATTTGCAGAAATTATGCTCTTTCACTGTCAGATTTTTTGGATGGCATTTAAATTAAATAAAACTACAATGTTTTGTAAACGTTTTTGTTCATTTCTCTTGAGTATGATTGAGGTCTTTAGACAAGGTAATAATAATAAAGCAATTTATTTGCCAAATAAGAATGCCTATACATTATATACAGTACATACGACAGTCTGAATACGCTACCAGGAAAATAGAAGTGCTTGGCAAAACAAAAGTAGATAGACTCCCAGACTGCATGGAAAGTGGACAATCATAATAGTATTCTGGAACACGCAATGATATACTGAGGGATTCCTGATCCCTCTGGGCAATTAAATATACACATTGCATCACCTATATAAAACAACAATAATCTGTACACCATTTTATGTAAAATACGATTGCACAACCCAACAAGTCCCACATGATGTCCCTATGTTTGAAGTCAAGCAAGGCATTGTTGCTTAATCTTGATAAAATAACATAAAATATTGATCTCTGTATTTCGGCAACTCCACTACCACTCGACAGACATTTCATTCTGGTTGCGGAGGAGGA
Organism: Hoplostethus atlanticus; assembly: GCA_034670405.1. Classification (NCBI taxonomy): domain Eukaryota; kingdom Metazoa; phylum Chordata; class Actinopteri; order Trachichthyiformes; family Trachichthyidae; genus Hoplostethus; species Hoplostethus atlanticus. The sequence continues at coordinate 2,308,367 of JAXDDX010000060.1, forward strand.
AAAGTTCTCCTGTGTCGTTTTCCCTTGTTCATTTCAGTAAACACATGAAAGTGGTTAATACACCCTCTCTGATGTAATGATGTAAAACTATGGAAACTGTCCAGAAGATTGGAAGACATCAAGGTATATACACTGATGAATGAACACTTTTGAGGTGCATGGCTTTCTTTACAGTGTGCGTCGTAATGGTGGATAGGTCAACATATAGAAGACCTTGTCTTCTAAAAACTTGTCACTCTTATTTAGTTCATTCTATAAGGAGAGCATCTCAAACCAAACCATACTCAGGTCCTCTTCCCTTTCCAGCACTGTAACACTCCACGGTCTCCTCTTCAGCAATGCCTCGTTTCCATGTGGAAGTCAGCTTCACTTTGCCCCTGTTCAGAGAGTTCACTCCTGTTCCTCCTCCTCCTCCTGTAGCTCCTCGATGGCGTCCATCTGAGTCCTGGAGCACACCTCACTCATAGGGGCGGAGTCCTCCCCCTCCACCACCAGCTCATTGGACATCTCATTGTTTTTCTGTAGAAAAACAAGGAAGGAATGACGAACATGTATTCTGGAGGGCTTTTGCATTTCACACCACGTTTTGTAAATCGTAGTACTAAAAAGTACTATCAGAGCTGAGATGAGCGGGTTGCTTTCACTCACATCTCCAGATGAATTAAACAGAATGCTTACAAGGACAGACACAAATGGCTGGTGCCAAATGTCAAATGCTGTCAAATGCTGATGGGAGCTGTGACATCAAGGGAAAGCAGAGGACAAGGTGTTTGTGTTCGTCATTCATAGATCATCTCACCTGTTGTCTGTAAACATAGCAGGCCGCTATGGCAACCATAGTAGACTCCCCTATGAAACCAGCCAAGAGGGATCCAACCCCGAGTGTGGCCCCGTGAACCCTGAAATACAGACGAGAAGAATCATCAGCAACAGAACATAACCCATGGTGCATATATGCTCATGGCTGAACAAATTTTCAGAGAAACACATTCACTACAACTAGGCTCAATAATCCAGCTGGTAACAAAGTAAACAAAGACAGTGCTTGCATTGGTGCAATATTACACTGATGTCATCATTGGGGGAAAAAAAATCAGCAGGTACTTCCTACAATAAACTGGCTTGGTTAAATATTTTAGCAATGTTGACGATATGGAGGCAAGTCCACTACTGTCTTTTTACAATTGAAGAACAGTTGTTGCCAACTTGTTTGGGCTTGTCAGGCAAAAAGACGAAGCAGTTTTAAGCGATAAACACACTGTTTTTTGTTAATTGGGGCAAAGAGTAATTCAGAGTTGCTGTTTGCTATGTACACAGGCATGTTATCACAAAATAAGCCATACCATGTTAAATAATGCAGTAAGACTGAGCCCCAGAACTGGCTGACAACATTCTCTGAAGTGTTGACTTACCCCATATAAGGCAGCACAACTAGACTGGTGATGAGGACAATGATGCGGAGAACTGAGCTGGGGGCCAGCACAAAGGTCTTTTTCAGGGTCATGAGCCATCCAGTCAAATGAGCCCTAACAGTCACTACACACACACACACACACACACACACACACACACACACACACAACGTGGAAAGATCACCCCACTGGTCTGAGTCACACTATGTTTAAAGCCACAGTAGAGGCAGTAAGCAGAGTTCAGAGAGAGAGAGAAAAATGCAGTTGGACATTCGTGCTGAATAAGGTCTATCAAGCTCCTTACCTGGCAGAGGAAAGAAGGAGAAAATTCGGAGTGGAACCACGCACAGCTCAGCGAAAGCGTACTCCACGCCAATGACATCAACCAGGATCTTCTCTGATACGTGAGGAGTCCAAAACATCACAAAGCAGAGCTGGGCAAACACAGACAAACTGAATGAAGTGTGTGTTCACTGCAGCAAAGCAGGGTAGCATAACGCGCCTCATCAGAATTCATTAGATGATCAAATCAAGGGGTTTCAGACTGAAAGCGGGGCCTTTGAAGCTAGCACAAATGGAGCAAGCAAAACATGCAACAGACAATATTATTGTTGCAGTTACCTAGGCGTGTGCAGCATTGGAAAAGATATCAAATCTAACAGAACCATAAAGATTTTCTACTATGGATATATCAATTTGTTTATGTTTTATGTACAGTAAGTCATTAAATCACTAAAAAGAGAGGGAGAGAGAGAGAGAGAGAGAGAGAGAAGGGGGAGGAAAAGGGCACACAACAAATGATGAAAGCTCTGATGAACCTACACTATTTTGAATACATGGAATTCACAACAGCCCTGAGAAACCAAATTGCCCACAGTAATTCACTTGTACCGAAGTAATAAACATTTCACTATGCCTTTCTCTTCTTGAAGAATTAGTTGTTATGTAGTAGGAAATGGTTTTGACGTGGTTTTTGTGGGTTCTGATCCACTGAACTGTCAAAACCAAAATATGCCACTACATTAGTTTTAATTCGAATGATTTCATTTGGTTGGGACGTGACATCTATCATTATGTTAGCAGGACGGAGGCCAGGTTATGACTATTATTTATGGTACTAAAGCGCCGTCTCCCCTGACTCATCTGTGGTTTCCCTAAACAAGGTGAGACATCCACACTCACTGCTGACTCTCCTCAACGTCTGTTTTTGTGATAGGAAATTATTTGTTGCCGTCTGCTGTATGATCCTTTTTTTTTTTTTTTAAAAGAAAAAAAAGAAGAAAAAAAAATCAGTACAATCCTGTCTACCGTGTCTGTGCTGTTTTTTGTTCTGTTGTCACCCCTTAGGGTACAATCAGAGCAAGTCGTGGCATGACTGCTGGTGTTTTCAAAACCCTGCAGGCCGTGTCTATCTGCCTAGCATACGCCCTCATGCTCATGTTTACAACTGGGACTCCACATCTGGTGTGCCAGTCTCCTCCTCCTAAAAAGCCCAACCTTGGCCACAAACTTCCTGTTTTTCTCGTTAGACTAATGTGTATCTGGGGCAAAGGCTCCCGTTTTTCGAACTGACATACATTATGCATCTTTGTATAAACACTGACTGAAACATAATGCCTTCCACTCAATGAGAACATCCTATATGAATCATGTATTTTTTCCAAACAGATTCCTGAAAAAAAACAGAACTCATTATTTAGCAGAAGTACAACTTAGCAGGGGCTTTTTGAATGTGTTCACTGACACTTTTTATGTGAATACCTATTTTATTAAGCTCTTAAAGCATGGGTAGGAGTGTTAGGAGGAAACAAAAACCCTTTAGCCTCTTCACAAATTCCACCCTAATGTGCCTCTGCAACCTGAAACCATGACAGGACGGCTAAGGAACACCACATTCAATATGCCTGCAATTACGTTGTGACGTCTTATTTTGAACATCATTGTATCAGTACAAACGTAATTAAGTGCCTACAGAGGTCTTGAATATCAGATCTTTATTCAGACCTTTTTCAGACATAAACACGCAGTCTCACCGATGATTTAGTGGGAAAACTGTCAGGGCTGCCCATGGGTGGTTTGGTGAAAACAACGTCAAACATGTTCCTACAGAACACTGGAGTCTTGCACAAAACCTGACCCACATATAGCATCTTCTATTCTGTCACACACTAGGGAAATAATATCACAACGTGTCGAAATAGTTTCATAACCCTGGGAACAAGCCGGTATTGTATTTCATGGCAAAAATACATGGGTATCTATGGTACAATCTGCATGTCAGAAAATACACTTTGGTAGGACACCTAGGAGGGGTCAGGTATTGTCACAATAGAGGACACTTTCAGTATAAACAGATACATGGCAACTGTGGGGCCGCCTATTATGGGAAAATAATACTGGGAATTTATGCTAGCAGTGCCATGTGTTTAAACAACACCAATTCCTGAATAGCATTTAAATATTCACATTATTTGGGAGGAAATTGCCTGGGTGTTATTCATCAAGTTGAGATTTTCTCCATTCACTGAACCGTATTTATTCGGAGTTCAGGATTCTTTCCATGTAGATTGCAAAGAATACCATTCTGAGGGTGTAAAACTGTGATCAAAAAAAGATTTATACTAAATGTGTTAATACATTCAACAATAGTTAAAGTCTGTCCATCTTACCGTGAGTGATAGAGCCAGACAGCAGAATGTAAACTTTTTGATATGTGACTTGGTGACTTGGGAGGCAGAAGTCAACTTGATGCTGGGATTGTTCTGTTGGTAAGAGAACAATATTAGTGGCACATAAAGGAGACATGTACACAAAACGCTGTTACTACTAGAACAAATACCTTTAGGGGGGTCTGGTTTACCTTGTCAAAGGCAGGGTACACTGCTCTCAGTTCAGTTAACCAACCATAGGGCATGTGACCCACAGGATATGTTGCCGTGAGCACAGCCACAGCCTGGAATGACAAAGACAGGGGAACGATCAGTCATCAGCACGCTACCAGTTTAATGTTCAAAATACCGCACACGGCTACACAGCAAAATTCAAAGCAATTATTACCTTGTCTACACATCAAAGCAACATGTGTGTCTGTTACTTTCCCAGTGGCTTGTGGTTTTTGACACGTTTAGGATTAGATAAACAGCCTCAGGCTTGTTATTGTGTCACAAACAACAGGCAGAGTCAGGCTTTGCGCAGGAACAGTAGGGCCATGTAGGAATGTTTTCACTCAGTGTAATCATGCTCCGAGTTCCACATGAACATGGTGAATCACCCAAACCACTGGCAGCCAGTGTTGTCAATGATTTCCAGTTCATTCTGGTAAACAGCTTTGTATTGTCTCTAATAGTTAGGGTCTCTACAAGCCAGAAAGGTCCAGAGGTAGATTGTTAGCATCTGGCATTTCATCTGCAATAACTTGAGGGGAGAATTAGTCCACCAGCTTCACGTAGCTGTAAAGTCTCTCTTCATAATACTCTGATACTTCAAACATTCATATCGAATAGCCTTTATAATCCATACAAGTAATAAGACATTCTGGGCAATTATATTGATGACCCTTAATTAATAATTGATGACAATTTGATACTGTGTAAGAGATGAGCCACAATAGAGTAGACACATCCAATATCCTGGAATGTGCTTTGTGTTGTTTCATAATCCAAGAGAATGGGCCAGATGTGGGTGGGGTATTAGATGCCTGATACACCCACCTCTGTAGCCGCAGTGTTCCCCTTGAGGTCACGAGACACAAAGAGGTTGACGATGGGTCTACTGATCCGCTGAGTGGCCAGGATGAGGGCCAAGGGCCACCAGAAACTCAGCATCTTTTTGATGGTGGCATCACCCTGCAGAAATAAAGGCAATGAAGTGAGACGGGCACTCCCCAATAAATCACTTAGTTTTAAATAAATAATTCCCTTTTCTTTTTTTTTTTAAGATCAGTCATTATTAGATCCAAAAGCAGCATTCAACTCAACGCCAATATCCCTTTGGTCCAGGTGGCTCAACTAATTAGTATGTATATATATATCATGTATACGACACCAGCCGAGGTCCTAATCCCTTCATTACATTCTGCTCATGTCCCGCTCTCGTTCCTTACAGTACACTGTCACAAAATTAACAAAATACTTTTTAAAAAGACAGATCTTACCCCCACATCTAGTCCACTGGAGTCTGGGATGTTGTCGTGAATGTTACAGTAGTAACCTAGACCCACAATACTGAAACGGACCAAGGCACCCATATACAGGGAAAGGATTGGGATGAGTAAAGGCTCCACACATTCCAGGTTACTGTGGAGGAGAATGGCCACGAACACAATCTACCGAAGAGAGGACAGCTATCATCAACAACACTGAAAATAGTAGACTACAAATGTCCACTTTGGAAACAATCACTAGATTTTTCTGTTTTCTATTATTCTATGTCTATGATATTAAACATCTCTTAATGTAGGGTCATCTTATGTTCAAGAAAGGATTAAGTTACTACACTAAAAAAGTAATGTAATTTGCTTTAAAATTGTGTTATCAATCATTTTGTAATAGAATAGACTCTTAAATGTAGCCTGCTGTATTGATTAAGGATTAAGGAATGGATCTCATTACCTGGGCCACAACATCAGAGATTGAGGCTGAGCCTACTATGACGCTGTACTTGTGCTTGAGAAGAATCCCTGCGTGAATCCACGCCTTCAAACAGAACAATGGACACAAATGTTACCAGAGGACACTGAGTCTTTGTCTAAAAACAAAACGTCTAATTTTGGCCATTTTCTAAACCACAATCGGATGACAGGCTATATAATGGAAGTTAGATGGACTTTAAAGAGGGAAAAGGCAATATCTTGAAAACAGAATGGACAGTGGATTAACAAAAACATCTTTCTAGGTCAGGTGTTTTTTAATCCATCTCTTGCATGATAATATGCCAGACTACTCATACACTGGGTCATGTAGGAGAATAATCCTGCTGTACAGTACACTCACCATTGCATCCAACAAAGGGAATGCAGCCAGGTATAGGAAAGCCTTCCTTGTCTTGTGCCCCACAGAGTCATCCACATGGTGGAGCTTATTAATGATGTAGTACCCCAAGTCTGTGTGAGCTATAGGGAGGAGAGAAAAGCACATGTGACTAGAGAGGAAGGAGAAAATTTACCCCAAAATATAAGTTATCTAGTCTATTTTTTTTGTTTGTTTCTTTTAAATGGCAGAGATGGTGATTTTCCCCAGTTTACAGGATGCGGTCTATGTGCAACGTGTCATCTTGTGGACACAAACAACCCTTAAACACACACCTATCAGGATATGAAGGACAAATGCTATGGTCCCGGCTGCCACCATGCAGAATACTGCCTTTCTTCTGTCCCTCTTGCTGTTGACAAACACCAGTCCCACATTCTTGAAGTCGCTCATGGGTCCAGTGAAGAACTTCATCAAGGAATAGGCCAGGCCATAGCTGGCCAGCATTTCAACTGCATCCTCTTTGACTGTGGCTATGCCCCTGTTGAGGGCCTGTAAGAGATATTATGGGGTAGGCATGCAGGGGGAGGTGTGGGAGGAATGAGACAACACAGAGAAAAAATAAGTCCAAATTGGTAGCGTGCAATATCCCACATGACCATGACTTGGCCTATCTTTATCTGTGCCAAAAAGACAATTGCCGTTTCCAGATGGCCCCCTAAACTACACTGGGCATAGTAAGAACAAAGACAATAAAATGAGACCTTTGACTAGACAAGATGAGACAGTGAGTGTGACACATTGCCAACACGGAATGGGAAACATGATAGCTTGAACTGAATGTGAAAACTCCAAATCACTAATCAAGTTATGGCAAATAAGGCATCACTTCCATTCAGCTTTTCAGAGCACCTACTGCAGCTGCCCTTTTCCATTGCGGGGAACGCGTGCTATTTATACCACCTAAAAGGACCGTTACATAAGCATAATCCTAACCTCTTGGAGCCTCGATGTGTTTTTACTTAAACTGTCCAGGGTCCCTTGGGTACAGACTTGGGTGCAGCTCAGCCACAACACGAGTCATCTGGCTGTGCTGAACAGGAAACGTCACTGTAACGTTATCCCCCAGCAGGAAAAGGTCCATTAAAATGAAGCGCAAATTGTCTGGTGTTTTTAACCTGTATAACCCGACTATCCTCTATAAATAGGCCTTGCTACAGCTTTACTGATTAATCAAATGACACACAAATCATAGTCAGGCGGTGTTCCTCCCCCAGGTTGGGTGGATATGGCATAGAAAATCACAAGAGCTGATTGCTGTGGTGACAGTAGCTACTGTTTTTGAAAATACCATGTTTCTCAGAAAAAAAAACATAGGCCTTCCTCAAATTGACGGTTTCACACGCCTCCCTATATAAATTAATATATGGTTACTGCACTTTAATGCATAGCTACCCCTCACCTTACCAGTTAAGCTAGCTCTAGCCTCAACATAAGCCATTCTCCGGTCAGCACCCGAAAACTAAGGCTAAGGCATGATGGAGCAATATCCCTATTGAAGAAACGCTATCGGCATTTTTGAAGCCTGCGAGCCCAGCAGCTGTATGAGGTACAAAAACGTTATTGCGCGAGCCAGAATAGAACCGTTAGCCGCTGCTAGCAAGCGGCAGTGTGTACAGTTACTGACGTACAACAAACAATGCAGGTTAGCAGCAAGCGAGCCGATAAACATAACGTTACCTGTTCCCCGAGGTCGATGGCAACATTGGTGATAGCCAAAGGCACCAGAAAGCGGAGGAGAGGCCAGTAAGGACTGAGAGATGGAAACTCCACCATAGTACAGCCGGGATGACAGAACGAGGGGCATCTGCCTCGGTCTTGATTGGTGAAAAAAAGACTACCGGCTAGAAGGCAGTATAAAGCACCTGTATTCTAGCGGAATTAAGCTTGGTGTAAGTGATTAATTAAGACGACAGGAGTAGGGACGCTCCTGTGACGGCAGCGGTTGAAAGTAGGAATGCTTCGATGCTGGGCGAAGGCGAAGGTCAGCGGAAATTTCAGATGAGCGCATCTTCTTCACGAAACATCGGGGGGAAAGATAAAAGGTGACAGCAAATAGCGCCAATTCTAACCGGAAAAAACGTCCAACATCACAGCTGGTCAAGATTGAAATCCAAACAATATACGTGGATTCCAACGGGAGGATTTGGGTTGTTATATAGCCCGCATTTGACTGCGCCTGTGCCAGACATCTCGTTGTCGACCCTCCCCTGGCTGAACTCACTAACGTTATCGCACGTGGGCCAGGCATCCCGTGCGTGACATCACTAAGTCTAAACCTGGCTTTTATAGTGCCTAAACATATAAGGTGAAAAGACATTTAGCGAGTATGTCCATACGTTGACAAGGTTTAAAGCAAACACACGAATGAACGATTACCGATCAGTTATATTTTCCTGAATGAATGTGTATGGAAAAATAAATAGATAAACCAACTGCCTGCTGTTGTTTTCTGTAAATAATAACGGTTCATTGAATGAAGGCAACAGGTTTCACATAGAGAGAAAGCCCACAAACTTGCTTGTGACAATTGTTACTACACGTAGGATGAATTAGGCCCTATGTTGAAATATATATCTGTACCTTGTATATGTAATGTATGGACGTGCTTGAGCCTTATTATGTATAATAATCTGATAAAGCCTTGGTATGGCGATAGTGCAATGCTGACCCCTGGTGGACAAGGCGGGGAAGCAGAATGTGTCTAAAGACGTTATCAAAAGTTATTTTGCAACCTCTTATTTCTTTGTTTATTTAACCTTTATTTAACCAGGCAAGTCAATTAAGAACAAATTCCTATTTAGAGTGAAAAGTCTTCTTGATAGGGAATTGGGTAAGGGAGCCAAAATGTGATGTCAGTTGTGTAACTGAGACTGATTTAACTATTAGAGGTTCTAGGTTATTCTCATAATCACTTTACCACAGAATATAAACTACTTTTATAAATTAGCTGCCCACGTGCTTATTTTACTTAATAGTTAATATTACACATCACATGTATACTGTACCTCCCTTTGATCCTTTTCACACACTATGTTTTGCATACATAGTAATTATCTCAGTACTGTAGTTAATGCCAGCTGGGCAAACTCTACCTTTACATTGCAAAAGAGCATAGCGTATAGGAGAGCCAACTCAGCAGCTTTGAGTAATGTTGAAGTTATTTGCACTTCTGATGCCTGAGAGAGGTTCCACACAGTCTTTTACTACCAGTGATGTTACATGACTTTACCTAGCAGCTGTAAACAAGGTCAGATGCAAGTATATTTTGTGAGTTCATATCTGAGGCTGAAATAATCAATTCCATTATAATGTTAGGATTTTCTTCTTTCTTCTATCTCTTCATCGAGTTTCCATCGGTAGAGATTATAAACAAGATTTTTTTTCCCACCAAACAGTCCAGAAGTGTGTTTCGTGTGGCACATGTACTACCTCTCTGAATGTAAGTCTGTATATATGTGTGTGTGTGTGTGTGTGTGTGTGTGTGTGTGTGTGTGTGTGTGTGTGTGTGTGTGTGTGTGTGTGTGTGTGTGTGTGTGTGTGTGTGTGTGTGTGTGTGTGTGTAGGAGGTCTGGGGGTAAGAAAGAATGTGTGTGAAGGGGAATGAGGGTTTGCAAACATATGTCTTGTGAATCAATACAGTGATCTCAATTCAGTGGCGGGTTGTTTGCTTTTGTGGTTGCTGTTGCAGGTTGATGCTTAAGTATTAGTGACTTTGGATCAGATCTTTGATGTTGGCATAAACACCTTCATTTCTGTATAAATTCTCCATGGCTTGGAAAAAAGTGTTTACAAGTTTCCCAGATTATTAAATCTACCCGGGGCCAACCAATGCTTTCCCCCTTTATCTAATTTTGTGGTTTGGAGCGGTCTGAACATATTTAGTCTCATTTTGCTTGTTTATGTTTTTCCCTGACTAGGAAACTAACTCTTTATTGGGTTTCCATTGGTAGAGAACTGTGAGGCTTTCTTTAGGGTAGTAGAGGAAACCATGTAGTTTTAGCACACCACTATTAATGCCTATTCGCTGATCAACATTTATCAAATAAGATGTTTCATGGCTTTAATTCCAACAAGTCTATGGTGGCCCTATAGGCACACATTTCCATGCTAACTAAAAACTCAAATCAAGAATCAACATACACATGCAATACATATCAAAAGTCTGGTAGACATTTGCAGAGCTGCCCCAGGACCTAACAGGGATCCTAAGCAGGATTTGGTTTACCAGTGTAATAAACAATAAAATATATAAGCAACACCATGTTTATGTTTTGGGGGAAAAAATCACTATAGAAGTAAAATACTGCAATGCATATCACTGTCTAACATTTTCAAATAACTGAAAACAATGATCACCAATCAAATCACTTTGCCTTGCTTCCCTAGTCTCACAGCGCAAAACCAAAAACAGTACAGCACTAATGTGATGTTATATAAACAGAATTAATCACTAACCACAAATGAATGTCATAAATAGTTTGCTTGCTTCAGCAAAGCACACTTATATTCTCTTATTGACTTCTTTATTATTATTATTAATTATTACTACTACTACTACTACTACTACATCTTTCAATACTATTACTACTACAGCTGTAAATGCTACTACTACGTCTACTAATACTTCAACTACTACTGCTACTACTACTACTTCTGCTAATACTTCAACTACTATGTGGCAAGGTGCCACATTACCGGGGTCCGTGACAGACAGAGACATACACGGGAGGAGAGTTAACTGGCCAGCACGGCCGTTTTATTAACACGTCCACAATAATAAACCCGGCCCGGCGTTGACGGCAGTGTAGAGCGCCGTCTTCCCCGGCGCGCGCCTCCTCCCTCCCGGCAGGTCAGCCGCGGAGCACCAAGGCTGCCCCAGCCTGCCAGGCTTCCAGGGGCATCCCGCCCCAACCCCGACTGGTCAGCCCTTGCAGGCTGCTCCCGACTGCAACCTCCGGAGCTCGGCTCACCCTCCTCCCATCTGCCACATACTACTATTTCTGCTGCAGCTACTACTACTACTACATCTGCTAATACTTCTACTACTAATAATACTCCCGCTACTACTACTATGACTTCTAACACTACTACTTCTGCTAATACTTTAACTAGTGTGGTAGAAGAAAATAATGGTGCATACCATGTCAGTATTTCTTATGTCAACCATTTTCTATCACTACCTCTTTGTATTGTACTCCACCATTTTGTATTACTACTGAACAAACTGCTAGTGGGAAACTACTGATAGTCTTGTTGTTATCTATGCACATATGTTATTATGGCCTGGCAGTGACCTTGTAGTTTCTATGAAACCTCATCCCTAACTGCTCTTCCCTCAGAGATCTGCACACCCCATACAGTGTGTATCTCTCCTGAGCACTCAGCTATTGCAAATAAATATACTCAAGTAAATCATGACTTGACATGACTTGAACTCTTAAGTTACTTCAGTTACCGTTTTTATTCAACAACTAGTACTACTACTGCTGCTAATACTGCAACTGCTACTAAGACTACTACTTCTGCTGCTACTGCTAGCTCAAGTCATTCACTACAGTGGCCTTATCTGCCCAATTGCAAGCAAATCAGCCCCTTGCCTCAAGAGACAACAAACTCTTTCCCCAGGTACACCACATTGTCTGGTTCACTTCCCTTATACCCCAAACCCCCTGACGCTGGACTGGGTCCCCCAACTTGTCTGAACTCTGTTGCCCTTCTACAGAGACCATCAGGACGGATCCTTCAAATCCAGCCACGACAGACCCAGCAGCCCACTGTACCCCGTCAGCGGCTTTTAGACCACAGTTGACTTAGAAGTCGCTCAGGAAGGGCTGTTCAGACACCACAGAGACTTTTATTGGAAGTGGACTCTACCCCCCTGCCAACCCTTTGGTTACACACCCTTTGCTGAGATTCCCCCTTTCACATACTCCCCTCACATGCATTCACTCTCTTATACTGACACATGGATACCTAGACATTTCTTTGTTGATACCCACATTATACTGACATGTACACAAGGACCCTCAGTTGTTAAAGGGACACACACACATATATTATATGCACATACAAAAGGAAGACTGAAGACAGACTGTTGCTACAAGTACATTACTTTTATTATTTGCACATTTGCTCTATTGGACCTACATGGTGGTGCCAGCCGTGCTTGCTAGGAGATGTCTGGAACTGCAAAGCCTTTTTTAAATTACCATCCAACAAAACACAGAAACAAATGTCCCTCATCTATCTATGATTGTGTCTTCATTATACCAAAGGATAGTGACAAACCTCCATCAAATTTACTCCAGTCAATCCCCTCATGCACAAAACTGTGCCACAATGATTGGCGGGTGGGCTGTTGCCATGGTTTGGAACAGAACAGCAGATCATTTAAAAAAAAATATGTATTGGAAGAAAATCATAATATTTTTTGGAAGAAAATATAATAATGGCATAGCAAACCAGACTCAATACAACTCTTATGGAAATCACTCACATGCATTCCCATTTTCCTTGTTAGTTATTTTTCCTGTTAAAGCTACACTAGGCAAGATTTTTGTAAAAGTACATCCATGTTATCTTTTCTTCCATGTTATCTTTTATCTTTTTTATTTGATCTTTTATCAACTGAGAAGAGCACCCGCCCCCCCCCCCCCCCCCCCCCCCCCCACACACACACACACACACACACACACACACACACACACACACACACACACCCCAAGTTAGACTGTATGTAGCTGTGGTATGTCAATAATTGTCACTGTCAATAATTAATGACACAATTAGCTCTTGAGGGATCTGACAGATCTGCCATGCTTTCTTTGTCGGTTGCTTAGTTCGCCACTATTGATTTTCTGCTCCATTCCAAAGACATTTCGTCATAGCATGTTGTCGAATTGTGTCCCGGCTGTGCAAAAAGAAGCACACTCTGTATATCTCTGTATGTGCCTGCTTGTCTGTCAGCCTTTCTGTATACTTATACTGTATATGTATATGTTATTCTATCCCTGGGTATCCAGTCCCTTGTCAAACAGAGCAGACCTGAGAGACGGATAGACACAGAAAGAGATCAAAACACTGACACACAATTGATTAAAAACTCAACGGTACATCCTCTACGTACTTAATTGGGGCCCCGTCTTGGCCACCCAGCAAAATTGTTTTTTTGAAGTCGGCACCAGGCTGACCTATTATTGTGATCCAACAGTCAGTGGAGTGTTTACTTTGTAGAACTCAATGTGCCAAGGGAAGACGAAGTGGATGAGGCATATGAAACTGACACTGAGCTGGCGGCCGAGACTGAACAGCGAGGCTGGAAAGAAAGAGTATGCCGCGTGCAAGTTGGGTGCTGAGGATTTGTAGCCACATGCACGACTAGTTTACACAGGAAGGTTTGGATGTGTGGTCAGGAATGATGGCAGGCCACAAAAGGCAGCTTGTGAAGAAGAGCGGCCGGTGGCTCTAGGTGAAAAGAAAGAAAAACAGTGGGACGGAAAATCTACCTCATGACTAAAACAGCTGTGATATATCACATGACGGCAGAGCTACAGTGGCAGAGGTACGTAGTCATACACCGCTCTCATCTTGGTGTCATTGGTGTCGTAATTAAGCTTAATGTTTGCCAACAGTCTCTGAACTGTTGAGCAAGCCATTTCTAGCTAGAAGGGTCAGCTTTCCCTTTACCCTACTTCTGAAGTGTTGAAGGGGTTAGAAATGATTGGGTGCAATGTTGTGAACTAGGAATATAATATAAGACTAGATAACTAAAGTTAAGTCACCTTTTTAGGTTGATGAGGTAAATTCATGGTATAAATCATATTAAGTAGTATCACACTGATGTAAGTTATGTGAGAATCTTTTGATATTATAAATAATGAGAACCATAAATTAATGTTTTTAATATATGGTGCTATTATTTTGCTGTAGAGCATTCTGGAGGTGTTGTGGGTCTAACTCAATGAAACATCTGTGATGGGAGGAGTTCACCTGATAACCACTCTGACCCGCTCTTCTGTCCTCCAACATCCAAGCTAGGTTTCTGCATAGGTGCTCACCAAAACGGCACTAGGGTTTTATTGTTTCTATATTTCCAGGACAAGCGACATAGAGTGCTTGTCCAGCAAAACCTTTTTCTGATGTTCAAAACTCTAGACATGAGAAGGTAGCAATTTGGCAGCATTTTCTTGAATAAAACTTGATACAGTTGATTTGCGCAATCCATTTTTAAGCACCACGATGCATATTGTCAAGTTTTTGTACCACAAAATTCTTTGCCAAAAATTCATCACACCCTTTATGTGTGGACTACAACCATAACTACAAAAGCTCCCAAGGCTCCCAAGGAACAATATGTGTGTATGTACTTGTCATACTGTCACTTGTCACTATGTTGACAATGACTTTGTGTTTTTAACGTTTTTGTGGGACTATGCCAGTTGAAGCCAAATGTAATTCTGCACCTTTGATGGAAAATAAAGTTGTATCGTGATCCAATGGGGTTGCAAATATATTGCTACATCTCTACTATTCTGTACTGATCAGGGGTGATGATGAGAGAGAGGAATAGAATAGAAAATGACCACACTACACATGTATACACATCTGGTGGCGGTGATCACTATCACAGCATCCCAAAGAGAGGAAAGAAGAAAAGGGATGAAGATCAGAGGAAAGGAGAGGAGATGTGATTTCAGTTTTAAGTTTTTCTTATCCAATTTCTCTATTAATGTAAACATTAAAATTGTACAAGATTGTCTCTCTCCTCTTCTTTTCTGGCCTCTTCTCTCTTCCTCTCTCCTCTTCCCCATTAATCTACTCCCTGGCTATTACTTGACTATTGATTCATTCTTACTGAACCACATATCCCATAATGTGCTTATGAAGAATCATTTGTTCACTCTAAAATCCCGCAAAGTCTTGGTTGGCTATCATTGAGATTATGTTTGTGTAACATATAAAATATTTAACGTTTTTTCTCCAATGTGGCAAGTTAGACCAAACGAAGCCAGAAGGTTAATAGGCCTACTCATGCATTTCTGTTTGAATTTCCTTCCTGTGTTGATAGTAAAACAGTACTTAAAGAGTACTTGTGCTGAACTGACAAAACATCCCTAATAAATTCATTTTTAAATAACTGTAGCATTGCAAACTGTGCAAAAAGTCATGAGGGATTAATACTATTTTGAGAAGGTGATTTCGTAATATTTTATGGGAAACAGTAGTTTAACTATCTTTTCAGTACTTATGTGATGAAATTGTAATTGATATTCTAATAACGGACCATCTACTGCTACCAAAAATTATATTTTTAAGCTCATTATAAATAGCTACCCTACCATTTTTAGATTAATGTTTTGGTGAGGTAGTACATTACTCTTGATGACTCTAGATGACTGATAAACAGCTCGATTGGCCTGCTTGTAATTAACAACTTTGTTTTGTTTCATCATTTCTTAGTGTTATGCCACAGTTTATTCAAAGCAATCTCTCCATTTGTGAGTGATGTGTGAGGTTTGTGGGCAGCTGATCCATCTGATCTGGTCAGAGCCTGGCTGCTCTCCTCGGTCCTCCAAGACTTTGACCAGCAGAGGGCGCTCCAAGCCCGTTCAATTTCCCACACTATAGCAGAGGAAGGGCAGTTCCATGGAAATGCAGTAGCTGTTCCCATCTGATATGATGTCTTTAATTGATTGAGTCCTGTAATTAATTGGTGTCGATCTAAACTTAACAACAATGAACAATCATGGCCAGCAAGAGTAGCCCGACTGTTCCCTTTCGTCTGCAGGTAAACCTGTTTCTTACAAATTACAGTTATTTAGACTCACTCCCTCCAACACCAATTGAATTCACCTGTCTGCTTGCCGCTTGATCGAGGTAAGCCTCCTGCACCAGCGCACTTCACTTAAACATCTCATTTAGTTTAATTTTTCGCTGAAATATCTGTTGTGCAAAACATCTGTTATTTAATGTACTATTCAACAAGTAGCACAGTCCATCTGCAGGCAGCAATGCTATCTATTAAGACACTTAAACTAGGCTACAATTAATAAACAGCAGTCCTTACTAGTGGGTTAATTACGTTGCGACATTTGGGTAAACTGCGAGACTCACCCGCTTTCATTGGTCAGTTTGGTGGTTTGGGGTTTTGAGTCTGTTAGGTGGGACAGTCTTTTAGAAATAACTTAGACTGCTTATCGTTCACTTACTACATTATTATTACTTGCGTGTCTCCAGTCAATGGATGGAATCCTCTACTCTAACCCCTCCCACTTCGTCTCCTTCCACGACAACTAGACCCAGTCAAAATAAACCCAAATGGAACAAATAATCCCGACGAATACATTTTGTTATGATCATAAATCACTTTGTGGGTGCGAAGATGATTTTCAGTGGCAAAAGTGGACATGGGTTTATTCTGTGTATGTGTGTTTAGACTGAGAGAGGCCAATGAGAGTTTAGCGGGAAAAAATCGTCGCGGAAGGATACATCCACGGAGAGTAAAACAACCTTTTTATTGAACCCGGCGGAGCGCTCAGCTGTGATTCTCATGCTGCCGGTGACAGACTGCGCTTCATCCTCACTCGGTCGCGGTTCCAGCCTTTGAACTTCATGCATGCTTTACCTCGCTCAAACAGTCTCACTGAAAACAACCTCAAGATCTCGCCGCCATGAATTAATGTTTCTATCGTGCTGGAATACTTCTGTTGGGTTTTTTCGCATTTTGGGCCGGTTTCTCTCCGACTTCTCTCGCCAACATTTTCAAATCTAAGGTAAGAAGAAGGGTGGGTGGGTGTTCCTGGAGCTTGCACGTTCAATAATCCCCACAGCAGTTAGTTAAAATGCATTAGTCTGATGTTATTGGCGTTTATGGAAGATGATTTGAAGATGAGGTTTACCTTGCACTTTATTTACCATCAATTTTCCAAGTTTACAAGTAGGCACCTGCTGCAGCGCTGATGCATGTATACATGCATGCAAAGATCGATGTTTTGGACTGCCATATGATGTTGCTTGCACGTCATGTCTGCAGGCAGTAATAGTGGCATTTACTACTATTTTACTGAATCGACAACTAACCACCTTATTCCCTTCTCTCAACCAGCTCCACGGTAAACACACCACCATGCCGCTGAATTCAAATCTGACAAGTAAAAACTATGACTACGACTACGATTCTCTTCAGCCGTATTTCTACTACGACAACGAGGAGGAGGATTTCTATCACCATCAGCAGCAGCTTCAGCCTCCGGCACCGAGCGAAGACATCTGGAAGAAATTTGAATTGCTCCCGACCCCTCCCCTCTCGCCTAGCCGACGACCATCCCTGTCCAGCCTCTTCCCCTCCACGGCGGATCAACTGGAGATGGTGACGGAGTTCCTGGGGGACGACGTCGTGAATCAGAGCATCATCTGCGACGCCGACTACTCTCAGACCTTCCTGAAGTCCATCATCATTCAGGACTGTATGTGGAGCGGTTTCTCGGCCGCGGCCAAGTTGGAGAAAGTGGTGTCCGAGAGGCTCGCCTCCCTCCACGCTGCAAGGAAGGAGTCTGCTGTGGGTGACAGTGCGGACTGTGCGACCGGGAGGCTGAACAGCAACTACCTGCAAGATCTGAACACATCCGCGTCGGAGTGCATCGATCCGTCGGTGGTTTTCCCGTACCCGATAGCCGATACGCCCAAGCCGAGCGCGATGGCACCACCTAAGGATTTGGCACTGGATACCCCACCAAACAGCGGCAGCAGCAGCAGCAGTTGTAGTGACTCAGGTACGCTGAATATCAATTACACCCACCGGGCAATTAGGAATTTCCCTCTGCTGACTGTTTTTAAGGATTGTGCACCAGATAGCACACTATGGTATGAACAAACGAGGCCAATTATTTTGTCACTCAATGCTTTCATTGAGGTGATGGATTTTTTTTTATTTGGGTGGTAGCATAATCCTGTTCCCACCCATGCTTTATTCTAGACTGCTGTGAGACTAGCTTGAGTGGATGGCTGCAATGTTTAGCAATCAGCTGATGTGGAAGGGGGAGGAAAATGGATTGCAGAGATTTAATTTTTTCCTCCCTTCCCGCTTTGGTGTGTGCATGGAGTATAGATTGTAACCTTGATGCAGAATGTAAATGTTTACTATTTGTGCCGCTCTTTTCAGAAGACGAGGATGGAGATGAGGAGGAGGAGGAGGAAGAGGAGGAGGAGGAGGAGGAGGAGGAGGAAGACGAAGACGAAGAAGAGATTGATGTGGTCACAGTAGAGAAGAGGCAGTCAGTGAAGCGGTGCGACTCCAGCCCGTCTGAGACTAGACATCCCAGCCCGCTTGTGCTGAAGAGGTGCCATGTCTCCACCCACCAGCATAATTACGCCGCCCATCCTTCCACGAGGCACGAGCAGCCGGCTGTCAAGAGGCTGAAGCTAGAGAGCAGCAGCAGTAGCCACAGCAGGGTCCTCAAACAGATCAGCAGCAATCGCAAGTGTTCAAGTCCCCGGACGTCTGACACGGAGGACTATGATAAGAGAAGGACTCATAACGTACTGGAGCGTCAGAGGAGGAACGAGCTCAAGTTGAGCTTCTTCGCTCTACGGGACGAGATTCCGGATGTGGCCAACAATGAGAAGGCAGCCAAAGTGGTCATCCTGAAGAAGGCTACAGAGTGCATCTACAGCATGCAGTCAGATGAGCAGAGACTCTTCTCGCTCAAAGAGCAGCTGAGGAGGAAAAGTGAACTCTTAAGGCAGAGGCTTGCACAGTTGCAGAGTTCTCGTGCCTGAGTTTGAATTATAGACTTTTTGGCCTTCATGTTTTTTATGCAAGTTCAGACTTAGTGTGTACAGTTAATATTGCATGCAAATGCAAAAGGATTAAGGTTCTTGGAATCTTGTTTGATTTCCATGTTAAAACTGCCTCGATTGAAGTTATGGGTGGGTTAAATATTTAAAGTTTATTTTTATTAATAAAATATTAAAAATGGGTCTACCCAGTTGGGCACCCAAACTAAAATATAAATTTTTATGTTTTGTATATAATTAATATTTCCTAAGAAATGTATTTTTGGATCTCAATTGTCTGGATGTTCAGACCCAGTTGTTTTCAGTGTTCGGTTTTCCATTATGTTCCTAGATTCTTTTGAAATATAAAGACGTTTCTTCTTGAATTTGTGTCTTTCATTCCATTGCAAAACACTTCACATTTGCTCATCATTCCCAATGTGAGCCAAAACCCACATTAATGCATGCTGTGATTTCAGGAAGTGCAGGATGCAATATTGTGGTTTACTTTAATGAATGAACAACAAAAATGGCCACACAAATCAGTGCAGTCAAGTATTTTGCATAGAGTCCTGTACTGAAGCTGATGTCATGGAGTGTTCAGGTTTTTAATGTGCTTGAAGCGAAAGCAGTTGTTTACATTCCTTCACTGATAAGTGGTCAGAGGTAAACAGAGAGCTAACTGTAGAAATGAGTAACATCTCTACTTAAACATGCAGTTTTGATGTGTCCACATGAGGAAGACAAGGTAAGCTGAAAATTGCTTAAAAATGTGGCCAACACCAGCCAGACCATGATCTCCATTATGTGAGAGAAATTCTCCAGAGTTTCACTTCCTAGTCATCTCAACTGTAAGTCATCAGTCTTTGGCTCCTTTTAACCTAGATGAGTTTGGAAATAAGCCATTCAAGGTATCACTATATGAATGGGAGCACTAGACACATATTTCACTGAGGGTAATGTTTTCAGAGACAGCCCCATTTCAGTTTTGGGAACAGAAGGAATTCTGAACTGAACTAAACATGTTTTGCCTTGAATGTATTTGAGTGACAGAAGCTTAAACCTGCGACCTCAAGCAAACTCATCCAACAGCCCTGATTTCTCACTGGATCAAATAATTACATGCGTCATGACATATTAGATGTATTCAACTCAAATTTAGCATATGGCAACAAAACCTAGGGTGGCACACACAGTTACATCATTTATTGACAAAGACTTTTTGCCTCTGCTGATGGTAGTAAAGAATATTATATTAAAATGAACAATAGCCTATTGAGAGGTGTTATCTTGTGACGAAAAATAACTGTACTATTCCTATAATACAGTTTGGAAGGTTACTATACAAATATCACAGGAAAACCATGTCCCTGTAGGAATATTACTAAAATATTATAGTGATACCATAGGAGAAAATAAAAACAAAGCACGATAAAGTCACTATAAACGTACTATTGATGCACCACAGATAAACAATAAGTCTCTCTAGTAATATTACACAGATTGGATTCCAGTCTTGCCATGACGTCACGCGTTCTATCCTGAGCGCTCCATTGAGCGCGTGGTCGCGAGCACATGGAAGTGAGGTCGAGATTTGTCTGAAAGACGCGCAACTGATCATCTGAAAAAAGGAATATAACAAGGCAGCCAAAGCAGCCCGAATAGACCGGTAAGCGTTCTCGATATTGAGCTACAGCGTTTCCTATCGATGCATCAATTTAACCAGGTCTATTGAGACAGATTATATAGACCTGATATTATCATAAAGTTAAATATCTAGCTCTGTGTGTCTAGTACTGAAACTTGCTCAATTGGTAGGCAATGCAAGGCAATGTTTACTAGCTTACATAGCGACTTTGTAGTGGTTCAAATAGATTTTTGGACTGGAACTATTTGGTTTTTTTTAATCAAACTATTGTTCTCAGGACAAGTGTTATTTTCGGTAGGCATCTCTTTTGTCTGTCCAACTCCACTTTATACCATAGACTCTACAGGAGGAGATTGCACAGCACTGTGTCTGTTAGCCTATTGTTTGTTCAACTGTTCTCACTGATGGGATGCTTACTTTATCTTTTCTGCATAGAAGCTTCTCTCACATTATGTAAGACCTTTTTCTCTGTGGTCTACAAAACCTGGTACATACTTAAAGCACTGAGGTCTGCTTGTTTTATCTGTTGTCAGTGCGATAGTGCAGTGATTTGCTTGATAACAAAAGATGATAAAAGGCACCCATGATAGCATCAGGTAATGCACACGCTGTTTCATCCCTGTTCGCCTTACCTTGAATTTATAGGCTGGCATTTTGCATTATATGGGGCTCAGTTATTCGTAGCAAGCACAATAGCTGTAAACTACATTTTTATTTTCTCGAGTGGGAGAGACCTATGAATGTCGAGCATCATAAAAATGCACTTTACTTGGTGGAGCAACCCGTCTGAGACATGAGGTAACACTGACACATGGGAAGAGGATCTCAAAGGTCGGATTAATGTTGAGTCAGTAGATAGACAACACTGCTAGTAAAGTGAGGGGGTAAAGTGAGTGGGTAAGGTGTGGGGGGGGGCTGCAAGGTGGCGTAGTGAATAGGGAAACTGTCCTTTAACTAGATGGCCTGGGTTCAAGCATCCACCCTGCTGAAGTGTCCTCGAGCAAGACGTTGAATCCCTACCACATCCAGGGTGTTGTCCCGTCGGTGACCCCGCTCAAACGGAAAAATAGATCAGTAGAGTATCACCAAAACACATCATCCATGGACCAGGAGAGACGTTTCTTTTTTCAGATGAGTTCAGAGTTCCTGCATAAAAGTCCAGGGATCGATCCTCACCATTGACACAGCCCGGTATAGCAACAACACAATATAAGGTCGACTACAGTGCGCACATCAGAACTGAGTCAGACCTATAGATGCTTTAAATAAGGAAGGGTGTTTTTATTTTGAGTGCTGCTGTGATTACAAAGACTATGGGTTTGTCTACTACTTTGAAGCTTGTGAGGCATGATACTCTTCGTCAATGGGTTTTGTCTCACACTATTGATTATAAATGCTATGAAGGTTAGAGCGTAACCTAGAGCACTTTGTGTTCTTTAGGAGAACATAAGGAGACTCATGCCAAACTTCACTACCTCACCACAAGGACTGCACACATACTTGGGCAGCCAGGAATACATGGAGGTCTGCTGTTATGTAATCTGTGTTTTTCAGAGTTCGAAGCTGGAATAGATTAAGCAGTGATACTCCTTAAATCGAGGTTGTAGCTGCTTGCCAGTGAATCTTTTCTCCGGCTGCATCTCATTCTACAGCATCATTATTATCAAATGACATCACTTTCCTTTTTGGAAATACACTACCTATTTTGCATTCTCTCTCTCTCTCTCTCTCTCTCTCTCTCTCACTCTCAGCCAACAGTCTATGCTTTTATTGGCGGTGGCGACCTGTGTTTGGCTGCCAACTTCTTGCCTGCACAGTGTGAGACATTTGACCATGAGAGTGTTTAGGAATAAGTTGGAGAGAAATAGGAAAACTGCGCTCTTGAATGCAACACCACCCTAAACTTAAGAAGGGATGGGATCTCATTCCACTTTACGACCCCAGGTCCTCTACTTTCTGTTAACAGCTGGTTAAGGCTATTCTTAGCAGCTTCAATTGTGCAAATTCCCTTTCGTCACATTTTCAACTTGTAGGCAACACAACTATTGCAATCCAGTTTTCACACTGCAGGTTAATATATGCATTACTGTGGCAAGGGGGTTGGGATTTTTTTTCCTTCAGCAAGCTGTCTTAAATGTTCACTTCTTGGATTTAAATAAGTTGACTGAGTATCAAGCCCCAGAAAAGAACCATTGGGAGCTGTGCTGTAGGGCGGTCACAGCCTTGTCTGGCTGTTATGTAACACTACTGGTCCCTCTGGTGAATGATGTCATTTGCTAACCCTATGCACTTTTAAAATGTATACATTTTGATAAAGAGTAGAAAATATCAAGTTTGGAAAATCGTACTATTCTCCGAGCCAATTTAAAACCGTCTTTTGGGCTGGACTTTTCTTAAAAATATCCAGAACAGGCACTGCAGCTCAAAGGAAGTCTAGATTACTAACATAACAATACCTTTAGACCAGTGGGAACACTACCTGTAGAAGTCCCTTTTTTTTTTTTTTTTTATCCTTCCTCTCAAATGTGCAGCATTTAGTACATGACCACAGTAATCTCATAGAAGGCCTCTCTGAAAAGCCTTTTGTCGCAACCCAACTTTTCAAGGCCCTTCGTCCATCCACATTCAGATGGAACACTGTTGGAAAAAAGCTGCTGAATAGCGGGAATCTGTCAGCTTTTTTCCATTTGCATGCAGGGGATGTCAGTGCATAGCAGAGTGTGGAGAGCATTGTCATGTGTTATATTGTAACGATCCTCATCAAAGCACAGTGTACTGGCTGGATTAGAGCTAATTCTCCCATGAGAGTTTCCCTGGCCATGGGGCACACAGGCCTAGTTGTGCTTGGGCCTGTTAGCCCCCACAAGGGGCCAGGAAGAGGGCGTGTTTTTTGAAGCCAAGTCTTGGTGGAGCAGGGGATGTTGCAGGAGTGGCTAGACGGACTCAGCAGGCACTAATGCAAATCAAATGTCAGTGAAAGTGAGAATATGTGTGTTGTGTTTTACATACACGGGCCAGACATGACCATGAAGCAGACCTGGGGGGTCCGGCACCGTGGAGTTCCAAGAGCACCTCCTCTTTTTGCACTCTTTGTATGGAATGGAGATAAAGTAACGTTGGTTCAGTACGTCGATCAAAGGTCCATAGGTGTAAAGCCAGAAGCCCCTCATGAGAAGGATGTGAGTCTTTGATCCTACTTGGAGTTTACGTTTCATTGCCTTAAATAATCTAATGGTTCAATATTGAGGAGTAGGGCATATTACTCGTACTGACATTACTTGTGATTGGTGGCTGACCACAGGCCCTTCCTCCACAAACCCAAAATGCCACCAATGCGGCAGTAGTAGACACGCGTTCACAATATTATTATTTTTTTTTTGTAGAAAAAGTGCAACCTCAACCTCATTTTGGGCAAATAGATAAAGTGGGTCATGTAACACAAACTTTGTTTTCGTAATGACCAACTGCCTCTATCAGCAAACGGTAGGCCTACTTAGGAACAACCCTGATAGAAACTCCCACCACACAGCCACTGTGCCCCCATCAGTATCACAACTACAAAATGTTCTACTGTAACTCTCCGTTTTCACTCTGTTTTGCTGTTATCTTAGTAAACAGCTTAGTAAGTCAGCTGTCCGTGTACCGTTAAACCCCACCTCTCCTTTGTTGTGATTAGTTGGCTCACAAAAAAAGAGAAAGCGCTCCGCTCTGCCTAAAAAGACGCCTGGTGCAGCGTCTTTCCGAAGTGGCTGCTTTCTCTCCTCTTTTTGACTGCCCCCATTGACTTGCGTGTTAAAAAAAAAAAAGCACAGGCAGCTTCAAAAAGTCAAATAGTGTGAATATGCCCTTAATAGGTCAAGGTGGGGTGACGGCAAGATACCCGGTCAGAGCTACATCCCGTCTTTTCTCTCTATAAGTAGCCCATACACAGTTTATGCCACCAAATGGCATACTTTCTCTCACACTTGTAAACACACCCGGGAGGTTTGAGTTAACCACCCAT
Organism: Hoplostethus atlanticus; assembly: GCA_034670405.1. Classification (NCBI taxonomy): domain Eukaryota; kingdom Metazoa; phylum Chordata; class Actinopteri; order Trachichthyiformes; family Trachichthyidae; genus Hoplostethus; species Hoplostethus atlanticus. The sequence goes on from JAXDDX010000060.1 coordinate 2,333,234, forward strand.
CGTAAGAGTGAGGAGACGTGGCCCTTAACTGCTGTCAGACAGCTGTGTCTCGCATAGCTGGATAGGTAGAGCATGGCAGCGAGGGTTAGGAGCTGGAGCCACCCATACTAAACACTAATACACAAACGGTAGTGTGGAGGGCAGCATCAAGAAGGAGGGAAAGCTTGTTCCACTTCCCATGTTCTCTGGATGAGATGAGTCACACTCCGCAAACAATGTGTTTGAGTTTGCTGTCGGTGTACCTCAGGCGTGGAAGGGGAGAACAGACACAAACTGTTTGACTGACCTACATACTGTGTTTACGTGTCCTGCCACTGTTGTAGTGCAAGGAGTTAGCCTTTTTGAAAGGAAACATACCTACACGTTTAATGAGTGGCTTCACAGCTCCATTGTTGGACTGACGGAGCAGAGGAGGAGCACAAGGTGGAGAGACGTCTTTCTTTGCCTACAGCAGTAAAAGGCATAGATCACCAGTGTCGAGTCTGTTTAAGATGACACCTGATACACGACACCTATAGGACACCTAATGGATTTGTTGCCAATATTGCCACATATTCAGCACCAGTCCAGCTTATATCTTCCGTTCATCAGTGTTTTTACAGAGAGAGACACTTGGACCAAACGGACATGGGATGACGTGCTGCCATGACAGGTCCAGCGCGCAGTGTAACTTAATGATCATTAAAACAACATTAATGAAATATTAATAGTGCCTTGTCAGTGCCAACTCTCTCCATCATTCGCTCATCAGGGGTTGGAGGTCAGGCTGCTGTCTGTCTGTCAGAATTCATTAGACTGATTAACAGGCCCCGCAAAAGGTTAATGTAGTTTTACTCCAGGCCGGCACGTTAGAGAGAGTAGTCTACCCACCATCATGGATATGGTGTTCATGAAACCAGAAGTAAAATAGAAACCATTGCAGTAGTAGAGTGATGACATCATCTCCTATCTTTTACATTACATTACAGGCATTTGGCAGACGCTTTTATAGCGACTTACAATAAGTGCATTTAACATAGGTAGGCAAGAGAACTACTAGTCACCAGAAAGCGTAAGTGCATTTCCTTTCTTCTGCACTTTCTTGTGTTGTGTTGTTTTACTAGGAAGTGTGAAAGCCGCTGGTGGCTGACCCTTTAAAAACAAGCCGCCAGAGGCACGTCTGCGGCCGTCGAAATACACACCAGTACAGTGTCATTAGGTGTCACAGGACATCCTAGTGACACCGGGCCCTCGCTAAACGTAGCCCAGTCTTTGTTCAGAGAGCCTTGGGCTGTCACTCCGGCTCTCCAATTGTCTGTCTGGCCGAACAGACGCAGGCAGCGGAGAGTAGAGGTCAGAGGAGAGGTAGCTTTGTAATCGAATTTAAGCGCCGGCCCAGCCCATCCACCGATAACACACAACACACCACTCAGAGGGTTGTTTCCCCCCACAGTAATGTACCTTATCATGACAGGGCATGAGATCTAAGATACAGCTAAGGGTAAGATGCAGAGGTTAGTGACATTGAAAGGACTCGGTTTACGTGCACTACATTGACTCTTAATGAAATTACTAGCACCTGTATAAAGTACTAGACAGGCTGATTGTGATTTTGGGCATTAAACGTCACAAGCACGAGTCTGTTTCAGAGCAGACGCATCAGTCCTGCCGTGGAAATCACATGAGTGTGCGGTGAGCCTCTAAGGTACAGTGCAGTGGCTCCTCGCTTCTCGGTGCAATGCCTTTATACCACTTCATAGATCTTAGCCTTCCTCCTTTCCATTCGGATCTGATGGGAAGCTGCGGGCACACTGATCTAGCTCCCTTTTGATGTGCTGACTGTCTGTCCCTGGGGTGGTTTTGATTGCCTCTTTACTCCCTCCCTATGTAAGTCAATAGGAGCCAGCCTGCCATCTGGGGGAATTGATACCTCTGCTGAATCATACTATTAAAGTGCTCCTCCATCTTCCTGTCCGCGGTCTCTGGCCCTACACCGCCGCACAACCCCATTCCCCTCCTGTCTCTTTCTAGGGGAAGATAGGCTGAGGGGATGTGGCCGATCTTATTGCTAGAGATGCGGTAGGCTTCTCTGCTCAGCGGGACTAAGAACTCGTGAGTCTTTATTTTTACAAACGTGGGTGAATGCCAGTCGTCGATGTCGTAATGTCTTTAAATGGATGTCCCCGATACCACTGCACTTATTTTTAGTGGGCATATCATATCCATATATGAGAAACGTCATATAGCTTGACTCAGTGTGTAGATTGGTACTTTGAAGAGGTTATGTTGGGCTGCGGGGGAGTTGGCACATACATAAGCGGTACATTGTTCTACTAATTCATACTAGGATGTTCAGTTATGTTTGTCTGGAACCAGCCCCACCCCCCCCAGGCCACAGCCACTTCAAAATCGAATGATTATTTTTCAAACAGTGAGTTGCTTTAATCCGTTTTAGTAAAATAGGACTTTAAATTGTTCAGTGACCAAGAATGCTGGGATGCTTTGATACGATCCAGTCGCTATTCAGTTCTTCTTACGGTGGAATCTTCTATTTCAGGGAAAAGCTTCAGTGTCAGGCTATGGTCATCTGGTCACTGAAAAGGTAACAACAAATCCTAAAACAAATGTTTGTTTATTGGTGGGATTACTGGCAGGCCATAAATTATTCCCTCACGCCTCCAAAGTCACCACTTTTTTTTAGTTATTTTTAGAGGACAGTTGTGAAAACATCGATAGTGACAACAGAGGAACAGAAGTGGCAGCCAGCTGACACCTCAACCCTCTAATGGAGATACAGTGTGAGGAGGAGGAGAGTTTGTGCCACTGCTGACTTGTCACTGTGAGCCCAGCAGGCTCATCCTGGTCCTGATTAATGGAGCTGTCTGCTGTGCCTCGGAGGGGAAGAGCAGGGCTGTTTTCCCATTGACTGAGGACCCGTTTATTTGCCCACAACAGATGGGCCCCCCGGGGCCCCCGGCTCATTTGCACCTCCCCTGCCATCCATGCTCAGCATCCTCCATCTTCATCAGCATTCAGGTTCCTGAGCACAGCAGTCTGACCTACAGGTCACCTCTGTCACTTGTCCACCTTCCCAAAGTTGCCAGTGGCCCGTTATTCTGTTGTCCTCAGTTAGAGCTTTCATTTTTCCTTTTTTGCTCTCTCTCAGCAGGAGGATGTTGCGTTGGCAGTGACAGATCTAGTGGTGTCCGTAGGATTTTATTCATAGGATAACTTCTTGGAGTATGCTCCTACTTAGACATCCAGATTTATCATAATAGCGGTGCTGCCACAGTACTATGGTGTTCTCCTATCTATCCAGTGATATTACTCCATCCTCTTATTTCATGCCCCCTCTACAGGGCATGTGTATCATCATATACAGCATTACTGCTACAGCGTTAGTCCTACTTTCTAAAGCTTTCAATTCTTTACAGAATATCTACATATAACTTAATCAATGTGGTTCATCGACAATCAGTTTTTCTGGTTTGAATCATTTATACGTCAATCACAATTACCAAATATATTGAAATGTATGTGTGCCAAAGTGCATTTTTTTTGTCAGTGATTGTTATTATTGTGCACACAAAAAGCCTGCGTGATTTTACTTTAATCTTTAATCTAATCAAGTTCTGCCAAATTAGACAAATGCAAGATCAAACGTACAAATTCTTTGTCCCTTTATCGTCTGAGCCCGAAAGACGGGCATGGCCATGTCTTATGAGCCTTTAATTCACACGACAGATTGTCTGAGATTTTTGCGATAAATTCTACATCATGGATCAAGACAGTTTTGAAGCCCCTCCATCAATTGTTTCAAATGTATGAATCACATCCATTGTTTAATCTCCGATTTTAATGGAGCTTATGCAAGAATCCTATCTTGAATATTTTCTTTTATCCTCTTCTGTCCTCTGCCATACTCTATAGCGACGGGACATTGTTTGCTCTCGGTGCTGATGGCTGTTATTCTTTTCACTATCAGTGAGATGCAGGATGGGGCCTTTTTTCAGTTGCTGCTGATTCACCACAGATCAGAGTGCATGCATGAGTTTGCTTGGTTTCCCTCCGACATTGCATGATACAATGTACTACTATGCACTTTGTACACCATTGTTATAGGGGGGGGAGGGACATTTAACTTATAACTGGTCTTTGGATAGATATTAGGGTTTAGTTGTCCCAGTCAAATCACTCCATACCTTTTTTATCCAAAGCATTTATGACAGATCTAGAAAAGCCATGACCGCTGACCATTGTTCCTTGATTACATTTAGGAATAGCTTTCTCCCCCTGATTATTTATTATCTCTGGAGACTGAACTCTGTTTGACTCTGTGCACTAAGGATACTGCCACGGCCACTTTTTTAGTATTACTGACAAGTAAAACAGATGCTTCAATTGGGAGAATTAGCTAGATCTCCAAATGCATGTAAACTGATTTAAGGATTACGAATGAGAGAGTGGAGTCAATCCTGCTCTCCACAGCTCTCTCTCTCTCTCTCTTCACCATTCCCTTCGTTCTCTTTAATGTTCCTCTCTGTACTGCTACCCTTTCTCCTCCACCACAGAAGTGATGTACTGGCATTCCTCTCTTCCCACCCCATTTGGCTCAGCAATTGTTCTCCAAGGTGATCAGGCTGACAAATGGCATCGCAATCTGATTGCTTTATTACAGAGGGGAACAGTTTAGGTTTTTTCCAATCCAACAGATCTCCACTCTTCTGAGACCGCCGTTTTTTTACGTATCCCATCTATCACTCCATTCAGGTGATGGGGTAAATACTGTCTAAAAAAAAAAACGGGCTAGCACATGCTATTGTACACCTCACTCTTTTGTGATCGTGAATGGTACGTTTGCAGCTGATCAGATGGCTAGTTTCTTTGTCTATAATGCCCTCACATGGTGCTCCAGCCTACCTCCGTTTAATCTCTTTGGGCCTGAGCCAACTCTAAATGCACTGATCTCCTCTTTTCAGAGAGACAGCAATGTCAGCAGTGTTGTGCTTCTCCCCTGAGCCCCCTAGCAGACCCCTGGGTCCCTGTCTCCCATGCCCTGAAAAGGAGGTTGAACCTGTGTGGACCAGCGCCGTAAAGTGGCCTGGTACTCATCACCCGCTGGAGGTGTTTTGTCTAAAGCTTTTTCATTCATTTACTCTACTGTGCAAGTGTGTCTTTAACATTAAACAAGCAAGGGCCGACGTGTAAATATTTAGCCTTCCATGTTTGAGAGAGTTCAAAGGCGGCCGAAGAAATGAATGGGGGACATTCTCCGACTTCCCAGTACATGCCACTTTTTATCTCAGCCCAGATAAAAGAGGCTGAATTGAATGTCCATAAGGGAATTTCACTGCACTGTAGAGTGCTACATCTATTTCTCTCCCTAACTAACCATGGCTTCATTGTGAAGGGGACAACAATAAATCAGGAACACATGCCGTCAGAGTAGAATTGAGGGCACGTAGAACCATCCAGTCCTGCCTGTCCCTTGAGCTACCCACCACAGTTGTTGATTAATGCATGCTTCCAATTAAAAGTAGAATATCCACTGTCCCGTAAAGGTAGGTTAGCTATTGGTTATTACTCAAACTGACCGGCATGCCTGTGTGTTTAAGTGAAAGCTTGAAAGGCCAGGGCACAGTGTGACAGGTCATGGCTGGGAGGCTCGAAGGGTCATTTCAGGCATGAGTCCCGTCGCCGTGATTTAAAAGCTGACTTGTGTCCACTATGCAGACTCCCCGGTCAGAAAGGTCTTGACCCTTTTAAAGCTTTGTCGCTCTGTGAGAAGAATGAATTGACTGCAATTAGTGGACTTCCTCATTGATAGGCCTAGCTAAATTTAGGCTAATTGCATTCCTTCTCCCCGGTTATTGATGGTGGATAACAATGTTGGACTTCTCTTGATGGAGGTGTTCAAGTATATACCTACACTATTTCTTTTCCATGTCTCTTCCTCAGCACTGAATTTCAGCTGCTGCCCTCCGGTCCATATTTTTATCTACAGCATCTGATGGGTTATGAACGACCGGGTCATCAATCAGGAGAACTCAACTCATGGAAAATACCAAAGCTGTCAATGAAAAAGCTATTGCTATTTGATGAAAATGCTTTTTTTTTTTCTTTTTCCTATGTTTTTTTTCACCGGGTTGGTAATGCAACCGGGATACATTTTACAGACATTGATGAAGTTTTTAATCAAATCAAGTTGCTCATGAAGTATATGAGACTATTGTCAGACCTGTGAATGCGAATGAATGATAGAATAATTTTACGTCATTTCTTCTGCCTCTGGGGGAACAAATTGGGAGCTAAGAAACGGAAAGACCCAAATTCAATTTTTGTGCCTGAATCTCAGAATAACAATACGGTCATTCTTACAGCAGGAAATAAACACTCACCCAACAGAATGCTGATGTGAGGGTTGGTTGTTCATTTATTTGATTTGTGTGGGACGCTTTCTTAATGACTGGAAGTGAGGATGAAAGAAAAATGCCATGAATGTAGCCATTTGGTCCAGAACAGTCGCGCTTATATAAGAGACAGGCTAGTATATCGTGATGAGCAGTTCATAGGATCATGCTTCCTCCAACTATTTCTACTGTCTGCGTCGCATAACAATCCCAGAGAAATTGATTGGTCTTCAGAGAAACCCAGTGAAACTCCAAGATAGACTTAGCCTACATTGCACACCAAGGACAATGGCCATCATTTATCAAGTGAGCCTATGACCCAGTTTAATCTTAAATGGAGTATGCTCTGTTTTTTCCACCAAAATCTCTATCACTTTGAACTCCGCTGCACAAGAAAGAACAAACTCATGTCTTCCAAGAGAGTGTACTTTCTTATTTGGAAAAGCGGGTAAGCTGTCCAGTAGTGTGGAATTGAGTCTGCATCGGTAGTTGTATCTTGTAGAATCCCAAAATGACAAAATACGCCTTCGTGAATTATTCATCTCACATAGTCCATACTGAAAAATACGACCCCAGCACTCCGCAAACACACAGGAGAGCTTTCTCAACACTCAAATCGCTCCACTGATTTCATTGAAAGCACTCGTGTGCCGCCTGTGTTTTTCAGTTTGGGAAATTGCCAAATGTGGATGTGCATTCCCCCATATTGAATCTTGCAGTCATATCAATGTGTAGGAAAATTTCAAAATGAGTCGGGCTAGTTTCCCCATCACCGTCTTGGTGTTCAAATGTGCGGGGATCTTTTTAAAAGTGGCACGATGAAGGACTATCATTGTGTTCAATTGAAACCATTTGAGCATCGTAGGTTCTCAAGGCTGAATGCTCCCGTCTTACTCGTCTTTCTCCTCACTCCTTCAGAGGAAAATGGGTGACCATTCATTCTGGATCTGCACCTGTTGAGTGGAGTGTGTGTCCTTCCCGTTTTACGTCTTGAATTTATAGCCCTCAGCTGGAGGGACGACCTTTCACTCTGTCTCTATAGGATGGCTACAGCAGCTGTGATGGCATCGCTGGCTCCTGATGTAAAAGACATTGAGGCGGATTAGGGCTCTCTGCGCCTTGAACCTGATATCTGCCTGATTTGACATGGCATTTCCATCATTTCCTGTTAGTTTTCTATCTATTGGATTGAGAAGAAATAAATAAAAAAAAGGTGGAATCAGTTCTCCTTGTGGTTGTTCTATGGTTCCTCTATCACTCATTTGTAACTATTGAATTTCACTCAAAGAGAAGCAGGAAGAGGCTAATGAAATGCCCCCTGTCTTTCAGATGTGTGGTCCTTGGCACCAGAAAAGGGACCAGTACTTTTATGAGGCTAGCAGCTGTGTGAGGAGAAACATTAGCAACGCTGACTCATTACAAAGAGTAGCTGAAAACTCTGTGCCAACTTATTTCTGGTTTGGCAGTGATGGATGCCCGACATGTAACACACATCCACTGACTAACAGCATCTCAGTCTGAGTAGAAATCTCAGTGTTGTTATGGATGATTTTAGGAAGTGCTCCATTACACAGCAGCTCCTCTTGCCCGCTGGCTCTCCTCTGGAGCAGCTGTTGGTCAGCATGTCAGTGGGTAATCTCTGAAACAGAGGCTGCTAATGAGCCCGGAGCTGTTTAGGAAGGCCTGGTCCTGAACCCCGCCATCACAACAGCGCTAAGTGACGAGGTTCCCCTGCTGCATCCGGAGGGACAGTGGGGTCAATATGGTGCCTGTCACATAAAATCTGAAAAGGAGCTCTTTCATCTGAGGCTCGAGTTGTGTGGTGTCCTGGCTTTGCCGTTTCCTCATCATGTGGTCCGGCTGAAGATGCGGGGAGTCTTTCCGCAGTCCAGACATTGACCACGGTGGTCAGCGTGCTGGGGAGGGACCCCCAAACCGGAGTGGTCCAGGTCAGACCTTTAACCTCACTCCAGGATCATTTCTGCTGACAGTTGCCCCTTGTGGGTGTTTAGGTGTGATCTAGTGGCTTATGGGTAATGAGCTTGTTGTCGATGAAAGATGGGTAGCAGATCACCAGTGGTGCCCCCTCTGAAGCAGCCTGCCGGCCACTGCTAGCAGGGATACTGTTGCACATTCCTCCTGGATCACGTTACAGCAGAGATATGAAGCATCTGGAGTTTGACAAGTTTAGTAACCGGTGACTTAAAGGGGCTGACATTGCTTTCATTAAACTAGTTAGAGGCAGATCACTGCAGGTCCCAGATCTCCTTAGGCTGTGACAGTAGTTAGACTGGGCCAGAGAGGGAATAATATTCTTAAGAATGTAAATACTGAACTATTACTGAATGACGTGGTTTTATTGCCGTGAACGAGAACTTAGTGAATCAAAAGGTATAATGTTTCTAATTTGTTTATTGCTTGGTAGTGGCCTAGATGTTTGATGGTGATCCTTTTTCCACGTGTCCCTGTTTACCTGTGCCGATATCATGGCCTTACAGTTCTCCATTAGACTGTGAAGACAAATGCTTCCCTGTGTGACTTACTGTAAATGAGACTACCCCTGTGTTGTTATCAAGTGACTGACTCGGTTTGATCAGCTTCAAATGAAATGGGAATTCCCACAGTGAATGAAAGTCAAACTGTGTATTTGTCACTGCAATCTCTCGCACACCTCCAGTGTATTAAAAGCAGTTAGTTTGTTTGGCCTCTTGCTGCTTGTCACGTATGAGTAGCAGTGGCGCGTAAATGAAAGTGCAGTACATAATTGGTTTGGATATGAGGGTGCAGTGCCTGTCTGTCCACATTGTGCATTTATGAGCGTTGCGTACTGCATAGTGCATGTGACTGAGTGTTACTGCACAGCAGGTTTTCTCTCCGCGTCAGGTTTAGCCAGTCCAGTCTCCATACCAAATACCAGATACCAAACTTCCAGAAATAGGGGTGCGATCACGTGAGAGGCAGTGGGGCACTACGCCAATTGGGTCCTGTTCTTTACGACCCCTCCCTTCCTCGTGCACATTCCTTTCAATGCTCTGTCAGCCCCCTGGAAATACATTTTGACTGACACGTGGCCTCACTACTTTTACAGCCATTCAGCCGCCCAAGCAGTCCCACCCCCGCGTGGACCATATAATGCCCCGCGCACAGGACAATGATGGTGGCAATCAATACGTCAGTCGTAAAACGATACGTGGCGGGAGTCCCTGTCATTGAAGGGTTCATTTAGACTGTTTATAGCTACCTTATATGGCACCCTTGGGTGATGTGTCTCCCCTCTAGCGTGTTCACATCCAGCAAACACACCTTGCTCTTCATTTTTTTTTTCGCACTCAACAATTTTGCGAAGATGATACTGAATCCTGATACTAGGTTTCAGTGTGGGGTTTTTAGAGTAGGTCATTGTGTGGGTCGTATGTCTAGGACTGTTAGGAGGAAAAGACCCGACACTGTTGTGATTCACAGAGGAGGGGCAGCAACACAAAGATTACATCCCATACAGAAGTAGACTATTTGACTTCAATCTTCATCTTCGGAGGACAATCTGAATAGTCATTTTCACTGAAATGTACAAGCTACTGAAACATGTGGGGACTCAACACATGTCGACATATGACATGTTTTGCATTCAGACATTCCTAAGCGACTTTCCCCCTCAGCTATACACATCAGGTGCAGTGAAAGGAAGTGGAGGAGCATGAACTGAGCAATCCAAGAGAAAGTAACGATCACTCCAGATAATGTCTCCTTGTCTCTTCAGAGCAGAGCGGCTCAAGACAAAGTCATCGCCCGCTGTTTTGACGTGTTATGAAAATTGCCCATAGCATTAGAACTGAACACTTTGTCACGTGACTTCTAACACTGCATACCTATGAAAACTAGAAGGGACTCGGAGAGCGCAAACCGCCGCCAACGCTCAGCATTCTTATCGCTTGAGTTTTAAGTGAAAGGGATTTCTTGACCCTGCAAACATACCCTTAGGATTCAAGTCTCTATCTCCCTTAGTTACACAGTCATAGCTAAAACTACAATAGTCATCCAATGGCAGGAATCCCAGATCTGCATCACCAGCAAAATCCAATCAATTGTTCCTTGGCCCAAGACCCATCTGTTTACCAGATTTCATGGAAATCCGTTTTTGCGACATGCTGCTGACAGACAGACAAACAAACTGACTGGGGCAACAACATAACCTCCTTGGCAAAGGTATAATGGACATAGTTTGAATAATTGGCTGTAATATTGGAATAGTAGCAAGTTTAGCTTTTGTTTGCCTCTGTTATCTCTATTGCAGGGCCAATTTGCTTTACAACTTCTGCTTAGAGGATCTGTAACTGGCAGAGTAAAAGGAGTGGTTTGACACGCGGTATTTCAACAGGTCTTGGAGTTTGAAACGACAAGGCAGTTATGTTAAAGGGTTCCCCTCAGTGAAGCAAGTGTGATCATGAACAGTCATATCTGCACTCTGACACGTTTTCTGCTTTCTGTTTTGCAGGGGGATTGTTACAGACCCTCTTACAGTATTCGGTCTTATTGCAGCTGCTGCGCCCAGCGACGATTGGGGATATGGATCTGAATGGGACGGATGCAGAGGTGGACAGTGTAGGATTCAATTTCATTTGGGTACCCGTGAGGATGTTCTTTATTGTGATTATGGGTACTTAATTGACCATAAAAAAAAATTCAAGTTTTCTCATTTTCAATTTCTTCTTAAAATATCTGTTTTATTCTTGTTTATTTGGCTTTATCTATTGAATAACATTAATGGAAAAGTATCTCTCTCTTTCACACACACACACCCCTACCCTGCATGGTTTATCATATTATCTATTTCCCCTTTTTCTTTGAGAGGACACAGACCCACCCTGAATGGGGCCCCTGTGGTGCTTTGCACTGTGGTTGGGAAGTACCTAGTGTTACAACTGTCATGCTGGTCTACTTAAAGAGACAGTCTTAGTGGAGACCTGGTTGATGTACACTACATTCTCCCGTTAGGTCTTTTCAGTGACATTCATAAGAGGCAGTACAGTATAATCTTTATAGCCTTAATATTGAGTGAGTACCCTGTCTACTATAATTTAGGGTTACCAGTATCCAAAATGTATTTTTTGGCTCACCTACCAAAGGCTGATAAATGAAAAAAATTGACCTGCCAAGAATAATTTTACCGGACAAATAAATAAATATGTCGCCCAACCTTTTCTATGCTATTTTGTGCACAGAATCAGCTACTATGTGAGTAAATTTAGAGTTTTAATTTAAAAACCTCATCACTCACTTATACAACGGATGTTAACCATCCAGGCAAAGGAGAAACAGGATAGAAAAGTAAAGGTAAGACGCTACCACTTTGTGTAGAGCATAATAACAGGCAGCCAATCAGGAGCCTGTCTGATACAGAGCCTTTAGTTTGCTTTTATTTGATTGGCTCACGGCGAGAGACCTTGTATGGTGGCCGGCAGGGACAAAGTTTGAGAACAGGCAAAGACCAAGGCACAAACAAATTCAGATTTCCAAGCATGTAGAGGTGAAAGAGGATGATTTTTGTTTTGCAGGGATGTTACTAACTTGTATATGTTGTGTGCACATTTGTGTCTATCCTCTGTATGAGTTCATTTCATTATTTTCCTTCTTGTAAAACAGTTTTTTGCATTTTTCCCTATTGAGTGTGTTCAGAAAGCGGTGCAATTGACTGAATAAACTTTTCAGTTTGGCGGTTTTAGTGGATGTGTGTTTTCTTACTGTCCAATAAGCAAGTGAACTACACTCATTACATTCCACCAAACACTGAAGCTAAACGTGGATTTTCTGCACCACCTCCTCCTGCTGACAACTGCAAAGAGTGAAATCAGTCATTCTGTAAATGTGCTTATCATACAAAGGATCCATTTACACAAACACACCAGACACACACTGTATCTCCATTACAACATACCTCTATTACAACATCCTAACAACAACACAGAGTATGTGTTGCCCTGCTCACTCACTCACTGCTATTTCAATGCAAAGGTTCCATATGGTTCAAACATGTTTTTTACTGCCCACAGTAAAGACCGCTGACATATCACTAAAGTCTGTACACATATATACATCAATACATCTAGTACACGTGACATTTTTTTGGCAGCAGCACAGCGTCAGCCGGCGAGCAGGCACAGCTGGAGCAGTGAGGGATCAGTGCCTTGCTCAGGGGCACTATATGATGTAGTAGCTTTGGTGAATAGTCAGTTCACTGTCTTCGGCATTTCCAGTTCATTTGGCATCTCTTGGTATCACTCCAGAGCAGGTGTTAGCCCACCTCATAAACTTCCCGCTACATCTCATATTGGTTCTTTCAGCCCTCCATAAACCATTAGTCACATGGTGAGTCAACTGGCTGTCCACCTGTAACTGCCGCCCTCACTTTCTATCGTTTTATCGTCCTTGACAAACGGCACATTTTTTTAATTTTTTTTTCAGCTTGTCCCCTCCCACACTCTAGTCTCGGTTTCAGCTTTCACTTTAAAGGTCACTCACAGGTGTTTTAGTGTCTACATGGGACAACTGTTACAAGTGAGAACAAACACCGGTGGGCAGCCTCAAATTGCGCCAGGTTAAAAAGTCCCATTTTGTCTGATTGTTCGCTCTCATTTGAAGCTTGGTTAGATCTGAAGGAAAGTGAGAGGGTTAAACAAACAGAAACCTCATTAAAAGAAACCTCTGTCAACCTCCCACTCCCTATTCTGAAGAACAGGAATGCACTGCCATGCCTCACCTCCCACGCAACGTTGCTCTAGGACTTCAGGTAATGAATGAACTGGGGATGCCCACCCAGCAACCAGGAAACAAAGAAAATTGCAATCCTGGACAACCTGACTCCCAGCTTGGTGAAGGATCACTGAGTTTCCCACCATCGTGCCATCTCATTATACCGGAGGTAGCCACAGATGGTTTAACACACACAAACATACACTTGACATACAGTGGCATTTGTACCCAGATACACACAAAATGCACTCACCATTGTTATAGTATATATTGCAGGGGATTTTGACGCCTCAGGCAACCATTGCTTTTGGTTTGTTTATACTAGATATTTATGGTTTGTTTATACTAGATATTTATGGTTTGTTTATACTAGATATTTATGGTTTGTTTATACTGGATATTGTCTTGAAATTTTTGACATCTTACTTATTAATCATCCTCCCACATATGAGCTGTAGTATTTCACCTTCAAAAAGGGAAATCACCTTCCTTAAGCTCCTGATGCTCTTGCCGTTTCAATAAAAGTTTACATAGCTCCAAACTGTAGTTTGATGTAAAATCTAAGGAAACTAAATATGTGATGTTGTGTAACAAAGGGGCGCTACCTGGAGCCGTCATGCTTTACAGTCCTGTACATGTCAATTTAATGGCTTAAAATGCTGCTTCACCTGTCATTCTGTTCACAAGGGATCAGTTAATTTACTAGACAGTAAAGATTATATATGTGTGTGTGTGTGTGTGTGTGTGTATATATATATATATATATACAGTGCCTTGCAAAAGTATTCAAAGTATTTTGCACATTTTGTTGTACTATTAAGTTATTACAAAACGGATGGAAGGATCAAAATGAAAAGAACAGAACAACCCCTTTTTTCAACATTTCAGATTACGGTTACTCAGATGTCATATTTAGATTGTATTTAGCAATTCTGAAAATTGGTTTCCATTCAGACTTTCTTTTGTAAACTTAACAAATTAACAAAATGTGCAAAAAGTCAAGGTAGTTTGAATACTACTGGGCACTGTCTGTATATACTATGTGCATATCAAGATATTAAAGTGGTAAAGATATTGTTAATGTGTCACAAATGTTGATTGACATTGCAAGTATTCTGGTTGATTGTACATTCACAAGAGTCAGTGAAGATGATTGATAACGCATCCATCATCCCAACTATTTTGAAAGAAATTAAATCAGTTTGTGTTTCCATGTATTCTGTATCAAGTTAGTTTGGTCTTTTTTTATAGCCCATTCTCTCAGTTTGAATCTATAGGGTATCAGTGGGTAAACCAGTGTGAAATACTCATCATCTGACCATAGATTTGCCATGTAACAAAGTATTACAATAGATAAGTAAAGCTGATCCGCATTATAAAGTCCCTCACCTTTCACTATCATCATTTGGTTCATTTCTACATATAAACTGGGCAGAGCTTTTCCATTTAGGAAAACAGCTTGACTGTCTGACCTTACAGTCAGTGGTCCAGCCCCAGTTCACGCCCTCTGCCTTTTGATGTGGCTGCTCTGTTTGTTCACCAGCGCCAGTGGTCTGCTCTCTCCCATTGAACAATGTGCCACTGGCTAAATCCCTCACCCTGGCTGGCAGAAGCATTGTTATCATTTTACTCTAGGAGGTGTGAAACATGCGGTCCCATTCACACCTCACGAGTCGTGGCTGCAGGGTCTGCTCTGCTCAGACCTGAGAATCAGGTGCGACTTAACACCTGCACTCAAATGTTTCAAATTCAACATGGGTTTTCTCTATCAGACACTCGGCACTCTGTTGGCAGAACGGCCCTGCTGACCAAGCAGGAGCTCCGTCTGCTACCTGAAACCATGAATCAAAGACTGATGATGCATAGTCCTACATAGATGTCTAGCTTTAAAATCATACCATGATGCCAACTCACTTCTAGAGTCTGAAGACTAACATTAAAAAAACATCAATTAACTGTTTCCTGAGTCTCCACTGAAGTTGAGTGACAAAAGTTCCATTAGTGAGAGAAACTACTGAGATGTAGCGGCAACATAAAGAGGTTGGCAGTGGTTACTCATTGATAAGTATCCCAGACTAAATGGCAACACCTTAAGTGAAGATCAAGCTCTTCAATATTTACAGAGGAAACTGTGACTTTGTATTTGCTTAAACTACAATGAGCCGCCGAAGTATCTGTAGTGAGCTGGACTGCTGTGGTTTTACAACTCATTGTCATGAATACGTTAGAGTAGAAACTGGAGAGGAAACCAAAACTACACCAAGTTCCTCCTGTCTTGACAACTGTACCAACACCATAAATGGAAGAGAGCTCCATTCACAAATTTGCACCCTGTGAACCCGCGGCAGCACCCAATCGGCCCTGTGGCATCAAGACTAGCGGATGACTTGTAACTTGTCACAGCAAAGGGCACAGGCAGACACATGCACGCACACGTCCTATAGAGGCAAAGCAGAGCACTATTCCACTACGGGGTCTTTGCGCAAGTGCACCGTATTGTACATGAAGCCAAATAATGGATAGACAAAATGTCGCGTCAAACCGTGGATTTTTCTAATCCACGCAGTCTTTCGAACTCCATGCAGAAATAGCTGACTTTCCTCCCTACATACTTTTTGCATACACTCTGTAGCCTTGCATTCTGAGTAGAAAGGGGCTTTTTCTAAGATCTATTACTTGACACTGAAACCCTTTTACCTTGTTCTGTCTACTTTCACAAGTCATCAGATACACAGTGGTTTGTAGAGCAATGAAACTTGTAGTGTGTGTGTGTGTGTGTGTGTGTGTGTGTGTGTGTCACTCAGGAGTAATTTGAAAGTGAAACAAAATTTTTTTTTTCTAACAGCAGTCATCAGTATATTTTCAGGGCCACGTAGATCGTATTTCACATACAAAATGACGGGAGGCGCAAAATGAAGAAATGTGTGTGTTTTATGTGTTTTTATGTGTAGGGCTTAAAGAGTTATCATAGTAACCAGTAGTGAGTCGATGGATCCCAGGGTCTGTCTTACTGTATAGACAAGTACCACCACCATAGGCCACTGAGGGTACACAGTGAGTTATAAATAGAACAGGCCCCTTAAGCATCTTCATCAGCTAATCTTCAATTAAAATAACTGCTCAGACCATCAGTCATTTAATCCCTTTATCTAATGGACGAGGGCCAGCTTGACTAGACTGATGTACATGCATCTGTGTGTGTGTGTATATGCTTCGGTGAGTGAGTGTGAGTGTGCATGTTTGTGTGTGAATGCATCTTGTTATCTTTACCATCGAGACATATTATACAGCCCCCACTACAGACTCTCTCGCACATAAACATCTATCTCGGACAGATCTTAGATATACAATACTTCCCGTAAAGCTTCCCTGAAGTGCATCTCTAAATTAAAAAAGTGTCCGGGCGTGCTGCAGGTGAGCAGCTGACTTTGGCGTTCCCAGCCCTTGTGTGTGTAAAAAAAAAAAAAATAGTCAGACAGCTGTGGGAGGTCTCTCAGTGCCTGTACTTGGCAGGAATGTGTTCCAAAGTATGCCCTCTCCTGAGTCAAACACTAGCACAGGCTGCTACTTGCTCCTGTCCAACTGATCTGCCCGCCCACACGTGGGAAAGCACTTTCCAGGAATCATGCTCCACCGGTCTCCATGCCCAGCCAGGCACTTTTATTTCATTTAAACCCATCACTTTGTTTGGGTTAGAAAGATTCCTTAAAATAACATTCTGTACAGTAAGGCACAGTAAAAGGCTATAAAGTTCCAATGTAAATTTAAACAGCGGCCTTTAATCAAAGGCTTGGCTCGGAGTCACAAATAACGATGATACAACCGAAAGTGATCTTAATGCTGCCAGCACACCCTATACTGCTGAACAAGCCACAGTATACTGAACTGTCACAGACTGTATAGACTTTAACCACTGCACATTTCCAACACACTATATCAAAAGGCTTTCGCTATTCAGCCCACCCCATTCCTGGCACTGAAACAGAGGCTGTGGCACTGCCATGACTGCTGAGGTTTTCAGTTAGGTTGCATTTGAACGTGGAACTATGACGGAGTATTGAATGGAATTTATCCCAGAACACTGTCAGTGCTATGTATGGATCTGATGGTTATTAAGCTTTAAAAAAAAAAGGCTTCCCAGCAGACCCCTGACATTTGTAATGTGGAATCTCTGCATACTGTTAGTGCTGCTGCTGCTGCTGCTGCTGCACTAACTGAATCATACTTGACCGCAGTGTAAATATTTTTTCCATTCCAAGGTAACTATCTGGATTTTTTTCTTTCTTTCATTTCTACATGTTTTTGTTGTCAAAGTAAGACTCTGACCCACATGACACTGGTTGCATGTGTGTTTTTCAGTACCATCATAACTGTCAACTGCCTATAGGGAACTCATTTCACGCTGTCACACAATGAGTGTTACATAAAATAAGAAGTTATTTTTGGATTGCAAAGAAAACGATAAGATGCTTTTGACGCCTGTGGAAAATGTACAGCAATATAGATATTGAAAAATTCATTTTTGCTTAATCTATTTTGTCAAGCATCTTCATTCTGAGTCACGGTTAGGGGAAGTTTGTGTTCCCTGTATGCATATACGCTGGTTGTGAGACGTAGCGCTGTTTCTTGATGTGCCATCTAGAAATCATACTCTCTGCCCCGGGGGCCTCCCCGTGTCACCCGAGCTCTCACTTCTGCTAAGCATGCATCCATCGCACCATTAACCTCAATGAACTTACTTACTGTGTACTACTGGAGGGGGGGAAAAAATGATCATGTCAGTCATGTCTTACTCAAGGCTTTTCTGTTGAATTATGCCCACACCACCACCTTGTGCCTTGTTTGATGAAATATAACTAACTAATAATGGATCGTTCTGAGTCACTATTACAGGATAACCAAGCCTCACATTTGAATTTCACCTGCTGCTTCAGTTGACTCACAAGCCAAACACATATTGAATGTCACGTGATCAGAATTTCCTTTAAGGGACTACACCGACTTTTTGGGAGTTTGGCTCATTGGTCAATATAGTAATAATAATAATAATGACGAGAAGATCGGCACCAAAATGATCTCTTTGTCTGGTGGATAGCTCTGTCTGGTGCTCATGCTAACGCTTTAGCATTCTTTAGGCTATGTAATCGTAGGTGATTGGTAGTATCCAAACTATGAAGATAGACCTTTTAGTAATCTAAAGTTGGTACTGGATTTTATTCTATTGCCTGTAGATTCATGACTTATTGCAACATAATCTCTATATTCATTATTAGTGAAGTTCATTACAAATCAACAGCACACAAACTGGCCAACTTCTACTTTACCAATCCACTAAACAAGCCTGGCAGGTTTAGACTCATTCAGATTAACTAACCGTCCAGCCTTAGTGCCTTAAAGTTCACATTTCCTCACTTTTAGGATAATGCTTGCAGTAATGGCCAACAATTAGCTTAACATACTGTATGCTAAAGCGTTAGCATGCACACGAAGCAGAGCTACCGGACTGAGACGGTTTTGGTAAGGTGACCAATAAAGGCAAACTCACAAAAAGTCGATATAGTCCTTTAATGGCAATTACCGCCGGAGTCGGTAGCAGCTGGTCCAAGGAGATGCCTGCTGTCTGCGTTGAGCAGGAGGAAAGTTGTCAGAGGGTCTTTCCACGCTAACAGCAGGGGGCCAACAAGTGAATTACCCTCGCGTTTACACAGATGCTGACATTTAGACGGGGCCATGAGAAAGGGAAAAGACAGAGGGATCAAATTGCAAACAGCTACTCTAGGTTTAGTACACCTGAAATTCTCTGTGGTTATAGTAGAACGTGTTGTTAGGGGAGCACAGGACATCTCACTAGTTTGTTTGCCTGCTGGGTTTGTGTTAGTGGGTGACACTGTTGCCTTTGCCACCCCCCCCCCCCCTCCCTCCCAGGGGTCTCCCCTTGTGAAAGGATCAGTTGGTAAGGCTGTGTGAATGTTGGTTAAGCAAACTAACATCCCTCTTGGCTGCTTTCTGACACCTTCTGATCTTGAACCTGTGGAAAAGGGAGACTGCCATTCACTTTTTTCACAGTTTAAGAATCAGACAAATAGAGCTTGTTGAACCTTTATGAAAAGCATACTACCAGTGCATTCAACATTCAAATGACACAATAGAAGATTGCATCAGAAACCATTCAGAAGAAAATCAACCTACTTGTTCGGGGTCCATTGTGGTAAACCATACTCTGCACCTTTTAACGTCTGCACTTTCATTGTAGGACATGTGTGTGCTGCGACTTCATCAGAGCCCTGCTGACATTTCTAGGAACGATGCTCGTTCGAAGAATTCGGAGCGACCTGTTCCTAAAATAAAACACGGTTTCCTCTTTGCGTCAGTTGAGGTGCGTTCAGTTTTAAACACTGCCATTTGTACTTCTAGGTACTGTAGCGGTACAGACCAATTAACACACAGACATAATGAGCCAGAGGTGTCTGTAGAGGAGTATCGCTGAGGAAATAAGGTCAGAAATGTGCATGAAATATGCATCAACTAAACATACAGTCCAATTTGTTGAAGAATAATTCAGAGCCATGTACTGATATTAGGCTGCAGCAGACTCCCTTGTGGATGGGGTGCTCTGGAGGGTGTCAGCATTTTGGGATGTTAATTGGGAAAAGTTGGTATAGGAGATCCCCCTCCCCCACCCCCTCCTCCCTTCTTACCCTCCTCACCTCCTGTTCGCCGCTTCAGTTCGAGCATCGGTTATTAGAATTGCAAATTGCAAGCGGACCGGCTTCTGAATCAGAATTATTAATGGCCGAGCCGTTTGAAGTTTATTTGGGGAGGTTTCTAACTTCACAGATGAACATGGGAACTATTTAGCTTCGTGAGCCTCGTTTCTACGTTGGGGCAGCTTGGAAGACACATTTCTCAACTTCAAAAAATATACAAATGCTCATGGTGTTAAGATCTGATACATTTTCAGATGAATTGTGGGAGAAGCTCAATATAAAAATCTCTTTTTCTAGGGCATGAGGGTGTGTGGACTCTGTAGGTGACACATGCAGTGACTTATCTCTGGCAAACTTCTCGTCGTAAAGTAGGCTTTCGTGATTCATCCAACTAAGTTCATGCAATAATCTGTTGACTTTTCTGAACATGCATTTCTGATGTGGAGAATGTTAGTAACCACCCAGAGAACCACCCAGATTTAAAGGAACTGTTCATTCAACATGAGATCACAGGGCTTCCTGATTTAATAATACCTACAGTCACTCCAATAAATCCATCAATTTTAATGGGCCATTTATTAAATAAGGCATTCTCTTGACTTCTGGAGTCTGAGACATTGTGGAGCCAACAAGTATACAGAAAGCCAGCTCCACTTTCCACCCACTATGTGGGTTGGGATCTGATGGGCAGAGACCTTGTGACGTTAGCACTAGAACAGCTCCGGTCTCAAACCCTCTCTCATGGAGAAACCACAATTGGATCAAGGCTTATAATTTGCAGTGCAGTGGCGTGAGGCATCTCCCATCTAATATAGTGCCTGTTGTTCGGGATGAGTATAGTTCTGGAGAAGCAGCGTAGAATCATGTGCATCCACAAATGACAGTTCAACCCCATAAAAGAGCCACACACTCGACAAAGTTCACAGAGTACACTTCCCATCAGAAAAGAGAAAATGAGTTCACTGTTTCTTTCAATCTAATGCGTTACTAGCAAGTGATAAGACAGCAACATCAGATGCAGGTCTAATAAAGGTCAACGAGGAGGGAACATTTGATGATTCAACACAGAATGCAGAGAAAATTACTTCCTCCGGAAAAGATGACTGTGGGGAATAACGCCCTTGACCTCACGAGGAAGCTTTCATTAAAGAAAGTGAATAAATCAATTATTGTCTGTGCGTAGTCAGAGGCGCAAGACCAAAATGTCTATTTTATTAGTCACCGCGTTCATAAATAGGCTGATTAGAATGAGTGCGGGGTGTGAGGATCATGTGCTGCAGTGTGACAGACAGTGAATGCTGGACTCCATGACCGTGAATGGCCGGTTGTGTTAGCTCAATGAGGAGGAGACTCGGGGATGCTGTGTACATGAAGGGCCCTCTGTGTCTCTGCCGTGCACACAAGTATGCATCTCATTACTAACGTTGGACTGAAATAACTCCACGGCTCAGGGCTTTTGGGCCTGAGGCCACCTCAGCTGAGCCCTGACCCACGCCATCCACAAACTTGACCCTCCAACGTCATACTGTACTCTCCCTGCGATGAACATGTACAGTACAGAGTGCACAGACACACACAGCCTCTCCTCAGACAGAGTCAAAGAAATTGGGCAAAGTACACGCCTGTGGAAAACCTGCAGTTGTCAGCAACATGCATCCAGCAGCGTATGACCATTGTGTGAGACTTAATCAGAGTGATTGTAGGGCTCTAAGTCTTATCAGCTAAGATCATGATAAGCGAATGAAGCACACACACACACACACACACACACACACATACATACACACATACATACACACATAGGCGCCGATTTATGTTTTTGCCAGTGGGTGCTCAAATTAAGTGAATACCACCAAGGTGAAGATTGTCACAAAATCACTTTTATTGCGCTTGCTTTAGTAATTACCGTGGTGCAGGCTACTGTCATCTGTCGGACGTAGACACACACCGAAACGAAATGCAACACTGCTCTGCTACAAATTCATCACTGGTGGTGGATCCTCACTTTGACTGTCCCAGTGATTAGGAGTACCCTTTTTTGCATTCTACCCCTCACTTTTTTTTTTTTCAAATATTCACGCATGAATCTGCCCACATGAGACAGTGTAGGTGTGGGAGCCTACGATTGGGGGATTTTTTTTCTGCTGTGTTCTGGGTGAGAAAAATGGAGCAGCCTTTGATCAGAAAACAACTGAGCACACAGCCTGAGGCCGTAGAAAACGCCTGTGATTATTACTCTGTTACTGTGACGTATAATATGATTTCAAATAAAACAAATCTTATCTGGTACAAAAAAAATGACATAAAATTGCTCCAAAAAATCAGATCACGGGCTGCAAAAAAATGCCCTCTAAAAATAAGGTTAATTTCTCACCTGACACACATGCTTATGCACAACACGCCCACACTTCCGGTTCCTTGAAACATCCTGCCAGGGCCTTTACATTTCATTGCCTGAGTCATAAATCTGGTCCAGACCCCCATCAGGAAGCTGGTTGAGCCTCTTACTAGAGAGGTTGCCCCCACTACACCATTACCCAGTGAACCCTCTTACCTCCCATTCCAACCCTGTGACAGAGACCCACAGCTGCTGCATGGTTGTCTCCATCCCTCACTGTCAAAACATGGCACCCACCCAAAGTCCTGTTCAGTAGTAGCTGCTTACTACCTGGGACAGCTGCCAAGGCCTCTGCAAAGAGATACTGTATGTACAATAGTTGTAGCTTTGGCACTAATCCCCACTGAGCTATAGTGTGTGTGCATGTGTGTGTGTGTGTGTGTGCAAGCATATGCAACACCTGAGTTTGAACTCATTCTGATTAATCAACCACTGCTGTCTTGCTGATTTGCTCATTAACTAATGATGTTTGAATGACTGCTCTTAACTGCCATCAGCAGGTGGACCGAGCAATCCAGAGGCATCTCAGTGCAAAGATCACTAATAAACACTCCCTATCTAGAGAGTTTATCTTCAGGTCTGCTCTGACAGTTATGTGGGGGGGGGCACCCGGTCAGGTTATTCAAAGTGTCCAAGGGAGAGACAACTTCATGAGAATCGCTGCCGAATTTCTGAAACCAATCCCCCAGAGGCCTCAAATACTGCAGGTGTTGAGAGCTCATCTGGAGAACAGTTGTCACCTCAGGTTAAGGCCTGGCTGCTCTTGCAAAATACAAAGTACAGTTCCAAGTATTGCAAAACAGCAACGTTTAGATAACTGTAGAAACTATGTCAACCCTGAGAATTTCATTTATTCCCACCAGGTTTTGCAAGAGTGCCAGTGATTGTGTGTGTCTGTCCTCTCCGTGTATTGATCCCATTATTTTCCTTTATAGAAGAATTGTTTTAGTGCTATTGTCTCCAGAAGGGCGTACTGTATGTGCCAGTGTGTGTGTGTGTTTGTTTATATATGCAATCTTGTAAACCACGTGTCAAAACTTACTCTTGTGTGTATGTGTGTGCAAATGTGTTGTGTGTGTGTGTGTGTGTGTGTGTGTGTGGGTGAACGGGGGGTTCGGGGTGGGGCAGAAGAG
Source organism: Hoplostethus atlanticus (assembly GCA_034670405.1). Taxonomy (NCBI): domain Eukaryota; kingdom Metazoa; phylum Chordata; class Actinopteri; order Trachichthyiformes; family Trachichthyidae; genus Hoplostethus; species Hoplostethus atlanticus. The sequence continues at coordinate 2,356,608 of JAXDDX010000060.1, forward strand.
GGATGACCTGCGGCTTCACGTGTAAGTGCTCCATGTGACGTACCTGTTATTGACACTGAGCATTCATGGGCTCCTGCGGGACCCTTGAACTTGAGAAGCCGTCCCTGGGAGCAGCGCTGGAGGGCTGGGGAGTTCAGCACAGTTAATGTTCAACCCTTTGATCTCTGCCGAGAACTCGCATTCCCCGAATTCCTCACCAACATTTCCAGGGGTAGAGACTATGAATGGCTCTACAGAAGACAGTTAGCAACTCTCCCATGCTCTCTCTTTTTTTTTCTCTCGCTTTGGAAAAGCACGGCAGAAATGAAACAGAGCTTGGGGTTGTTCGACTTTAGGGGCTCTCTGGCAGGAACCTTTTCAGTTTCAGTTTGAACTTCAGACATCATTGTCCCATGACTTGTGACATTTACTCTAAATGTACTTTTGATAGGAGCCTTTGATCTTGGTGACTGTGACAAAAGCAAACAAGTGGACTTGAAACTTCTGTGTTTGGGTGAACCTCCACGTTTGTATGCGTCATGATCTCTGGCCAAATAAGATGAGCTCATGGGGATGTGATGTTTTCAGAGGTTCACCTGTCCTCACCCTTAAAACCGTGTATCCATGCCAGATCTGGTTGGAGTGACCCAGTGGCAGGAACCCTGAGTATTGAGCAATGGGTCAAGCCTGGGGGAGAATGATTCAGGACTGTGTTATCGACAATGAACTGAAACTCTTATCCTACCCTGAAACTCTTATCCTTGACCTATGTAAGCATGCAACCTCCACGTTTGGACATTTACTGCATTTCAGCCTTAGATACAAAATGAACAAACTTTTTAAAATTACAATAAAGTGATCACACCTGGGGGAAATATGTTGTGTGTGATAAAACTCAGCAGATGTCACCAATTTATGACGCCCAGCACAGTGATCTCTCTGAGTACCGCAGTAAAATGCTGATTGATTGCATTAGATGTTTTATATTGTTGGAGTGGTGGGCTTAGGAGGTTTTAGTGTGAGGGTTATTAACTAATGGAGGAGATAATCCCAGGTAAGAGTCACACGCTGGGACCCAATGTACAAGGAACAGCCTTCACTTAACCTCAGCCAAAATGCTGAGATCGCAAACCCTGGCCCCATTTGTCGCCGGGCAGACTTCATTCTTAAGTGCCATCTGTGCCTAAGAGGCCTTTATTGGACAAGGAGCTACAGCTGGGTCTGTGTGCAGCCTTGGACGGTAGTTCACAGATCAAGGTGAGCCAATGAGAATGACTTTGATGGACCTTGTTGGCTTTGGCATTGACAGTAGCAGTGAGCCACACTATAGGCTGATTGGTAATCAGTAAGGAAAGCTGATGTTGGCTTCGGTGGTCTTCTGGTGAGGGATCAGACTGTAGGGAATGAATGAATGAAGCACATAATCATTATGACGGCAACGCTTTACAAACAGGAGCATCTCCATGTCAATCTGGTCAAAGAACAAATGGCCTGTGGCACCTTTGCTCACACCATCTTGCCTTTTGTTTCCTGTCGGCAATGTTCTGACACTCACAACAGTCAGAGAATGAGATCAGCATCTGAGCGTGTGCAGAAGCTCCTGACATCACCAGCCCAGGGGAGTGCAGAGAGAAAATGGTTTGAACCTCACCACCATCGCCAATCACCAAACGGCCAGATCGTGATGGACTGCACCATTGTGTCTGAGCGGAGAGGGGAGGTGTGTGTGGGGGGGGGGGGGGGGGGGGGGGGGGGTGGTGTCACCATGAGGTAAACCCTCTCTGGCTTGACAGTGACATCAGAGGATCTGTGATATAATCCTCTTACTGTACGCTGTATGCCGTAATGGGTGAGGTGAGCTTCAGTTACACCTCTCCCAGCTGCCCTGCAGAGCCACAGTGGAGGGACTTGAGGCAAAGATGACAGGCAGTTTGTAACCCAGCTCCAAATTTACTCATCACAGCCACTTTGTTCTCTGTTTTATGTCTTTATTGAATGGATTGTAGCAGCTGGGAAGTTTATGATCCTCTTTACCGGTGCAGCGGCCATAGCCGTGCTGATGATGACTTATGCCCGGTGCCATGCTCGTCCTCTCCATCCATCTCTTTGCGTTTTAAAGCTCCTTGGAAAACAATGTGTGGGACCCCCGTGTTCAGATGCTGTTCCAGGAAAACGCTTTGCTGTGGGAATACGAGTCTTTTCCTTGTGACTTGTGCAATGGAATGATGTTTTATGAGCGCATGTACAGTTTTACACTTGCCTCCTTAAGCTGAGATAAGTGCTGCCTGTGTTATTAACCTTTATGATTCAGGTGTGCACAAGGCTCGTCCTGCCTCTGGCCCTGTCGTCTAAATCCACATTGTGTATGAAGACACACTGTGGGAGGAGCAGTGTTTGGAGTCCAGCAGCCCTTTAACACACTTACACAGGATTAGAAGCAAAGCGCCTGGGGAATGGATGACATATCACACTCTGGCGGAGCTCAATATTTCTAGGGAGCTGCAACATTTTCAAAACCCATAGCCATTGCATTCACACCCCCACTGGCTTCCGTGCAATCTTGTTTCGGAGAAACCTGGCGGTGGTGGGGGGGGTTTGGGGGTTGTCCACACTGGATTCTGCCTATTTGGGGACTTTCAGTGCTGCTGTTGCAGCTGCTGAATTTCTCACAGTAGCAATTTCAAGGACGCCAAAGTGAATTACACATAGGAGTAGGGTCCGCATTAGGTAAAATCTCTCTGCCTAATCCACACAATCCCGTCCTCCTCAGCTAATTCCATACCAGCAATTCAAAAAGTGCTACAGCAAATGCCCACATACACACTCGTGCTTCCACGAAGACACATTGCCACATACACACACATGCTTACGCATTCCCTTATCCTCTCACAAGCACACACACACTCATATCCTCTCTCTCTCTCTCTCACAAACATTTTTGTGAGCATCTCTGATATGCATGAGCAATAATTAAGAGGCTTGGGGATTAAAGGCACTATGCTTGCCTGAAGAGGCGCGCAGTGGGAGGTGTCACCTAAACACCAAGTGCCGATTAGATAATTGAGCAACGAAGAACAACACATTTTCTTGACGTTAAAGGATATCATAGGAGCTGTTAAAGGCAGGAAAACACAGGACAAAAGAGAAGCAGCTATCAGAGGCCTGTGCCGGTTGGTGTGTGACGTCTGCGTGGAGATTGATACCAGAGTAGGAGGAGTGTGTGTGAACCGGCAGCCTGTCTGCGTTTGCTCCATCCTTCACCCTGCTCTTATCCCACAAGGCCTCAGTGCCTTTCTCTTCCTCTAGTGTGTCTTATCAGGGGACAGCTCGTCAGGGACACACGTGCCATCGTTCTGACACTGACCGCGGGTCATTGAAATGCAAACAGAGAACACACTAAACCAAATGGGGTCGAAGAGCAGCAAATATTTGGCCAAGACCTTTTTTCACTGATGGAGCCAGCCTGTTTATGGTCGATGAAACAAGGTCAGAGCAGATGGCCGTTCAGAGCACGCCGCTTTCATTTTAACCGTCCTCAAGTCGAATCAACCCAATATCGCTACTCGTAGTAGCAGGAGAGGATGTGCTTCGGCCTGACCATCCTGTATTCTTGAACATTCTTGAACACGATGAAGCCAGTTTAACATCTGGAATATAATAATTAACTCTAAAACCAATTCAGTGTAAAATGAATAGTTACACAGTTACTTGATACGATGCAGGGGGGAGTGGAAACCGTTCGGGACGTAAGCCCACCCTCAAGAGAACGAGCTGTTCTATGAAATGTCATCAAACTGTCACACGGTCAGAGTCCAGCTACAGGAGAGTAGCTCCCTCTATCTACCAAAACCAAAAGAGAAAGAGACTGCATGAACGTCTCTGTGAGCTCTCTGACTGATGCTGAGCCAGACCTAATGGTTTTGGAGGAGGGATACTTTATATATTAGTCACTCTATGAACAGTCATATATCGTGTGTTGTTGGTGATACCGGAAACCTCAAACCTCCTCCTCCTAACAAGTGATTGAATCATATATTGAAATCATTTTTTTTTTTCTTAAAACAAGCCAATGGAGTGAAATCACTTTTCCCGTGTTTGAAGAATTTTCAACAAACACGTGGCAGTATCTTGAAATGTTTTATTTTAGAATAGAATAGAATAGAAAAAACGTTATTATCCATTTCTGGAAAGTTGTCTTTGAGTGTCTTTTCCGTGGTTACATGAAAAACAATCATCATCATCATGAACACAAACAGACAACACAGAACACTTTGAGATAATGCCACTTGATTCTTGACATTTCTTGAAATAAGCTGTATTGAAATTGTATTGAAACAGGGGGAGTGATCACACTGACTGGCACCCACCTCCCATTGGCAGATATGTTCACTATTCAAAATAGACTCAATACAAGATCAAATGACTTGTTAAAACTGTTTGTTTTTGTAGTGTAGAGACTGAAGGTAGCTTGTTTGTTAGCTGCTCCAGGGAAATGCAGTGATACGATATAAGGTGTTGCTGAAAAGATGAAAAGGTACATACAGCTCTACACAGCTTTGGTTGTTGTTGTTTTTTAAGGAATCTGTTACATCAGTCAAATGGTTGATGATCCTGCTAAACTCCACTGTGATTCCCGAGGGTCAGTATCTCAGAGCCAATTAGAGCTGAGCTAAATTGTTTTTTTTTTCTGATATGGAAAATGATAATGAAGTTAACCTGCTGTAACGTACAGTAGTCTTCGTCATACCGTCCCGCCTGGAGAGGTCTGTTGTGATCTGACTGTCTCGCTCCATGGGAAATGATGCTTTTGACATTTATAGCTGCAGCACATCCATCCCTGACGCACTTGTTGTTTGCCCTTTGTTTTATTGAGCATGATGAGTCACTCTTTCCCCTCTACTGTCCAGTACAGCCAACTCTGTTACCACGGCGATATATCCTCCAGACAGTAGCCACAACAGGATTGATCAAATGGTCGATGTGATGTGACGACGGCAGCACGGACTGACTTTCATTTTAGCCGTTTAGCTGACGCACCTAACCAGAGTGACTTGCAATGACGGAGCAGGTTGGGGGCCATTAGGATGCTTTTGCAAGGGACATGGCTGCTGATGGACACACACTGCAAGGACACACCCCTACTCTGGACAACTCGTTCACAGTCAGCTTATTCTGTCTGCCACCATCATCTACAGAAGCACCTTTACACAGATCGTTTTTCTCTGCCTCAGGTGCTCTGGCGTGGCTCAGCGGGGCATGCGGGTGCTACGTTACTGGTACAAAGCCCCAACAATGTCATTGTGATCTCTGCTTTATTATAACCTCTAATTGGAGTGAAGCATCCTGAAAGACTTTCTCCGTTAATGCACTGACATCTCAGTGCGAACAGCGGCATTGGTGTTGCTGTGAGATGTGTGTTTTTTGAATTTCTTCTTAATATCCTCCAAACAAAGCAAGGTTATCCACCCGTTGTGGAATTGTTTTACTTTTGGAAGAAATCAAACAAGCTAAAAGGCGAAACCGTTTATACCGTCCAACACAAAGCAGGCTGTTTTTTTTTATTCCTTTGGCTGAATCACAGCGGTCTGAACTGACAAAGAGAATTTGGCCTTTTGTTTGGCTATCATCTGTAGCTTTAATGAGGATACCACACACGGGCAGTATTTTAACAGGCTGTGTTAAGGCCTAATGAAGGGAGCGTTGGGTCAGACTGAATGGTAATGAGGCTAGCTGCTTAGGGACTCTGCCTTCGATCGCCCATTAATCAGCACATTCCTCTCCCTCACACTCACACACTCTCTCTTTCTCCCAACCTCTTACGCTCTCTCTCTCTCTCATTTTCTCTCCTCTGTAATTACACAGCAAAATTCTCCCTACAGGCAGCTGACTGTGGATGCTCACAATACACTCTCTCTCTCCCCCTCTCTCTCTCTCTCTCTCTCTCTCTCTCTCTCCCACACACACACACACTTTCCCCTCTTTCTCTCTTCCTGTCAAGGTATCAGAAAGAGGCCCATTTCCTCCTCAGTACTGCTGAGAGAGACAAGGGTGGGCGGAGGCCGAGTCGTTCAAACAGACACGGAGAGGAGAGGTAGCCATTAGTGGAAACATCTCGGGAATAACTGTGTCTCCACAAAGCAGAGGGGTGTCAGTGTTTGAGTTTCCTTTTCGGTGTAATCTCTTTGAGTGGTTTGAGTGCCCCGTCAATTGATAAGTGACATCTACCAGCCACCCAGGGTAGACTAGCAACCGCATCCGACTGCACAAATGAAATGTTTTTCGAAGCCTGTTGCTTGCGCGATGATGTCATTTCACAGTAAAAGCAGAGCAACCGCTGAAAAAGGAGTCACAAACAAAAGCAGTTATGTCATGTGGCGTAGTGGAGCTATGGAAACCCCTAACACAGCTGTCAATAGGATGTACTGAAACAATTAAAATAGTGGTGGTACTCTATCTGACATGCACCAATAGATGGAAGACCAACAAACACAATGCAGAACAACAAATGCACATATACTGTATACAGCCATCTGGCAGGAGAGAGGGGGAGCGAGTTCAGAGCCGTTCAGAGCAGCTTTGATTGGATCCGTCCTCCATAGCGCCCAGGGTTTAAACTTAGTGGGAAAGTCTAGTTCCTGTGGGAGCTACATAGCCTAAACTATATGATTGACTCATACATTTCTCTGCTATAATTGTGTCCTTTAAAAAAGTTGCCCCACTCGTGGGCAAGTAAATATAGATCTACAAGTAACAATGACTGAGTCTGCACCAGGGTTATTATAGTTAAGAGTTTTTATTCTTATTTGAATTTCAGTTTATTTTTAGTTCGCTTCCAGTGTGGGTTTAGGTTTTAGTGTAGTTTTAGTTTTGTTTTCAGTTCTAGTTTCAGCATTTTTGGTAGGGGTGGTATTTTTAAATGGTATAATAATTGAAGTTCAGAGCAGGTATTTTGTATGTTTGCAACAGGTGTTGTGATACAAACAAACGTACACAACGATAATTTTTGTTGGCATTTTGTCTTTATTTGACAGTCAGTAGAGAGAGACAGGAAGGATCAGGTGAAAGAGGAGGGATGACACGCGACACAGGTCCCAGACCGGATTCAAACCCGGGACGTCACGGTTATGTGGTTTGCACCTTAGACCACGGAGACACCAAGATGCCCTACTTACATAGATTTTTAAATTACCCTGCACATAAATAGAAAGACAAACACTGAAAACATTTCACATACATTTGTATTTTATTTCAGTTAGTTTTACATGTAGACGAGATGAGTTGTAGTTTGTATCTTTATTTCATTTTACAACAGTATTTTCTAACACCTAGTTTTCATCTTAGTTTTAGTTTTAGTTTACTATAATGACCTTGGTCTGCACATGGACAGAGGCGGCCAACAAGCCCTGGAATACAGTCTCTACTGATGTGTGAGGGCTTCAGTAAGAAGCAACTCTGCGATGCATTCGTATACAATAGATCCTCCTCGTAAAAAGTGGTGGTTTTCCAAACATGAATGAAAAACCTCTTTTCAATTTGTTAATTAAAGTCCTATAAGACACCACCTCAGTCTGGCTGCTGTGTGTGGTTATGGGAGATTTAACAAAGTTGGGACTGTACAAAATCCAAGGCAAAGCAAGCTGTAAGTAATAGTAAAGAATGATATCGTCTGCATAACATTTGCAGTACATCCATATCAATTGATAACAACAGTGTGCTGAGGACCTAAGTTTATACATCGCAGCCCCATAAACCTGTCACGTCTGCCAGTTACAGGGCTATTCAGCACCGACACAGAATTAGCCAGAACATCAAATCAATATCCTTCTGTTCAATTAGTGATGTGAGCGTTTTGTTTCAGACGTGTACGGAGGAAGTAATGAAATCGTCATATAAGTGACGTCTAACCTCTGTGCTTCTCATGCTGCCTTTCTGCCTGTAATGAAGTAGAGATGGGTGCCGGCAGCTTCTGAGGCTCTACGCCGAAGAGCCGTCTCTAATTGCACGTTGTTCCCGGCCCTGTAAAGTGCTCCTGAACTATCATGTTAATTGATTATTTTCTGTGTGTCTTGTACAGCCACCGGACGACTCGCCCGCCTGATCCGCCAACCGAGACGAAGAGCTTCCCGGTTGAAATGCTTTCATTAGCTGCAGTTGTAAAGACAGAGACATCTAGACGGACAATTCAGGGTATTTCTAGGAGCCCTCGTCGCTGGCTGTAGAGATGGACACCCTCTCTGTCTTCACCAGTCATTTATTCACAGTGAGGAGAAGGTCACCAGCTGTCCTTTTACCTATGCAATGCTGAGATAACAATGTTGCCATGAGGAAGACTGCCATTCATTCTGCCAGTGACAGGAGAGTGAATCCACTATATCAATAATTGGGAAATGACTCTCACTGATGAGTTTTACTGTTTCAAATGAACCACCATGTACGCCGTGAAGAGCATTTACCGAGGCTATAATTCACTCATAATGAGACCGAGCCGTCTTTCCTCCTCACAACGCATCTTAATCCAGCTTTAGTGGACTATTACACAGTTGTAGAAACCACTCAAGACAATTTGTTCACAATGACAGAATATAATTATATCTTCATTAGTCATTTTGCTGGATAGAACTGGAGTGCGCATGACCGGTGTTGATCAGGAGTGACAGGTGTGACAGTTGGTATTGATTCATCCGTAGAGCTAAGTGAATAGCCAATAGCCAATGGTGGAGCTCAGAAATACCCTCCAGACTGACTGCTTGGAAGCAGGTGGGCGTCAGCTGCCCTCGTACATCACAGCACTAACAGCCTCTTCTGCAGACCGTGGGGGGCGGTGGAAGGCTCGGGGCAAGAGCTGGAAAAAATGTCAATAGAAATGAGAAAAGAGAACGAGAGAGAGCGAGAGAGAGAGAGAGAGAGAGAGAGCAGCAGGCCTGAAAAACACATCAAACTGGAAAAAAAAAAGGTGATGTAGAAAAAAAGAAAAAAAAGCCCGCTCTAAGTAAAACAAAGAAGTCAGCTGCTGGAGTCGTGCACGAACAGCTGGTGCCAAAAAACCAAGTCGAGGACAAAGTGGGTTCTGTTTGGACTGGAGCCGAGCCAAGCTGGGCCGGGTTAGCAGGGAGTGCCGCCAACATGAGAAGAGGCCTACGGGAAGATCATTATATAACTGAGAGGGGAAACCTCACAAGCACAGCAGAGATGCTCTTGACTCCCTAATGATATGGCTCGGTTTAAAACCATGTCAAAGGAGAAGCCAGAAAGACATTAAAAGGAAAGAAAGCTATAAAAAGAAAAAGGGAGAAGAAAAGCGGAAAGAGCAGAATGCTGTCTATTGTTTATCTATTAACCACGACTGCAGACAGCAGAGTGCTATACGTCTTCGCTCCTCTCTCCCCGGTCAGACAGAACAACCCCCATACTCCTTCACAGGAAGATCTAGTTATGTTTCCTCTCAAAAAAAGGCAATTGGTTTTCAGCTTTGAGGCAACTACTGAATGGAACAAATTATAAGAAACTAGAAAGTAAATTAGATTCACTTGTCCCATTTTGAGCCAATTGTGTTTAGAGCAATTGTTGGCGCAATTTAGAGTCAATGAGTTTTTGTTTTTGTTATTCTCTCTCTTGAAATATATTTTGTATAGTATAAAACACAATAATCTTAAAAAGAGGACATTTGTTACGTGGAATGGAACAATAAAATAAAGTTGACTCCTTTTCCTGAAATGATTACAGCCACAGCAGGACGCCACATAGTCTTTTACATGATTGGTACTGTATGTACCTATGTGACAGATACCAGATTTCTTTGGTAATTACATCGGTATTACACAAAGACATAACTTCACAGCATTTAGAGCCATGGTCCTCTGGTCATGCTATATGGGCGTCAAGCTATGTTCTTTCCTTTTATATCAAATATTTGACAGCGTGCCAGCCCTCCTAATATACAATCTGCCAGAGTATAGAAATAGCCTGGACTTGACGTCGTGCAAAACCACCTCACTTATCCCTCACCAAAACTCTCTGTATGAATGCATTTAAAATAAAAGCCTATTGTTACTCCTGAGGTTTAGGACAAGTTAAAAGTGGAATTAGCGTTTTCTTTATATGACGACCAAACTTCCCTGTAAGCATTTCCATTGGGTTTTGAAGCACCGAGCCAACTTACAAGCTATAGAACTACAGTCACTGACTGTTCTCTGTGTGTGTGTGTATGTGTATGTGTATGTGTGTGTGTGTGTCTGTGTTTCCATGTTTCCAAAATTTACAGTTTGATTTATGATTGATACATGATTAGTACTGTGCAGAAGAGTGTTGCGGCTTAGGCACATGAAAAAAGCTCAAACTAAATGGCTTCATTGTTGGTCCTGTTATGCTCAGTAAGAAATTGGCACACCTTTGCAAGTGCAGTATACTTATACTCAGCTACTAGTCAGTAACAGTATATTTTCTGCTAGTAAAATACCGTTTTTTCAATTGTTCTGATTTCTTGCTGTCTTGTTTTTACCAATTCTGTTGCATCTATCGCGGCCGCATCCCCAGACAGCTGCATAAGGCAGCTGCTGGTCTGTAGAAAGAGTCCAAACTCCCAACAGTCAGTAGCTTCATGGTACACTCACCCACTGATGGGATGGCAGCGGGGCCTCCGCTGGACATGCCTAGACTTGTTCCTAATTGTGCATTGGGGGATCCAATCCTGCTTAATCCTCATCCATTTTTCTTCTGTCTGCCATTAGCGTGTAGCGCTTCAGCAGATTACCTTTGCTAAGCAGATCTGAGGTCACCGACGATGCCAAGTCAAGATCAACCGGAGATAATGTCAAGTGCACTTCAGAAGTTTGGGGTGTCAAGTGCAACACCGCCAAGTCTTTTCGACCTCTCGCCTACTGAATACCCGTTGACACAAATTATTAACCGTCATTTTCCACACAAGCATAAAAGCTGCACAAATGAACTGTGACTGCTAAACATGTGACTTACATCACATGTTTATCACCGCCTTCATTGTTGGTTATGCTCCTTTTTTTTTGTATCTGTTCGGCGGGTGACAGGCTGCTTGAGTGTGCAGTGAAGTGTTAAGATGATGAGCTTGGCAGAAATCAGAGTCTTGTTAGCGAGGAGCGATATTCCTGAGTCAGACTGGATGGGAATACTGCGGCGCGGTCCCAAGTCTAACTGAATCAACTTAATCACCAAATATCAGTCCCATCCTAATTGGTCTTGCGTGGCTTGGTGATACTAGCTGCATCAGACATTTTATTGTAGGGTGTGATGTTCATAAAAGGAAATGAATGTTTTAAAAATGAAAATGAGACAGGGGCTCATGGGCCGCTACTGCTTTTTAATTAATATAATGTTTCCTCAGATCATTAATGCTGAACTGGATGGCTTTCCTCTGCAGTGATTTAAAACTGTTCTGTGGCAGTAAAATGCAAAATGATATTTAAGTATTGGTCTTGTCTTACATGAATGCCCTCATCAGGCAATATCTCTCAGTTATGGATGTCTTTGCTGATAAAATAGAGGTGTCAGATAACATGGACAACTTAGCATAGATCCAATCAATGCTGTGTTACCTTGCAATGGCCACCTCAACGCTTTAAAACCTGCATCCCTAGAGCAAGTCCCAACATTATGGTGACCATTGTACATACCCTAATACGTTTTTATGGGGATGCTACAAAAGTCGGTCAGTCATAACAATAGCAGGCATAAAACACTGCAATGGACACCAACCCTGTTAGCCTGTTTCATCTGAGGCCCAAAAATGTGCTCCACTTGAAGTCTTATGTAAAAGTATATGAAACTGTGAAGGCATGGCTGGTAATAACATTATTACACGCTACATTGGATGTCAGCAGCAACTGCATTGGTTGAAAGTGTCTAATAGGTTCCTTTGGATTGTTTGTTGGTGTATTTGTTGATATGAGCTTCAAACTTGTCATTTTGTCATTTTGATTTGATCTTGATTTCTGAGATCTGATTCTAAAGATCACGTTGCTATATATCCACACTTGGCCTGAAAATGGTTGTCATGCATCTCCTATGTCTGTATTTATTGAATTATGCGTCTTACTTTTTCCCACTCTCCGTCTCCGTCTCTTCCCGACAGGGGATGCGAGCAAAATCAGATCTTCATGCGCCCAGACGTCCAGATTAAATGATGCAAGTTGCATTCAAACTGTAGTTTAAATGTACTGAGTCTGGACCCAGAGGACATTTTTAAACATGAGCAGAGCATCAGTTTCTAACTTCAGAATACTAGAGCAAGCAAACTCCAGCTCCTCGGTCAAGTATTACATTTTCAGTAGGCTAACTGAGTACATAGTTATATCTCAGGCTGTCAATGAATGATTTGCTTGTCACACATTACCTAACTCTCTAGACATGGCGGCAGTGTCATAATAAATGTATTTGTGCAGATAAAGCTGAAATATAGCAGCCCGATGCGCGTTATTCCTCTACGAGCATGAGAGCAGGTGTAAATTTAACTGGAGCTGCAGATAAAGTAGAAGTGCCTGAAACGTAATGAGGCTCAATAATCAAACTCAATATAATCAGCGGGTCTGAAATACTTTCCCCCGTTCTACCAGAACGAGCGCTTCTGAATCACAGCAGGACGCTAAACAAACTCTCTGGGATTATTTTCACAGAAAGCCAGGGCTTGTCTGCGATTGTTTGGTTTGAGCTACATGCTTCTCACTCGCACTCAACACCTCCAGCGAATTGGCAGATCGACTAGGAAACTTCACTCAGTAGACTCGGTCAGTTGTATTACAAGCCCTTCTTTGTTTTCTTTCAGTCTAATAGCTTCTTTATAATTTCTTCCTCTATTCAAAGGGCATGCAGTACTTGACTGGCTGTAAATCTGTTTGGAGACTAATCTGCCACTACCTACCAGCTGCTCACTTGGCAATGCCAGGACCAACATTCCCGTTGCCATGGAGATAACCAGTCATGCCAGTTACACATAAGGCCTGGCACTGTGCCGAGCAGGCAGTGTGTAGTGTGCATGTGTGTCCTTGCCTGTGTGTGTGTGTGTGTGTCTGTATTATTAGAGAGAAGAAAGTCAAACCATGTGGTCTGTCAACTGCCAAAGAAAGAAAAGGTTCTTGATTAACTGCCATTACCAGCTGTTTATAAGTCAGAGCCAGTTCTTACAAGTGGTTTAGCAGCGTGTAGTATTTTTGTGTGTGTAATTTTCTTAACACAGTGTGCATACCGGAGTTCGCGACAGTCAGTCAGTTTAACTTATCCGTCCTTTGTCTAATTCAAGAACCCGCTATTAGCCACTCAATCAGTAGCGCAGCCCTCTATCACACCTGCAGGCACAGGACACGGGGTCCGCGATATAAATGACATAATGACATAATGACTTAAATGACACCTGTGACAGTCGTGCCGTGACCTGGACCGCATAGTTGAGCCCAGCTCTCTCCAGATGCGGTTGCTGTAGTGATGTACGGTGTGAATTTAGGAGGTAATGGACTTGGACTTGTCTCCTGTGTTCCTGTTTATCAATCTCAACAGCGTGAAATGAAATGTTGTTACGGCTAACCATACCGATTGTTAGCATTGGTATTGATTTTATTAAAGGGGGGGTATTTTACTCATTTTGGGCTATTTAAAACTGTTTCCAGGGGTCTTGACAAGATGTTTTTGAAGTCGATATTAAAAAAAAATCCTAAAACCAGCTTCTGTGGTGTGTGTTTCAGTCTCTCATTTTCTCCATTGTAAAGAACAGGCTGTTTTGAGGGCGTGGAGGTTGTGAGGCGTGAGGCGGCCAATCAGAGCAGTGCTCATTACATACAACCTACACGCAATGGCCTGGCGGAGGCGGAGAGCAGAGCGCTCATGCTGCTCAAGGTAAACAAATAAGCTTGAAGCAGAAATCTACCATAACCATGGCGGCCGCTCCAGAACCAACACTGAGACCGGACATGTTTGAGCCAGGAGTCTGACCCAGAATGGGAAGAGGCAGCTGAGGCGGTTCCACTTAGTTTCTCAATGATAACAATTCTGTGTAATATTGTACTTTGTTTTGTGTATGTGGTGTGTGAGCGACACTCTCTGCTGTAGCCAGTCTGTTTATGGCTCATGTCCATAAGCTTATTGAATACAACTTGCAGACAAGCTAGGATTGACAATTTTGTTGAGTTAGTTAGCCAATATATTATTGGATGCAATCTATTTGCATCCAAACAGCGCAGCCAAACAACCAAACACGATTGTACTAATGGTGGCTAAAGTTTACCAAGCCTGACACGTTCGACAGACTTATAAAACAGACACTGGTCCCAACAAATAACTTTAACATGAGTCCTGACTCCAACCAATAACTTTACTTTTACTTTACTTTTAATGACTCCAGTTTTAGTTTTCTTACTTCTTCCACGCCCAACAAGCCCGTGGCTAGCCCCGCTAGCTCGTTAGCTAACCAGCAGTCGAATATACTAACCAGACTAATTTGGTAAATTAAATCAAAACATGGTGACACTTCCAATTTTGCAGATGGGTCACGTACCTTATGAATTGCTCCATCTTTAAGCTTCAATTTAGATGCTAATCCTGCCGTTGCTCAAGCAGTCTGAGGAGTGATCATCAGACACAGAAAAAATTAGCTAACTGTAGCCGAGCTAACTGTAGCCGGGACGTTGCCGTTAAAAATAAAATTAATCCGCTCTGTCCTGGCATTTTCGCGTGTTGGGAGACTGTGCAGGGATCTATGTTGCTGCCTGCATCCTACAAAATAATAACTGGAGAGTTGGTATATGGCCGTAGATATGTTGTTTTAGCTTCACTGGTCGCAAAGTAATGGTGCATTCCAGTGTACTCGGAAAAAACGGCGTCCGAATGTGATATGCGCCGATTCTATTCACTAATGGCGCTGTAGTAGTTGATGTTGAGTTTAGATGCTTGTAACATTCTGAGACTTGCCATACAAACATGAGTTTGCTGCGGGCGATTATGTTTTCCCGAGCAGATGCACTGGAACACATTTAGATTGGAAGTTAGGAATACCGACTCGGAATTATCGATTTCCGAGTACAATGGAATGCACCATAAGCAACGGTTTGTGGCGCTGCCGAGAGCTGCATTTTGAGACGAGGTAAATGGGATTGGTTGTTCACCTGAGCGTGGGCATGCTCTGAGAGGGGTTGGATTATGTTAAGAAGCGCCCGTTATGACGTCTAAAGGGGCTACTTTCTGAAACGGCCTGTTTTTGGCCCGATTTGGCACCGTTTTTGGAAAAAGGAAAATACAGAAAAAGGGGTTGACTTCCAGATTTCATATTTTCTCGGCTACTTAGGTCAACGATAACCTGTGGAACATGTATAAGGGCCAGGAATAAGCCGTTTTCCATAATATGACCCCTTTAATAGGCTTCAACATGTTGGGAGTTGGATTCGTACAACAATCATTCAAGTTTTATTGTTGTTTACAGGCATTTCTGTTAAAGAAAAGAATTCTACATAGCAAACA
Organism: Hoplostethus atlanticus; assembly: GCA_034670405.1. Classification (NCBI taxonomy): domain Eukaryota; kingdom Metazoa; phylum Chordata; class Actinopteri; order Trachichthyiformes; family Trachichthyidae; genus Hoplostethus; species Hoplostethus atlanticus. The sequence continues at coordinate 2,372,061 of JAXDDX010000060.1, forward strand.
AAATCTTGCATCCTTGCATTCAGCAAAGAAAGGTATCTGATGGAGTTTTGCTATATACAATAACCACCCCTAGCTGTTGTCAATCAAAAGCTGTGAGACTAAAGACACAAAACCAAAGAGAAGCTATTGTCCATTCTAGCATGAATGACACCGGTAATGTGTGTGCATAATGCTGTGATTTTCTCAGAGTTGGACTATTTTTCCAGGTATACATGAGGCCTTTCACTGAATATACAGTATCTTGCGACATAAGCAGGGCGGAAACTGCTGTGGTTAGGTTGCCTCGGAAACCAGGTGAGAATATGTGCTGTGTGTGTTCTGGTGATGACATAATACATTCCATGACGGTGAAATGGCAACAGTGAGGGGGTGGATTCAGAGACCTCACTATCATGTGTGCATTTGTGCTTCTTCAAGCAGCATAGAATTGCACGGGACTTTAAATAATGGAGAGAAAAAAAGTCACATAAAATACATTTTTCATTTTTATGTAATAAAGTTTTTCACTACTAAGCACACATTCTATGGAACCACCAATATCAGCTGCACCAACATCAGCAGACTTTCCTAAAAAAAACATATTTTAATACATATATAACCCATAAGGATGCATGAAAAGTGAAAGGCTATGATCATGCAGTAGTTCATAAAGAACTTCATAATCTGATCTGACATGTTTTTGTGCTGTGAATAAGCGACCCCTTTGGTCCGACTCACATGTTTTTCACGGCATGTAACAAATGCAAATGCAAGTTTGGAGATCCTCAAGGTCCACTTCACTCACTTCACTGTATGATTGGTAGAAATGTTTTTCAACCAATGAATGCAAGTAATTAAATCTTGCGGGCTAAGCAGGGAGACATGAGTCAGGGAACAGACATGAGTCAGAGAAAAGCCGGACGTTTGTCATCTGAAGTGCAGCTGATCGGTCGGAAGCAAAAATCACTTTGAATCAAAAAAAGCTGAAATGTTTTGCAGCATCGCTTTAAGAGAGCAAATATAACTTAAAGTAATCCTTCTTGTAACCTTCTAGCCAGAACATGTCACTTGGTCACTGGTGCCTCGTTACTGGAATGATGCTCCGAATCCATCACGGCCCCCCCCTGCATCTGATTCCTCAAAACAGCCCAGTTTCTAATTCTGGGAGGCCATCTCTCTGGTCGCCCTGCCCACATCTCACCAGAGGTGTTTGACCAGGATCCTGTGAGACTCCTAAATGAGTGGAGTGTATTAAGATGTAATTAGTCAGGTGTCTGTTGATCTGATTAAGTCAGCAGTCTTATCGTTACTGCCACTATACAGCTAATATGAACCCCTCATCATCAATTTCATCTATGTTGACATTTATGAGAGCTTGATACTCTCCGTGATGCAGTAGCATCGATGCATGGTTACTACTACTGGTTATATTATATTAAGTGTATATGATAAATCACTGACACACACACACACACACACACACACACACACACACGTTCAGATAAAGCCACTCCTTTATCTGAACCTTGTTTATCAGTAATAAGTAGATAATAGGAAGCAGATTCAAAAGAAACTCCCTTACCTGGCACTTACATCGATTTATAGTTTCCTGGTCTGTAGATGTGATTACACTCGAAGGCGCCTTTTCCAGGCATTGGGAAGATTATTACCGACACCGCCATTCAGGTCCAGCTCTGACTCTCAATGGGTATCACCAAGGATGGACCTCTTAAGCTGCTTTTCAAACAAACAAAACAGCAATATGTCCTAGGATGAGCTGATGAATCTGTTGTCAATAGATCTGCAGGAGGGTTTCAGCGCTTTCATCTTCCTACACTCGTATTTGAGATTAGATTAGAAAATGTATCCGATGGAGGCAGACTTCACAATGTTTTGCTATGACGCACCCTGTAAATGTCTGATGTCTTTCAACCATTGAGTCGGTGTAGTAAATTAGAACACACAGGGTAGCAACGTAGGCCCATTTTTAATACGGATCTGCAAATGTGCAAAAACCAAGACGGTAATGGAAGGAATTTGTAATTAAATGAGCAAAGCATGACTTTTCTCACAGTCTGCTGAATTAATCCTTGTACCATATATATATTCAAATGCACATGTAATCAGAGAGACGACGGAAAATACATGGAAATATTTGCAAGTGACTATCCTTGCCAACTCCAGACCTTCTCTTTATTCTTTATTAATCCCCAGTTCCTGGCTCCGGGCCATGGCGGGAATGTGTACAGGAGGACAGCCGCGTGCCCTCTCTCAGCTGCCTCCTAATCTTCCCCCCAGCCTGCCTTACACAGGCTTGCTCCAACCCCACGGCCCTGCCTGTGAGGTCCAGCCAATCTCTCCCCTGGTTCTCTCCTGCCCCCTAAAGCACAGAGCCAGTAGAAACCAGGAGGGAGAAAAAAAAAACGAAAAAAAAACGACCAGGCTACCCCTTGGTAATGGTCTGTCCCGGGTGGATCGCTGGGTGAGCAATTTGCAGAAGCGCTTATATTGAATAAAGTAGGGGACCTTGAGGATGATGCACTCACTCACTATTCCCTACAGCCTTTCAGCTTTAAAGTAAAGTGATCAGGGTAGTGCTCGTGGAGCCACCTGCAACATTTCACATAACTATGAAAAATTACATTAACTATGCTATATGATGAACATTACATTACAGTAAACCGTTCTGACTGTAATCTTTTTCATTGTTAGATAAAGGACTCTGGATGCCATAAGATGATAGAAGAGGGAGAAATAGCGCTTGGCTTTCTCCAATCAAATATTCCCATGTCGTTGGTTTACTGGCGTGCTTCTTTGAACCCTCTCGATTCACATGCATTCCTTTCCCAATAGGAGCTGTCACTTTGTGTGGACATTGTCCCTTGAGTGTGTGTGGCTATAGGGAGCGTCTAATGTCCACTCTGGGCCACTTGTCTATGTTGTGAATGGGAAGACAATGAGACCCCCAGTGGCTCCCTCTCTCCATGACCCGCCTGGGGTCTGATTTGCCTTGGCAAGGGGGATAGAGCCCCAAAACAAAGCTGAAGGAGTCTCCACTGAAGGGGTGCAGAGGTCAGCCCCAACGCCCCACTAACAGGCCCGTCCTCTAGTTTGGGGTACCAAATGGGAAAGGGACACAGAGGCAGAGAGACAATGGGATAAAAGGGACCTCTGAAACCATTAAATTCTGAGGAAGTGATGGCCGTGAATGATGACAGAGAGTGAATAGAGACTCTTCAGGTGGGAGGTACGCTCCATTAATGACCATGGATGCTCCATTATGGCAACCCTGGGAGGTGGTGATGAGGTGGTACATTTCTTCCCATTAGGCCGTTCTTCTCCGAACGAGGAGCGCAAGGAGACAATTCCAAATTGATGCAGGAATCCCGGTCGGCCCTCTATAGCTCCCCTGCTGTGAAACGCAGCACAGGGGACAACGTGACACCACTCAGGCCCCTCAGAAGTAGTTCGAGTCAAATTACTGTTTGCGTAACGTCAAGCCTTTCATAGCTTCCCCAGGACACTTTGAGTGATGGACTTTCCCCCGTTTCCCATGGGTGTGCAACAGGATGTGGTCTATCATACTGTCCGTGGCTCCAGTTGTGAGTGAGGGGGCGTTGTCTTGAGAGATAATGGATTCACTTCTAATTGGTATTGGTGATTCAAATTGTCTTCACTTTGTCGCAATGATGGATCTTGTTGTTAATGATGATCCTGAGTTTTCCATCCATTGCACCAGTCTATTAACATTGTACTACTATGAAGGGCATGGAGCTCCTGGTACAGTAACAGTATTCTCTCATACAAGACACTAAAGTGAGTATCTTGCTTATGATACTCCCTTTCTTCCTGCTATACACCCTTGCTCTTCCATATGGGAACATGGACCAGCGTCTAAGCTTACATTTAAGAGTCTACATTAAGATTATATCACCACCACATGCTGCTGATTTATCCTTGGCATTGAGTGTACCTACTGTTCACTGGTCCTCTCGGGGGTGCATGCTGAAGCCTTCTGTATGAACAGATTTATTATTGTGAAGATTGAGCTTTCAGATGTAATTGCTACCTATTAAACGCAGCCATATGTTTTTAATAGATGCTGCATTGGTAGCTAATGTGTAAAAACCACTGTGATTCTGAGTGATTCATGATTCAGTATGATGACCTGACTACTATATCAGTAGTAGATAATGGGGACCCTCGGCTGTGTGTCTGAGCAATGTTCAAGCTCCTCGGTGTGTGTATTTTCATCATGCGTTAGAAGAGTTAAATCCCCCCGACTTCCGCCGTGACCTGAAAACTCATTTCTTCAAGAAACACTTCACGTCCTCCTTTTCCATTACTTTTCATCGTCTGCTCGGACTTGATCCCGCTACCTGTGGTGTATTTCTTTACCTGACACGTCCCTATTCCACGTGAATACTCTGTGGACGCAAGAATATTTGTTTCATCGTGTGTCCTGTTGCTTTTCTCTCGCGTTCTCCTGATTATCGGCTGCTTGTGATGTTGGTAGTTTGTTGGACGGTTGCACGTATTGTAAGCTGCTGCGGATAAGAGTGCCAGCTAAATGCCCAAATTCAAATGTAAATAATTCAGCATTGAAGTCAGCTTCAAACACGTCCTCAAGAAGAAGCACTGCTTGATCGTTATTTCTTTCTTTTCATGTCCTAAATTTTAGTACACGCTGAGTGCATACCAATGACTTCTTTTACATTTTAAACATTTAGCACCAATGTTTTTTTCCCTTATTCCCTTATTGGCTTGAGTGACAAATCGAGTCTTGAGTCTGTATTATTGCTGTGTGTGTTATCTGTAGATTCAGATGTTCCTCCAGATTCAGGGTATAAAGCAGAAGCATGTCTAGACTGTAATTACGTAGACCCAAATAGCCTGTTTTAAAGAAGGCGGCCACATGTTTCAGAGGGCTTTAAAGCAACACTCCACAGCTGGCTGTGACTGCTTGAGTCTGTGCTGTCAAGAGGTCTCTGAAAAAACATTTTTCATGCAGGAAAAAAATGCATTGGTCCAGCCAAAAATAGGCATTCCTCCCTGTGAGGAATTGCTTGCAGGATGATATTCTATAGCATTTCTCCAGAGGCGCACGTGGCTCAAATCAAATCCAGAGATAAAGAATGCAGCTACTGGCTAGCCGGCACAGCAAAGTTACAGTATACTCTAGTGTATGTTTTGGCTGTATGGATTGGGGTCAACAAAAAAAACCAACCAAGCACGAGCCTCCATACATGGCAGTGCCACTTATGCACACTATTCTAGTACTTAGTCCCCTTGCACTTTCAAGAGAAAAGGCACTACAGTTTGAAGTGCACTTGCAACATCTCTCTAAGGTTAAGCGCTTCACACGTCGTTGCCTCTTCTGCATACAAACTATGATATGAATGATGACATATGATGGAAAAGCACTTCTAGATTTACGCTCTATGTGTATAATATGAGATAATGAGTATGATATTTTTGCCGATGGCTTTCTGCCCCAGCGTGTGTTCAAAATGCTGCTGAGACAGAGGAAGGCGTGGCCACACATTAGCATGAGGATTTATCTGATCAAAGCAAGTGCGCTAAACCCCCCGACGAGGGAGCGCTCGCTGTCTGCACATGGAAATTCCTGCTGCTGACCAAGTTAAACAGACGGCAATGGGAATAACCAGAGGATCAACTGGACTGTTAACTAGCAATAAGCATGCTAATATGCTAACGATAATATGCTAATCACAGTGTCCCTAGAGGCACGGGGGATTTAGCCCAGCCAATCAGCATTTAACACGGGTCACGTTTCACCTCTGGTATAGGCAGAGATGATAGTATGGCTGAAGTTAAGCCATATTGATTTGGCGATTTACACTTTTGGGTGACATACAAACTTTCCCACTGGAAAGTAAAATCCAAGAGGAGATCTCATACTTATACCTTTTATTTCTCCGAGACACAGAGGAGCTCTTTTTAACACTCAGACGAGACTAAAGGCATTTTCTCCTACTGCTCAAATTCAACTCCAGAGAAACAACCATATACAAGCTCATGTTGATCTCACTCTGATCAAAAACAAGAGATCTCCAAATGATCTTCATTTAACTCCTTTGTGTTATGGTGCATGCTTGGCGTTTAAGGGTCTTTGTTTGTTTGCTTTTTTGTGTCCAGTGCACTGTAGCATATATAATTTCATTTTCCGTCCATAATAACCCCTGCCCCCTCCCATGATTGGTGTCATGGCCCTGGTATGGGTGAACTAGACTGCTCTCGATTCTGCTGTAATTAAAGTGGACTGAAGAACAATTAGTTTGGTCTAACGTCCAAGATGTCACTGGTCTTCTTATCACCTTTGAACCAGAGGGCATGACACCAGCCTAACTGGGTCTACTCAATCTATAGACGGCTGCGTTGGGACACGGACAACGGGCTGGGGAGGTCATGCGTACTTCCACGTCTTTGATTTCTGAAGGACTTGTCAGTGATTTGTCAGATATTGTGTACTTATTAGACTAATTAGCAAATGTTTTAAAACAACATTTTGAATTAACACTTGAAGTTCCACCAGTCAGAAACACACTACAAAAAAGCTAGGAGGAGAAATTTAAGAGATGTTTAGTTGCTTTTTTGTTGTATGTCATTTTGTTTCCAGGTTGAACACACATGTTTATTTCCTTTTTTTAAGCACACAGACAAGCCAAAAGAAAAACTTAATTAATCGCAAAGTGCTCCACACGATTTGCCTTCTTATCTATGCAAAGACCAGGTTTGATCCTCCAGTCATCTGTGTTAAGCATATGGTGTTAACCTCCAGACTAGAGAGGTTAAGCCCTTTGCTCTGCAGACACTGGAGCTAGATGCTTTTTTTTTTTTTCCAGTGGAAGTAATGGTTTACCCTCAAACCCTTTCTCTGTGATAAACCTAGTAATTTTGCACATGCTGCTCCGTGGGTGATCCATCGTATTCAGGAAGATGTTGAGAGCTTGTTGCTTCAATGGGGCGCCGGATGTTCAATAGTGTTTATTTCAATTTGGCGTTGATTTTTTTTTAAACACTAATGTTTAGCAATTGAACGCTTAATGAAACCTCTAAAAGTGTACAGCTAAAACAAAATGTCCAATGACTCCCTTTTTGTTAGCAATGTAAATGCCCTCAATAATTAAGAAAGCCCTTTATCTTCATTAAGGAAAGCTGACCTATTTGTGTTCCTATTGTTTCGCCTGTCTCATTAAGGTCTTCACATCAGCTCATCTCCTCATAGTGTCTCAGGTCAGACAGGAGAAGAGCTAAAGTCAAAATACTACCTGAAAGTCATCCGATAACTAAAGTACACATCGTCTAATCTGAAAAAAATACATTTTTGTCAAATAAGAACTCTTTAAGTGGTTGATATGTCATTTTGTAACAAAACGTTTCATGTACAGATTAAAGGGATTCAGTAATCAACCCATTAAAAGTCCTTCCTATTTTCACTGTACAATAAGATATAGTTTTATACATCCAATTATTAATAGTGCTTAGGATTTTACATTTCAAATACTTCAAACTGTTGTTGGTATATTGTTTTTAACAAAAGAAAACAAAATATACAATGCAAATAACGTTAGCGTACTGTAATTCAAACACATCATAATCATGCACTAGTGAAGGTAATGAAACGAGAGCTATACTGCAGCCATAATATATTTGTGCTCATGCTCATTAGTGATTTAGGTTCATATTGAATAACTCAAAGAAGGCATCTACTTGAGAGATCCGTGAAAGAAATGATCTCAATGTTCAAAGATGAACGGAGCCAGACTCGTGTCATTATTACTGATAACCTGATATCAAAGACTTTTTTCAGTCTATTGACTTCAAATGTAAATATGTACGTGCACATGCCGTCAGATGCTCGGTGTTTACGGTCAGAGCACACACACAAAGCGGGTCGCCTGGAAAACAAACGCGCAGTGAACGGCAATCATGGCAATCAGCTTCCCTTGAAGCGTCATTATAGGGACTCTTTTAAAAGTCTTTACAACAAGACACGTTTAATTAAAAACAGCTGGGGAGGTTTCCGGCCCTGGGGGTTTACGAGATGGAAGACACTTAAATATCTTCAATTAAATCTAGAATATTTCAGAATGAAAGCCACGTTCGGCTGACAGCTGACATTTTATCAGCTGTCAGGGACATCAGTCATGTCATTTACACAGCAATAAACATAGTATTAGTATACTGAATAAGTCACAGCTAATGATGGGTTGTCATAGCAACCAGGTGAGTTTCACACCAACACCCAATGCACTGTATATTCTAGGTCAGATTCCAAAAGGTCTACATTGTCCTCTTTCTATATTTAGGGATGTTGTTGATGCTCTTTACTCATGGCTTACTGGAATTCACAAGAAGAGACAACATGAGCTATCACGCTGAAGACCATCCTCTTGGTTATTAGCTGTTGACATTCTGACAAAAGAAACAGTCTAACACCGCAATTGCACAACAAGCGAACATCACACAAGCTGTGGAATCATACACATCATACAAATACTATATACTGTTACATAGACAACAAAACTTGTGTGATGTGTCTCTTTCTTTGAAGCATGTTGTGTTCTGAGAAAATGTCAGGATAGATACCACATCTGGTGGGCAGTTGAGCTGAGCAGCCACTCATCTGTTTCTAAAGGTCAGCACAGGGTTAAGTACAGCAGGATAGGAAAGAAATATCTTTGAAATTAAGGAGAAAGAGGGATTCCACTCGCATGGCCTTGATTTATGTGTAGTCAGCAGCTCTCATGGGCACCAGGCTGCTTGCCAGTGATGTAAGAGGATGGATATGCACCTAGAGGTGAAAGAAACCACAGCCAACCCAGAAATACAAACACAGACACTTATTGCAGCTTATCAAGACAGATAAAAACATGAGGTCAGATTATTTGGAGAACATTCAAATTGTAATTGTCTTGAGAGGAATGGTTTTTAACCCAACAGGAAAAAAAAAACAAGTTATAATACACAGCAGATTCAAAGAGCTACAGCCAATTCCTCCCATCCTATCCCTGCATAGTCATGGAGGCTGCCTGTGTATGTGTAGGAATAGTGAGTTTGAACAGCAGGGCTTAGATCCTATGTGAATTCTGAGAAGCAGCTAGTGTGTGTGGACTGACAGCTGATTGCCCTATGGTTTAATCTTGTTAGGGATTTTCAAAAGTGCTGTGTCCACTCAGATCTGGAGATAGAGCACCACACAGCCTTTGTGTGCAAAATTTCAACGCTCCCAAAAGGGGGACAAAGGGCCCCCCTGGTGATGTCATTCCCCTGTCAGCAAGCAAGCCCCTCGCTGCAGGAGAGGGGCAGGACAGGACACTGTGACCATCCACTCTGGCCCCAGGGTCTCACCCTGACCCCTCTCCGAATCAAAGAACCTTCCATGGCTTGATGTTCAAGGCTGAAAATTGAGCCTGGAGAGGTGTAAATTGAAACTGTTTTGAAACTCAAATATAGGCTAAACCTGACGATGGAAATTCAAAGCCATACAAACGCTGCATATATGTCATGTTGCTCATGTTGTGTGGCGCTCCAGCGAACCTCAAATCGTATTAAATTACCACCAGTGCCATGAAAGTGCAGCTGCCCGTGTGGATATGTTCCATGAAGTCCTATATTTATCAGAGCAGTGTCTCTTCAATTCCCTCACAACCGACCGGTGGGTCCATCCACATGTTACACATGTTGCAGGAGCCTTGTGTGGTGCAATACATGAGAATATCAGCAGCCAATTGTATGTACGCACCAATCATATGCAACATGTTACGGTAACCATATTTAGGGTTCAGTTCTCCATATTTAGGGTTCTGATCAATAGACAATCTGCGAGTACCTGATAATACAAATTCATCTTTTGATTTGTAATTCATTTGTAAGTAATTAACACACTATATTCTTCATGTTTTTTATGTGTGGAAATAGAAGTTCCTCACTCAATCGCACGTGTACCACACTGTTTACTTTTTACTGACCTGTGACCTGACCTCAGGCTAAAATATGACCCCAACTGAGTTTTGGCCCCTTGGTTATTTTTGTGTCTTATTTAGGTCGCAATGTGAGTTGTGTGTGGAATTGTTGAGCCCAGCTCCACATTCCACAAAAACAGCTTCATAAATCTCTGCCGTGAGTGTGAACACAGACAGATGTGTCCTAACTTAGCAAAGTACACTGCACAGCAACTCCTATTTCCAAGAAACAGTACGTCCCTCACTTCTCCCCATTTTTAGAGAGTGAATCTGGAAACCCTCTGTTGGCTAGGGTTACAGTACATCTTACACACACACACACACACGTAGTGACAAATATACTTGTGCCGCCTATAAGTAGACATATTAGACCTGGTCTCATATATACGGTAGGGGTATTTATGGGCATGAGATATGTGTGTTCATCATGTATGTTCATCTCTCTCATCCTCTTCCTCATACACACCCATTAGCCCCACATATTCCTCCGCCTCAAGTGTCAGCCCCTGTGGTGTCCCGTTTAAAGCAGAGTCCTTCCTGACTACTGTAAATCATTAGTGCGACCCCATTAAGGGAACTCTGTCCCGGGCTACTACCACAACATCAGCAGGTCTCGCTGAGTGGGAGACAGCTACATAGACAAAGACAAGCAGCCACAGCCAGCGCTGTGAAAATATGGGTTTTGACGGATGAAAGACAAACATCCCCTTGGGGCCACAGGGCTTGAGTTGTGAATGACCATGGCATGCTCAACAGGCGGCCTCTTCCTGGACAGATGACCCCGGCGCAGGGAGGTTCTCACTCATATCACTATGCGGACCACCAGGCTGTGTCAGATGGGTTTTGTGTGGTAGCATGTCCAAATATAACACATATTCATCATTAAGGGGGGCAGCAATCGGGGTAATTCAGTCATAGTTAAGTATCATAATTGTTCATTTGGTCAATTGGCTATTGTTGTTGCTGATACATTAGTTTGAACTACGTTGTTCCTCACACAGATATTCAGATATTTGACCAATCAATCAATACATTCAATAGAGTCAGCGATCATTCAACCATTCATTTAATCTGTTTTGTCTCCTAAAAATCGTCATGGGCAAGAACAGATAAACAAACAAACGAACAAAAAAAAAAAACAGGATTCCCTCATACCCTCAACGTGAACACATGGAAAACCCAGAAGGAAGTCTGGTTAGATGAAGCTGAACTTCCTCCTAATGGAAACCCTCTTATTGAGCGCACAGAAACTAAGACTGCATGCTGCTGCTGCTGTATATGACGTGGGCGCGTAGACGCTTTGGCCACCTGTAATGGAGTGTTGGCGGATGACTTCACGGCAGGTCTCAGAGGAACCCATGTGAAATCCATTGACGGCAAACCGCAGAAATGCTGGTTTGGCGGCAAATGAAAGCAGCTCACATCCTGAAACTGAGTAATAAAAAGAGGGGTGTAAAAAAGCTTCTCATTCTGATCATTACTGAACCAGCGGAAGGGAGAGGAAGCATCTTCTCGGGTATAGCTTCTCGGGTCTGTGGTGGGCGCCAATGAATCTCCTGTTAACACAGCTAAAGTGGCAGTTCAGCTGAAGTCTGGATTTTTAAATTCATGTGTTCATGTGGGTCACAGAATCATTTTCCCACAGGGTTTCCCATCCTCAAGAGTACAGGGTGTTTAATGAAAAACTAAGATCTCCTCACGCATCTGGATTGAATGATGACATAGCAGTTCAAACTCAAGTCCTTTTATTGACTGCAATGTGATGGATGTATTGAGACAACCATAATGCAGGGACTTCTGTTTGCAATAAGGGCCTCAACTTTCTCATTTATATAGGGACCAATGGCTTTGAAGTGAAGGAACACTACTTCCACAATGCGTTCATAAAAAAAAAGTTTTCTCCTGAAAGTTCATCATCCGGGGATTGAGTCAGAGCAATGTTAACCAGAACCCCTACACTGCACATTCAGACTCTACAAAGAGCTTCAATCCTCCTAAATGAGGACAAAGCACACGTTTTCCCATAAATACTCAAATTTGGCCAGTTAATGATGCCTGCACAAATGGCCCCCAACTAAAGTAAATAGCCTCGATTGCTGGTTAATTTATTGGAGACAAGCACCACGCTGAGATCAAACGGGTCGCGCTCACTCGTAGCACCTTCAGTGCAATGAATTTGCTGACCCCACAACCCTCTGCATATTTCTATAAAGGGCATGAGAGGCCGGAAAAGAGTAGCCCCGAGGAAAAAGGGGGTTAACCCACATGAGGTTTGGGTTTGTATGATGCTGGTATGGGCCAATAAATCACAGAGTAAAGAAACCTGCTTGTATTGAGAATAGGGCCACTAGAAAGTCAGATATCACAGTAGAACTAGCTAGAGGAAAAAGGAAATACATACATACAGTACATGTGTACACACACAGATATACACACAAACATACATGTGGCAAAACTGCTGACAGCCTGACAGATGTGTGGATTCCTGAAACATGTATGCATCTATAGATAGAAATATTGATGCATGCATACAGTTTGCATGCATGCATGCATGCATGCGCACACACACACACACACACACACACACACACACACTAAATCATTTTCTAACCAAGTCCTGGCTTCTTTAGTGGGACTATCCCTGACTCAAGGTGAGGCTTGAGTTTCATTATGAGGCAACTTTATTAGCCAAGTTAAGGGCTTGGAATTCCCACAACCTGAACACATGAGGAGGATTTAGTTTGGCTCTTTTGTTCCTGACATGAAACGGCACATTGTTAACCGTGGCCTCAGGCAGTGCGGCCAGAGTGCACGACACAGGTTAGGATCATGGGCTACTATTCGTTCTGCCCCTTTGACAAAGCCAGGAAATATATTTGAGTGAAACCTGCTGTACTTATTCAACACCTTATAAGAGATTGGCAATATGGTTGTCAATATACTTTGATTTTCCAATCTATTGGTCTAGCATCACAGTATATGTTGGTATCTTATAGTCTGTAGAAAACAGAGGACCATTAGCTCCTGGTGTGTTGCAAATTATCCACCTATATGAAGTCAGTAAAAATTCCTCCCCAACAGATGCTGTGATGCTGGTCTTTAATCTATGTTTGCCATATGCAGCCAAGATGGAGAAGCAGCAGCATAGCCAACAGACATGGACCTCTGCTTTGGATCACTGCAGTATTTCATAATGCACACATGTTTACCGTGTAACCCTCCCTCCGCCTGCAACTACTGCCCCCGGCTTTTGCTGTAAATAAGAATGTTTTCCTAATCACCTCGTAAAATAAGGGAAAAAATATTCTGCAGCCCTCTCAGCCTTCCTTCTATCTCAATAAAGACTAAATTTCAGGGGGCGTGGCCTCTCCTTTAAGGAAGAAAATACACTAAAAGCTTCTGTCTGTGTAGCAAAGGCTGTATAGCCTGCATGTTGTGCTGTGATGTGATGTGGCTGAATGTGTCAAGGCATCAGTCAGGAGGCCTCCACCCCGCTGACTTGGGACCCTATTGTTCATGGAGGACCCCCCTCGGTGTCATTGAGACACGCTGGTCATCCGCATTGTGAACTTTAATTAGGTTGTTGTGCTTATTAACTCCGATTATCAGAAAAGCTGTGAGATGTCTACATGTGGCTTGGTGCTACAGGCGTGATCTACAGACGGCTGTGAATTCTTCAACGGAGCGTGTTGGCATGTTGTTCCACCGTCGGTCTGAAGACATGGACAGGAGTACATTTATTAGACATTTTTGGCCTTTTATCATTAAACACCATGGATCAAGGTTTGTTCCCATGAGTCGTAAATGTCTCAATCAGCCACAAGAGAGTTTCACCACCTTTAATTCAGACACAAACAGGAAATTGAAGGGTTTCTCATTCATGGAAAGAAGTCAAGAAGTCAACCACAAACGGTTATAAGGTACTTACAGTCACAGTTTGATTGGAGGGAATAACAGTGGTTCACATTATTGCATTGGTGTGACAAGTGGTTGAGTCAGAGGCCCTGTTGAGCTTTGTAACAAGCGTTCTGCTACATTAAACTAATCACAGGAGCCATTTTCCTCCCAGGGCATGCTGGGATGATTAGCCGAGGTACTACACCACCTCCTGGTGTCACCGGCCTGTTCCGTGGTGGTCCAAACACCCTACCGTCTAGCCAACTTCCACTCTGTTCAGACTGACGCTTCTGATTCCTACTGGGGGGCTATACGGATCGGGCTGCGTCCGTCTGTCACGCGTCATATCTCAGGTTATATCTCAGACACCACCCACATCACGTCTGATTTTGACGGAACTTGGAGGGATGGCGCTTCATCGCACTGTGCTCCAGCATTTGAAAAAATACACTGATTGGCCTGATGGAGGCGCTATAATTAAAGGTCAAAATTTAAACTCAAGCGTAATATCTCTGACACCACTAGTGCAATTACAATGAAACTTTTGTCAGTGTTCTGGTGTTTAAAAACATTACACTGATTGGCCTGATGGAGGCGCTATAATTAAAGGTCAACATTTGAAAAAAGGCCCTACTTCCTACACCATAAGTCTGATTGACATGAAACTTGCTACACAAATCCAGCTATTGCTACAAATTGGCCTGATTGGCTTAATTGGGGACACCATTGGTCCAATTTTGCCGAAACCCCATTTTAGAACTGTTCTGCAGATTGGCCTGATGGGGACGCTACAGTTAAAGGTCAGCTGGCTACACTACTGGTCGGACTTTGACAAAAACCTGGAGAGATGATGCATCTTGTTACTGATTGGCCCAAGAGGTGGCTGCATCATTCATAGGGGACGACTTGTTTCACTTGTTTTTTACTGCTAATCTTTCACAGTTATCAGGACAACATACCATCAGGACAACTGTCTGACATTCACACACACACACACACACACACACACACACAATTACTCCGTAAACAACACAACAGTACAAATAAGGATAATAGGATAGTGGCATTCAATTGTTACTCAAGGTCAGGTTAGTCACTCAGGTGTTAAAGTAAATGTTTTCAGTGACATCCAGCAAACTTCACAGCTCTCCTTGAAAAGAAATTAACACAACCTTGGGATTTCTTTTAAGGGGTCCATATTAAACTTAGCACAAGTATGCCTGGTTCTTTTCCACAAAGCTCAACTCAATTTTCCTGAACGCCACATTTCGAAGGTAAGACTCTCATAGGCGCCAGTCCAAGGACTTTTAAGATACAACTTGGTACACCTCCATTCACACGCATGGACATAGCAACCATTTTTGCTGGTATTTCTACCTTCCTAGACAGAACACAGTGGAGCGGCAGAAGAGACAGTGACACATGACAGCAGGTTCAGAGGCATATGGGAATTCATTCTTCGGCTGCCCCCCCCCCCCCCCCGCACAGGGAGGTCAGAGATTAGGGTCAGCTACAGGGTCTGCAACACCCCTGGAGCTGAGAGGGATTCAGTGTGTTGCTTAAGAATACTACAGCAGGGGAAACTCACTGAGCCTTGAGCCTCCAGTAGAAAGTAGTGAGTCTCCCTACTCACTCTACGAGAGGGGATGACATCCATAACACCATGAGCACACGGAATGCACTCCAACTCACTCGCCCTCCAGGACACTCCCATCACCTCACTCTCTTTATTGACTTAGTGAACCAAGACCACCATTGGATCCTCGGCCTGACCTCCGTGGAACCTGTGGAATGGAGGACTGGTTGGCAGGGATGAGGAGGGAAGAGCACGAGGGATATATGAATCCTGGACATGGACTGGCAGGAGGAGCCTGTGTCCCCTGGCAAAAAGCCCAAAACGTCAAAGAGGAATGTGCAACCATAACGTACCCTGCTCCGGAGTGTAACCCGAGACCTGCCCCCTTACAGACCATCGTAATCAAGAATGTATCGGCCGGGACGAGGTGACGCAGTTTCTGATCCAACCCAGAAGTGACTGCAACCGCTGTAGCTTTTTTTTTTTTTTTTTTTTTTTTTTAAACTGGCACAATAAGTTAGTTGTTAATCATAGAATTGCACTTAATCACTTAAACTTAATTGACTTTGCATATTTTACTGTGATTTTTCGGAAACTTTCTGGCACTCATCGTGTGCGTATGTCCCACATAACCCATCTGGTTCTCCGCACCGGCTAAAACAAAACGCCGGGAGTTTTCCAAATACAAAATGTGATTGAAGTGAAACTGAATGAGCCTCTCAGCATGATGGGATTCAAGGTAGCTACTTAGCCTTTGATTTCTATGAGCTACCCTGCGGAAGGTCTCTGTGGGCACGCAGAAGGAGATTGATTGTGACATCAATGCAAACCACTAGGGTACTGTACGCTGTCTAATGGAAATACTGTTTAGTGAGGAAGGAGTCAAGGTTAAAAGGCTTGTGCCGCAGTGGGAACAGAAGATGGGGGGGGGGGGGGGGGGGGGGAGTGGCACTTGACAATAAGCCTCCTCAGTGTCTCTCAGACAACAAAGAGCCACACACACCATCTTTGACATTGCTGATCTGTCATTTACTAAGAATTACCCCAGTGGTTCAAAACCATGAACGGAAATGTCAAGTGGAATTTGTAGGATCTAAACTGAATCTTAACAAGTCAACTTTACCCAAGGTGCTTATGTTGAAAAAAAAAATAATCTGCTGATATTTTATAATAATATGCTAACAATATTATGCATAAATGTGTC
Source organism: Hoplostethus atlanticus (assembly GCA_034670405.1). Lineage (NCBI taxonomy): Eukaryota > Metazoa > Chordata > Actinopteri > Trachichthyiformes > Trachichthyidae > Hoplostethus > Hoplostethus atlanticus. The sequence continues at coordinate 2,388,706 of JAXDDX010000060.1, forward strand.
TGTGTGATGACAGAGAAAACCTGTGTTAAATATTGCTCAACGTTCTGTATCCGTCCACGTATCATAGCGTAGCTCAGACTCAGACAAGCCACACTACACTAATCTCCCCCAGCCAGCCCATTATAGAGCAATGCCCTGGAGACCCATACATACTGGATGAAAGAGGACTGAGACATCAGGTCCATATCCTTCCTGTACCATACTTAACCCCACTCCCTCATCCCTCTTAGACCCATTGCGTAAATGAACATTGAAAAAAAGACTGCAATAGGCCACCAGGCTGATATTCCCAAAATTGGGTGACGCTGGAAAAAAAAATGCCAGCAGCATGTACATCATCCTTCAAACGCATCTACCTTAAGTATCATGTGCCCTGCCCCAGACACACATCAAACGACTAGAGTGGATGATTCCTGCCTTCCCTAAAGTCTTTTACTGTACTCTTTCTCCATCTGCCTGACTGAGCCTCTTAAATGGAGCTGCCCATTGACCTGAGTAGGGTTGTAAATCACAGTGATGGGTTCCAGAGATGGATTCTCTGCAAGGTAAAGGGGTCATAGCTGCAGGTTTTTGCTTTTTTTTTTTCACACTGTGAAACGGGGATGCTACCAGATCCTGTCAACATTTCTAACTGGATGGAAAAAGTGCTGGACAGTAAGTCAACAAATTATAGGGTTAGGCCAGAGTTAACAGTGTGTCGTTTTGCAACAGTGTTGGATTACCTTGGACTAGTAAACTAAATTATACCTCATTCATCTGGGTGATGGTGCTGAATGACAGTGAAGAGGTCAAATAACTTGGAAGATTGCAATAATAAAACGGAATGATTTATTGTCATCATTGGCTCATACTCATACCGTAGTTATGGGTGTTTCAACTGTTACTACTTGGAACTCTTTTATTAGAGTTCTGTGTGTGTGTGTGTGTGTGTGTGTGTGTGTGTGTGTGTGTGTCAGGTGGGTAGATAGGGATATGTATGAATATTTGCATCTGTGACTTTCTGTGTTTTTGTATGTTCTGTGTGTTTTTGTCCTCTGCGTGCACGAAGGCCGTTCTGAAATGAGAATTTGATTCTCCAATAATAAAAAAAAAAAGGTCCTTAACCTTCTTACAACTAACATGGAAATGAACAACAAAGTGTGACTGCCCTAAAGAAAACAGTTGATTAGTAAGTGTGTCACGCCCCAACAAACAAACATTGGTACGGCCGGTGTCTCGCCCAGTCACATCCAATAAACATCGCATCAAAGCGTGACATAAACCTACAGAATTTCAAGCTCCAAAGTCAGACAGCCTGCAAATTGAATAGTCTCAGATGTCCCGTGGAATATACTGATTGAATATGAAATGTCAAAATGAATAGTGGCATCAAGGACAATAATGCCAGTGATGCATATATCCACATGCTGTATGCAAGCGGATGTGACGCTTACCCTGACAGAACGATCAATAACACAAGATTCAAACCCGTTACTGTACTTTTTAAAGGATGGCGGGTAACTTCAGTGTTTGGTTGACAAAAAGATAACAGATTTAAAGCATGGATCATCTATATTTTAGATAAACTGAATGATGAAGGATTTCCCCCCCCCCAAAAAAAAACAGATTCATAGCAGTTTTGAACAGTACTCCTGAATCATACTTGTAAATGACATCGCCTGAGATTTCTTTTTGACACCTTTGAGGTGTTTTTTCAACAATGGAGTGTGATGGCCAATAAATGTCAAGCTGCTCTTGAAATGTTTTCTGGGCCATGGCTTACTGTGGAAAAAAAGGGCAAGAGTAAAAGTAAAGGAAAACAAATATAAACTACAAATTAAAACTATAACTTAATACAGAAGTTTATATAGAAAACCACAAAACCACCGGGTCATTATAATTAATGAGGAGATTGATCATTTTAGCATGGCACCTCCATCACACCAGTGAGTTTTACACTGGCGGCAACATCCAACTTTACCCAGGATGCCCAGCAGTAGGTCAAAGCCTGCGAAGAGGCCAGGTCTGAAATATGCCCACGCTCAGCCTAATGACCCGCACCACAATTAACACTCTGCAGCTCAGCAGGGCAGCGTGGGGATACGGGGGTGTTTATTGGCTGGTGGCTTTGGTTTCCTCACAGACCTTGTCATGCCCAGCTGATCATCTTCCAGATTGGAGCTGGAGGTGGTCCAGTCTAGCACATGCAAGTACAGTTGGGCCCCAGCAACCACAGACAAAGCTTGACACACATAGCACCACACAGCAGCCAATGAAATACCAGCGAGGTCTCTGACAGGAGGCAAGAGCACAGGGTGTGTCTGAGGTGCTATTTTCACTATCACTTGATGCCCAGTAAGAGGTATCACTTTCCTGAGTTTCCTAGAAAAAGTTTATTTTATTTTGAAATCTATATGGAGAATATTTATTTGGTAATGCATCTGAGAAATTAAACCAAAAATGAAGTTAACAAGATTTAGATGATATGATATTGGGGTTAGTTGGACAGGCTGGTCATCATTCTGCCAGTGTCAGTTTTCTCACATGATTGTGTGTACAGTGTGATTTCCCTTGATGCTCATTGGGTCGCAGCAGGCATCTGTTGGGTCCCAGCTGGCTGGTAAACACTAAGGCATGTGGAGATCACCCTGCAGCCTTATAAACCCCAGGTTATATCATCTCAAAGTCTTTGTTTTTATCCTGTCACCTCAAATACTAGATGTCATGTTTCTGAAAGTCAGTGTAAAAACTGCAGAAAAGTAGTATCGTCCATCTCTATAGAATTTTTGGAGATCAACTGCAAACTTAATGGCTGCGATGCCTTTGAGGTCTGAGATGCGCTGCAATGTCACAGAATCTGCACAAGTCAACTTTATTGACTCTGAGCTCATGCTGTGTTTAGTCATACACAAAAGACAATGGAAGGGCGTTTTCTAGTTTTGGGATAATACGCTCAACCGTACTGTATGGACACAAGAGCGCAAGACACCTGCACCCACGCACATCTGCCCATCACTCAACATAATCATTATCCAATCATCACGTGCACGGAAAACAGGGGAAAACCCCCGAGATTCAAATTGCTAAAAATATGGTAGCAAAAAACGGCAGAAACACTGCCACTGAATATGCCCAAATCCATGAAGCAGGTGCGTCTCAGCGAAGCCAGATTTTAGACCTACTGTCTCCTAGCAACAACACCAGTAGATGAGAGCCCCACCAGTTAGATGGGCTAGTGTTATTTACCAGATCCTCCTCTGGCTTTGTTTGGGTGTTTGGTAGAAACGAGGCCACCAGTTCTGGTGTACTGCACTGAACTGATGGTGATGGTGGAAAGAGAGAGTGAGAGACAGAGAGAGAGAGAGAGAGAGAGAGAGAGAGAGAGAGTATGAGTAAGTGTGCACAGTATGTGTTTGCGTTTCGCAGCTGGTGTGAAGTCTGAATGAGTGAGCGAGTCTGACCGGCGTTCTTCCCAGTGACAGCCAGGTCACTGAGCCACTGGGTCTGGGTCTGCCAGGCCAGGTTTCCTGCAGGCTTCCCCTGGCTGATCTGTTAATGCACCTTATTAAGCAGCCAACACACGCACACGGCTATAAGATCATCACAATATCTGTTTTGCCCAGCTGCTGTTTTGATTTTTTTCATGCTGTGTTAGGGGATGTAATGCAGAGAATATATTCAAATATTATATTGAATATATTCATCATATTCAAAAATCCAGGAACAGTTATTCCTTGAAGTACTATTTTATAGAGAAATATTAGTGTAGTATCAACATTGCAACTACTATTGAATTAAGTACAAATCTTTATTATTATTATTATTATTGTTTGATTTTGTACATATGAGGGATTTTGGTTTTGAAATGCCCAATATCATTCAGATTTCTTCTTATACTAAAGCAACTAGACTCTTAACAAGGATGCACCACTCTCAACACATCCATGTGTGTTTGGGACAACACATGTTACAAGATCTGTAAATCTGAACAAATACTGACAAAAGATATGTTGTGTTGAGAAGTAACACAAACCATCCAACTAGACACATGGACTTGCTATGCTCAGGTTAAGAGCTTGTCAACTATGTACAGTAATTACCACCTTATTACAAAGGGAAGCTCAATGTAAAATCATCTGTAGCATATGAGATGTTTTTAATGTAGCACATACAGACTAGGCACCCCATGTTATACCATGAAATGTTATCCACTGATATTGTGCTATTATTATATAGGCTGCTGCTTGGTAGAAAGTGTTGGCCTTCCTTTCTCATTGTGGGCTGTCCCAGCAGAGATTAGGGGCCTGGGCTGGTGAATGGAGGCGAGAGGCAATTCTTTTTTCCCTGGATGCTTTCACTCGTCATGAATGAGTGTAATTCTGGGAAATGTGCCCCCATGAACAGCAGAGGAAACTCCTAAATCCAGCAGAGCTCCTGAGGGGATCTGTCTTTGACAAACGACTTCCCCCCACTAGGGGAAAAGGAGCCCGCGGGTCAGTGAATGCCTCTAATAAAGGGGTGCAGGCGTGATCTTATCCGCCGGCATCATAAAGCTTTCACACTTTATACGTTAAGCTCTGTCTGTCTCTCGCTTCCCATCAGTGAGAACTGATGCTGCAGGTGATGTTTTTTTATTATGCTCTCGTATGTAACATATTGGTGTACAGTAAGTCATATATATATAAGATGGGGCAAAGTATTTATTTACGGCCGTGTCAAGCGGTAATATTCTTTGGTAGCACCTGAACAGTGGGTAATAATGATAAAACAAACAGTGTTTACACCCCTCTTAAAAGGTCAAACATCAAAAAGCTGCTGAATGAGTGACGCTGACAGATGCTGCCCATTCTAGTGGGGGTTATATTGCCGTTAGATAGGCGGGGGAGGGAGGCGCTCAGGATGGGAACAGACAGCTGACTGGGCCTGATGTTCTCCTGGGCCTGAACAGCTGAGACCAGGGACCAGGCAGGGGAGAGCTGCCGCTGGGGCTCAGCTTTGATGGGGAGAGGAGAGGAGAGGCAGTCTCTCCGCAGACTTAGAGCTGTTCCTTAAGCTGAGCGGAAGCCATTATCCAAATCTCCACAGAATTAACAATCCACTGAGAGGAAAAAAAATTGGCTTGCGGACTTGAATATCTATTCAACAGGTTGCGGATCCGAATACAGGCACAGGCACTCAATTAATAATGTTCGGGACAGCTGTACTCGGACTAGGGCGATGATAGTAGCCGCAGTATCTGAAAAAAAAAAAAAAACGCACAACAACTGCTGTAGATTGTCACAAAAGAGTGGTTTTCTATCTACTTCAGCCATGACGCGTAACAACAGCTTGCAGTTGTAAAATAGATATCCAGCATGTCCAGTTACGCTATCTGCAGCAACAAGCATGGCGAGATTAGCCCCGAGCCTCGCTGCACAGTACCTGACTGTGCACTCCGGTTCACCAGTCTAACAACATACATTCAATTGAGGAAAACTGTTCACCATGAGGACCTCCTGCTCTCCTGTGTTTGTCGGTGTGGGGGTGGGGGGTGGGTGGGGGTAGGGGGGGGCATCCTTTTGACTCATTTCCAGAGTCAGGAATGCTAAAAGCACTAAGACATACTTCATGGTTGGGCATCAAAGGATCTTAGGGTGCTCAAAAGCTTTCATCTCCAGTCCGCTGGTTAAATAAGCCTTGAGTGAATGATGGGGAACACTTCATACGGGGGGGAAAAAGGAGTTTGACGTACAGAAGTTCTATTTTTATGAATTGAGCTTGAGAAAGAAAACACCAAACTGACCTGCGGATGAGACAAAAATGGCCTCTCTTTGAAAGTCCCCATAGATATTACATGAACCAACAGGAAGCACCCTCTCTCGCCAGTGAGCTGGTGCTCTCCAGTGCTGCAGGTAAAAGGGGGGAACGTAAATGATCTGAGCGGGGGCCTCCCTGTGGACCAGACCGCCTCGACCCAATAACTCACGGAGGGTCGAGTTGAGCGTTCAGTGATGTGCTCAGTTACTCTCCCACCACAGAACATGACCTCTGTCAGCCAGGAGCGCTCCGCCGGGCCCTCTGTCCTTCCTATGATAGCTATCTTAGCAGCACCGTTCGTTTTCAGGTTGTATTTACTAAACTTTGCACCCCCCCCCCCCCCCCCCTTCCCCCTTCCCCCTTCCCCGCTTCATGACCTGTTACGGGAGCAGATGCTGAGACTCCTATGAGGCTCCTGTGTTGGGTCATGAGGGCACTTCAGCATCCACAAGCCATAAAATGAGGCATGTTGGACATAAAAGAGTCTTTTAAGAGCCGTTAAATAAGTATGTGTGTCACAGGTTTAACGGCGTATCTGTATGTACAGAGGTTTGAAGCTAATAAAGCAGAGGTTTGAAGAAGCACAGAGGTTTGAAGAAGCAGACACATACGACCTTAAAACAGTGACATAAACATAAACTACAACACTGTAGGTTAATCCTGTAAACACATCGGTTTTGACTCATTTTTGTTATCAGAAGCAACTCATCATCAACACATTACTCCACTGTATACTGATGGAAGCCTTTGTTGCAATACAAAACAAAGAATTACCTGTATGTGGGCCAGGGAGGCCTCCTTTGTGAGTAGGACAGATTTAACAGGGATGATTGAAAATAGTCCATTAACCTCCATGACGTTCTTTCAAACTTAACGCCCCACTTTACCCATCGATGACTTTGCATTATCTTTTTCACCTGAAAATTAAAACAGAACAATGATGAAGTTATCGAATTGTTATTCTGATGCTCCCGAGGAAGCTGCTGTTGCACGACGGATGGAGAGGCTGCCACGGCTGACGATCTGGACGTTTCACCGTGCAGAGGTAAGGGATCATTTTGGGGGGATACATGCAGAGGACAGACCGGATGATAGCAGCAGATTACTGCCGGTCAAAACAAAACACACATAGAGAGGAGGTGGGCTTCATGACCCCTGTCTGAAACCCAGTTGTTTTATCCATGTCAGTGGTGCAGAAGGTTCAAATAATCACACTTGGATGGACATGTGAGTGAATCAGAAATCAAGTAATTCACAGACGTGCAAAGACATGTTGTGTTTCACGTAACAAATGGGTCATGGAAGTGCTGCCGTAACCTGTGACGTGTCTATGGAGGGCCAGTAACGCGTGACCAAAAGCCCCCTCCTGGACGCATCATAAGATGATGTGCGGCGGTGATTGGGCTGTCAGATAAGGGTGAAAACCTCTGATATGGCAACACAGTCTGTTAGGGTAAGGGAAGCGTGTTATTTTCAAAACAGGAACACAGGCGGTTACTCATACATGCATGTTCAAATGATACACATAACAGTTTGGGGTTTGGGGCACACACACACAACACCGCTGGCCAACGGTCCAAACATACATAGTTGCATGTTCTTTCCTGTCGTATGACCACAGACCACAGAGCATGATGCCATTCACCTTGAAAGGAAACACAAAAAAACAAACAACGGCGGACAAATGGAATGGAAAATGGAGGACTGAATCAAGAGCATTTATTTTCAGCGTGATGTGACAGGGCTTCCAGCAGGGGAATGCAAATATTTACTTCCAATTCCCTGCTCCCATTGAAGACGCTGGTTGGTTCTCCCTCACAGGGATGTGCAGGTCAAGGAGACAGAATAGGCACATTGAGTTGATGCTGATGTCTTCGAGGCCCGGCGAGCGGCTCGCGGATGCGGGCGGCAAGTGAGAGGAGATCTTTGTGCGGCGTGTCTGACTCCAGCGTGAATAAAACATGCCGTGGCATGTTGGTGGCGACGATCGAGGAAGCCCACTGCATAATTCATGGAGAGTAGCAGGCGAGGACGAAGGGCAGGGTGAGGTGGGGGGAGGGGGTTGGTGGTGCAAGGGGAGGGGGGAGGAAAAGGAGAAAGGCGGAGGGGGGCTTTGCAGGGACATGTGAAGGTGTAAGGATGTTGCTGGGCTGTGAAGAGAGGGCCCTCCTCAGCAACAAGGCTCCGTCGGTTATCAAGTGACAACAATCTCCATCCTACTACTGGAGGATGAATCATTCACTCTAAATAGCAAATATAAGTTTACAGTTCTATATTTCTTTGAAGAGGTGGCTTGAAAACATGTAACCAAATACAATATTCACTCTCACCGGAAGCCGCCCTAGATCATGTACAGTGGAATAATGGGTCTAGCCACGTTTGATGGAAAATCAATACCTTTAACAGATTAAAATCTTAAATTCTTTTGTGGCGATGTGCTATATTGTGTCAGAGAGCGATGACGCTGGGATGTGGGTTTCTTTAGCAGTGGTGATGTTATCACGGCCCCGCTCACCCCCAGAGATGGGGGTTCCCATAAGAGCTGAATCAGTGTTTTCCCTACGCAGCGGAGAGGAGAGTAGAGGAGCAGCCAGAGGAAATGTGTTACAGTCAGCACCTCTTCTTCCAGTCAGGGAGAGGCCAACAGAGAGAGCTGCAAGCCAAAGCTGATGCTACTGCACCACCTGCAGGCCCGCAACCAGATCAAGTGTGTGCATGTGTGTGTGTGTGTTTGTGTCAGAGTATTTCTGAATGTGTGTAAGTGCAGCGGGTGTGTGAGTGTGAGTGAAAAGGATCGTGGAAAGAGCTTTACACCTTCCCTGTCAATCATCAGTCAGGGACATTATACCAAAGATGTGTTATTGTGAAATTCACATAAAAGATGTACAGAGGAACAATCTTGTCAGAAGCAGTTGTTTTCATTACAGGTACGACCTTGCCTAGCCACTGCAGAGGAGCTGGATCTGTCATGATGACATGGTTACTCTCTGATGAGAAAAAATATTCAAGTCTGTCAAAAATTATGGCAAAGCAGCAGCAATATGTTCGTTCCTTCAATAGAGTAAAATGTATTGAGTGACACACCCTGCAGAATAAGAGGGCAGGGATCCACTGATGTGAGTGCTGCTGGTAAAGGATGTGCACTGCAAAAAAATATGCATCTTAACAAGATGTAATATCGAGCCTTAAAAGCTTATTTTTCTTAAAAAAAGAGAAAAAGTGTGTGAATTGAGTGAGATAATTTGACTTGTTTCCAAGGAAAATCAACTTCAAGTTCAAGAATTTAATTTGTGGAGCTATCTGCCTTATTCTGCCTTTTTTCAAGATATTGACTCACATCTCACATCTCTCATTATCTCACTACATTGTCTTAATCTTCTAGTTGTTAAAAGTAAAAATTTAAGCGCGAATATGAGCCTTAATGTCTTGTTAATGTGAACATTTTTTTGTAGTGCGCTGTTCCTCTCTAGTAATGTAAGATGAGTCTAAACGGTGGAGAAGCATGGCATTAAGGCTGGACGTGGAGACGAACAGTGTTGCTGGTGCTAGATTACTAGTGCCAGGGTTTGATTACAGTAATGTGAACACTCAGTAGCAGCTGGAGGGCTCGGCTCAGCTAAGTCAGCGCACTGCACTGGCTGACTGGCACACAGTCAGGGACCCCCTCCTCCACAGCAGACCAACACACACTATGCGTTTCTATTTCGAGATAAACACACTCCATCAGCCTTTGATGGGAACAATGTATACCCACTACGGTAGCCTTTTCTACTGAACGCTAAATAGTTTAAAGGTCCCATATTATTAATTTGTCATGATTCTTCATGATGTTTTGCAAATAAACATAAAATCATCAAAATCATCTTTGATCATATATGTATGCAGGTATTCCTATAATATGGGACCTTTAAAGTAATAAGCTGTTAATTTGATATTTGATATCTGACAATAATCTGACATTTTCATCTAAATAAATGTCAGTTTTGTTACATTGTCCCTAGTGATTCAACCTACACCCAGTTGATGAACGCTTTTACATTTGTTGCTCTAAACACGTGTCTGGTACGTCTTTCCTAGGAAAAATCCTCTGGTGCACAGGAAGTGATGCGTTTTACGTTTGCAGCAGCAACGGCGGTTTGTTTGGAATAAATAGCAGAAGAACTGGGAAGTTAGCGTGAGCGGCGATAGCCACCATGGCTGAACAAGACGAAGAACACCTACAGAAACTCCAAGGAAAATCCAAGGAAAAACACGCCACAGTACTGGACACACTGTTTGATTGACAGGTGATCTCTGGGAAGTGCGGTGGAGAAAAACCACAGCGATGAGGCTGAGCACCAAAGATGTCACCAAAATAAGGAAAATACATGAATCTCACAGGTAAAAACTTTAAAGCAGAAAAAGAATAACAATGTGTTCATAAATATGACATCTGATGACCAATTACAAGTCAAATGTATCATTAAATGTGTTATTTTGAAAAGTGCTATATGAGTTTTCAGTCATATTAATTGTTAAAGTGAAAGGTACAGTGGCCTCCAACACTTCCACATTGCGGTAGCCAATACTTCTCTGTTTCCAAGAATAAAAGAAACTGTAACTGTTTCACCATTCGTTCTTCACAGATCAACCACTGAAACAGAATAACTTTGTGAAACAGAATCATATTGGCCGGGGGAGACCACACCAGGAGATTTCACACACAGCCAGACTTCTCATTCGGATGTTCTGCCGTTCTGTCGGACATTACTCAGTGACAGGATGGCTAGGCACAAACCTCGATTCTGGAGACTATAACCACAGTTGCACAGTCATCAGGACTCACACCCATGATTAATGTTCCTAGAGACAGACAGAAAACGGTTGCCTCCCTTCAGGACCTCCCTCTGAGGAAATTGCAATAGACAGGATCTATCAAAACTGCAAATGCAAGTGTATGTGGGCATGACAGTTTTGTGTATACGAACATAAAAAAACCTTGATGCCTGGCTAAGGAGCCAGGCATTGATCTAAGCTGGTCGTAACCAAGCTTTGAGATCGTGTTTAGCTGATCATAACCCGGGGGACTGGCTTGCCTCTTGGGAGAAACCAACTGTCAAAATGTACAATAGGTTGTCAGATGAGATATTTATTTGATTTAAACAGACTCACTTAAAAACACACTTTTTAAATTGCTTTGCTTGCTTGCTTTTACTTGATTCCTATCATTCCTATCATTGTGTCGTGGTAATATTAGTAATATTGTCATATTTTGAATGTTTGATCGATCCATCTGTGCTAGAATTTTGGTTTTATTTCATTTTTTTCTCTTCATCCCTATCTCGGCTGTTGTGAACCACTTTGTAACTACTTGTAACTTTTGATAATCATATTATTGTTGTTATTGTTGTTATTGTTGTTGTTGTTGTTGTTGTTGTTCTTCTTCTTCTTCTTAGAACATCCGAATGAGAAGGCTGGATGTGTGTGAAATCTCACTATGATTATGTTTCACAAGCACTTTGTAACTCTTGATAATCAACTTATTATTATTATTGTGAAAATCTAACAGTGGGGCATTCGTCTAAAACATGAGTAAAAGGAGACTCACTGATTTAGAAGAGAAGAAGAGTAAAGGCTGCTGTACATTTTGATCTAAATATAAGTGGCATCCCTAGCATCCTGACAAGCTGTAGATTGTAGTGTTAGCCATGTGTGAATTGCAGGGGTGGTGACCTACAGCGTGTATATCATGGCAGTCTTGAGTTTCCAATGATTTCTACAACTCTTATTTCTCTGTGATGGAATGATTGGCGCACATACTTCTTTGTCACAAAAAACTTTCATGAATTTTGGTTCTTTCATAAATTTATTATAGGTCTTCTGGAAATATCACAAAATCTGCTGGGTCAAAAATATACATACAGCAACTTGAATGATCAGTTTTGGTGATGTAGAAAGTTGTGTCAATCAAATTTGCTTTGTGGCATGGCCTCTTAACTTCTTGTGAGTGATCTGAGCCAATAGGGCCCGTTTGATCCACTCATTAGACTCAGCCACAAACACTACAAAGGAGCTCAGCACAGATCTGAAAAAGCGGATCATTGACTTGAACAAGCCATTTCAGCTAGAGGTCCCAAAATCAACTGTGCAAACAATTGTTTGTAAGTATAAAGTGCATGGCACAGTTGTTTCACTGCCACGATCAGGAAGAAGATGCAAGCTATCACCTGCTGCTGAGAGACAATTGGTCAGGATGGTCAAGAGTCAACCAAGAACCACCAAAAAGCAGGTCTGCGATGAATTAGAAGCTGCTGCAACACAGGTGTCAGTGTCCACAGTCAAGCGTGTTTTACATCGCCGTGCAAGAAGGAAGCCCTTGCTCCAGAAGCGGCACCTTAAAGGGGGGGTATTGTACTCATTTTGGGCTATTTAAACTGTTCCTGGGGGTCTTTACAAGACGTTTGTAAAGTCTATATCAAAAAAAAAATCCTAAAACCAGCTTCTGTGGTGTGTGTTTCAGTCTCTCATTTTCTCCATTGTAAAGAACAGGCTGTTTTGAGGGCGTGGAGGTTGTATGTAATGAGCACTGCTCTGATTGGCTGCCTCACGCCGTGAGTGAGGCGTGAGGTGGCCAATCAGAGCAGCTCATTACTGCTCATTACATACAACCTCCATGCAATCGCCTGGCGGAGGCGGAGAGCAGAGCGCTCATGCTGCTCAAGGTAAACAAATAAGCTTGATGCAGAAATCTACCATAACCATGGCGGCCGCTCCAGAACCAACACTGAGACCGGACATGTTTGAGCCGGAGTCTGACCCAGAATGGGAAGAGGCAGCTGAGGCGGTTCCACTTAGTTTCTCAATGATAACAGTTCTGTGTAATATTGTACTTTGTTTTGTGTATGTGGGTGTGTGAGCGACACTCTCTGCTGTAGCCGGTCTGTTTATGGCTCATGTCCATAAGCTTATTGAATACAACTTGCAGACAAGCTAGGATTGACAATTTTGTTGAGCTAGTTAGCCAATATATTATTGGATGCAATCTATTTGCATCCAAACAGCGCAGCGCAAACAACCAAACGCGATTGTACTAATGGTGGCTAAAGTTTACCGAGCCTGACACGTTCGACAGACTTATAAAACAGACACTGGTCCCAACAAATAACTTTAAGATGAGTCCTGACTCCAACCAATAACTTTACTTTTACTTTACTTTACTTTTAATGACTCCAGCTTTAGTTTTCTTACTTCTTCCATGCCCAACAAGCCCGTGGCTAGCCCCGCTAGCTCGTTAGCTAACCAGCAGTCGAATATACTAACTAGACTAATTTGTAAATTAAATCAAAACATGGTGACACTTACAGATTCCAGTTTTGCAGATAGGGTCACGTACCTTATGAATTGCTCCATCTTTAAGCTTCAATTTAGATGCTAATCCTGCCTGTTGCTCAAGCAGTCTGAGGACTGATCATCACACACAGAAAAAACTGTAGCCGTTGCCATTAAAAATAAAATTAATCCGCTCTGTCCTGGCATTTTCGCGTGTTGCACATTTCATGTACATTAAAGTATATTATATATGGACGTCTCCACAAGTATAAACCAAGGAAAATAAGCCAAATCCATGCTTGACAAACCTGAGTTTTTACAATGCCTTATGACAATTAATTATTTTCCACCACGTAGGTAATTCAGTTCATGTGAGCCTAACGTTGACACTGCTCTCTTGAGCGTCTAGCAGCGATTATAGCCTAACTAAGTAACTGGATACAAAACTTTTTTTTCTACTCCACGTAGATCATAAACCCTTGAATATAAAAAAGGACTCACTGAAATCGGTTGAGAAATGTAAACGTTATAGTGCTTTTCATCCAGAAAAACCGCAGCTCCCTGTTTACTTGTATTTGTTTACAGGCCAGTCTTGTCCGAACCAATATGGCGGCGACGTTTACGTATCGTAGCAATGGGCAGAAGCAGTCAATGCGGCGTCTATGTATATATGTCTATGGCGGCGCTGCCTGTAATGCCGTAAATGGGATTTGCTGTTCACCTGGGTGTGGGCATGCTCTGAGAGGGGCTGGATTAGCCCGTTATGACGTCCAAAGGGGCTACTTTCTGAAACGGCCTGTTTTTCTCCTATCTTTGGCACCGTTTTTGGAAAAAGGAAAATACAGAAAAACGGGTTGACTTCCAGATTTCAAATTTTCTCAGCTGCTTAGGTAAATGATTTCCTGTGGAACATGTATAAGCGCCAGGAATAAGCCGTTTTCCATAATATGGGACCTTTAAGGCTCGACCGAAGTTTGCTGCTGATCACATGGACAAAGAAAAGGCCTTCTGGAGGAAACTTCTGTGGTCAGATGACAAAAAACAAAAATTGAGCTATTTGGCCACAATGACCAGAAATATGTTTGGAGGAGAGAAGGTGAGGCCTTTAACCCCAAGAACACCATACCTACCGTCAACCATGGTGGTGGTAGTATTATGCTGTGGGGCTGTTTTGCTTTACAGAAGGTAAAAGGAATAATGAAGGAGGATTAACTCCAAATTCTTCAGGAAAACCTAAAATCATCAGCCAGAAGGTTGGGTCTGGGACGCAGTTGGGTGTTCCAGCAGGACAAAGACCCCAAACACACATCAGAAGTGGTAAAGGAAAGGCTAAGTCAGGCTAGGATTAAGGTTTTAGAAAGGCCTTAAACCCCATGGAGAACATGTGGACTGTGCTGAAGAAACAAGTCTGTGTCAGAAAGCCAACAACTGTCCAAACATGTTCTCCTATGAGTGCTGGACGTTAACGTTGAGTGTTTTGTGGCATGTGGTTGTTGTTTATCTGATCACAGAGAGGTCAGGCTACTTTGTGCACAATGTCAATGCTGTTGTGATGTGGCTGAACACGCAACCTAACTACATATAGATTGTAATATTTCTACTTTCCCAGCTCCTAAAGGATATTTGTCTGCAGTAGTGAACCAAAAACAAAATAATTAAAAAAATGTATTTTCTTTCACAGTGTTTTAGAGGAACTTGGCTTCTTGCCCTCTCTCTGGAGTGTAGCAATAATTTCACTTACTCTAAGTTCCTGATAAGGCACTGCTGCTTTGCCCAAGCAAATAGCCCTATCTGGCCAACGGACCGAGATTACAGCACCCATGGTTCAGTTTGGCTGGCAAGAAATGTGATCCTCAATGAGCCGTTAATGTTTTGACACGACTGATTAACTAAGAGTCCCCGATTAAAGCAACGTACAGAAGGAAGTGGGATTTTTGGGGGGGCCCTGCATCTGTGTAAATGTGTTTGTGTGTGTGTGCGAGGTGGTGGGGAGGGTGGCGGGGTGGTCTCAGAGGATAGCCGTTGTCTTTCTTAGAAAAGTGAACTTGTCTCACCCAAGAGACAGATGAGCAATGTGTTAGAGCCTTGTGGTTTATGGACAAAAGACAGTTCTCAGGCTGCCAGGGGTTGTAGCTGGAATAAAAGAAGAAACTCTTTACCCAGAAATAACTGACAGTTGTGCCAGTTCAGTTTGGCACATATTGGCAACTTGAGATATATGATTGATATAATCTGCAGAATTAGAGTTTTTTTATTGAGGTGAAATGATTCCTTATGCTACAGTAGAAAGGGGCTCTTATATATCTCAGAATTATCACTCACTTATCCTCCAAAAACTCTCCTATTTTACATTAGATTTACTTTTCAAGACAATATCGCAAACCAAACCAAAAATGTGCATTCTGTACTCATGCAGTTTAGGAGCATATGGCAACGCTGCCTTTGACCTCTGCTCATCCTTTCACTGTCTGCCAGATATTCTATCAGTCATCGTGAAATATATTCCACAACAGCTAGATCCCTTCTCCCAGAGCTGTGACAATGCAAGCCACATGGTGACAAGTCTCCCGAAGCCCTTTCGGTGATCGGGGTCATGAGAAAGAGATGTTCCTCACTGTGAGGTGTGACCAACGTCGTAATTCACTTCCTCTGGGGAGCTTTCATCTATAGGGAAAAAGGGGGGGGGTCTGGATCCAGGTTCATCTGTGTACCAAGTATATGTTCCCTCTGGCAGGAGGCCCCAGCTCATGTTCTGGAGGTGATAATGGACTATGTTGCCAAGCGTGTCTGCCTGAGGTAGGGAGAATCCAAAACCTCTACCTTTAACCTTTACTTATGCAGGGAAACTTTGTTCAGCGTGCATGCCGTTTTTTTTATCGACGCCCCCGCTTCACACCCATATAGTGAGTATAGAAGGTATAGTGAGTTGGGAAAACATCCTTCAACCAGAGGTCCCGGGTTCAAGTCCCCATCCCAGCATGCAATTACCCTGCTGAATGGTTCTTGAGCAAGACACTGACTCCCTAGCAGCTCCAGGGATGCTGTTCTGTAGCTGACCCTGCACTCAAAGCTCAAAGGCAGAGAATTTCCCTACTGGGATCAACAATTATTATGACCGGTAAAACAACTACTGGCTCATGGGCACCTCAACAGCAGCTGTTGACGGAGGAGAGCTCCTTAATCATTCAGTTTCCCTTCTAGCCAAGGAATTCAAACTCTCTGGTCAAAAACCTGCATGCACCTCTAAATGTGAGGCTCCAGTTAGGTTAATATGTTAGATTCAATACAACACCCCCCTGAGGAAGGATACACTCATCCAGATATCATAGCTCCCGTTTATCTCTGCAGGATGAGTGAGCCTGAGCTTCGGCATTGAGGGTCACAGTGGGGGTGCAGCCAGAGCAGAGCAAGGCTGCCACTACCCACTGAAAGGTTGTCAGGGTGACCAACAGCTATTCCACGGGTTGTGCATGCGCTACAACCGTGCCATTCATTTTTCATCTCCACTGTGCTCATTCAACAAAAAAACAAACAAAAAAAGAAAACACCAAGACCAGCTATGAAGTGCACACTCCCATTTTCACCATGCTCGCATCTCTTCTCCCTCCCACTCTCTCCCTCAAGGACTTTTAAAACGCACTCAAGACTGGACCACTATTTCCTTTGTGCTCCCGTCTCCCTTCCCTCCCGTTTCCATGTATGTTAGTGCAGTGATGCTGCAGAGCCAAGGGACACACCCATCTACACCGTTTCCTCTCTCTCTCTCTCTCTCTCTCTCTCTCTGACCCTGAGAAGTTCTCCAACACACTGCAGTTAGTGCTGCAGTGCCCACCCAAGAGTAGCCCCCTTCTCACTTGCCTCCTCACTCTAAAGCACCACCGAGAGGGAGGGGGGGAATACAAAGGTTTGAAAGATCGAAGATTAATTTGAAAGGATGTTTCCGTTGGCGCCTTTTATTATTGAGGTATCAGAGTAGACCTTAATGTCAAGGGAGGATCCAGAGTAATGAGTAATGGATCCGGAAAAGCTTTCTCCGAGGATAAGATGAGCACTTGTCATTTTATTCATGCTCTAATGATTCCTAATGAGCCATTAACTAGAATAGACAATCATAAAAGCGACTCAAACACAATGGCACATTGAGTGAGTGTAGAACAGTGACAAAGGAACGTGTTAGCTTTCATACATGTTTCATTCAGAAGAGGCTGATTTGCACAGTTCACGCCAATGAGTAGTGGATACATCAGGTATGTCACAGGAACATCTCATTTAACTCAAGTGCTGCATTGAACTACCTTAATCTAGTGAGAGACTGGAATCAATCCGCCCTACCGTGACTGTTAACGTTGACTTTATTTGCTTAGGGATCTTATTTAAAAAAAAAAAAAAGAAAGGACTAAATATTTGCCTGTGAGGAGTCATGCACCCGTCATGGAGTTTGACTCAAGCTGTGCAATGGCGACCTCTTCTGGCCGGGCCTCACTGCCAGTCTAAACGGTGCTGCATGAAAGGGTGCGTCTCACTGCTCTCACAGGGGGGAGGGGGGGGGGAGGAGGAAGACAAAACCTCTCTGCAACAGAACCTCCACGCCGCCTTACCGAGACGGTACGAGACAGATCAAACTTGAAGGAGTCAGTTGTAGAAAACAAGAGTTCTCGTTTTAATTTTTCCAGCCGCAACATACTGTCCATTTACAGTACAGACTCCCAATTTTAATTTGATTTGCACACATCACAGTTTAAAGTTTTCAAATGAAAATACAACACAACTATGAAAAAAGACATATGCACAAATCAAAACCTATAAAAAATATAAAAACAAACAGTACTCTTAATCTCATTTTGACAAGTACCATTTCAATAACAAAACATTTAATGCACAATTGAGCAGACAAATTAAACTGAACTATTAGTTTTTAAATAGAGGAAAAGACATCATTTTCATCATGCAGAGGATGTAATATTAAATAACGAATCAAACAAAAATAATATATACTTCTCTATATATCTCTTTTTTAAATTTTCAAGTCAAAAGCACTCCCGTCCCTTATGTAGGGAAAAACAAGACATGTTAAAAACACCAGAGAATCCACAATGCTTTCATAGCTGCCATTGTTGTATGGCCTTTATCGAAAACATCTCAGCAACATCTTTTTGGCACAGAAAAAGACGTTCATAATGGCAGTAGCATTTTGCATTAGAAAAGAGGGCGGAGCTGCAGCTCTTATTCCATTAAAAAAAAAAGCAAAAACATTCTGTGCACCGACATCATTCAGGAGAGTGGCATCTCCCTAGCAGGGTGTGAGGCAAGCAGTTGTAGCAGCTCAGTCCTACTGCAGCATGCTCTTGATAGTCTTGTTGGTTGATTCATCATTCAGATGCTTGGTTGTGTACCTGCAGGGGACAAGACGGGAAGAAACCGACATCAGTGACTGGATCCGTGATGAATCTTTCCATACATCTACAATATTTTGTCAGCGTCCGTCACATCCTACTTCGCACAACTTGTCTGCAATCAGAGAAATAAGCTCTCGGGGGGTTTTTAGCATGCAAGAGACCTCACGCGACCGGGTAGCGCCGGCACCCCTCGGGCCCCGGTAGGGAGATACAGATGTGAGGTTGCCACAGAAATGGCCTTGTCAGCACGAGCAGCTGCTAGTGTAAGGAGAGAGGCTGCATGTTGGAAGATGGTAGGGGGACAAGGAGTCAGACGATCTAACCTCTGATGTTCTATGACAAGATTTAAGCTTTCAACATCTGCAACATCTAAAAAAAAAAAGGGCTCAATATACGACACTGAACATAGCGGACCAAATTCCTACTGGACTGTGTAAACAATAATGAGTCACTGTGTTGACATGGATGCACAGAGGCAATGCAGAGGGAGGTTGTTGGGATGAAGCAATAGGTCTATCCCCTGGCAGGCTACCATCTTTAACTAATACTGCAGCTTTTCACCTAAAGCCACATGCAATGAATCAAAGTGTACTTGCTAGCAGACTGCAGCTAAAAAAAAAAAAAAAAAATCACATTACATGAACCCATGCTGGGCTTCAGTGGAGGAATTTAAAATGTGACTGACACAAAGAGACGGGTCTTACCTGAGAGCGTTGAGAAGGCCTTCTACACTATTAGGAGGCTGATCTTTGAGGACTTTGATGCAGCCTTTCATCTGTAGAGCAGAAACAAGCGGTTAGATGGATTCAGAGAGAGAGAGAGTGTTGTGAACTGGGGGGTCATCGAGCTCAAATGGCTTTACTCACGTCGATTTTGGAGGATTTGGCGAACGCTCCGACAGGATGGACGTAGTCATACAGGATGATGACCCCGACCATCACCCGGAGACAGAAGGACACCGTCTCCTCACTGGTGAAGCGACTACGGTACTCTCTGGCAGGACGCAGAGAGAAAGCATTACAAACACATGAAGGTATTGAACAGAAGCAGCTCTGCCAGTGTCATTTCAACAGGATTCTGACTTACGGTGTTTCCAACATGACTTTGCAGACACTCGCCATTGTGCTTAAGCAGTCTGTTGTGTTCTCGATGGGTAGGTTCTTATTCTAAAAAGGAGGAGAGCACGCGTTTACACGGCTGTTCAAACTCAGTACATTGCTACAGTACATATGTATATGGTTTCCCCCTCCATCATTCTCACCTCGGATACAAACTTTGTTGTGCCATCACTTAATGTTTTCAGCATGGGTGTGGCATCAGCGTAGAAGAGAGATATCCGATTGGCCAGCTCATTGTTGACTTCATTCTCTCCTTCCGCCTGAAAATCAATAAGAATAATGTAATACTTTATTGATCCCCCATCTCTTTTCACTTAAACCCCCCCCCCCCTCTCCAGGGAGGTCACAGGTCAGGGTCAGTGATTCAGTGTCTAGTGTTCAAGGGCACTTCAGCGGGGCGGATGTTGAAGCACGCCACACTGCTGCCCGTACCGATTGAGAACTAGCAGGGTGCTGAACACGCTGGGTGGATGACAACAACAAGTTGCCTCTTGAACAGCATGTTCTAAATTTGTCTACATATTTGAATAACAGCAGGGACATTTCCTGCCTCAAGTCTGCCTTTAGTTTGTAAAGAGAACACAAAGAGAATATGAATAATCTCCCACAATGTCAAACCAATTCACATTTCAAAAAATAAAAAATAAAAAATGATGACATGAGCTGAAAAATTGTTTACCACAGGGACAGATGTGTTTCATCTAAAATGTCTCCATGATACAAGTGCCTGAGCAACGCCGCTGAATACCACTAAGCTACAAGAAAGGACGGCTGGTTGGGAACCCTTTAACGGTGACAGGTCTTAACAGCCACTTGTCTGGGCCCATTTGCCTAATGGCATATTCTGGGATGGGGGAATAAAACTTCCTGTCAGACAGGTCAAAACTAAGAGGCGTGCATCTTGAGAACATCAGGCGGTTTCAGTTCATTCTAGTCACAAAAGGCACATTGAAATCTCTTAGATGTCATTGAAAAAGGTATGAAATTCAACGAACCAGTAAATGTATAAAATGTACATAATATCCCGATGCTGCCTCCTTTTTATGTCATTTGATTAAAACAATACTTCATGCAACAAAGCACTTTGCCAGGTATGTAACTTTAATACTGTTAATTTGTAAATGTACATTACAGAGCAGTGGTGCGAAGACAGAAGGATAAAATGGGCATATAACTTTAACCACTGTGGTGCGGATACCCAGGAGAGGTGCAGGGGTTTTCCTTCTGTTAAAACTTCCTGCAGGTTGTGATCTAGGGACCCTGCATTGACCAGAAATCAGGTGCTGTTCCCACAGAGAGCCGAGTCTCTGGAGGGCTTGAGCGATGCTACTGATTTGGGATCAGATTCTACCGCGACGCGCTGCTGCACAGACCCCCTGAATCTCCCCGTGGGGCTCTGACTTCCTGGTGTGAGCGGCTGCCTGCCACAACTCATGGGGTGCTGAGCAACATGAAAACTTCATCCATCATTCCTGCTGTCCCCAAGACGCAGTCCAATGTGTGGTTGGGTAATGTGAGCGGATGGCTTTAATCAACATCAGATCAGAGCATAAATGTCCTAAAGGGAGACTGGTCATGATGAGGCGCGTTCATAGGAATTGAACCGGGCCAAAGCCATAGAGAAGTTGAAGGACTACAAAATGACACACCCATAGTAAGAAGATTATAATGGATCTCTGCTAGCAGTACACAGTTTAATGTGATGTGCACACGTATTCTTTTAAGACATTAATAGGATGTGTGAAATGTGAAAACCTGATGTGCTCACCGGTACATTGTTGATCCGCATGCGGCTCAGGGTTCTCCTATAGTAGCTGAAGTCATTCTGAATAGCAGGATTTGTCATCTGCAAAGAAAAGCATTCAAATATGCATCTTAATACAGAACCTCTCAGGACAGGACATGACAGAGAGAGAGAGAGAGGTAGAAAGAGAGAGAGAATAGTAGAAAAGAGAGAGAGAGAGCTTGTGTGTTTGTAGGTGGCACAGCCTGCAGCAGGACATTCAGTTCGGGATCAAACATCATCATGACAGAATGTTTTAGCAAACAAGGCAGAAATATAGCTGGGGGGGGAACTGACATAAAAAGAACAGCGATACGATTACAACGCTATTTGCTGAACTGAGTTTGGAGCCACTGACACTCATCCCCTTTACATCCACGTCCCTGCTCCCATGTCAGGCAAAATGTTGGTCGTATTGCTGTAACAGGAGGGCTGTGCGCCAGTATATTTTGCGAGTCAACAACTATGAGGCTGATGAAAGGGATACCTGCTGTGATTAAACATGGAGGCTAGGTTACAGAGCAGCGAGCAGCAGGGAGATAAGCAGTGTCGCAGGGTGTAAAGAGAAGGCCTGGCTCACAGGAGCCACGGGAGTCAGTCTATTGTGTTGACACCACTTCCTATGAAATATAACTCATCTGGTTTTAACCGGGAGTCAAGCTGACCCCTCCGACAGAAACTGGCCAATCAGAAAAGCCTCCCTCGCAGGTCGTCAACAAGTTCCACCAATGAGGGTTCGGCGTTTAGCTAATTATCCTCATTCCTACATTGAGCCTACTGCAGTGAAAGCAATACTGGCAGCAGGGTAATCCTGCCACAATAGACTGGTACTCAGTCTGTGTCCACTTAATGTCAGGAGAGACGGGCCGCTACCGCCAGGGAGGGGCTGTGGCGGCGCAGACACTTTAACTAGGTCAGAAGCCCATGGATGGGAGTGAAAGATTGATGAATAGGCCTGGCATGCCACCTTGTACCCCCTACCTTCACGCTTTTATCTTGCCAGCCTGGCTGGTGGGCACTAATTGGGACGTCGCGGCAGAGTGCCTGGGGGTGTCGGGGGATGTTTTTTCGTGTGTCTAAGGGACTGAGGGTGTAGCGGGGATTTAAGGCAACCAGTTCATCCCCTGTCTAACAAGATGAGTGCTCATACAATTGTGGTTTGGACAATGGGCATTCAACCGACACCCATATATTAATCCCTGGCATACTCGTCAGCAAATTCTGGGGAGTGGGAGACGCTGTATTCAAGCGAGGCAAATATGCATTATGGGAGTTTCTCCTCTCCATCATCTATAAAACCTTCCACTTTGTACTCAGCTAAGGATGTGAAGAGTTTGCAGTCTTCTACCCCCACAATAAGCCTTATTGCTATTTTACTGATGTCCACTATTATAAAGACCGGACGGTTTCAAGGCTCCAATTAAACGCTAGTCATCTGCTCGTCTGCTGCAGCACTAAAAGATAATTAGAGGGCATCAGCAGCTTGTTGGGCTACCAGGAGGTTTGGCTCGCCTCACAGGAAAAGTGCAGTTTACGACAACATCAAAAAGGTTACGGACGAGGGTGAGGCTGAAAGGAGGCAACTGAAAAGAGGAAAACTTGGGATATGTTGGGGGAAACGGAGAGAGTCTCTTACTTTAAGCTCATCAAAGCGCAGTGTGAAGTGCAGGATCTCGGCGAACTGCTTGGCCAGCGCCTGCTCCCGCTCCAGGTGCTGAGTCGGGTCGTCATACGTCTCACTGGTCAGAGCTCCCAGGAGGCTGTGCAGCGCCGCCTCTGTCAGACAGTGAGAGACAAGTTGGAAGAGGGGATAAAAGCTCATGTGACATGCATTTGATCCTTACCAGGCTGGCGCAGTCAACCCGATACGGTACAAGCATCACATAAGTCAAATTAATCACATCCCATCACATTTTACTTTGAAAATGCCGTCAATCCAGGTGTGCTGCATATTCTTATCGGTATACGGCGGAGGATAAAAGTGTGGTGAATGTGAACGGTGGAATTCACTTCATTTCCTCAAAATGTCAGCCAGCTGAAGTGCCCTGATTAGGAGAGGGACATAGTGGGGCAGCGGCGGTGCCTAAACTGCCCAGGGCCCAGTGCCAGTCTGGGGGGTGTAGAGGGAGGGGTTAGGGGTGCCGAGGGGCTTTCCCGCTCAGATGGAGATGAGACATGAGCCTAATTATCTCATTGGCACGGGATAGAGGGTAGAGGACCGGGCTTTCATTCACCCAGGATTACACTTATTGTTGTGACAGTAAGTAAACACAAAGCCTGCGACCATGGCTTGACATGGTAAACCTACAGAGTAGAGGAGAGCAAAGACAGGGAGATGAGGAAAAGATTAAGAATTTTTTTTTTTAACCCTTTCCAAGCAAAGAAACGTGCAAAATACAGCTAAAAGAAAAGAAACCCTTGAAAGCCTGGAGGGGAATTTTTATTTATAGACGCAGACATTATTTACAATTCAGAGTCTCGGAGAAGAGGCTGCAATAATGACATAACCCTGATGAGGTAGACCACTGATGCAACAAAAGCTGCATGATATCACTCGCTCAATGAGTACTTCAGATATATTTATTCACAATTCTTCCATAAGAGGATGCGCACATCAACAAAACCCAGAAACAGACCGATTCAGCCTGCTGCCCACTTAAGATAATCGTATAGGGAGTTTTTGGACGGCGGACAGAGAGCTGGCAGTGCAATGCAGTAAATTGAGCACGTTTGCCATTCAGTAATGACTTCCATCTGCTTGGGCCAGCGTTTGCAGCGAAGCGCCTGATTAAAAATGGCCTTAGTAGTACAGTTTTTTCCCCGTGTCCCAGTCAAAACAGAAGTTAAGATGGAGCTGCTTTCAGAGCCTCAGAAACAAGCCACTCTAGTATGTCTGGAGACGGGGGGGGGATGTCTGATCTCATCAGGTCACGGCAGAGCAGGCAAGCAGAATGCGAACACATAGGCGCTCCTCTTAGACAGGGGAGGGTCAGAGCATGGCGGGAATTTACTCTAGGCCCTAACATCAATGAAACACCAGACTGACTCTTGCAGCATTATAAAAAAAAAAATAGTATCTTTCATCCTCCCAGTGTTGAATACTAATAATTCTAATGGTTATCTATAAAAATCCAGAAAATCCAGCTAGAAAATCCATCCTGTCGAGTCAATAACGTTAAAAGTAATTCTCATTTGGGTTTAAATTAAAGAACTAATAGTTGAATCAAGAACAGGATGAAAACAACAGAAGAAATCTCTCCCAGCTTTCCCATATGCCAAGCTAATCCTATAAGTTACCCTTAACAACATCGCCCCTCTTCCATCTCAAGGTTGGTAGCCATACTCTACAGAGAGCTCAACCAGGCTGAAGAAAAAAGGTCCTTCAGCTCCATACATATCAGGCAACACAGGAGATGGTGGAGGCCATCGTGGCCCCTGAAGCCTCAAGTCAGGACAGCTAGGAGGCAGCAGCCAGGCTGGGAGGTGACCTACTTCGTTACATAACAGCCGCAGCAGACTGGCGCCCACTGCCTCCATTGACTACATTCTCCATCGCCACTGGGATTACAGGGTTAAGGTCGTCGAGGCATGGAGGGCTACACCCTCAGCCTCATGGTGGTAAGAAGATCAGGGAGCAGTAAGCTACCCCCCCCCGCCCCTTCCCATCTCCATGCTAATGAAACAGCCTATAACACCTTACCACACAGAGGTCAAAGGATTGCACAGCAAGCAGCATGACAATAAATGCAAGGTTGTGGGGGTTTTCAAGTATGTTTGTTTAAGGGTGGCGTGCATGTATGTGAGTTTGAGTAGTTAATTTTTGCAGCTCAGCAGTCAATACTGCAGATGCCCATGCAAACAATTAAGGTCATGAAAGGGGGTTGAGTCTATACGGCGCCCTGTAGAGTGAAGTACTGCTACGGCCATATAAACGACCTTTTACATAAAGGACAATGGCTCTCAACCTTTATAGTATCGAGGCTCAAAGCAAGGCAAACCAGTGTGCCACAGCTTGAGAACAACTGATACATGTTATTTTCTGGCCATGTAGCCTGCAGTACAGTCAAATACATACCTAATCTCTGGGAGAACTCGTAGAACTTCTTCAGCCTCCCCACCAAGGGGACCACAGCCGCCCAAGCCTGCTCCTGTAATGCCTCATCATTTGGATTCTGGATCGCCTAGAAAGTCAAATACCAAAAAGGCCATTAGTTCAAATCTGATAATACATAAAAGCTCTTCAAGTCATGATAGATATTGGATTGGTAAAAATGTCTGAAGGCACCCTTTGCCTTCACTTTGTTGTTAAAGTTAAAATCTATGTCCATGTGGTGTTTCCATTATTATGTCCAGCCCTTGCAAGACATGGCGAAAAGGCTGTGCCCGCATGGATTGCGGTACATGATGAAGGTGAGGTGAGCGTTTGTAAAGGGCGTACCTCTCGGATCGCCTGACCTGCTCCCTTATATGCCTGCAGCTCATCCAGGATGCTCTTGGCGTCCTTCAGCACCACGTCCACCTGCTCCCACACCTCTCGCTCTGCATCCGTGGGCTGGGCATCTACAGTGGACACAAACAACAGGAGGTTCAACGGGGCACATCTGCCGGGATGGGGCATCCAATCCAGATTTACCGGTTCAACATACGGTATGAGAGAGTGCTAGGCAAAATATCAAATTCTCTGATATGAGAGATGTATTTTAATGAACTAATGAAAAAAAGATCTCCAACCAAAAATGTCAGTTTTAATGTGTATTCCAACTATGTAAAAGACTATAACAATCTCTCTATCGCTCCTTCACTTCCCCTTTAGCATTTCACCACCCGCTTTCCTCGCTGTGTGGAAGAAAATAAAATCAATAAAAGAAAAAAATAAATAAAAGAAAATCACCTCAAGCAAAATCATTTGCCAAGTGTGAGGAGTGTACCAAACTCCTGCTCCCCAGCAAAAGCAAAAGTCTTGCAAAATAACATAACATTGGCAGAGACAGTCTTTTGTTGCATGCCATAGGAAAGTAGCATTTTTCATTTGAGTTATTCTCAAGTCTGATTTCACTGTATGACACTAATGTATGGAGTCAGTTAACGCTCAATAGTCACAAATGAATACAACACGATTCACAAATATATTTTGCGATTTATATATAAATGTCTGTTCACAAATATATTTTTCAATGCACACACAAATGTGTATCGTTTCATATAAATGTAAAAAATATATATATATAAATGACAGAAGGTTCACAAATAAATTAGTGTTCACAAATGTCTGTTTCCGATGCACACACAAATACGTCTCGTTTTATATAAATGTAAAACAAATCCACAAATATACTTAGTTAAAAACAGCTGCAGTGTTCATCTAAAACATATTTAAATGTTGTTACATTCATATACAGATTGTCGAATCTGCGTTTAGAAACCTCCAGACGAGTTGTGAACCTCGTTACATTTGTGTGTGGATTTTTGAGAGTTTCCTGACGTGGTTAGATTCACAAATGCATTTTTTCTAAAGGGCCTTTCTCTGTAGCCTATCAGACGTCTCTTTCAAGTTCAGCCAATCAGACCAGCGTGTGATTTCAATGCTGCGTTCAACGTCCCTAATTCCGACGAGTTTGGCATCCGATAGCAGTACTCCAAGTGTAAATTAAACATAACACGTTTAGCCAATAATCCCCTTGTTGTTCGTGATTGAATACATTTGAATTATGATCGTGATCGAGGGGTAGGGCGAAGTACATGGCCCTCCAAACGGAGATTTTTCAGGGGCATACTACAAACCGAGGGTTATGACAAATCTCCGACAATCATCGGCAAGATGGGGGGGGGGAGGGGCGCTGCACAAGCAACAAAAGGAAACCACGAATGTAGTATTTTCTTCGTTAATAAAGATTTAAAAAATATTATAACCATCGTATTATCTTAGTTTAATGTCGTTTCAATGTATTATAGACCTTTTCTTTATAACAAGCATAACAAAAAATCGCTAGTATGCCGATGTCTCTACTTCGCTAGTTAACGTTACAACATTGTTTTTAGGCTGATTTGTGCATGACAGTCCTGCATTTTGACATATTTCCATGTCGCATTTCCCCCCTTTGATGGCATATGACCCGAAATATAACTAAAGTCCAGCAGCGAAGTTGCCGCACTTGTTACAGCTCTTCTAATATCAGTGCAGACTGGCAGGGTAACGGTAGGAGCACGGCTTGCTAGCCTACAGAGCACCGCTAACGCTATTCTGTCATGAAGTGGACTGATAATGAAGCAGAGATTTATATATAAATCGCTAAATATATTTGTGAATCGTGGTGTATTCATTTGTGACTATTGAGAGTTAACTGACTCCATACTAATGACACTGTATAACATTGTTGAATCGTGTAATGAAGGAAGCTTAAAGAAAACTTCAACTTATTGAATATTGGCGTTTGGCCTGTGATCACTTTTAGGTTCTATCAGCCAGCACTAGTATGAGACTACTCTTTCTGCTGAAGGTGTGATTGACTCTCTAGGGCCCGCGGTCTGCTGACAGAGAGAATAGTGTGGTATAGGAGGATCAAGCCGTGGTGAGGGGCCTTAGGCTACATACAGACAGAGCTTCAGTGCTGTATATTTGAGGAGGGGGCTCTGCTGGTGCAACTCCTGATTGATATTCTACACACATTCCAGCGTGGTGGAGCAGGATGATGGAAAGCACAGGGGCTCTACTAGTAGATTTGATTCCTTGGCCTCTGGGAAGTGTAAAAGATGAGCGGGGGTTGAAAAGGCTTTGAGATTGGGGTCGGTAACATTATGGTAAGATATTCATGTGATCAATATCAGAAGAGGGAACAATTATTGAAATGAACTCACTTTCAAAGTCGAGGAAGAAATTGGGCTCCTGTTCCAGATCTGTGCAAGTCAAAACTTTCAGGAGGTTCCCCATGTTACAATACCTGTCGAGGAAGAGGGAGCAAATCAATAACACACACACACGAGTTGAGGAGGTGGTGGTATATACACTCAACACAGACCGCACCCACTGTATCCATGGTACCTCACTCCTGTTCTGCTTCATTGCCTTGTATGAACTCAGTGGCCTAGTGCCCCAGATGCACCCTGTGCCCATGGACACCAGTGGTCCCCTTAGACCCAGTATGTGCTTCCTGTGCCTGGGCTCTTGCGAACCAGATGTCAAATGAAAAAGCACAACCACCTCCCAAAAATAAACTGACTTACAAAAAATAGCTTTATCTTAGATACAAGTCCAACTGAGTGTGAGTTTTCTGCTTTACCAAGTTTCAGCCTCAAGCAGTTACAGGCAGTTGTATGCAAAACCATCCATTTTACAAGCCTCCTTAGGGAAACCAACTACAATTAATATATGGTCACTGTCTATAGGTTGGGTAGTTGCTCGCTGCATATAATAGGCCACAACCAATTAAACTTCAAGCAAGTTGCCAAGTGAAAAACTAAGATAGGCACCTCTTGTTTGTATGTGGATTCCACCTGGTAGGCCATGCTTTGAATTTCAATCCATCATCTCCTCCATCACAATCTCTTTATTGGGCACAAGTACAATAATTGTACAGGAATTCACCCTGGTCACATTGGTGCAGATGAATAACAACAACTGACATACTGTAGTAATGCAATTACATGCAGGCAAATCAAATCCCCACACTGGCTGGGAAAACTGAAGAGCATACGGTTGAACGAGGTGGACAACCCCTTACTATTCCAGTGGAACTGTTCAGGGTGTGTAACACGTTTGTAAATGAGAATGTGTGATCAGTTGACTGGGGTAATGGTTTCAGCCTGTACCATACCCCCGGATACTGAACCAAGAATAGCTTTACGGCCGGAGGGCACCGAAGACCCCACTGCTGAAACAGAAACACAGGAAGGCCCGATTGATCTTTGCTAAGACTCACCTGGACAAACCTAAATCCTTCTGGGAAAATGTAAACAAAGTGCTATACTGCATTGCCAGAGCGCTCTAATGGTCAATGGTCCACAGAACAGACTACGAAATGAAGCTTTTGAAGAAAAGAACACCTGACCTACAGTCAAATATGGTGGAGGATCCATAATGCTTTGTTGCCTCGGGTACTGGACGTCTTGAAAGAATTAAGGGAATCATGAAGTCAGAAGATTACCAAGGCATTTTGGAGCGAAATGTGCTACCCAGTGTCAGAAAACTGGGTGTCAATCGAAGGTCATGGGTCCTCCAGCAGGACAATGACCCAAAACACATCCAAAAGCACCAGGAATGGTTCAAGAGAAAACGTTGGACTGTTGTGGAGCGGCCAGCGATGAGTCCTGATCTCAATCCCATTGAGAACCAATGGTGAGACCTGAAATGTGCAGTTGAAGGAATCCTTCAAACATTGAAGAACTGGAGAAGGTTACAATTGAAGAGTGGGAGAAACTGGCAGAAGAAAGATGCAGGAAGCTTATTGATCGTTACAAGAAACATTTGGAAGCATCATCATTGCCAAAGGCAGAAAGTTAGAAAAGGGTGCTAATAATAATGGCCATAGCCACTTTTCAATTTTGAAACCTTACGTTTTTCTTTTAATATTTGCGTTCTTATTGTTTGACCATGTGCTGTTAAATAAAACAGATGAACGTGACTGAAAGTTATGTTATGTGCATAAAACGCAAGGGTGCGAATGGCCAGAACTGTGCCTTCTTTATTGAGGCATGCTGTTGACACACATACATACATGTACACCTCAGCTGTGAGTTATGTAATGAGAAGTGACAGCCCAGCGAGGCTTTTTGCTTCAGTGCTCTTCCGACTCCTAGAAAGCACAGGAACGATCTTCCTCTGACAAAAGGCAGAGGTCAATAGCCATATGACAAGTCAGAGATCTGTCAGAACAGTGGCAGACAGATTTAGCCCTTAGTGACAGGCAGGAGACAGCCAGGAAGGACCTTGAGAGGGTGGAGGGACAGTGAGCACTGAATGGTGACAAAGCGAACTTTGGCAGGCAGATGTCACCTCAGGTGACTGACAGGTAAAAAGCCAAAGTGACGGAGTGAGGACCAGTGGTGACATGGTGAAACATGCCAACACAGGTAAGCCTGAGAGACGGAGAGGTGTTGCGACAGAGCAAGGACACACTCAGCAGTCAGTAGCAGAGGATAGATGGAGGGGAAAAACTTGTTTTAAAGTTTTTAAATGCAAGGGGGAGGGGGAAGACAGGGAGAGAGAGAGATGACGGTTACCACTGAATCTCCAATCTCCAAGTGTGCAAGTGTTTCTAGGTGCTCAGGTGGAGGGATGGAGGGTGTGTGTGCATGATTGGAGAGGGAAACTATAACAGTGTTGTTTTAACTAAGAGAATCACTGGACAAAACATTTAATGAATGTGTTGAATTAGCAACTACAGTACACACACACACACACACACACACACACACACACCTGTTTAAAAGTTAATACAAATAAATTATCATCATCAGTGAAGCAGTTGGGAAATACACCCTGTAGAAACCCTCCTCACAACTGTCATTCACCTAAACCCTGTGACCACCTGGGAAGACCCACCTGCCTGGTCCAGCCTCGTCTTATTGCCCTCCGCTAATGTGACCTGAATGTTTGGCTGTGCCAACACTGGCACTCGCTGGCTGTCGGAACGCAGCACCTGAGCCAGCCTCAGAGGGGAAAGGGAAGAGGGATGAGAGCTGTCACTGACCTCGCCCTGCTGGGTGATGTGGGCACCGCCCACCACCAGGCCTCCCCGGTCCTCTACTGCCACCTTTCAGCCACTCAGACTACAGCCTGCTTGGCAGCGCTGCCAGGGCTTGCAGTGCTTGCGCGGGCACTGGCAGCCCATAGACCAGGTGCTGCTCCCCTGTCCCCCGTTTGAATTGAGGTCATTTTAAGGACGGGGATTTATGTGGCTGCATTTCAGATTCCAACAGAGAAAGCTCAAGCCTACTGAAAAAAGATTAAATGAGGACATTGTAGAGATTTTGCTATACCAGCAAAACAGTTTTTTAGAAAATAGTCACATTACCTCCTGAGGATCATTTACAGACTTTAACTAGAAACTTCTCATTTATGATGACAAACCATCACTTTTCAGATTAATTTAAGACAATATTTACTGAGGGTAACTGCTTTGTGGGTGTGCAGAGAAGAGACAGCAAGAAACGCTGAAGTGCCGGCTGAGGGTGGAGAGATGTCAGAGGAGGGTGGAGGAATTCAAGCCCCCCCCCTCCCTCAGTGTCTTTACAGTACCCAGGGGTGCTGGCGTGTCCTGGGCACCATGGAGGGGAGGACGACAGGCTTGTTGTTGTTTTGAACCCCCCCACCGAGCAATCGCGTGCTCACAGCGAGGAAGGGAGGGCTGCTCCTAAGGCCAGGGGGAGAACTTGACAACCAGGAGCCCGCGCAGCTCTCCCATTGGCTGCGCCGAGCTACCCAATCGCTCGCTGTATCCATGGAGTCAAAAAAAAAAAAAGTTGGTGCCATTGAAAACATTTCAGCGGCCAATCAGAGGCCAGCTCTGGGAGAGGAGAGAGTACAGTAGTAGTAGGACTTGAAAGCACATGAATATATTAATACAGATGAGGTGATGCGCCAAAAACAGCGGATTAGTAGCAGAGGAGAGAAGGAGAGGAGGAGAGAAGGAGACGATGGAGGAATATTTAATTCCACCATTAAGCACCAAGCACTAATTTAAATGGACTTTCTGTGCAGCAGAGCAAATACACAACATTGTTATGATCTAAATAAAATACAATTAAAAAAATAAAAATAAATAATCACTGCAAAATCAAATGATATAATGATTAACGTGAAAAAATGACTATGCTCCAATCATGGGAGAATACATTTTGCCTGTCTACACCTTGAGAAACTGATAGGAAGGTTGTATGCCTAAAAACCTAAAATTGTAAATGCTGCATATGGAGTAGCAAAGTGGAAATCCACAGCCCAAATATTGCAGATCATGGGGAGAGACCAGAGCTGGTATGGTGAAAACACCAAAACAGTGCCACGCCCATGCAGCGTGACCTCTGGATGGCACTGCCTTTTAGCGTCTCGCAGCACCGCGCTTCCCTTCAGGGGCGCACCGGGAAGCGGCGCGCAGCTGAAGCCGAGCACTGCGGCAACGTCCTACAAAACCGGCTTGGGGTGATGGCGGGCTAATGGAGAGGGATAGTGCTGACATTCCACTACTAGGCTGCAGCATGAGGATCCACGTGCCCTGCTGCTTTACTACGGAACAAAAACAACGCCCTCCCCTCCCCTCCCCAACCAGACGCACACACACACACACACACAGCGCATCACGTGGGCCCCACCGTGGAGAGGCTGAGCGCTGGCCTGGGGCGTGGAAGGCGGGGGGAGGGATGGGGAGAGATAGTGAGTGTGTGTATTTGTGTCAGATTATGTGGGTCTGGAGAGGAAAATGCACCGCTCATATTAGTCAATATAGGATGTATACATTTTTGAGTACTGTGAGTAAAAGGATGTGTGCTGAATAGTCTGTGGTGTTGCATGTCGGAGGGGAGGGATGGTGAAGCGTCACACTGCGGCAGAGCCAGGCAGCTTTAAACTTGACCTAGATTCCCCGGGTGACACGCCACATCGCATTAGCCCACTCGGCCAGACCTGGACCCGCCGGAGCTTGCTGACACTGGCCCGACTCGACAGGCAGAAAATGGGGGAGCACTTCCCCAAATGGGGCTGGCATTCGCTCCCGCTACCCCACCCCACCCCACCCCCATCCAACCTCTCCTCACCCCACCCCACCCCCTTTACCATCTCTTACCAATCCTACCCAGCTGACTGAAAATGGCTTAGGGGGGGGGGGCACAAGAGGAGGGGGGAGGTCTGAGTAGGGGTGTGCCATTTGTTTGTTTACGGGGTGAACTTGATTACCCCATGGCCACGTCTCTGCGCTGTTGTGTTGCACCAGAGTAATCATCTAATGCCCCCCTCACCCAGATTCTGGCAAATCAAAACAAACCTCAGCACTACAGTGGGACTGACTCATAACAACTGACAGGAATACTAAAGCGGATATCCAACATCAGCTGTCTCGTCTTACTGTGGTGTTATAACTACCAGCAGCCTAGACGTTTTCTTCCTCCAAACACGTTTTCTCCTTCAAAATATAGTGCAGCGCTTAATATTACAACTCTTACAAAGCTCTTGAAATCAAAATCGCCGAATGCAATCAGCACGTATAAAAATGACCAGACGAAACCAGCAGTTCATCCAGAGAAACGACTCAGGCAGATGAAAGTGGGAGCCTCGGCTAAGCCCTTCTCTTTGGACTGCACCTGATGAAAGTTGGAAACCATGGAAACAGGCACATACACAAGAGCCGGCCGAAGCGCAGGCTCCATTGAAATCGAGCGCCGCAAAGAGGCTCTCGGCGCCACTCTTCATCAGTCACATCAATACAACACTTTGCATCATCAGAACACACGATGAGATACTGACAGCTTTGATGTTGAATTGGGGATCAGTGCAATAGATTGATAAAAGGCAGCCATTAGGCTACTGGGCCAGCAGAGCATTGGCCTATCTGATCATCTCAAGCGAACAGACTGCTCAATACTTGAAAACTTTTCTTGGGGGAAAAAAAAACTGAAAACATTTGTGGCAACTAGTAACTGTAGAGACGAGATCATGAAGTGTGTAAGAACCATACTACACTGTGTCTCCACTGCAATGGATGGACAACTCTCTACCTGAGAAGGACAGCACTACTAGCTAGCCCCCACCCTGCCCTTGAGAGTCCTCTGACTCCTCACTGGGGTGTGTTAGGAAATTATCTTGACTATCTATGACTCACTGTCACAGGTCTAGGCAGCACATCCCCGGAGGCAGCTGCCTCCCAAACCCATTCACAGATCCCCCATTCTTCTGCCAAACACCCCCAAACCATCATTACTCAAGTGACCTTCTGACTGAGTGACTCATCCACATCACAACATCCTTACTTCTCACTTGCTTCTAAGGTGCCAGAACAGACCAGTTTATATCTGTGGTAGTGAAGGCCTGATTTAGGTTAAACGTTTAAAGAAATGCAGTGTACCAGCAGTCTAAAGATTGTTCTCCTCCCAGTACCACCCTAACAGCATTTAGGGTGGGGCACGGTGGAGTACGCTGAGGTTTTGGAGGGATGATGGGTTTCTGTAGGAGTACTAGCGTCTCCATTCAGAAAGAGAGGAGTGCCATCTGGAGGATGAAAACAGATGTGCATAAAAAGGCATGGATGGCGAGGGAGACCACTCCCAAACCCTTACCACCATGTGCTGGCTGCAGATATGCTCAGGTTTAAAAACCCAAAGTACGTTTGGAGCGTAATGTTGACTGCAATGAGTATTGTGCATAAACAGGAATCTGTCAGGAACAGTATTAACACACAACAGGATAATTCAGCCATTGGTAGTATGTCAGCTAAGCACAGCTTGCAGCAAATAAGATTGTCACTACATCATTTAGTAATGGGTGAAATATGTTTTTATTATGTATTTGATATGGGTGTATCAAAAATATGCTGAGGAAATTAAAAGATTTTACCTTGCAATTAAAAGTTTGATATTATGTTTGATATATTTCAGTCATTGTTGTATGTGGTCAACGACCAAACCAAACCAGTCTGGGTCCAGTAATCAGCACCACTTTCTTACTTTCATTTTTAAATCCTAGTCCGAACACATATGCACCCCTAGCACATCTACACACCACGAGGTAGGTAATATTAGTACCGTTATTTAGGTAATTCTGTAAGTAAATACCACTTCCAGTCACAATGTTTCCTCTGCAGAAAACTCTCATTTATGGCAAAACTGCAGCAGGGAGTTACACAGAATATGATTTCATGAATACCATAACACATCCAGTTCAACTGAGGAGCATTAAAAAGTGAACCAAGAGCGCCACCCAGTGTCCAATCACAGCCATTTCAGGGGGATTATTCATTTGGTAAATAAACAGACACAATTCGAATTACATTTCTGCAGACTGAATGCTAATGTTGTGTTTGGTCTCCGGCAGCCAGACATGGCATTAAGACCATCTAGCGCGGGGGCCTGATCGGGAATACGAGCGGTCTGATGCGCTACTCAAGGGACCCGGGCAGGAAGGTATACAGCATGTCAGCCCTCCACATGCTATAAATAATATATAACCAAGGAGAAGATGGGAGCTTTTAGCTGACATAACAAGCCACTCTGCATATTACACCCACTCAGACATATCATATCCCATTACCTATTCAGAGTGTGTGTGTGTGTGTGTGTGTGTGTGTGTGTGTGTGTGTGTGTGTGTGTGTGTGTGTGTGTGTGTGTGTGTGTGTTCGTTAGGGTGCCCAAGCCTCTTCCATATGCTGCGTCAAGAAGAGAGCAACTGATATTTACATGTGGTAAAACACTTGTAATCATTTTATCAAACCCTCTCACAGGTAAATTGGTTAAATGACATATGAGCCACTAATACTATTGATGATCTTTATTTTCTCAAGTAGCTAATGGATGGCTTCAAAATTGCTGGGATGGGAAAATCACGATGGACAAAGTTAACGATGGCAAGTTAAAAAGTCTCTGGATTTTGAAAGATAAACATTATTAAGACGATCATTTTCACAATGTAAGCAATGTCATGTAAGATCCATAAGCGAAGGGCGCAATACTAGTGGAGGTCTCCGCCAGCTGAGGGCAGTATTGACTCACCTATAAATCATACTTGCAGGACAGCCAAGAAAAGCTTTACCTCAGGCTACTGTACCACCCCCCCTCGGCTTAGTGAGGCTAATCCATCCTGTGTACTCGCACAAAACTCAGCCGGCCGCATTACCTCAACTCCATTCTCCATTTATAATGAAACACCTCCACTGTCCTCTTGTACTGCCAAAGGGTCGTGTACTGGAAGCTAACTTAAATAGTTTGTCATTCAAGCTAAGCTGCTGGATTTGAGTCTTACTAGGGCACCACGGCAGCGTGGCATTAGCCTGTAAACACACAAGAGATCTCCCATGGATACGCTGGCTTAGTGATCCTATGAGGCTTAGCTGTCAAAAAAAAAAGCACAGCAGGTAACATTGCACCTTCCTGCAGCACAGCTAAGCCATTAGATCGATAAGTTGCGTGCCATGGTAACAATCACCAAGGAGACAGGGAGGAGAATACAAACAGGGTAGGGCAGATATGTCAGCAGAGGAAAATGATGTAGTTGTAATAGTTATGGCTGGTTGTAGACAGATGGCCTGACTAGGAAATAGTTGCTTTTTCAAAGGAAACGGGAGTATAAACCCCAGCCCAGAAAAGCCCCTGGGTTACATAGACTAAAATAAAATATACTGACCTAAAATGAAAAACACCTTAGACCACACAGTAGCTCAAATGGCTGTAGGCCAGTAAAACCACCACTGGTCAACAGTACAAAGTAACCGACCGTTAACCAAAATGAAAAGCATGTCAAATTTAATTTTGCACAAAAGCCGGTGGTTTAATGGCTCTCCCTGTGTGGAGACGTCGGGTAGTGACCCTCTGCCCTGCAGTTACATAAACACACTGGCCTGAGGGAACAGGAAGCGGGAGCACCTACATTACTCAGCTCCTTTTTATGGCCCACAATGCACTTCATTTCCTGAGCCGGCATTACGTATACACCCACAGCACGGCACATCAAGACTATAATAGGCAAAAGGTGCACCACAGGCTGTCACAAACTGAAACCATAATGACATGTTTGCAGCAGCGTGCTGGTTAGTGGGGCTCTAGCAACAATTCTCAAATTC
The DNA here is from genome assembly GCA_034670405.1 of Hoplostethus atlanticus. Classification (NCBI taxonomy): domain Eukaryota; kingdom Metazoa; phylum Chordata; class Actinopteri; order Trachichthyiformes; family Trachichthyidae; genus Hoplostethus; species Hoplostethus atlanticus. The sequence goes on from JAXDDX010000060.1 coordinate 2,425,841, forward strand.
AATTTAGCTTCTGTTCTTTCAGATAAGCCAAACCAATAAAGCTATATTATATTTATACATTTATGAAGCCGTTGGATGTCTACCCATCAAATCAACAAAACGTCTTACATTTAATCTTACCGTGCATGCAAAACCTTGCTAGGATGATGACACCATGTATTGCATCTCTGGTGTATCTAGGTGAGTAAGCCTTACAGAGGCCTGGCTGAACACCAAGATTAAAAAAAAGGAAAAAAAAGAAAAAGAAAAAAAATGGTCAGCACTCAAAACAATCTTGAGGCTCACTTCATTACAAGATTTTTTGCTCTTTTTAAAAAAAAAAAAAAGAAGTGAGGGTGGTCCACTCCTCTTAGCATTTTTCATTTCTTAGACAGTAGGAAAGCAGAGAGTGACACCGTGTCGTGGTGACACAGGAGAGAAGGTTCTGGCCGGATGTGATGCTGGGCCAGCAGGGTCACGTGGGGCTCCTACGACAGGGACAGGCTACGTTCACACTGCAAGCTGAGTGTGTCCCAATTCAGATTTTTCCACTGATGGTTTCTAATCAGTGTGAACAGCAAAAGGTTCCCATGTGGACCACGTGGATATGTGGTCGAAAAAGCAGAACTTGAGGCATGCAACATACTTGCGACTTGTATTCAAATCAGAAATCAGGGTTGCCATGACAGTAAGTAAATCTTACATCATTCATCTGACACAATTGTCATAATTGTCACACCCATGACAGCTTGGCTGAACCAGCATTACCATTGAGGACAATCAAAACACAACAACAGAGAAATCAAAATAGCAGACTTAATTGGAATTTAGGGAGACACCTCAGTTCAGTCAAAAGGTAGACGAAATGTGTTCGAAACAAGCGGGAGGAGCGTAGGTACAAAAACAGATGTGATACCTTTTGTTATCGTTACTCTGTTTATATCTATTCTAGGATACCAGTATGAACTGATAGTGATGCCGGGAAAAAAACCCAACACATGCTCAGCCATCCAATAAATAAGATATGACCAGTAACTCAGAAGTGAGCAAGACGTCCTACAGTGTGTACATCCCTTAACTTTCCAATTTTTCTTTCTTTATCAATGCAGAATATAAAAGACAGGTGAGCACCAGGACTTGGAAAGAAGAAGGGTTAAGAAAAATGTAAAAACAAAACATAGCTTCCACATAGCTTTAACAGGAGTGATGGAGCGCGAGGACTTACCAGCAGTGGATCTGTGAGACTGTCAGTCAGGAGCAGGGAGGCCTGGCCTGGCAGGTGGCCCCGGGTCACAGTCCTCCAGCAGAGGTCAGCCTCTGAAACACAGGTCAACGATAACGCTTTCACAGTCACGCCGAAGGGATAACAGCCTGGGGCCTGACTGATGCACGATTTCAGGGTCCGATGGGGAATGCAGATAATTGGAGAAGACAATTAACAAATATCTGATATATAGTGGTTGGTACTGTTATTACACAACACTCTCTAGAGTCAGAATTGCTCTTTTCAAAGATCTAGTGTGCTAAACCCCTCAATATATCCATTAATGTGATGAAATACCTTCTTTATGCTGATCTTAATGGTGCATTCAGATGCATCTCTGCCAGGCCCATATTGGACACTGGTGTACTCATAATGGTCGCGCCCTAACTTTGCATGTCATGACACTGATGTCACCTTTTAGTTCCCTTTTGTACTAGCTGGTGATGCATGAAACCATTGCAGTGTAACAGGTAGCATGTTGATGCAGGAACATGGTGGCTCTTAGGTCCGACCCTCCTTGTGAAACTTAGACCAAATGCAGAGTTTTGATAAAACGTGGAACAAAGACACACACATAAAAAACACACCACTTCCTATTGTGCAACACTTCCTCCGATTCAGTGTGCACTTTGGGTTTTCTACAGACTCCCTGCTTCCTCCTATACGACTACAAGAACGCCAAAGCAGAACAGTCTCAATAAAGCACACAATTAGGCCATTTGTTAGGCCAATCTTAGGGTAAGGAAGAGGAAAACAATCCAAACAGCCAACTTAGTAATAATAATTATTTTCTTGTGTCCAATAGAATTAATCCAAAAACCCATTTCAAATCCCAGGGCCAAGAATCTGACCCGAGACAAGCCTCCTGAGCCACCGTTTAAGATTCAGAAGAGACTCGTCAAGCCACAAGCTCCTTTTAGAAGTTGCGTGGCCCTGATTGAGCGTGCAGGCTCGGTAGAGTGTGAGACCATTAGGACCAAGGCACTTCTCCCTTCGCCAGCCTGCATACAAATGCACTGCTGTAATAGAGGAGTGGCGGTCATGCATGAATGTGATCACACTTCAAGCCCTGAAACTTCAAACCCACAGTGACGGTAGGAGCTGCGGGAGAGTCGCCATTACATGATCGAATGAGACACAGAGAAAGGGCAAAACTTTGAAAAAGAGAGATGGAGTGTGTAGAGAGATGGACTAGATGCTTGAATGAACAAATTGTTTGGGATGCGGTGCGAAGTACAACTCTGGTGATTCAGTTAGTGGCACATCTTTCTTCTGAACCTGAAAAAAATGACTTTCTAACATCCTCACAGCCTCGTTCTGACGGAGGCTTCGCTCTCCCTCCATGCAAAAGGGACTGTGGCTTGCATCTAATCCAACACAGCTGACATGTCACAGGGGACATAGTGTGTGACATCTGTAGCCGAGCATCGTGCAGTTAGCAGAGTATCACGCCTACCGCTGCGGGAGGCAAGGCTAAATCGTGCCCTTGAATGAGAAAAATCATGGTTCCCACATTCACTTCATCATCAAATTCGTCATCAAATTCAAGTCATGAAATGGTGAAATCCATTTCCTCATTTTAACTCATAATATCCACCATAGGGTTTTCCTCAGGATGTGAAATGTTGCTAGGACAGAAAGAGGTGCAGAAAGCTGAGGAATATTGATGAATTTGGGTGCTACATTTTTTAATTATTATCATCATCATCATCATCATCATCATCATCATCATCATCATCATCATCCTCCAAGTACTTTCAAGGCAATCCAGTCATCAGGGTTAGATACTTGCTAGGTACATGCTAATGACGGCTAACCATCTGAGCCCTCAGTCTGTGTAACGGCAAAATGCCTCTGAATACTCCTCTTGATTTCAATTCCGATTATTGACAAGAATATGGCATATGGCTAACATCAGTATAGCGCTATTCAGACCATTACTGTGCTCTTCAAGATCGTGCCCTGTGGATATAGGGGTATTATCATTCAGACTGACACCGCTACCATGCTTAATAAGATCACTCAGAAGTGGTATTGTGTGCACTGATTCAAATTTGCTCATCCCCCAAGCAATGATTAGAACTAGACTAAGCCATGTCAGGAAATACAACCTACAGCACAGAGCCGATGCATGACTGACTTCTTTTTTTGGGGTTGTAACATTGGCCTAGGCTAATAAATAGTTTTTTGGGAAATACTCCCCGACAGGAAAATAGTCTCTATGAAACAAACAAAACACAAGTGTATTGGCAACAGAAAGCATCGTACACAAGGACCTTACTTTTCTGAGGCTTCTACATCACAAGGAATAGTTCAGGGCAGCAAAGAGAAATAAGAACCTATCCTCCGTTTGTAAGATCAGTAGGCCAACATAAAACAAGTGTATTGATTTCAATATACTCCACCACACTAAGGGGGTCAATATGTGGGCCAACATGTGTCGGCCTGCCACAGCCTGTATGTGTGTGTGTGTGTGTGTGTGCGCTCGAGACGGCAAAACTATGCACCAGGCTACCGAGGTAATCAATAGGATCTATGTGTGGACTTCAAATGTGACCATTTGTCATGCACATGGATAATAAAACAGTCTCCTATAGTAGGTGGACCTATGGCTCCACCTGGCCTTGACTAATGCTGATGGAGAAGTGGGGTTGAGGGAGGGGGGGGGGGGCAGTAGGAACAGGAACAAGTGACATTGGGACACGATCAGTCTTGCTGGTATTGATTTCAACACCACTGAATAAAACTTCCATTAAAACTCAGGTTGCCATGACAACTTGGATTTCACTTTCTCTATTGGTGAGTGGGAGCTTAGGGCGGAGGGGAAATATTGACTGTGGCACACTGTGTGTGTGTGTGTGTGTGTGTGTGTATGTAGACAGTAACCCAAGCATGTGGGGCACATCACACCCTCTGGAAACTCATATCATTAAGAACACTGACAGATCAGTTACAGCGGCTGGTGCTCACACAGATATGTCAAAACAAAAGAGGTGCCTTATTATTGTGAGGGATGCATTAAGATATTTAGGGTTCCAACAATATCAGCTTGATGTTATTCTGAGAACATCCTAGCCGGTAAATGTGAGATGCTGTACAGTTGTTGGCATGTATTTAGTCCTCTAAAGGCATTAGGCAATGTAAATGGTTAAGGTACGCTACATGAATCAAGAGTGTATATTTGTTGGTATTTAAGTATACACACTCCTCATATACTGTAGTCAGGGTCCCTATACATTTTTCATTTCAAGGCTTTTTCCAAACTTAAACTCCTTGGCTGGATATGGAGTTTTTGGTCAGATATTTGGGCAATAACTGGGTCATATCGCTCCATAGCTGAAGATTACTCTTCACTATGATAAATACCCCAATATGAAATGACAATAGGTCTACAATAACATAAAATATGTAGCCATGTGTATCAGGACTGAATATACTTTTCCATACCCACATTTTTGTAAACGTGGAAAATTTATTTTTATGCATTTCTAGGATTTCCAGACGTGCGTGGGAACCGTAAATAGAGAGTTCAGCCAGTCGGGGTAAAAAGCAGAACAAAATTCCACCTCCGTCTTATATGGCAGTTTTAACACTATGGAAGGATGAGGGTTTGGTGCGGGGGCAGCACAGCAACAGTGTCATGTGAAAACTGAATTTCTACCCTGCTGATTTGCCATCTGTGGCAACATCCCTGCACTATGGTGTCCACTGACATGTAGGCAGCCACACGAGGATCTCATGCCTGGATTAACATACCATGATAAAAATCATCATCACTGCCAGAGTGGGTAACTTCACTTCACCTGTCTACCGGCCACATCCCAAAATACATCCCAAAATACATCCCAACCTCTTTCACTTACCAAACGACGGATGGTTACCTGTGGCTGGCAGAGTAGAAAACCTCAAACATCCTGATCACTACTGTATCTTAGACCCATGGAGGGTCTTTGTGTGTAGGTAGTTATTTATAGCCTTATGTAGAGTAAATCTATGGAAAGGCCATATTACATTTTGTAATGTTTAGGCTAACAATACCACATAGGGAGCAATAAATAATAACAACATTTTGGAGGCCTTTGAACGGCCAACCCACAGGAGAGATATGAGATCGCTGCCTCTTCTCATTACATGCATGCTTAGGGCTCAGATAAGCTACATCAGAGGAGGCAAGTGAGAAAGTTGAGAGGAACGCTCAATGCTACGAGCATTGCTGTAGATCTGAGACTGGCACACATACTGACTCATGCACATCAGAGACCGACATCAAAACGAACACCCCTGTCAAAGGCTACAAACACAACAATCTCTTAAATAAATCTGTTTGCAATTTGAACAGCAGAGATCGAACAACAACCCGTGCCTAACTGACCGATAAGATCAAGACACTGTGTCATCTTGGCAGTGCATCTCAGCAGTGTGTAGAGGCAGGCCTACTTTGGAGGCAGCCCAGGCAGCCTTTCCTACTGGGTGACTCAAGTGTGCCATCAGTTCAACTGAGAGCTGCTTGTGGACATGAACAGACATGCAACGGAGATGTGGAAGAGGGCGAATGAGCGGTAGCCAAGAGGGGTGTAAGATTACCCTCTGCACAGGGAAGTGACTCAAGTCCATGACAAACTCTGATTTCTGCATTACTCGGCAGATGGCACGCTATTCAGCAATGCTGCACATTCTTGCCCGCCTGTGTAGAAGGCAAACTCACAATCACAAGCCAAGTGCTTTTAAAGCATGTTAACAACAGAGTTATGGAAACGGGCTGATCCAAACCCCATGGACTCTTCTGGATTAAGCCATGGCACGAGAAGTACATGAAAGTCTCCTGCAGAATGCTGAACAGGCCACATCAGTAGGAAGTTAAGCCAGAATACTGCAAAAGCCGCATTATGGCAGAAACAATACATCTCTATTCTGCATGAATGTAGTGTTGCACCTACCAGGCTGCCTTTGCAGGTGTGGTAAGCCACAGCAGATGGTTGTATAAATATGTGGACTAGATCAATACCGACCAAGACACATAACCTGGCTCGAAGGGAAGTCAAAGAAAGCTCCCATGGTGGTACAGCAGCGTCCTAATCGGATATAGTTGAATTCAACCTAGATGAAACACATTCAAACACACTGTAAAAAGAATGTAAATTAAAACGGAGCTCAGTCTGAAATTAATCTACACACTACAGATCATGCCTATTTCCGCAAAACTCAATTGTCACACAGAAAACATGCAGGCAGTGTACAACTCTTCACAAATCATTTCCCGTGTCGCCTGGTCGAGATGTCGCTCCATCGATGTTTAAAAAAAAAAAAAACTATCACAGCCTACGCACAGAAAACTACCATTTTGATACACAATAAAGTTATAACACGTGCTGGCTGCCTGGGCTGTTACAACACTGACAGGACAAACGACGGTACTTACTGTAGAAGTGCAGCGCGTGTGTGTGAATCCCGGAGTCACATGGCGACGGAAATACTGCCGAAAGATAAATAAGTGAGCGGCGGACTACAGTCACAACCTGCACCGTGAGGACAGACCAGCGCAGAAAACCTAAAGCCTCTATATTCTCTGGCTGCTCCCAAACTCTGGGCGTGTTCAAGGCAGCAGTCTAGTTAGAGCGGTTCCCAAGGTGGGGTCCGGGGTCCCCCAGGGGACCTTGGGGGGACTCCAGTGGGTCCCCGGCAAAAGGAGGAATAGTTTAATTTCACTATCAATTTAATTCATCAGAAATTATCCACAGTGAGATGATGATTTTAATCCAGGGTCCTATACTGCTTTTTGCAAACCAAATTCCATGATTTCTCCCAGGCTATTCCATGACATATAGCACCATTTCCATGACCGATATCTGTCAGAGTCTATGTTGCAAATATCTGAATGTCCCAGGTCTTATTTCTGGCCACAACTATCACTTAGGGCCGATACTATCAGGAAATTTCGGATTTGGGTATTTATTCCTCAAAAGGGAAGTGGGTCAACGAGCAGCCAAGCTTCACATTAAACATTTCACAAGTTGGAATAAGGTTATCATCAATTTTCCATGACATTTCCAAAACTATGTTCCATTTCCCATAACTTTTCCAGGTTTCCCATGACTGTAGCAACCCTGTTAGTCAGAGGTTTCACTCCTATTATTGTCTCACATATAGAGACAGTTTATGTCAATACTAAATCAACAACAAAAAACTAACCATATGGGGTCCGTGGGACAAAATGTTAGCAAATGGGGGTCCTTGGCCTAATATCACTGGTACTGTCATTTCATTCATTCACAGATGAACAAAACGTCATCCACTGGGCGTCCGTGGGGCCTGCTGTGTACCTGTTTGGGGGTCACGGACATGGAAAAAGATCTAGTACTAGATCTTGATCAACATAGTATTAGATCTTGATCTAGTACAGTACGGAAGTCATGTCGCCTCCGTACTTTCCACTTTGCACACTTGGCAACAAAGACACACTCCATACCTTTAGATCTATCAGAAATGGTTGCTCTAGGAAGGATTGAGGCAATTTTCCACTGACTTGCAACAGATCTGGGCTGATTGACACAACAAAATGCAAGATGACTTTAATTGCAGCATTTTTCCCTCCGCTATAGGAGACTGCCAGCGCATTTCCCTCCGTATAAAAGAGACACGCCGGAAAAGCTTACACAAAGGAGGTAAAAAGTAATTCAGTGAGCCAGGCACAGTATGCCTCTCTGAACCAATTAATGTGTCTCCAAATGATGGCTGACAGGAAATGAAATTACCTCTACCATCTGAAAGGTGGATGGGTCACAATGTGAGTCTGCTTCTCCTATCATACCTCATTAGCCTGAGGATGGCAGAAGAGGTCTGACTTGCACAAGCAGGAAGCGTGAGACCCGAGAGACAAATGTAACACTCTGCACTACGTAAAACCACAACTTAATCACAGTAACCTAACATGCCATCAAATACAGCTTCCTGTACGGTTCAGTTGCGGGGATGTGTATGATGGGATATGATGAATGCGGTATAGCAGACAAAACTCTGATCAGAACAGTCACTCCTAGGACATCCTCTCACCCTCCTATCTTCAAAAGAAATAAGAGACAAGACAATAAGAGACTCATTTTGCTGGGGGGCTCTCTGGAACCCCCTCAAGGACCCCTAGGGGTTGCCGGACCACACTTTGGAAACCACTGGTCTAATCCTTTGTTAATCCTTTGGACCAGCATCAATTACAAGTGGGGAAAAGCCAAACTAGTTTCCACCATGTCAGCCACTTCAGCTGTCACTGCGTTCATTTGAAGGCAGGCTGATGCACCATTTAGTAAGCACATCCTAAAGGATCCTCACCTATAAGCATGTTGTCATAACCCAAGCCATAACATAATATATATTATCTGTCCCTATAGGCTCAATCGATTACCTAGTATTAGTAATATGGGTCAAGCATGTTAACATTCAGTGCCTCTAGTCAAAAATCTAGCTAGCGGTGTAGCCTAGCCTTGAAGTATTTACCGTTGCTGTGAAAAGGGGAAGTTAACGGCAAATCAAGGATGTAACCTGTGCACTACCATACATAATCCGATTTATTTATTTTGGTACCAGTTATAACATATAGTTAACCAACTTAACGTTACATGGTTTGGATTTCGCTGGACACGTTTGTCTGTATTTTGTCTCTGAAGAGCAAATCAGCACTCAGAAACAAGTACGATTGAATGGCAACTGGTGGAAAGTCGAGGCGATCCGGTGGGGGAAACGGTTGAGACGATATAAAGTGATCAATTTTGCTTACCTTGATGCTCGCAGAGAAACAGGGGAGTCGACGTCTAATACCACGCTAGCTGTGCAGGAGCTCAAAGAAAAGCGATTTGCTGATGCTATTTCCGGGTTAGTTATTGAACGTCACCGTGCCTGTTAAACGAGAGAGGGGGGGTTCGATTTCTACCACCCGCTGAAGCGGAGTTCACCTCTCGCACCTTTCCCCATCTAGAATAACTGGAGCTGTCACACCCGAGACCCGCCCGGTCGAGAGCCTCCGGTGCCTAGCTTAATGGACTTAATGGACGACAGGGGTGGCAGAGTGTTTAGAGAGACTAACTTTCAACCAAACGACCCTGTTTTGAACATATTACATTATTTAACTACTTTAAGTTGCAACAAGTTGGTGGCGCTAATCAGGATAAGTTTAATCACGTAGAGGAATTTGTCTTCGTGTCATGGTACACAATATTGTATAATGAAGATGGCATAAACTATTATCATTATAACATGCTAGAACCTCACCCATCCTACAGAGACAACCGCCAATTAGGTTTAATTGAGCACCACACCTGTTTTCAATTATGTGTCAGGTGTGGGCCATTTGTAGCCTATAAAGTCCCTCCATAACGCCTGGCAAAATCCCTTCCTTAAAAGAAGCTGAAGACCGAACGTAGTTGTTGCATTCCCAAAGCCTACAGTAACTTTATTTGGTACTCAAACCCACCTTTAAGAATGGCAAAAGAGAAAACTCACATTAATGTGGTGATCATTGGCCATGTTGACAGTGGCAAGTCGACCACCACCGGTCACCTAGTCTACAAGTGTGGTGGCATTGATCAAAGAAGAATTGAGAAGTTTGAGAAAGCGTCAGCCCAGGTGAGTAAGTGCAAATTAGACCGAATGAATGCAAAGTCTTAGCCCAATATGAGACAAGTGTTTTGCTCTACAGATGGGGAAGAGTTCCTTCAAATATGCCTGGGTGTTGGACAAGCTGAAAGCTGAGCGCGAGCGCGGAATCACCATCGACATATCTCTGCTGAAATTCAACACTCAGAAATACACAATCACTATAATCGACGCTCCAGGCCACCGCGACTTCATAAAAAACATGATAACTGGGACGTCACAGGTAAGCAGCCTGCAAGGGGCATTACACAGAACCAGTATGTGCCAGCTTGACTTCTGCTTTAGTCTGCATGTTATACCAGTTTGTATAGGCCTAGAAAGTAGCTCATGTTGGTTTTTATTAACTGAAGCCCCACCACTACATCATGACTCATTGCAGGCCGATGTTGCCCTCCTGGTGGTCTCTGCAGCTAAAGGAGAGTTTGAGGCTGGTGTCTCCAGAAATGGTCAGACCAGAGAGCACGCTTTGCTGGCTTACACGCTTGGGGTAAAGCAAATCATAGTTTGTGTGAACAAGATGGATCTCACTGAACCGCCCTACTGCCAGAAGCGTTTTGACGAAGTCGTGAGAGGCGTGAGCATCTTCCTCAAGAAGATTGGCTATGACACCACAGCTGTCCCTTTCGTTCCGATATCTGGCTGGACCGGGGAAAACATGATCACTGCAACTCAAAAGGTAACGTGTCTGTAGGTTTTAAAGTGATCCCACTGATATAAAACATACTAAAGTGTTTTTACAGATGTCCTGGTTCCAAGGCTGGAAAGTCAAACGGAAGGAGGGGAGTACAAAAGGGAGAACTCTACTAGAAGTCCTGGACTCTATTCACCCACCAGTGCGCACAATCAACAAGCCCCTCCGCTTGCCTCTGCAGGATGTCTACAAAATTGGAGGTCAGTAATTGTGCACAATTAACTTGACTAGCCCCTTGCATTGTTTGTCTTAAAGTTCCCTTTCAAATCACCTCACCGCCCCCTCAAGTTCCTAAGCTCCAAAACTCAATCACTGATTACCTCAAAATGGGTTTCAGGTGTGCAGCGGAGGAGGAGGAGGAGGAGGGGGGGGTGTGCAATGCTTGTGTATTGGAGGTCACTGAAGACTAACTTTGTTAATACAGGTGTTGGAACAGTGCCAGTGGGCAAGATTGAAACTGGCATCCTAAAACCTGGTATGACCCTGAGTTTCTCCCCTGCCAAGCTTACTGCTGAGGTAAAGTCCATTGAGATGCACCATCAGGGGCTGCAGACGGCGCTACCGGGCCACAACGTTGGCTTCAACATAAAGAACGTGTCGGTGAAGAACCTGCGCCGTGGGGATGTGGCTGGCAACGCCCAACAGGACCCTCCCTCTGACGTCCACAGCTTTATGGCTCAGGTTGGCTCAACTGAACGGCACTGGAATTCAATTTCAAACTCTCCTGGTTGCCAGGTCTGCCCTGTGTTTAACGTTGTTTTGCTGGCTACAGGTGATCATTCTGAATCATCCGGGGAAGATCAAGACTGGCTACTCTCCTGTCCTGGACTGCCACACCACCCATGTGACATGTCGCTTTGCCGAGCTGAAGGAGAAGCTTGACCGACGCACAGGGAAGAAACTGGAGGACCTGCCACAGATACTAGTGTCTGGAGACGCTGCTACAGTCAAGATGGTCCCCAACAAGCCCCTGTGTGTGGAAAGCTTCTTCACATACCCCGCCTTAGGTACGGTATCATAGTCCATTTGTTTATGCTCTAGATTTCTTCCTTGTGCAATGAATTTTCACCCATGTAGTCATGTAATTACAGCACTTAATGTTTGAAATACGAACTGTTCTTGATGTGAACTGCTGCTCCACAGGTCGGTTTGCGGCAAGGGACCTGAAGCAGACAGTTGCTGTAGGTGTGATCAAGTCGGTGGAAAAGGACCACGGCTCGAAGCTTCAACAAAAACAAGTGTCTAAATGAGTTGCTTTTTGTTTACTAGTATTCTGGTATGAAGGCTTTAGTTTAATTTGGTATAATTTTGTGTTGCATCACAAAAGGATTTATGTTCTTAGAGAAGCAGTTAAGTGTTTCGAGTCCTACAGGACCTGTATAACTGGATGGCTGTTTTAGTTGAAATGGAAAAATTGTGAAGCTACCAAAATAAAATTGCTTGGAGAAACTCATGTGGCTGCTTGGTTTACTGAAGATGTTGAATGTCACACTGCCGACTACCTTCAACTGAATCATACTATACTTGTGTGGAAAATCTTGACTCCAATTTTAGTGACTTTAATTTGAAGGATTACATGGCCTTCTGAAGAGTCTGACCCTTGGGTTTAGAAACCCAGATTGCTGGATTAAAAATGCATGGTCATGAATCTAAACCAAGGCTGTTTCTTTTTTCTTTTTTTTCTGGGTTACTGAAGTTGACATTTTTTAGACATGATGGGGTTTTCCACTTGACAGCAGCTTATATTGAAGTTGAATGTAATGACTACCCTATATCTCAATTGAAAAGGGTTGGGTCCCTTCAGCCGACTGTCTAATCTCTGGTAAAGTTCAAATGGATGCTTCCAGTCTGCAAATGTACACAACTATACCGCAAGTTGGGAGGTACCAAGAAATTGTGATGAACTGGACCCAGTTATGGCTTTTCAGTGTACATAAGAGACCAGGATCAAGTTTTAAGTACAGCACTTTTAATGATACAATGGATTGGTTTTGTTCCTTTTACATGGGAGGGGGACTGTAGTCAGTGAGGAATAACTGGGTGCAATTACATTAGCTCTCAAGCCTTTTACCAAGACAATCCTGGATCACAGGCAAACTTCAGTTCGTTCTTCTTAAACTGAACCCAGTAACACAGGACCTGACATTACATGGTTGACTGTTCGTGACACTAAAGTAAAATCAAACTTGGAGCTCGAGTTGTATGAACTCAGCGCTACGTGAAACAAGACAGTTCAGAGTTGTGAACACAGGTCGTCGTACATTGTGATGTTTCTAGGCTGTCTGAGAATCACTTTGTTATTGCTAAGATGTCCTCTCTTAAACACACCCCCCCCCCACATGTGAATAATAGTGGCTTTCACAGGATACCGTTGTGTAGTCCTGCTTTAATAGTGGCTCTTCAAACCCTGAGGTGAGCGTCTTTGAATGCAGCACTCCGCTCGATTCCAGTCATTGTTACACCATGCACAGAAAGGTCAAAAGGACTGTGGAGATGACGTTGAGTTCACACACACAGAGCATACAAGGTGAGCAGTGTAACAAGGAGTAAATTAGTGACCTACAGTGAACCACAGGCTTTGATATTCCACCACACAGTAGCAGCAGGTTTCTATACTGTAAAACAACCATAATACGTGTACACACAAAAGCAAGCAAGAACAAGGAGTACATTTAATGGGATTTTTTTTTTCTCATCTTGGGAAGATCAGTGGGAGACTCTTCTGCCTCTTCAGTCAATTACGGTGGTTAACAGGGATGCAAGACAAATAGTGACATGACCTATTTCACATTCCATTTCCTATTTGTCCTTTTCCAGAAATATCAGCTAACTACTCGAGGGCCAGTAAAATTAATACATAGATAAAATTCAAACTCCTCTGCCCTGACTTATCTGGCAGAGAGCAATGTTACTTGTACATGTTTTGTACAATAAAACATGTATATACACTCACACACAAATATATATATTTACATACATATGTACACCGTAACAGCATAAACATAGATTTTAGGTAAGTGCTAGGGTTTTGAGAGTGGCTTCGTCACAGCCGTGCTATAGGGTTAAGATAATACTGGTAGAGGAAGAATACACACATTCTTTGTACAGCATGGACGTGGCATCCATGGCTAGATGAGCCTTCTGGGGGTTTCTTCATTGTTTTTCCTTTAGAACACTTGTCTTGTGACAGGGGGTGTTATGGTAGCTATTTACAAGACCCTGCGATTCAGGGAGAGGCTTAGTGCAAGTCTTTCTGACTGTCAGTCACTCAGGATGTGCACAAAAGACATGGGGAACACCCCTTTTCTCTCCGGGTGCCCTTCAATGTGCCCGATCTGGAAGGAGAGGGTACAGAAAGCACATCAGAACAAGAGCACAATACGGCATTCAGTGTTTTTCCTCTGTTTTTGTGGCATTGAGACTGTTTTTTGTGCATTCAGTTAACTCTGCAGAGCCTGTAGTAACAGAGCTGTACTCACCCACCACTCCTGGTCCTCTTCTCCTGTAACTATGATCACCTCTCCTTCTACAAATGTCAGTTCGTCATCATTATCTGCCTGGCAGTCGTAGATGGTCTTCACCCGGCGAGCTTTGCTCTTCCCCTGGACGTACACATAACAAAACTCATGTTAGTTAGAAGAATTACTTGAGGCTTTATTTAACCACGTCGCCTCACTGACATTAGAAATAATAGTTAGAAGTAGTCCAATCCAGCAGGATGAGCTCCATATCAAGAATACAGAGGATAGATGTACCGTGTTGATCTTCCTTGGGAGAGGCACAGGTGTCTCTGCACTTCCTGCCGGGCTCCCATTGGTGTCTTCGCCAGGCTGTTGGGAGGGGGTCGGCACATCCGCTTGCTGATTGGGCGACGGTGAGTCTTGAGGCTGAGGCTGAGGCTGAGGCTGAGGCTGAGGCTTTGGAGCAGGCTCTCCGGGAGGCGGCCTGGGACCTGACTCAGCTGTTCCAGGTTTGGGGGGAATGTCTGCAAGATGAGGCTTGGGAGGGAGGTCTTTGAGCTGGGGCTTGGGCGGTAGGTCTCCCAGCTGAGGCTTAGGAGGGAGGTCAGAGAGCTGGGGCTTAGGAGGGAGTTCTCCAGGCTTAGGGGGCAGGTCAGAGGTCTGAGGTTTGGGGGGCAGGTCCCCTAGCTGAGGCCTGTCAGGTAAAGGAGCCTTCTGGGGGGTTTCAGATCCTGGCGGGGACTTCTGGAAGATCTCTGGAGGAAGGCTGGGTTTATCCATAGATGGATGGTGAATGGTGTCGATCTTCCGCAATGCCACTAGAGAAAGAGCAGCGTACAGTTACATTGCTAATTGATATTGGATACAACAATATACATTAGAATGAAAACTAGGAGCAGACGGCAGCAAAAGCTCGTAATCTCTGTACCTTTCTGAGGTAGTTTGGGAAGAACCCTTGGACCAAGTGTAGACTTTGTGTTGCTTGAAGTAGTGCTGAGAACAGATGTTCAAATGAAGTTGAATGAAAACCAAATCAAAGGAGCATGTCCTTATCAACACCTGAAATACTATACTTTTTTTACTATAAGTATTTGCTTTCGTTGTGACATTTTGACATGAGACTTCAGAGTAATCTGACAACTTTCAGACAGATTAGCCTTCAAAAGTTCACCATTTGGCTGAGCCAGAGGTTTGTGCACTGCGATACCTTTGCTGCTGTGGAATGCCTTCAAACTTGTTAGATACAGGCGACATCTTGCTGATAGGTGGAGGGGTGGAGTCACTTCCTGAAATAGTGACAAGGATGATTAATAGAATAATAACCCATACATTCATTTGATATAAATGTAGAAATTAATAAACTTACTATGATGGTTAAAAAAAAAAAACAATGAGGGGGAGTTATCTGGCTGAGCTTTCCATAAGCCTGTATGGTTGAAACCTGAGGTCGTTGTGCAATAGTGCAATAAAGTATCAGCGATTAAGTGTAATGTGAGACACAAAATACACAAAACACCAGAGAGGACAAATGATAAGTGTAATAACAATAAAAACATACTGGACACAGGATTGCCAATACAGTCTAAGATAACCAAAATGTGATTTCTCTACAGCTAACCTTTCTGTCCAGTGTGGGATGAGCAGACCTAAAACGACATGATGTTTCTACAGAACTACCAAAGATGCTCCTATTTCATCGGCGACTCATGCTAGGCGTAGGCTTAATCCATGCCTGTGTGAAACCAGCCCTGCTGTATGTGTGCTTGTGTCTCACCCCCAGTCATGCCCCCTTTACTGTGTGGACTGTGAGAGAGCGGGCTGGGTGGGTCAGACAGGGTGCGTTTGTGTCCAGGAGGGGGGGGGCGGAGGCCTCTTCTTGGACAGGGTGGAGCTGCCTCCTGGGGTGAGTGTAGAGGGAGGGCCGGATGAGGGAGGAGCTGGAGGAGTGATACATAAAACACATGAGGCGATGGGGAGAGCGATAGGTGCCAATCATTCTGTTACCCTCGATAGGATAAAAGGAGGAGAGAGGATAAAGGAGTCTGGGTAAGGAGAGGAAGCTCCTTCGCTGTCAGGAATAGGTTCAACAGATTTGATGAACAAAATGAGGAGACATGTTAGGACACAATCATTGCAAGTACACAGATATTACACAGGACTGTCTGGACAGGAATACAGAAAAGAAAAGGGACACTGTATGATGGGTGTGTCTTTCTTTGTTTGTGTTTATTACGTGTCTGCAAGTCCAAAGCAGTGATTGCAGGTTGTTAATGATCTAGAGTGAAGTAGGGGTGGAAAGCAGCTAACAAGAGAGCTCAGCCAGAGAGGAGTCAGCTGTGATAAAACTTTACAGCTCAGTGATGGTGGGGTAGGACTCTGATGTGATGTCGGGAACAAATAATTAACCAGACTTAGCTAGCCTGCACGTTACATTATTTAGCTTAAAACACCACCACCCTGTCAAGCTGAGCAGGAAAGGAGGGAACAACTGAGGGATAACTGAATATGGGGCACACGGCCGAGTAAAGGGGAGAACGTTAAAACAGGATATTCACTGATGTATGGTCGAGTGCCAGCCAGTGTGGCGTAGTGCGAGTGAGAGCCAAGGAATGCCAAGTGTGGAGCTGAAAGAATAAGAGAAACAAAAAAAGAGAAAGAAAGAGCGAGATGAGGAGTGTGGGAGAGAATCTATGTCAGACCTAAAAGAGCTGCTCCTACACACTATAAAATAAGATGAAATCTTATCAGTGGCAAGCAAAGCGAAAAAAGAGGAGAAATAGCACAAAACTAGCCTTGGGGGCAAGGCTGTTCAGCACCCACTGGAGGAGAGCACTGCGCTGCTCGGCTCTAGCGTGTTAGGAGTTAGCATGTTAGAGAAACTGTCTTACGTTATTTTATTTTTTATCAGTGAATGCTGTTTCAGTTGTGTGAGAATTTTCTAGAAAAGCGTAAACATCTGAAAACAAAGCAGAACAAGTCAGATCACTCCACTTGTATCAAGAAAACGACAATTCAAGAAGATTTATGAAACAAGATGATTCGCATTGGAAACAGGTGGCAGATGTTTTCCCACACAACACACTTTAAAGAGTCGTCAGCACTAGATTACATGAGATGGATATTTCTGCAGTGTAAGCTTCTCCGTGTTTGTATACGTGTACACCTCGAGTTGCAACCATCGTTTTTAAAACTCCTACTCCGAGGGTGGAATGTTATCTTTAATTACAACACTGCAGTGACAGCTTGAGCCCACAGCGCCCTGTTTGTATAACGTGTCAAGGCTAATGATGGAGAAGTGCGATGGGCCTTTTGCACAATGAAGCGTTAACATCGCCAGGCTGGTGTCTGAGCTGCCTCATCACGCCCTCTCCTGCAGCCATCTTTGTCCTGAAGGTTCTTTGTGTAAGCAACCTTAATGACACCTGCTTCCCGCCCCCTGATCTGTGTGTCGGCAAATTGCATCCCACTGCAGGGTGTGAATGTGTGTGTGTGTGTACATTTGACAGACAGATTTATAGGAAGAAGCTATTTCCAGAAGACCGTTTACTGTTCCGCATCTATTTCCTGTCTTGGAAATAATCAAACATTAACAGACATAAAGGCATGGCACAGTTTCACTGTTTACCTTCCCTCAATAGTGATCACACACAGTAAAGCAACCACACAACCTTTAGACTATTTGCATTACCGGCTGACATTTTGCATGAGAGAGATCAGCTAAACATGATCTCATCATTGATAATGAAGCCAATGACTGTCATGGTTAAAGGCTAGAGACTTGATAACAGTGTTGGCCGTCGTCGGACATGGACACAAGGTCTGACCTTTGCCCTGGTTCCTGGGTGGCAGCGGGGGTCCGTCAGCTACAGGGGAGGAGGTGAGGTCGGTGGAGGCGCTGTACATCTGGTTGGTGAAGGCGCTGTAGGACAGGCGCTGCTGCTTGTCCCTGTGGCTGATGAAGCCCGGCAGGGACAGCTTGTCATGGGGGGAAAGGCTCGAGGAGTGGCAGAAGCTCTGGGGCCTCGGGGAGCGGTCCTTCTTGATGGGACTGGGCTGGAGACGGAGGGGAGGCGGGAGATGGTTAGATTTGGGTTGGATAAGACATGCAATTTGGTGGATGCTTTAATCCAAAGTATCTTACAATACCAATGGTGTTTTTTTAGAATGGGTGGCTCAAGTGAGAATTATTGGTCTATTGTGGCTACTGTCAGTGGAGAAATTGGTATCTCTTCCTCTTCTACGATAGATTTCTTCCTGTACGATTGTTGAATGTCTGGGAGTCTAGAAAGAAGCCCTTATTGCTTCTGATTCTGAGGAAGTGACACCAAATGATGTTTTAGAAAGTGCTGCTATCAAACTCCGTTGTAGCTGCACTGGAAATATCTTGACGTGACGTGGCCAGTTAGCCACAGGAATAAGAAAAAAAAATAGACAACCAAACAACAAAATGGGCCATGCTCTGCCACTGACCTACACGGGACCACCACTGGATCAAAAAGCAGATTGAATCGGAAAGTAGTCTGCATCAGGAGCTTGAATAGCGCGGCATGGGTTTGATTTAGATTTGATTACAGATCAAATAAGTGACATGGAGGCTCTGTTCCAACCTTGTCATCTAGGTCGTCGTCGCTCTCGTCCATCTCCTCCAGTCTAAGGCTCCACTCATACTCCACGTGGATGTGAGGGTTGAATTTCCCCTCTGCAGCCTGCACAAGCTGACACACACACACACACACATAAATCCATACTATTTACAATCCCTTTCCAATACTCTATGATACATTGTATATCACAAATTTGACATTACATTGAGTATTGCTTTTGTGTGCACGCTCTGCTCTCATACTAGTGCTAACAGTGCATAATAGTGAACATGCCTCAACAATTTTTTCCACTCTGTTGTCACTGGTGCCTGAGGCTAGATGCAAGACCTTTGACTGCCATCTAGTGTCCTATCTAATTTACCCGAGGACTGATTTACTACAGCATGTGCTACACTGCATTGTGTTTCATTTAACCAATGTGTGTGTGCTGACCATTAGAAACTATTGCCTTTTCCAGAGCTGCAGTTGGGCGATCCTCTCTCTGACAGTGAGAAATACTTACTGCCTCCTCACACTGAGCGTTCCTCAGTCGCCTGGCAACATCCAGCGCCGTCTCTCCATTCTGATTGGCTGTGGGAGTGTGTGGGGGCGGGTGATTAACCATGAGAGTCTGGTATGTATATACAGATGACATTAACATGACAGCATGAACCTATACATGTGACTCACTGATGTCAGTAGCCGGCTTGCCCCTCAGCAGCAGCTTGACGCATTCATGCTTCTCGTACATGCAGCAGTAATGCAGGGCAGTGTTCCCCCACTCCGTCTGCTTATCCAGGTTACCACTGTGGTGAACGCACAAGCCCAACATGCACGCGCACACACACACACAAACACACACACACACACACGGACGCACAGAGTCAGGACACGGGTCACAAGCCCGAGGGCATTTTCCACAGTCCTGCAGCCTCGGGTTAATGTGATGTATCATTACCCAGGCTCCCTTGATTTAACACGACTGTTGAGCAAACGGTCGTGGCCTCTTTGAAAAACAAGATCTGCTTTTTCCTTTACCAATCGGAAGGGAGCTATCGTGAAGCAGGTGAGGTAAAATGATTGTAAGGATGATTGTAGAAATGAGTTAATAACGTCATGAGAACAGAAAATTGGGAGACATTTTAGGGATCCGTGTAAAAAATAAAGAAATAACAAAATAAATAACTAAAGCTTTGAGAAACAAGCTGCAGTCTTCAATTATGGTGCGAAACACACTTCATACAAGAATAACAGCAGTAGGTAAATAGTCCCGCTTCGATCGTTCGCAAGTTCCCAAACGGGCAAACAAATGACTTCAAATAACGAAGAGTAAGCACGACAGCTATTAATTAAAGAGAAGGTTCCACTCGCGTTGCGCCGTGTGCAGTTGGAGCAGTGGCGAGTAAACAATTGGAAAGAGAGGAATAAATTAAAGCAGGGAACAAGTGCTTGACCCATTTCTGTTTGCCTTGTGGGAATCTAAGCTGCGCTGTGCAGTGCTTCTCTCTGCACTTCATCTGCTTCACTTTTTTTCCTCCAGTGGTGCACAGAGGAGAAGCACTCGCAGCAGGCAATTAGATCAAATGTGATGCTTAATATTTTCCAAGAAACGGTATCATTTACTACGCGATAATGTTGTAAACCACTGGGTATTTACTGTTGCTGCATTTTCAGAGGTATTTCAGCTGCATTTAAAGCCAATGTCAGTCCACAACGGCATAGCTCAGTACAATCCTAGCATCCCAGTGCAAATGATTTTACCTGTTCTGCACGAGGAAGTCCACCAAGTGCAGCGAGGTCTGGTCAGCAGTACGTACAGAGTAGTGCAACGCTGTCTCTCCAGCTTCCTGCAGGGGGCCATCAAACACAGCAAAGACATAGTGAGACAATCTGGGCAGCATCCATTCTGTATTCTCTCCCTCTCTCTCTCTCTTTCAGCATTTAAACAAGCTGCAGTAAACAAAATGGCTCCTAAAAATAATATTCCTACAGGCATGATGCTGCCATTTCTCTGATTTAGGGAGACTCTGCCAGTCACTTCATCTGAATCGGAAACAAAACTGGATCCAGATGTCATTTCTGTATATGGAAAAATGGGAATGGATATGAAACGTGAAAAATATGGACAAATGATGACGAGGAGGAGCAGATATACATTTCCTGACACATTAAACATCAGTATCTGTTATACAGGGGAGTGTGAGGTGTATTTAGTCTTGCATTCATGTCATGTTGTCTGTGTCTAGGGTTTTGGGGGTGTGTCAGTGTGCTGTCTGCAGAAAGCAGCCATTCAGATGCACTGACAGGAGCAGATCAGATATCAGTGAGTCAGACTTCATAGCGCGAAGTGATATCCTCTCTATTCTACTGCAGCACATTACACCCTTTTCATTAGAGATGTGTGCCTGTGTTATACAACCTTGACCCATTTATGTCAGATTAAGTCTAATCATGCATGAAGTTTACAGGACAGTATCTTCACCGTCTACAACTTGTTACTTAACTCTCATTTATGCCTGGACAAATAGGGGGGAAAAGACAAGGGAATCAACAGGACCGACGGAGAGGACAATAGGGAGGACACAGATGCTGCCATCCGAGTATATATGGAATCAAGTCAGTGAGATGATGTCCTACAATGTGCTAGGGGGTTCTCACAGTGCATATCACCACCTACTGGTGAAGTTATCTGGATGACTCAAAATCTTCCAACCATTACACCCATTTCTGCCCACCACATGCGCCAACTGGCAGCAATGCATCAGCTTTTTATTCCCTTACTGCAATCAAACCTCAAATGAGCACACAGCACTTTCCTTAAGGAAACAGGTAGGACAGCGGCTTGAGACGACAGGGTGTGAGGGACAAGGCATGAGGAGGTGGTGGACTATTTCTTGGGATTATGTTGTTCTATGTCTAGTTGATATTATCTTGCTTTTATCCTTATTTGTGTTTTTTGCTTTTTACAATATTGTTCATTAAAATGTCTCTATAGATAAACTTGACTGTACAGGGTCAACTCGACAACCTAGGACTTCATGGTTACATGGTACGCACCTTAGCCAACTGAGGCATAAAGATTCCCCCAATCTAGACTTTTTAAAAACTAAATGTAGCCTTGGAGGTCAAGACTCACCGGCCCCGCCTCTGGGATGGGTTCCATAAGCTCCACCCCCTCCGCATAGACCTGGATGAGGCCCAGCAGGTCCCTGGACTGGACTGCCTCGCACAGCTCAATCATCTTAGCTGACGCTGACGTACACGTCTTCCTAGCAAACTTGTGGTCCACATACTTAGCGTTGATAAACTCCTTCCTCATTGTCCTGTGGGCAAAATAGTGTTGGCATAGTTTTGAAAATATGTATATACTGGAATGAGCTTTAATTGAAAAGTTAATTCATGCTATATAAAAACAATGTGCACTCACATGTCACTGGAGGGAGTGGGCTTTGGTGAAGGGGAAGGGAGGTTCCCCTCCATGATCTCATTGAAACTACTGTTCCCTACGTTCTTGGCCAGCTAGGAAAAAGAGGGAAAAATCAGCATCAGATCCCAATAATGTGGAACAGCATTCACTCAGAGGAGTGTAGTGGTTGTGGGAGCATTCGTATGTTGCCTTAGGGATCAAATTCTGCTTCCTTTCCTGTTTCGCCAGCTCTATATCACTTTCACGATTCCTAATGTTTCACTAGAGAGAAAAAATATTAAAGGGGGCGTGGACTCCTTACTCAAAAAATAATTCATTCATTTTCCAGGGGATTTCTGAGTACAGAATGACTCACCAAGAGTTCAGAGGTTCCTAGCTTGTCTAGCTCCATGGACTGGATGCGGGAGATGTGGACCCCCATCTCCCTGTGGATGCCAGAGCACTCAATGCAGGTCAGGATGCCCAGGTTGGTGGACAGCCACTTAGGATCTATAAGCAATATGAGAACATGCATGTGAGTGACGCGTACATCATGCTGCAGAGCCACAATCTATATGGTTACTGGCAAAATAAACTCCTAACGGTGAGGGGATTGATGTTGCAGGTCCAATAAATAGTAAATAAATGTTTTGCCTCAGATGTAATCCTATATTGAATATCAAAAGACACATTTTGCTTAAAGCTGCACTAGGCAACATTGCACGTTGACAGCTCCAAACAGCAGCGAGAGGTACCTGTTCAAAAAAAATAAATGACCTTCAAAACCCAGGAGTCATGTGACATGATGCCAGTAAACTGATCGGTTTACACCAAAGGATACCAAAGGGACAAGAGAGGCAAAAGATGTTATGTTGGTGAGTCCAGCTGTTACTGTTTAGGAGATTTCACTCTTAAGTTTCGATTCATCACTTCCTGTGGGGAGAGAAGAGTAGGGCAGATCTACAGGGTCTCAATCAGGGGGGATAGGAGGCTCCTGTTGGTTGATAAGACAGGTGTATGTTTACCTAAAAATAGTGTAGCTTTAAAATCAAGTGGTTGCTTGGTCAAAGCAAAGGCCATTTAATGATTTCCTATCCCTACTGCAGACAGCAATGGAGCTACCAGCACCAGACAGTATACACCACTAGAGGACCGTGGTAGGCACAAAACTATGACCACAGGCACCTCATACTGCGGGAGAGAGAAACACCATCTCGTAACCTACAGCCGAGCAAAAAGCACGAGCACGCTCCGATGTAGCAGAGGCATGCAGCCACTTTGTGCGCTACCTTCTACACTGCGGTGATTAACTGACACCACAACCAATGTTGTGATGCAATCTAGGAGGTTTAACCGGGCTAATGTATTGCTCAGCGGTGTTGGTGGTTGAGCTTTTTGGAACTCGGTGGCACTGAGCGCTACAGCCCTGTCTGGATCCGACAAGACAACACCAGTCAGAGGCCGGTGGAAACATCGGAGGCTGCCCAAAACCAGTGAGTCATACACACACACACACACCCATACAGCAGGCGGGCACATGTGCACACACATTTACACACATGCGCATGCACACACTCCACAGTGAACAGATGCAAGATGGTGATGGGTCAGAAACAGCATGTTGAGAGAATGCACAGTGACCTCTATAGCTGCTTAGACTAAATGCTGCAGAGCTAAGATCCTGGGAGGATATCATTTGGGATGGAGCCGCCTCCTAGGGCCAGAGTAGGAAAGAGGCAATGACCTTTCAACCGTAAAGTTCATCATTATGTTGGGTCAGGAGGGAGAGCCACATCTAGGTACTATGAGACATCCATGTCGACTCCTCAGCAATGCCTAGAAACGACCATTCATTCTAGAGTGGAGTCAGACAGGCATCCAGTTTGGCCATAACCCACATCTGTAACATCTGACACAGCAACGGGAGTATCGACATCCCCCCTCGCAGGGGTCGGCGGAGCGTGTGTGAATTATGTAACAACGTGATGTCATGATGTTGTTTCTCTAAGCGTAGGACTGGTTGTTTTTTTTCTTTCCTCAGCATAAAGGTCCTCCCGTCCGGGGTGGCTGTGTGTTTGTGTTGACAGAGGAGAGAGTGAGTGTGTGGTGTCAGAGCGGAGTGCTGAGTCTTTGCTTTTTCATGTAGGGGGGAGGATCAGGATCGGGCTGAATGCTAACGCTGCCACCCACACACACACACACACACACACACACACACACACACACACCTGCTTGTTTGTTGAGGGCAGCTGGGGGACTTTCCAGGGCAGCTATAGCTCAGATGCTAGCTACTGAAGGACATGCAGTATAGGGCAGGCAGGCATTACACTGCAAAGATACCAAGATTGATGTGTGGCTTTACATCAACGATGTGGGACGTCCTTGACCACCGTTAACGTTTTGGGATCAGGACTCACAGAAAATGCTGAAGCGAAAGTGTTGTCTTTTCCCATGACAAGGTGAACGTTGAGTAAGCACAAAGCAAGAAGAGGGTGTGTACGGGAATTTGAGAGCCTCTCTGGACGCACAAACAAAAAGACGCACACGCCGATACGATACACACCTCCAGCTCCGCAGTCGCAGCAGACTTCATTGCCGGGCATGCGCAGCACGTCTTCTATGATGGCTTTAGTCAGGTCCTGAAAACCGTCCTCCCCTCCGCTACTCTGCTCGCCCCGGAACGCCATGTTCAGCGCCTCCTCCTTGCTGTTGGTCAGCACCGAGATCCAGCTGCACATATACACATGAAAGTAAAACACATGGGCGGACACACACACACACTCATTTTGGACATTTCCTCAACATCTATTTCTTTTGAAAAGGTAAAAGTACAAGAACACACCACCTCCCCCCACCCACACACACCCACCCACCCACACCACTGTGGTCGTTAAGAATCACGCAAACAGGAAGTGGCTGCCGTTCAAAACATGGCGTCCTGCAGTTCACACAGTAGAGCATAATCCGCCCATTGAACTGGCCCTCACACTCAGGATGGGCTCAGTTCGCCTGACATCAGCCCCTCCTCCTCTCGCTGATCGCTGTCACTCAACCCTGTCTGCAGCAGGAGGCCAGGCCAGAGAGCCGGTGTGTAAAATGATGTGTGTGTGTGTGTGTGTGTGTGTGTGTGTGTCTACCCTAGAGGCCGAGCAAAACAAGACAATGTAATACCCAGATGTGTAGGTGTACAGATGCTGAGCCAAAGCGTTAGCGTGTTGACTTGTGATATCCACCAAGCCTAATTGAGTGGGTGCATGATTGCATGGAGCAGGAACCCTATGGGATACTAAATATTTCATTGAGAAATCACATGATGGAGAGACTGCTGCGGCTATTGGCTGCCTCCGCAACTGGAGGTGCGTGACAGAGCAGCGGCTGAGGAGTCAGTGAGTTGTGGATGGAGATACAGCATGTCAAAGTGCTGCCTGAGTACAGTCAACATGCATTCATAGATTATAGGCTTTGCTTGCTCCACACAGCTCACCTGAGATACATGGTATTTTGTAAGGGTGTGAATCTCCCGTTCTTAGACCAATTTGATGCGACTCTCAAAACGTCAGTTAGCAATTCAATACGGGAAAGATCTCTTTCAATTACACGATTGCATTTGATCTGATACAATGTGTTTCTGTTTGATTCGGTGCCATGAAAGCCAGTGAAGAGTTTACTTGCTGTGGTGTCCACATTTTGATTTATCCAGCCACGAAAAAAAAAATTTGTATCATGATGTTATTAGCATGGCAGTTTGAATGTCATTCCATTTAGAAGAAATTAAAATTGGTTTTGTTTTCAAAAGTGGTAACAGGGCTCTCGTATAAACTGCATAATAAATCATCCTGACCAGTTGCACAATTTACCCATTTTAATGTGACATGTACATTTCTTTTCTTGGAGCGTGACAACAGAAATTAACTTCTCAATTTCCCCTGCATTTGACGTTGTTTCAGCAACGGGAAAATATGATCCACTGCTAGAAACATGACTAACATCTTCCATTCCCCTCCACCAAAAAACAAAATGAAACACAGGATAGGGATAATTAGTCCTTATAATACAAAGCATCCAAATAGAACCACTTTGGAAGTGTTGATGTGCATTATACTACACAAGATTAATGACTTCTATAATAATGTTATTAGATACATGATGCAGCACAGCTAGAAGTGAAAAAGTAATGGCTTGGGATCAGATTATTACCATCAAGGTTAATGGTTTCGTTATGGCACATAAACCAGAACAGAACACAGAAACCTACATAAAACTACACCAAGATTCACCAGATTCATAATTTCTCAGCGTATTGGTCGGCTGAACTCGGCCACCGTTAGCATAGCAGACAAACATCCACTTCCACTACACCAGTGCAGCAAAGCGACAACATTAGCGCCGTTAGCTCTGTCTATAATATAAACACATAACAAACCAACTGGGCTTTATCTCCATACAGCTGGAAACTGAGCTATTAGATCTAGTTAGTACTAGACTAGTTTCCAGATAACAAATGCTAGGTACCGTAATTCGCGCCTACCTGTCTAGGAGAAAACAGCCAACTCTTGTTTTTGACCTTGGTCTATCAAAAGGCAATTTGGGAGGCATACCAGGGTTTTTTCGGTCTCATATTTTACACTGCGCACCTGTCATTGTTGGAGGCGGAGCTGGTTGAGGCTGGATGGTTATAAGGGGTGGGAGGGGCTCCAGCTATAGGGCAGGAGCTATTTGTTACAGCCCGTAAAAACACTGAGCTGAATACACAAGTGTTGAGTGTGAAAAAGCTGAGAAGAATTATCACGAGCAAACAAAAGAAACCAACCAGAAAGAAAGATGCAAGAGACAGTAACAAAGTCAATTTAAAAATTCACTTTGATTGAAAAGCCACCGGGACAAATTGTTCACAAATTGTTCCCCCAGCTTTTCAGCAGGTCCTGTATGTTTGAATTAGTTCAGTCATATCTTGCAAAGCTGGCCCAGACACGCTGATTCAATAGGATATGTTATATCTCTAGTATTTTGGTAATGGGTGTCTGTGTCTGTGTATGTGTGTGTGTGTGTGACTGCATGGGAAACAAGGGTATGTGGTTACAATGACCTGAATTACTGCAGACCACAAATCCCACTGCTATCCTTGCCGCCACTGGCTCTCAATAGTCTGTGACTCTTGATGGCAGAAAACACTTCCTGTCTTCAAGGTCATACACGGCACGTCAATGACACCACGCACCAACCGGCAACCAACCCACCATTAAGAAAAAAATGTATTAGGTGATCGCTTGTGATCCCTCAGCGATATCTAGCTCCGTCTTTTGGATTTGGACATCAAGTCTCTGCAGGGTACGTTCCTCCGTAGTAGATAGTCTTAAAGCTTAGTAGATATGAAGACTGCTCTCTTTTCTCCATGCAAATAAAACCTATTTATTGCCTCAGCAACATGTTTCAGCTATAAGCCTTCATTGGCCTGGTAACACGCTGATGAAGGCATGCCACAGCCCAAACACGCCGTTTATCCTTTTATTGTGAAGCAGAATTTTTGCCCTTAACTCTGAAATACTTACATGACAAACTCTTGTTCATCCTCAGCTTGGAAATGATATGTCCGGTTATCTGTGGGAATACAGAAGCGGTGAGATAAGCAATCTAATCTCTGATCTTGGCCAATACACACGGGCACCAGACAGTGTGAGCTAACCCGGCATGACACCTGTCTGTGTATTACCCGTCTTATCAGCCAGTCAGCAGTGGCAGGTTGTGGTAAACCATCCCAACAGCTTCGTAGTTCTCGTTGGTTTTGAGAGGCAAATATCACCGCGCTAATACGTAGACGACCAAACCGCGTTGGCACGTGATATGTGCAGCAATTGTGTGTGTGTTTGTGTTCGTGTGCCACTTACGAGAAATGAGATCAAAGCACTTCCTGTCCTCAGTGGTGGGCTTCACCTGGCAGGTGAGCAGGTTAAGTTTGACCGGCTGCCTATTGGACTGAAAACACACACACACACACACAGACAGACGTATGATCACAACGATGGCCACGCAGATCAGACAAGAAACATTCAACCACAGCAATGTGCAATAATATATACTAGCATCTCTATTTATTGATCATAATGCCAAGTAACTATCATGCTAGAACACACCTTTAGTGAAAGTGAAACTGGTAAACTGTGAACATTTATAGCATTAAAGCTACAAAACTCAAAACACAAATACAAGCTGGACTTAGGGCTGCCGTAGTCGAGGTCCCAGGAATGACACTTAACTGTGCTGGCTGTGTTAACTACTGTAATAATGAATGGGCCCAGCTGGCACAATGTAGACTGAGAACCGTCTCCTGCCAGTGCCAGGGCTATGGCACGTGAAATGCTAACAGGCTGTGATGAGCCTTTGGGCTTGGCTGGCAGGTTGGCGACGTGCCATGTCAACTAGAGTCGCCTAGAGTTCAGCTGCCACAAGGGCTGAAAAGAAAACCTTGGAGCGACAGTCAACTGCCTCCAGACGGAGAGAATGATTATAACTCCCTATATAATTCCCACTCTGTGGACCAACGGCAGACAGACTGGTTACAGATTCAGTTCTTTCACTGCTAAATGACAGGACCCATCATATCTCGGGGAGTCACATCTCCAGAGCCTGTCCTGGAAGACAGTCATTACGTTGGTTGTGCAAAGCTTCAAAACAGGCAACACTGGGGGAAAAAATGGCAAAGTTGGACACTGACTCTGCATGGACTCACGGTCACATCAGTTGATTATGCTCCGCTAGAGCTTATCCTCCCCGTGAAGTAACATCCAGCTGGTCTGTTTTTAAATGAGCCTCCTGAGTGCCAACTGTACCAAGCTATCCAGCTAGGTTTACAAGCAGGCTCGCTGCCAGTCCTCAACAGTGAATGTAAACAACTCTCCTTCACACCTCAACGGCACCGTGAAGCAGCGCCAGAGGGTTTGATAGCTTAAACATATAACGTGTAAAGCATCGATAAATTGATAAGAAAAATGTATTGACACATCTTCCCATAGTTAAATCTCTGATCTGTGAACAATAGTCAATCCTGTGCAGTACGGTTAGTTTCAAAACTAAATGAATAGGAGACATTTCAATCCAAAATGAGATTTCCACCATTTGAAAAATATAACGCCTACACTATCCAAATAATTGCTGCCATGGAAAGTATACCTCATTACAGGTTATTATGAGTTATTTTGAGAGCTTTGCTGTAGGTGATAAAGTTGGATGCATTCCTGATCTAATGAGCAATGAACATATGGTAAAATATTGTGTTTTGGAATGAAACCCCTCTGATAAAAAGTAGTCATAATCGAGTGAGGATGGATAACAACGCACAGCCTTTTAGTTCTTATTTTCCAAACCTTGCTGATTCTTAAATCCCACTACAATGTTTTTTATAAAAGTCTCAGATTGGATTTACTGATGTGTGCCTGATGAGACACTCAGCACCACTCTCAACCCATTAGCTTAATTTACTCCTAAATTGGGTACCCTCCCTTTGAGTCAGGCGGGTTGGGGGTTACATCTCAAATGAAAGACAGCATGATAGAAGTTCTTCTAGTCCAAAAGAAAGATGTTTCACACCGAACAGCGTCTGTTGTTGCATAAGAGTGGAGACTTCATCTACAAAGCTATGGATGTGCCAGCATATACCCTCGCACTCATACTCATACTCAGAGATGAGTCACCCAGGCGCAGCAGGGAGAGGGGGAGGGGGGGAGGCGGCAGGTTACCATGGCAACCCATCTATGTCAATTCCACTCTGCCAGCCTCCAGATTGAGAAAGCCCAACACAACCGCCCTGCGTGATGTTCTCCCTTTGATCCGCAGTCACTTGTGGGGGCCTGGGAGTTCTTTTGTGAGTGTGTGTGTGTGTGTGTGTGTGTGTGTACATTGTGAGCTCTACTCACCGTGGCATGAGCGATGGTGAGGATGCCACCCTTCACTGAGCACTGCCTCCTCTGCCACACCTTCCTCAGCCTGCAGGGAAACACCAGCGGGAGGGAATCTGTTGTCATGTCTCTCTTTCTCTATGTGCAGTATAATTTCATTATGGCATGAACGCATTAAATAACCTTGTTTTGCCACTTACCCATCACTCTTCTTCATCAGATATCCTTTCTTCTCACTGCCAAACTCCTTGTTACCCTGCAGCTGGTGCATGCTGTAACCACCCTGCTTACTCTGAGAGTCCTGCGCACACACACACACACACACACACACAATGCCAAAGTTACACTCTTACTGTATACCGCACAGATACTTTGAGGCATGCAAACACACAAACACAAACATACAGTATGTACAAGCACACGTACTCGGTGAACTGACCCTCTGACATCAGGGTACAAGGCCTCTTGATTAAGCTGAGTGGGCTACCAGAGAAATAAGGAACCTACAAGGCATGCTCTGCAACATCTCTAAGTGGCCAAACCAACTCCATTTTCAACCAGGACAGACGCTAGCATGCTCAACATGCACCGGCACTTACTCTTCTAGACTTGATTCCAGACAAGCAGAAGGCAGAGAGGGGGAGACAGAGGGGGAGAGGTGTGAAAGATCCAGCTCAGGTGCAGGTGGGTGATGTGTGAAAGAGTGCCTCCCTGTTTGTTTTCTCTAAAACAGTAGTGCTTTACCGTGGGTGCGATTAACAAGGTACAAAAAAAGGTGAATTCAATGTGAAAGCGCTGAATGCTACAAAGACACCTGACTGAGGGTGGGAAAATGTGAGTGAGAACCAAGGGGCGGTGAAACCCACATACAGCGTTAAGTCGGTTGTGCGTGCATTGTTAAGTGCTGATGTGGTGTTAAGTCAAGCAGTGAGTGGCTCTCCACTGAGCAGCCAGTGAAGCACAACACTGGTCACCAGCAAAGCCTACCACACACTGGCTACCAGCATGGTACAGCACTGGGCACTCGCTCTGTGCTACAGCTCCTAGACTAGCTAGCTCCAAACCTGATAGTGGCCAGACTGAGGGGAGGTGCTAAGGTAGAAGTCAAATCATTGGCCTGTTACGATCTATCTGTGCAGAGCCCGGTAGAGTACGACTGAATCTGGGCTGACAGGGCTGAGCCTAGTCTAGTATGGCACAATTTGGACTGGCGTGGTTTGCAATTTGGGCCCAGTTTGGCCTGCCTACCTCCTTCTGGTCCAGCTGGAGGGAGGACTTGATCAGATCTCTGAGGGCAGTCAGCTGCTTCTTCTCCTCGTCCTGAGTTTGTTTGATCTGAGGAGGAAAAAATTGCCACGGGGTGAGGAAAACGTACAACTAGTGGAGCCGAGAGGTAAACATAAACGCGCAGACAGGAAGAGATGAAAAAGGCTGTGTGAGTATTTACATTGTAGAGGTCAGCTGCCAGCTTCTCGATGTACTGCTTCAGCTTATCTGCTGTCTTCAAGCCATCTTGGAAGAAACTGGAAGATAACAACGGGACACGTGAGCATCATCGACATGAACTTTCTTTGGAATCGCTGTGAAACAAAAGGTCGGTCATTTAGTGGCGATTACTCCTACAAATGTCAGGTGTCACAGAGCGCTCCCACGGGGCGTGATGAAGGGTCACACGGAGAAGGGAGAGAATGACAGTCAGACTGGTGCAGTTTATGTTTAATGTATATAGCCCTACATCGCCCCTGGCACCGTCAGCTCTTGGCTCGGAGATCTCAGCTGGCCGCGTCCACGGCGGATTTGCAGCACTGCTTAGCACATCCTGAAATCCATTATGGATCCGTCAGTGGTACAAACCTCAACGCGACCGCAAATCACCGCTAATGACCTCTCACTCTATCCCGTCTCTGTCTCGGGGTCTCTCTCTCTCTCTCCCTGCTTGTCTTACAGCCTCTGCCACATCCTCCATCCTTGTTTTTGTATCTCTGCATCTAGGAATCGACAACTCCTCTGTACTTCTTCGCCCCGCTCCATCCAACTCTCCATGTATCTAGCAAAACACTATGCACCCCATTTGACCTTTTGCACATTTTGTTGTGCTACAAAATGTGTTCAAATTCATTTATTTGCAACTATTGGTCTAAATTCGAATCCATTTTTATTTTACTTTGAGATTAATGTGGTTACTCTGCAACTTGTTACTGAAAACTATAATGCCTTCCATCTCTCTATCATCTATCATCAGTCTCCCTCAGCTCCTCCCTCAGCTCCTCCCTCAGCTCTTGCTTCTAGTCTGTCCTCATCGTAGCTTTTCTATCCGTCAAGGCTCAGGTTGAGTAGATTACCAGGGAAGTGCATTGTTTTGGTCCAGTGTTATGACAGGACCTAGCAACGGTGGGAGAAATTTGTCATTCTGTCATGGGCCCTTGTGAGCTGCGGTTCTGGCGCGCAGGACGCCCACTATTTACCCACAAAACCCCACAGCTGTCAGAACGGATTTGTGTGACGACCTGTGCATATTTCTGAGAGCTAAATATGACCCGGCATCCTCAAGATCTGTGAATCACACAGACGAGAGAGAGAGAACCGGGAGAGGGAGAGATTTGATCCTCTTTACAGGGAACGTGCAACAAACAACAAATAAACACGTCGTCCCTCGTGAATGATGCAGGCTTCCGGTAACAAGTTTCATCAAAATCGTGGTTGTAACAGTTACGGACTTTCAAAGTTTGAAAATTTGACCTTTCATTATTGCACCCCTACTGGGCCAATCAGAGTGATGATTTTAAATGCCAGAACACAATGCCAAAACAGACCAGTCGGGTCTGCGATTTTCAAATTTTGACCTTTAATTATAGCATTCCCATCAGGCAAATCAATTTTTTTTAAAGTCCAGAGCACCGTGCCAACACGCATCGTCCCTCCAAGTTTGTAGTGATGTAGCAGTTTTGGCTTTTCAAAGTCAGACATTTTGCCCTTTAATTATAGCGCCGCCATCAGGCCAATCAGTGTCATTTCTTTTGACTGTGTAACACCACGAGGAGCCGAGGTGTGTCAGTCCTCCAGGGAGACCAGGGGTGTCTGATCACCTGAATATCATGAGAAACAGACAGATGGACACAGCCCAGATCGACACCACCCCCCCTCCCCCCTCAGTGGCCACTGTAGTTAGAGGACAGTTACAGTGTGGATGAAGGTGGTACTTACTTGCATTGTGCATGGTAATATTTAATCAGGTTCTGGAGGAGGTCCACTCCTTTCTTGGTCTTGATCTCGTTTACTTTGATCAGGTACTGCAAGACAAAGACAAGCGTGGGAGAGTTCAATCCTATGTTGAAATTCAGGGTTTGCTTAAAGGATTTGAATGGCACAATGAGGCATGCCCCGATGTGGAGAAGCTTTGAGCCGTAAGTAAAAAGTAAAGACTTGTTGTTTCGTTGTAGACACTTATGAACATTTTGCATTATGATAATCCCATCACAGTGCACATATGCTTAGGAAGGCCTTTGATGTACAAGCCAAGGCTGCCTTGACACAGTGGGAGTGGAGACCAGACTGGTAAACACTTGCAGTACCAGAACGTGCTCTCCCTTTGCCTTGTTCTAAATAAAGTTTCAAATAGGTGATAACAAATACTTTTCATTTGCATCATAAAAACAAGATAACGGCCCCGAGAGGAAGCGCGTCGCAGACTCTACGCTCAGTCTGGGAGTCTGAAGAGAGACGGATTGCCCACCAAAGAAATGAATCAAAGACGATCTTAATCTGAGTTGATCCCACAGCTAAAGTCACAGTCACAGCTAAAGACCACTTCCAGCTCCACGGTAAAATGTAATCTTGTACACAATGGCCTTCTGAAGCTTCTGATGCGCCCGTACAGCTCCCGTTTGCTGCTTATCACGCAGTACTACGTGTGGTTGTGTGTGTGTGTGTGTGTGTGTGTGTACATGCTTGTGTGCTCCTTTTTGTCTGCCTGAGAGTGCACGGTGGGATGGGAGATTATCCACATTTTGTCTGTGCCGTGTGTGGGTTCAGTGTTTTGGAGAGCGCTGCATTGCTTTGGCTCTTTGTGTGAATGAGCAGCAAAACGCTCGCGGTGCCTCGTCTGGGAGAAATAACGCCGCCCGCTGAGCCCTGCCTTCACAGCGTAGGATGAGAGAGAGCGAGAGAGAGCGAGAGCATCCTCTAATCTGGTGATTGAGTAACATGGAGAGAGAGAGAGAGAAATGAGGTTAAGTGGAATGAACAGATTGAGCCCCTGACTGTCCCACTGTCCCACACAACAGCACCACTGTTGTTTCCAGGCATGTTGACTGTCGGTTTAGGAAAGGGCAGGAGGCTTCACTCTGCTTCTTGGAGTCTGTGATGTACGTACTCTGTCTCTTTATCGGTACAGCGCCTGTCTAGACTCACAGTCACAAAGCGCTTCACATTTTAAAGCAAAAATAAAATGGGAAAAATACACAAAACAAAATTAGGCTTATTACATAAGACACAACACAATGCCAGATTAAGAGAATGCCTGACAGAAAAGGTGAAATAAGCCAGATTTTTCTGATTTAGATATCCTTTCTTCTAATCCCCTCCCCCGACCCGACACGAACACACACAGTGCTTCAAGCCAATAATGAAAAATTATGAAAATGAAAGCACTATTATCATTGCAGCGTTTTGCATCATGATAAACGACCTCTTCACTAGACAATTCTGTTGGAAGTCTGCTGCAATTAGCTCACTCGTCTCGACTGTGAAGATGTGACTTTATTATTTATGTCAATTACAGGCCACCGTACGCTGCCGTTGCAGTTCCTACTGGTGGCTAATAGACATCGATAACAGTCATCGATTACCTAATGCACCTTCAAGTAGACTTTCTTCAAATCAGACGACCTGAGTGGCAACACACAACAGCTCAGTAGTACACGCCAGAGCCCGACCATGTGAAGCCTGAATGTGAAGAATGTGGAAATCAATTCTATACCGGCATCCAAGGAAGGGAGGGCAGCACTGGTGCGACGTGGGACAGACGACTAGTTTCAAAATCATGAAAAGACAAAACTGATTCGATTTTGGCAACGTTTCCTAATTGGAAGATGCAAGGCTGAGGAGGAGGAGGAGGAGGAGGAGGAGGGCTTCATATTGGATGCTAACCAACCAATATCTTGTTATCCTCGTTATTTTGTGTCCCTTGTTTTCTGTACAGCACTTCTAAATAAGCTTGACTTGACTGAACCAAACCACAGCTACCCTCCCTGGACTGTACTGGGCTGCGTCGTTTGAACAAAAGGTGAAAAAGGGAAATACCTCGGAGCCATTCTAATAAAGAGCACAGATCAGCTTGGCAGGGTTCAAAGGGTCTGTAGAGAGTTTTGTCGTGAATAATCCTGACGACCAACGGCGACGCACCAGCAACCCAGCAGGACATCAGGACTGATCCCACCAGGGGGAGAGAGAACATCTCCCGCCATCACAAATACAGTACAAATAATTCGAGCTCCTACGTGAGGCTTGTGAGCGCTTCGATTAAATCCCTACCGGCCAGAGCTGAGGTGACGTGTGTGATGGTCTGTTATGTAATTTGAGTCAAAAAAAAAAAAACTCTGGCTAGAACAGCGGCCGAGGAGTAGGCGTCTACACCCACCACGAGAGGTTTTTTTTGGCACGGCAGAGTGAATCATGTTGGGCTCTGACAGTTTGTTCTCATTCTCCGAGGCAACCGGCGTGGCTCAACGCTGGTGTTGCATTTGAATCTGACTCACCCGGACTTCTTCAAGTGCTGTACAACCCGTGAGCGCTGCTGCCGAGCAGAGGTCAGGCAGCGTCGCACTATCAGACGCCTTCAAACGCAAACAAGTTCACGAGGCCAGTGGACTGATAGTATTACTGTGTAGTGTGACTGATTGGTTAACTACTATTTTATACTATACAGAGATTTTTGGTGCTACATTTTCTAAGTTATACCCACTGACCACCTATTGTGATCCCATGTTGAGACAGTCAGAGAATGGTGTGATAGCTAGCCACCGCTAACAGTAACTTCATCTTTTGGGCTCCTTGGCGTCCCTAAATGTGGAACTAAACAAATTCAACTCCATCTTAAAATCTAGTTTATAACCACCTAATGAAAGAGCCTTTTCATGCATTTAGCTGGTACTTGTATCCAGAGTGCAGCCTCGATGTCTTGCTCAAGGACACTTCGACAATGCATGTGGCCGTTTGCGGGGGGGTCTAACCTGTGACCTTCCAGTTGCAGGACCTGGCTAAACACTGGGCCGCTCCCGCTCCCCGATGACGGCTGAGAAACTGTAGGTGACATGCCATGTAATTGTGGGCTGACTAGTCCAGTCCAACTCATGGCACCTTACCTCGCACATCTGGAGCTGGAAGAGCCGCCGCTCCTTCTCCATCTCCTCGGCGATCTCGGCCCCGGTGATTTCGGTGCGGATCATCCCGTGCTGCTTGGCGTGCTCCCGCTTCTCCTTCTCTATCTTTGTACTGACACAAGAAGGGAGGAGAGTGAAGCAACTGGCTGAATCGATGCAGTTCACTCCCTGGACCTTGTACAACGCTGTCGTTTTTTTGGCTTCATATTGTGTGTACGGCAAAGTGCTTTGAGAAAAACAACTTATACGACGTCTTGGAAGGTGCAAAGAAGATGCTACCAATTATCAACAGTGCTAGATTAACTATACATTATATATAGAGAGAATCCCAATAGGACACAGTAATTATCTACTTACAACTTGGCTTCATAGTCTTTCCACGCTTTGTCAAAGGGCTTCTTTATGTCCTGCAAAAAGTGGGAGGACATGATGCATCAGCACACTACAAAGAGGTCACCATGGGGCGGAGTGATTTGCAGAGTTGAATCTCTATCAAGAGGCCCAGCAAAGGCCTCACAGTGCTCACGATTTATGCTCTGGGTGGCCAGTGAGTGGCCACGCCCCTCCCTGTTCCCCGAGCCTCTTGGGTTCATGACCCATTTATTTGCTGCGCTCGCCTCAAGCACAACACGAGGACACTGTTTATTCCTCCAAGATTTACAGTGTGATCTTTTACACAGAGACAGACTTCTACTTGTAACTCCCCCGATCTCTCGATCTCTTTGTCACACACACATTAACACACTAACACACACACACACACACGTCGAGATGAATGGAGAGATGTGCTGACGGGGCTTCCACCTCCCCTGCCCCACTGCTGGGCCGTCCCATGTGGGGCCAGGGAGAGAGAGAGAGAGAGAGAGAGAGAGAGAGAGAGAGAGAGAGAGAGAGAGAAAAGGAATGAGAAGGGCGGGAGGAAGAGAAATGGTTTTTACGGTAAATCTTACCCCTTTCACGCCTTTCAGATCGCCCTTCAGCAGCGAGTCCAGGGTGAAGATCACATTATGGCTGAGGCCCTGGAGCTGAGGAGGAACACGGGGAGGAGGGGGGAACAGTTATAATGTGACTGGCGCAACATACTTTTGCCACAAGACAAGATAGTGAACACAGTATGTAATATTTAAGCATCAACACGTACATGAAGAAGTGGGAAAAGTGCTGCCAAATAACAGCATGAATGCAGTTTAGCCTATTGAAGAATTAGCAAACTCTTGACGTTGCCAACGGCTCAGGTTGCCACCACTATGCTCAGCAGCTCCAACCATCAGGATCAGCAAGGTCATTCACAGCAGTGCTAAGCATTTAAATGCCTGTTGTCGTCAGCCAAGTCCGCACATACACACTGCAGCGGTCAAGGAAATAAACAACACTTAATGGGCGCTAATGTGCTTTTTAAGTGCCTCTGCTGCATGCGGCCAACGTCGGAATCAATCCGCTACTGGCCGGCTGCCGGTGTGCTCTAACAGCCCATCCTGGAAACCGTCACTGTCTTAGGCCTCTTTCTCCCAGCGCGCCATTCACAGACAGACAGATGAATACCGAGAAAGACGCAGGAAAACTGTAGACCTGCAACAAAGCCTATCGAAGCGGCGAGCAGCCCGACTTAGTCTATACGATCCTTACATTGAACCCAATAACACATGCAGGAGATTTAGGACAGGCGCTATTCATCAATACTCATTTGTAGTACACGCACATACCATCGGCCCTCGGGGCGCCAGTTATTGAGGCCAAAAAAAAAAAATCTATTCAATAAAATACTCAAAAACGACAAAGACCGCCAGGAGAGAGAGGAAAGTCTAGAGACAATTTCACTTTTTTTACACTAAAACAGGCGATATGTGTAGGTAGCGCCAACAGGTGGTTGATATAAGGTTTCAGAATGGACACATGGACACACACACACACACACACACACAAGCGCCTACTGCTGCCGAGTGTATTTATGGAGTCTAATCTCACTGCCAGCCATACAGGAAGAGAGAGAGAGGGGGGGGTGGGGGGGGAGAGACTGGCTCTTCTTCCAACAACAATCACTCACAGAGGATTCAAACAGGACGCATTATTCATCAGAGACCGTCAGGGGAAATCCATGGCAGGCAGATAAGAGCCTTGTCTGAGAAAAAACACAGACAAGGGCCCAGAGCTGCATAGAGCCTCAGTCAGCTCGACTGTCTGACTGCCTTGATGGTTCTGACAGCGTAGACGTTCATACAGCTAGACTGATGTACGTGTCTTATTCAGCTAAACTCCTGAAACACACACACACACACATCTGTATTGTAGTTGTTTTCAACTGCGGCCTTATTTTCCTAGTTTCTGCCATGATGATGACCCGTTATGATCAGAATTTTGTCAATTTCGTGTTTACACTGCAGAGCTCTACAAACCAAACTCAATTTTCAGGGAGCGCGGCAACGGAAACTCAAAAACTCAAACCCAAAACACCGCCTCATGCGCGTGTGAGGACCGGCGGGCCAGCAGAGTAAACAAGGAAGTGCGGGAGCAATGCCAAAAAAGTAGCAAATGGACGATTACAACGGAAATGCCGTGTGATAATTGCTTAATCGTGGCTATTTAAAGACGTGTGTAACTGCAGTGTGAGAGTTGCTGTGTTGAAAGGCCGTGCTTTAATCCTCTTGTTGGGTTCAACTGTATGAGTTTCTGCTGGCCCCACTCTATTCTGGCAACAAAACAATGCCAGAATAATCAGAATTATCCTTTAACCCTTACCCTAACCTAATCCTAACCCAAAACTAGCACCATAAAGAAGTGAAGACCGGCAACATATTCTCACTTGGGAGGATTTTTCTCCTCGTTTGGTCATTCGGTCCTCATGAGTATAGAAATACAAGAACAAACACATCCTGAACACTATGAGTGCAGACACTTTTTTTCCCCCCTCACCAGGTTCTTGAGCAGGGCCGACAGCTCCTTGGTGAGGGAGGAGAACTTGACGAAGGCCGTTCCCAGGTCAGGGTTGTCGCGGCTGATGAAGTTGCTGCCGAATTTGTCCAGAGCCTGGGCATAGTTCTCTTCGTTCTGGACGTGGTCTGTGTTGGAAACAGAGCGGAAGGTCAACCAAGCAATCAGCCTTACCTGCCCTGGCCTTATGGCTGAACCTTGGCATATAACCAGACCAGAGTCAATACGTATTAAACTTTCTGTTTCCATGGAGCAGAAATACTTGACTGAAGCACCGTAAGCAGGGATGCAGTGGAGGGTAAACCCGCCTTAACTCAGCTTACCCCACTTTTTAGACTTTTAAATCAGATTTGTTAGCTGGCATGAATTTGAAAGATTTCAATTCGTAGTATTGCAAGTAGTCTGAAACTGATGCAACTTAAATGAGGATATGGTATTTTAAGGGTATACATTTTTTTCATCAAAATGTCTGCATGACAAGGTGTGTGGTACTGTGGAACTCTGCAGGAGCCATCAGTCAAGCAGCAACATCCATCTGTCCTTGTCATTAAGTCAAAGATGGAGAGGAAGTGGAGAGGGAACAGGTTTAGACTGCTGCCAAACCCGGGGAGAGGACTCAGGTGAGACTCTCCCGTGTGAAGAACTAACAAAGCTGAACATCTGAAACCGTCAAAAGGGAGGATGCTGCTTTCAAAAAAAGGACACAGTGGGGAAAAATCCATCGCACAAAAAAAAAGGAGCAAAACAAATTCTGGTGTTTGTTGGGACAGCCTGGATACACAACACCATCTGCCCAACAAAGGCAATGTTCCAGACCAAAAAAAAAAAAAGCCATCATGATTTTTTATTAGAGATATTTGAGAAATCTGAATCCCAACGTTTTTGCACTGAGGCTTTTTCGGGAGTTCTGAACATGCGGCCATCTGCTAAACACATTTAGAAACCGGCTCCCCTCACCTTGTCCTGAATTGTAGATCGCCTTGACTGATTTCTTCACCTTCTGCAGGGAGGTTCTGTCCTGGTCCAACGCCTGAGAAAAGAGGGGGAAGAAGAGGACGTTGTAAAACATTTACAGTGGTTTCAACTTTCATCAAAAAAAAAACAAGAAAGATGTTTGAGAGAAATGTTACTCTGGGTTTTGATGGTACAGCAGCCCTAAAGAACCTATCTACAACATTATTGGTTTAGTACTTCAGAGCAAGCCTACACAGCGAATGTATATAGAGTGTAGGATTGTGTAGGATTTTATCATGGTTTCTTTCTCTAACACATTTTAACTCTTCAAAATAAAACCCAGAGTTACAGTGAGTTTTCTGGCTCAAATCCTCGCAAAATCTTCTGGTAGAAAGTTGCATCAAGAGAGAAAATCATAAGCACTTCATAAATGGTTTCATTTAACAACGATGAAAACGTATATATTTAGAGAAAATCCTACACCAGATATTTAAGACAAATGCATGAAGTAGCAGCAGTGCTTCTGAATAACACCAGTGTTTCCCCTTCACAGTCATTACGCGGCAGTGCAACCCCCCTAAAGCTGGAAAACTGCCCTCATAGCTAGGAAAATGTAAAGACAAGGAAAATTCATCATCTGGCCTAATTGCTCAGCTCGCCCCCACCCCAAAAAAAAAAACATAAGAGCTACACATTGTCCACGTCTCATGATATAGAGATTCAATCAGCCATTTTTAAACTGCACAGCCTACTGGAACGCATCTCGGAATAAGCCAGGGAATGAACTTCTACAATGACATCTGTACACTGTATTTTTACACCGCTGCATAGCCTGCTAGTGATATAAAAACCCATTCAATTTGACCCGCCACCACTTACCCATCCAAAATATATGCCTTAATCTAGTGATAAGACCCTGGAGTATTCAAACGGAGCATTTCCATGATTACGTTTCCAGCAGTTATTTACAGGCCATATTCCCCCGATTACGATCTCTAATAACAGTGTGATCAAATCAAAGGCAGGTGTTTGTTTATTGGGAGAACTGGCCTGTTTACTTTAATGCTACGGGACCTCCCGATCCGATGCCGCATGGAGAGTACAATTTACAACAATGCTGATGCCGTGCAGTTATCGCCGCGGAGGGCGAAGCAACTCGGCACGCGGTGCAACACACTCTCAATCTATGGGACATCTACAGGAAATCAAACTGTATGTCAATATCATGTCATACAGGAAAAGCTTAGATCATTGGGAGGACTGTTCTGCTCAAGCAGTCACTGAAGAAGTACACACAAGCAAACACACACACACCGCTGCCTTCCCTATCTCAGTTGATTTGAAACCTTAGCCTATATAAGCCAAAATGTGGGTTTCAATTGATTCACTCGAAGGGAGGCAAAGTGGACGCCAACGTACAAACATTTCACATTCTACCCATTTCAGCCAGAAGGACTGGAACCATAACCCTGCTGCCATGTCCACTTAAAATAGATGATAAACACCAACAACACACACACACACGACATCAAGGTCTGCCAGTGGAGAGCGGAGGCACGCACAACACCGGGCTAATTAAATTTCACGACATAATGAAGACGTCCGAGGCCTCCCCTGGACAGTTTTACACGGCTCTTCCCCCATTATGGCGGCAGCAGTGTGTCGCCGCAGGGCCCTTTCTGCCAGGGCCAAGCCCTTTGATCCCCCTTACATGGGAACCACGTCTGCTGCCCACTACCTCCCCTCGCGGCCTCATTATTTCGCCCTCTGCGTGCTTTGCAAAATAAGTGTCCCAAAAGTGGACATTTTAAATATAGCATGCACGAAGGAAAGTAGATGTTGTGGATTTGTGTTTGGTAAAAAAAAAAAAAAAAAGATGTTGGCAGCGTTCACCTTATCCTTTCATCAACATGTATCCTCAAAAAGGCCATCTGATTCCAAGTAGACTCCCTCACGCCTCACCTGTGATGTCCTAGTCGCTGGACAGACTGTGTTGTACGGATCAGATCTCCACGACAACCAACAGTCCTTCAGCGACTCACCGAGCCTCACCCTGCTCACTCTGGCCGAGAGGCCGCCGCTGAACGCCTACAATGTAAATCTGTGGTTATTTGGACGTTGTACTACTGCACGCTGACGAGGGTCTGAAGAGGACGAGGCGGAGGCTGAGCAGGCTGAATGACCCTTATGGTGCTCATGTTCAGAGCAGCTGGCGGCACAGCCCGAGTGTCACCCATAATCCTCTCTGTCTGTGCTCTTAATTGAACGTTCAGCTTTAACGTTAACGAGCTTTTACAGATTTGCTGTCTTAGTGGTATTCGTGGTTTGAGTTATTTTATTTGTAAAGATATTTGTTTAC
The DNA here is from genome assembly GCA_034670405.1 of Hoplostethus atlanticus. Lineage (NCBI taxonomy): Eukaryota > Metazoa > Chordata > Actinopteri > Trachichthyiformes > Trachichthyidae > Hoplostethus > Hoplostethus atlanticus. The sequence continues at coordinate 2,468,381 of JAXDDX010000060.1, forward strand.
ATCATCCGTGCATTATTATATTGTGCATTTAGTTTATTCTTGGGATTCATTTGTACAAGTACAAAAAAGCGTACCGAATCTGTCCAGGTGTGACTGCGTGAAGTACTTTGTGATGGTAAATATTGCTAGATTGATGTGACTTGGAGAGATTTTGTGGTAGCTGTGGGCTCTCTGCCTTTCAGGGCCAAAAAAAGAAAGAAGAAAAAAAAAAAATCAATGGAACAGTGTTTTCTTGGCACACAGTCTCGGCAAAAGCCCTGGCAACCGGCAAGAATGCATCAAACTCTGCTCTCCGAAAGCCTGATAACTATTCAATATAGTCAAAGCTTTGTTCTAATCTGCCAACAACCAATGGCAAGGTCCAATACAACCCAGCGGGATTAGTGAGTGGGACAACGCCGAAATATCTTCGGTTGCTACTCTCTCCACCCAAAACAAGAAGCGATGCGTAAGAAGGTTTCATTTTATTTTGTCTATAAAAAGAACCGCACTGTAGTGTACATTTCATGGCCCTGTGCTGTTCCCCTGGGAAATATCCACCTTGAAAGACCATTTGGGCTGTGAAACTCAACATGTCGGTGTCAGAATGCTTTTAAGGGGAAGTCTGAGTCTGTCCTTGCAGGGATGGAGCCAGGGAGGTCAAGGGCCAACTGAGGGAGGTGAAGGGCGATGGTCCATTCACGATGGCTCAGCATGACCAGAGTGTGGTCAACAGTACGAGCACCAGAGTCAGAGAAACGAGGACTCAGGGCAAAAAAAGCTCCTGAATGTTCATAAAATGCCTGTCTGAGTCTACTGGCCACTGTAGGTAATTCACAGGAGCCTGTGATCAGGGGAATCTTTCCAGTGCCTTCTGGATGAGAAAATGGAGCAGTTTGTGATCAGAAAACAACCGAGCATGCAGCTTGAGGCAGTAGAAAACGTTGGCACCATGCAGCCAGCAGTAGAAGAAAATCCTGGAGCCACACAAACCACTGCATCAACAAAAATAAAGCAACAAAAGCAAAAAGGAAGGAAGTGTGGGACATTTGGTGTATCATGCTTTAAAATAAAACAAATCCTACTGGTACAAATTGAGTGTTTATTTGGCAATATGCAATGCAAACATTATTTCCTACTTAGCCTAAATAAAATTGACCCAGAAAAAAGGATCAAAATGACCCTAAAAATCTGTGCCACACACACACACACACACACACACACTCTCACACACTCACAGATACATACACCTGCCCAGGCGGTCAAGGGCCCTGGGCAAATTGAAGGGATACTGGTGGTCAAAGTGACGGGGCATGACTAACTGGAGACTGTCTCAGCTTCATGCTTCCTGCCCGAGGCCTTATCCTCCCCTCAGCAGCCCTGCTGTTTCCCCTGCAGCAGTCTTTTCACAGGAAGCAGGAAGCAGCCAGGCCTGTCAGTGTTCTGTCCTGGGTCAGCAGCACTCAGTCTAATGACACTCACTGCTCTCCACTGACAGATGGAAGAAAATGTACCGGCTGGTTTCTTTTTTTTTTTTTTTTGATTTGCCGATCTAATTTGAAAGTCATTTTCGTGATGCGTTAGACATCCTCCTCATTTCCTTCCTGAGCTCATCCAACACAGCTCCTTGAACCCAGTCTCTCCTCTCCACCCCGCCCCTTCAAAAATCACACCAGCGGACAGTGTGTGGTTACCATGGAGATGTGATCTGGCTGTCTCATGCGTCGGTTCGACATTCTTCACTGCATAGATTGTGGGAAGTTGCTCTGACTAACCAACCAGCTCTCTGCTTGTCAGCAGTGCACAGAGACTCAGCTGTGCCACTGTGGCAGATTTCACTCTGCACCCAGAGTAAGACATAAGACCGAGCTCAAGTAGACACTGGATCTCTGTGTGAAGTTCTGAGATTTGATCATTTGATAATCATTTCCTAGAATGACAAAGCAGGAAAGGACACAATTATCACAAGACGTCCCCAGAGCCAAGATGTGGGATAAAAAGGCATCTGCAGTGGCATTTTACTTTGAAAACCCATGTACCTGAATTTATTGGTTTTGAATTCACTTCTTCAAAATTTAGTTTTGCAATTTCAACTAAACTTAATTTCACAATGTTGTTTCCAATGTTCACAAATTCAGATCCAAAAATTCAAGTTCAAAACATTCAGATAAAACATCCGGGCTACCAAGGACAGGCAATCGAGTCTGACTGCAATCGAACCGACTCCTGGCCTGTCAGTGTCATGTGACCTGAAAGATGGCGACGAACGAGGTCCGTGTACACTGAGGCAAATGGTTTTCTGTTTGCCTCAATAAATAATCCTAAATGTTTCCTGGCCAGTATATAATATACAATATAATATCTGTAAATCAGTGACACGTACGATCACATCTTGATCTACAGATGTTATATTTTATACTTGTAGCGGACTCGGACCGCCGGGGCCACGACAGACTGAGACACATACAGGAGTGGAGAGTTCACGGACCAACAGGGCATTTTATTTGTCCATAAAACCGTCGGTCTTGACCGCCACTGGAATTCAAAACCAATAAATTCAGGTTTTCAAAGTAAAATATTTCAATGTTATGAATTCAGTGGTGTTTAAAAACTCATATAAATGTAAATGTAAAAATATAAATGTCACTTATTTGATTCATGAAAGCAACTTAATGTTTTAATGTAGCTAATCCAGATTTAGTCTTGCTCCTAGTTCTGTCTGAATGTGAAAACAAACCCAGCTCTGAAAATGTTAATTAAGAAAAGTCAGTCGGTCAGTCTGTCTGTCTGTGAGCATTTTCTAAGTATATGTGGCATGACTCGAGCAGGAAGGGTGGGGTGCGGTTTTCATTGGCAGGAAACAAGTGGACATCCCTTTCTCTGGGCCTGCAGCCGGAGAGACCTTCAACTTTCCAAGTGGAATGGGAAAAATGGGAGGATGTTACATTTCCAAAAGCAGCTGAGGTCAGATGGCCAGATCTCTCACACACATTTCTACTGAAAAGAATGAATCACTGCCAGTGGTTTTGGTTAAGAGGTGCATCAGAACCAGATGATCAAATGATCTGAAAGGGGAACTACATTTCAAGCAACAAGTACAACTACATATTTTTTACAAAGCCTCGCAAATGAGGACCGCAAACATCCGGGAACAAGATTCTCACTGGCCTCTTTGTGGGTGGATTCAAGCCAACCAAGTAGCCTAGAGAGGCAGCGATGGTTTAAAGGTACAATAAGTCCTATTTTTACTGCCCAATAGCACAAAATGACATATATGTGCAGGCTTGACAGGGTTATTCATCAATACCAATGATTCAATGGTTAATTCTCCAGGTCCAGCTGTCCAGCCGTTGAAAAGTCAAGACACTCCCAATAAACCCCCATGAGCGAGCAACCGGCATCACAACACAGTCACAGATTACTTGACGTGTCTTTAAGTGTCCTGCTCTATCCTCCTATAGTTGTTGAGGCTGGCTAGAGGCATGGCAGTACATCTGCTGAGCTAGAAAGGAGCTGCTCAGCTGGCCTGGCCGGTGGCGAGTGTAGTACAGGCCACGCAACGGACACAGCCAGCTTCCTGTGCTGCGAGGGCACCGGTTCTCTGCAGCAGGTCTCGAAAAGGCTTAGCATACAAACTGCACTCGCTTGCGTGTGCCCCGCGCGAAAGCCAAGCCATGCATGCATAGTGATACATTCACACATCATTTGTTGGCTTCCCTCTGTGAAGCTTCCTCTCACTCAACCCCCGCCACTTGCTTTGTGCCCGTTTTCACAATCACACCTCTGCATTAGACTGTGCACGCCGAGCATCAAACACCTTTATCTGCTAGTTTATCAGTCAGGAAGTCAGTCTGCATGTGGAACAGCTGTTAGATTACTCTGAGACATGTCTATTAATAGGGGACCACAGGAGAAGAGTGGGAATGCCTCAGAGCGGATGATTAAAAGAAACGATACCTTTACAAAGTGCTGTGTTTTGGTGAGTGGATAGAAACGCCAGGAGAGAGGTCCTTCATTTCCAGGACAAATCTCAACCTCAAAGCTGACAAAAAATGCCACACGACAGGCGGTGAGTTACAGGAAGACGTTTGTGTGCAATTTCTTTTGAAACATGCGACTGTGCATTCTCCCCGTCTCTTTCTAACGTCACCGAGAGGCCTACTTGTAAAGCCCAGGACAAAAAGAGAACCAAGTGTTTACCCAAGTCCACCCAGAATAACCCATCGATGACGAGCCTCCAGATAAAAACAGGACGGTCAAAGGAAAACGTTTTTGTCTTCATCTGAACGTTTGATATGCATTCAAGAGCCACAAAGCATTCCAGGACATACGAGTGTTGCCACACTGTTAATCAATAACTCTGATAACAAAAACATTAATATTGTCTTCACATAACCTCTCTAGTTCAAGTCGTTTTAACCCAGGACAAACACGACCAATTGGCTTTGACAGTGATATTGCCAACGTATTGATCATTTAACACAGCATGGGGACAAATACTAACACAAGCGAGCGCAAGGTCAAGGCTGCACTGCGCTGTGTAGGTCTGAGCGGAGAAAGACTACAACTAAATAAACCGTTCCAAGTAGTCCGCTTTTATCAATAATCTTTCGCTTATCACCGATTGGCCGATAAGCCTGCCAGCTCCGCTTCCTACCGGCCAGCCTCCCACGTTGTAAATCTGAAAAGGCACGCAGCCAAAGAATGTGCTCCCTCGATAAATACGCACAATCAGAGGCAACATTATTTTTCTAGGGTCTGAGCAATGTTCTCCACTCCGCGCCGCCCGGTCATGAGTCCCTCCGCCAAAGTCACAGGCACGGACTCCGCCCGGCGCTTTGCAAGCATTCCTTGAAGTTTTCTGCGGACGTGTCTCGAATTTCGCGGTTTATGGGACTCCGTTGGGGTGAGAGACCGGCTAGTCCGAAACCACAGGTGTATCCAATCCCACCGGCCACCGGGATATTCACACACTTGAGCAGTATAAGACATGGAGAGGAAGAGAAACAGGCTTAGAGTAAAAAAAGACTCTTTAACCACTATTAACACATCGCCTCTGCTCTGATTTAACCATTTCCCTTTTAAAACCTTTCAGAATTTTGTTCTGAGAAAAACAGCACGCAGGTTCCTCAGCACTTCCAATGAAAAGCTGCATCACGTACTTCGCTGCTCTGTCCCAAAATACACACAGAGACATGACAGACACGCACACAGACAAAGTCCGGGGCCAACAAACACCATCAAAGCTCATAGACAAAGATGCACTGTTTACCCCTCAGGCCGAGACAGCATGCATCACTGGACAGCGCTGTCTCTTGGTCCTGCGGGGCAGTCCTGGAGGAAGGCAGCGGTACCGCGGCACTGATGAAATGATGGGAGACGAAAAGCCTCCCGCCTCACAAAAACGGGGCTGAAAAGCAGGTCTGCGGTTGTTTTGTTTCAGCTGGGGTGCAGCCTCAGACCAAATTCAAGAAAAAAGGTCCGTTGGTCCCCCCCGCGCACCTCGAACCTCCCTTAAGAAATGTCCAAGCCACGTTCTAATCTGGGCTGTGTCTCTCGCAGCAGGAGATGAGGCTTTGTTGTGTTGCTTGTTTATTGGTTTGTTTGCCGTCTGTTGGGAGAAATCTGATAAATCGGTCTGCGGGCCACAGCTGTTGGCCTACCTTCCTGCCACAGCTGCACTGCGTATATCATCAAGGGCTATTAGCAGAGAGCGGATTAGCCCCTGACCAGGCTTAGCTCTGGCACTGGAGCTTCCAGGCCCTCTTGATCCCCTGCTCTTTCCCTGATTTGGGCAAGGAAGAGTTGGGGGGTGCTCACATCTGTCTGGGGCCCTCCTCTCTGAAGGACAGTCTCCCTCCGTTGTCGGCCATCTATATCCCTAGTGGGGCGCCGCATTGAGCCATCAAGTGCGATACGCTTGTATGACATTCCGTAGAAACAACGCCTCGTGGAATTATGAGTCAGCTTTTAAAACGATAGCTAAGCTCCAGCACGTGACATGTTCATATAAATGTCTGTTTTGCTGCTCTCTATCACCGATTGACATAACACAGCAGTGATTCAACCTCTAGCCACTTCACAGTTGCTGTTCTAAACACTCAGTGTCTGGCAGGTCTTTCCTGGGGAAAATCCTCTGGCGCACAGGAAGTGATGCGTTTCACATTTTCAGCAGCAACAGCGGTTTGTTTGGAATAAACAGGAGACGAACTGGGTAGTTAGCATGAGCAGCGATAGCCACCGCGGCTGAACACACGGAGAAAAGACTCCATCGACTCCATCAACAGGAAGTCCAAGGGAAAAAAAAGACGTAGCAGTGCCGGACACACTGTTTGATGTTTGTGATCTCACCACAGCAATGACCACGTATCACCAAAGAGGTCACCAGAAATTTTTAAAAATGAGGATCTCGTAGATTACCACTTTAAATGCCTTGTTGTCCCCATTTACTTACACTCTATGATTCACTGGCTTTGGTGACACAAGGGACCAATAATGAACACAAACCCTTAACTCCATTAATAACCAAGTGTGACACCGCCGTCCTCCTGAGCTGCAAACGTTGCGGCATGGAGCTTTAAATAACCAGAGGGTAATTTTGTTATGTAAAGCCTATGGAGTATGAGGAAACCTGTCTGGTTCCTGGTTCTTCTGAATAATTCATTGTTTCTGCCTTGTTCCTGATGGGGGGGGGGGGTCTAAAAAGAGTCTAAAATATCAAACAAAATCAAGGAAAGACATGGGAAAGGAGGATTTCAGTTTTTGTCGGTCAATGCCTCCAAATACATGACAAAATAATAAAACGACATATCAATAGATACATATTTCTATTTATTTATCCTTGTATCTAAATAAATATGGTCTGTTGATCATAAAGGATATATTTAGTAAGATAATAAAACTAACTAACTAGACACACGCTCACCGATTGAACTGCATCCGGTGTTAAGTCAGAAGATAATCGATCATATTTCCAATCAAATCACATTTTATATGTAGAGCTCTTAATCACCGTTACAGTCTCAAAGGGCTTCACAGTGCCCAACAGGTGAAACAGTAAATGGTTAGTACACGACATCCCCCCAGCCTTAGACCCTCAACAGAGGACAAGGAAAAACTCCCACAAAACCTTTTAGGGAAAAATTGGAAGAAACCTCGGGAGGTGGTACTCAGAGAGGGATCCCCCTACCAGGACGGTCGGGCGTGCAATAGATGCCGAGTTTGTGCAAGCAGAGTATACAGAGTGCATAAAAGTTTATTATAGTGGGACATCTGCTTACATTACATGTAAGCTGGGTCAAGCAAACTGAAAATGTAACCTCAGTTAAAAACCACACAGTCCCTGCTTGTTTCATGTGACGTTCAGAGGGTTCAGAGAGTCAAAGAGCCAGATGAGCACCGTCTGAACACAAACAGGAATTATCTGTTAACTGTTGGGAGACGTTATTACAATTACCGCCTGCTGCTAGTGGATTGGACTGGGTACACATGTGACTGGGTCGAGGGCTCACATGACAACGTGTCATCGAGGCTACGCCCTGAGGTGCTGTGGTTTTTCTCGGTGAAACAACTTGAAGCTATTAGGAATAACAAAGAGTGCATGTTTTACTGCCCACTCTCCTTTTGGGCCCAAGCGGAAGCAACAACACAGAAAACATTAAAACCAAAATGTCGATATGAAGAGTTTTGTGACGCCAACTCAAATAAAATGACAGCACAAAACAAATTATAGGACTTTTAAAAAGAATAGAAGGCAGTTTAAGTCCTTTCTTGATAAAAGTCTAAGACCTTTACAGACAGATTTATATATGTTAGTGAATTTACTGAATGATTTTCTTCCAACATGTTGAAATCGAAAATCTTCATTCAGCCTCTTCAAAACTCTTGAAAATGTGTAAGCTGAAAAGTGCCGCAACGGAGAAGGTTCGTAGCGGTTATATAAAACGTAGAAGAGTAAAAAAAAGGCCCCTGCCTATTAGGTCAAGCCCAGCCATGCTTGAATAGCATGACTGTGAAAAGACAACATGTTCTCTGGTCCAGCCCATGTGATGTGGTGTGAGAGGCATGCTCAAAGGAATGCCAATGCAGCGAGGGTTTCCCTTGTATCGCTGCTATGGTTCTCTGTGGTTTAGGAAAGCAAACCCAGTGACGCAAAGTACCATCTGTAGGGCAGAGGGAGACAATACCAGCCTCATGGGGGGATAACAAGTGCCTGACAAGATTCAGTCGCACAAGTAAAACAGATGAAAGTAATAATCCGTTTTGCTCCTCTCTATCGCCGATTGATATAACACAATAGCGATTCAACCTCTAACCAGTTCATGAAAGCTTTTACATTTGCTGCTCTGAACACTGGAGTGTGGTGTATGGGTTTCTTGGGGAAAATCCTCTGGTGCACAGGAAGTGATGCGTTTAGTGTTTTCCGGCAGCAGCAGCAGCAGCAGTTTGTTTGGAGTAAACAGAAGAAGAACTGAGTAGTTAGCGTGAGCAGCGATAGCCACCGTGGCTGAACAGACGGAGAAAAGACTCCATCGACAGGAAGTCCAAGGAAAAAGACGCCACAGTATTGGATACACCGTTTGAATGACAGGTGATTTCTGGGAAACAGAAACAGAACAGAAACACCACAGCAAAGAGAATGAGCACCCATTACACACTTCTAAGTCAGTATAGGACGGTAGAGCTGAGTCCAGGAGGTGGTTTGACCCCGCCCCCCACCAGCTTCCACCTCTGCCCCACACACTACAATGCCGTCACCTCCTGTGACGACAAGCAGACAAGTGATCAAGACGGGGCTGTTATTTTAAGATATCTGCATCCTGCCATCTCTGCTGCTGCTCGGTTGTTTTCCCTATTCCTCGTCTGCAGTGATCCAGATATAAAATATATCTGCTGTTGTGACGGGGGAACAACGGGCGAGATGCGGCGAGTGAGAATAGAACAGCCAGGTTGGGGTAGAGGGTGGCGTGTCGTGAATCGCTTTGTGCCGCTACGCAGCGATCAATAATTGATGTGCGGTGCTGAATTAAGATGATCTGATCCTGGAACAGCTCCTCAGCTCCTAGATAAGCCAGTGGAAGCACGCCAAGAATGACAACTCTCCTGTGGGTCACCTCTTCTCTCCCCCCCCTCCCTCAGGTTACAGCATGAAATATTCACCCCGTACCTTTGCATTATTTACCTTGTCAACATACTGAGGAAATGACTCAGGGAGAAAATAGGGAGACTCAGGGCGAACGTTTTAACTTTGAGGACAGGGAACCCAGAGCTCAGCAGAAATCCAGACCGCTTTAAAACAAACTCCTCTTTAGGCGCCGAGGCGATTTTATTTCTGTGCACCAAGTAAGTCCTGGCTACGGTGCAAGTCTAACCAAGGCTCAAAAAGTGAAGTTTATAAAACAGAAACTAACAAACAGTATTTTAGTCAAAGTCCTCTCTGGCAACGGGCTAGCCAGCATCTGATGGGCGTAACCCAGTTTAAGTTACCAGGGAGGCGTTCTGCTAACAAGCTAGCCTTCATAATCCTTGACTGAGGGGGCATCTTGCCTTTGTTTAAAACGGTGAAGAATACGGTGCTGGTCTTTTGTTGCCAGTATAATGGTCTTCCTTGTCATGTGATCGCTGCAAAAATTCCAGAGTGGCTACTGAAGCCCAAGCGCACATGGCGGCCTTTCCAACAGATGTTTTTCGTTTGCGCTGCAGTCTCTGAGTTTCGGAGGCACGGAGCCAGCGAGGTGATTCATGATGCGAGAGCCTTCCCTTGTTACAGTGAACGGACAAAAAAAAAAAAAAAAAAGTGCTTGGCGTTGAGGAGAATAAACACGGCCCCGGTTTTGTTTTGCTGAATTTTCTATTATTACGCTTCAATAAACGTCTACAGGAGATAGCCACAGCCCATGTGTTGGAGAGACCACAAGAGTCTGCTGCACTGGGCCTGCTTGGTGCACATGACTCCCAGTAACAGGGCCCGCTTTGGTTTACCGTCCTGGTCATTTGAACGCTGACGTCTGCTGAGACACGCTGCGCTTTAGGGTTTGATCACACAAATAACACGTCGACGTTTTGTCCATGCGGCCGACACTCTGAGCCAGAGTGACTTGCAAAAGGTGCATGCAGTGGAGGATGTGAAAATTTGTGTCATCATGTCGTGTAGCCATTGATGAACTGCTTTGCCTACCTTGTGTTAAATGGCTCTCTTTCATAAAAAGGCACATTACACTAGTGATGATTCTATGAGCCTGAAGTCTAATTCTAATACTGAACACGTTTCAAAAGGAGGTCACATTTTGGCATTAATGGAGAATGGCAAAGGTGCGTGCTCCCCCGGTTTGATGCTCCATTTAATCATGGCAGGGCTGATGCCGGGGGGGGGGCGGCGGCATGAGGGTAGTCTAGATGGCACTCTATGTCCACCACCACCACCACCACCAACCCCCCTCACACACACACACACACACCTGCCTGACCTGATTATACCCCTCTACTTAATCAAAGGTGACATCACATCACAGAGTGTGAATGTGTGTGTACACTATTTGAGTTTTGTGGCGAGCAATTGTGGCCATTTCTAAATGTAGTCGCCGTCATCAGAACAATAGACACGTTAAGGTCGATATTAAAAAGGTCCGCGTGTGAGGCTGGGTTGACCTCTGTAATCCTGAATCAGTTTTAATCCTGATCTGACAGCCAGTGGCTAGAGGAGGTCTCTCTCCCTCTCTCTCTCTCTCCTTATGTAATAGTGAACAGTAAGCTGCAGGCCTGAATGCACATCCTCCCATTCCCTGCACTATCCAGCACCATCCACCCCCACTATTTGGCCACACTGGCTGGAGAGAAAAGCAAATTCACAAAACCATATATTAACATACATGCATTTAGGAGTCAGCATCAGCAGCCTCCTCACAGAAGGTCATGCCATGTGAATTTTTTTGAGATTGAGATGTGAGAGATGTGAGATATTTAGCTTATAAAGTAGAATGGGCGAGTTACACTATATGGGAATAGGATTCAAGCCTGCAGCTCAACAGGTGTATTTATTTTGGTAGTGGTACAGGATTATATGACAATTAGGCCTCTAAGGGGCTCATCATTAAAAAATGCTTTCAAACATCAATTAACTTTGGGGTTGACTGCGTGTGGCCTAGGCTGTGTGTGAGCCGAACAGCTTTACACAGCAAATACATAAACCTAGTCTGTATCATCTTTAAAGGACAATCTCTGAAATAACAGTCTCTTTAACCGTATTGTTCAGTTTGGTGTCCTCATTCTCACTGCAGTCATTCTTCCAATGCATGCAACTTGCCAGCAGGCTGACATGGTGGCCTTACCTCTTCTAGCACATTGACTGTGTTCCTGCAGCTTTGCAGTCGGGTGGTGAAGCTGGATGTTGTTGGGGAATTGTAATCCTCTGTTGTCTCCGAGAGAAACTCGGACACCGATATTTGATCCGGCATCCTTCAGCGGGGAAATGCCCAGAAGAGGTTGGCAATAAATACTTAGAAAGCCAAAATCATGAAAAAAAAAAACACAAAAACTGCAATAGTGTGACTGGACGCCAATGGAAACACCGATTTTCTTTACAAACTATATAAAAGTGTCGATATGACAAAGACGTGTCTCTTCTCCGGTGACTTCTCAAATGACTTCACTGTCCCCAAGGGACATGGGAGGAGGGAATGCACTAAATTTCTGCACCCTCTCTCCTCTCGGTGTGTGTATTCCTTCAAAGAATGTCGTACAGCGAGGTATTTATAAATAATGTCACTCTGCGTTTAACTAAGCCTCCGAGAGAAAAAAAACACTAAAGAATAGCGGATGCCCTCATTATGTTCTACAGATGTTCAATAAGCCGCTTGTCGTCAAAACAGTCTACAATCACCAATCTTTGTCTATAATTTATCATAGTCCATAGGCTGCGGAGTTTGTCTTGAACTGCTGCAGGGGTTCGTCTTCTCGTCTTTTGTTTTAGTTTATCTTTTTTAATGCATAACGCTGCCGCTGACATTCACGACCACTCTCTCCTACTCGGCCGCGCTCTAGCGTCTCACAACCACTGTCAAGCCAGCGGGAATAAAAGGCATGACTTCCGGTCAAGATTTTCAAAATACACACCTACTTGTGCTCATATGTTGCAACGTTTTTTGACCAATACAAATTACCAATACCAATTACAAATTAAAGTGAAATTAAAAAGTATATTGAAGAAATAATCTGTAGTAAATAAAAATACAGTTGTTTCCCACATTGTCCTTTTCATAGTATATATTCATAGTCCTATGCAAGATGCCATTGTATGTCAATACATAGGGGGTATTCACACTTTCTTTTTATCCCATTGAAAATGGGTGGTCACAAGGCATACTTTGTAAAATACACTACGCCTGACTTCTTTTTAGGCAGGGAAGAGCGCTGTGTAAATATGTGTAAAGTTGAAAAGAGTTCATCTTTTTTTGAGGCATGCACAAGACATGGCCCACAATTGTTGTAAACCGACCAATCACATCAAAGAGAAGGAGGGGTCTCGTGCTGTGTAGGCAGTTGATAGGCTCTTCTGCCTCCATCACCAAAGCCAGAGCAAGAAGTCAAGCCAAATAAAATGCATAAAAAGCCAGTCCATCTGCAACATATCTTTTGTTCGTTTATGTAACCGACGTCCAATTTAAGATGTAAACAAAACGCTGCAGTTGATCGCCAGCTGAACAGAGCGTCTAATGATGTCATGGAAACAAACTGCGCGACGTGAGATCTGCTTTTTCCGTAATGTACAAAATGCAGTTGAGGCAGTGCCCCAAAAAACAAAATAGTAGTAATAGTGTGAACACATCGCTAAATGTCTTTTTCTTGTATACTTTTATTTCGAATGCAAATCGCTTCACTTCCGGTGTTATTCTGGCTATGCCCGACAGCTTGACGCAGCTCTCTTTCTCCCACCCACCTCGCCTCGATGACGGAGACGGGGAAGAGTCGTGCGCATGCGTGATCTCGGATATGCGACTGCAGAATCCGCAGAGAGCTTCTCTGGGCCTGTAACGGAAAACAGTGGGAAATAAACAGCGTAGGCCGAGGCTGTACGTACATTTTGTTCAAACATCTTGTTGGAAATTAGCGCTGGCCGACGCCTTTTTACTTGAAGCGATATTAGCACCAAATCTATATCTCTGAATATCATTGAAGTTTAGCAGCCCACCCACTGGACGACTTTAACATTGCCAGCGAGGCCTAGCCTAAAAAAAAATACTTAACGCATTATTTCACTCGGTTGAAAACTAAAAAAATATCTTCGCAGTTATGAACTTTATAACATGAAACTAGGATTTGCAAACTACTCAGGCCTGTGGGAGAATCATTGACTTGAGGAACAAGTAACACACAAGACATAACCTTACGAAAATGGATTCATCCTAGAATAACTTGTAAATGATACTATACATATATCACAACAAAAGTATAAATCCCTACAGTGATATAATAGGACTATTATATTGATGTCATAGGAGATACAAATAACAAAGTACGACAAGGTCACTATAAACTCACTATTGAGTAGCACAGACGCATTATAGGAATATGATAGTGATATTTTGTTGGGGTTTCTCAGGTGAACAATTCCATGCAGATCTGTGGATTTTGTTCTCATTTTATATTTGGTTTGAAAAGTTACAAACATCGATCCAGATCAGACTGTACTCCAACTTTGGTCTGATAGCTCATACAGAAACTTGGTTTTACTGAGTCTTCACCAGTATTATGGTCCTCTATTGTCACAGAGATTAGTTTGCCCTGCCTCTGATAGGGCTACATTTCCACTGACAAATCACTTGGAAAATGTGGTGTGACAGTACTTCCTGGGACTTGAATAGCATTTCCTGGGACTACGTTTCTGTTTTAGAACTGTAAGTGTTACTATATAAAACTAATTTGTATGTAGGTTCCCAAAGAAACATTTTATGAGTTTAAAGTCAGATTACAGAGTCTGGTTCTCTGATTTCCAGTTTTGGGAGAGTTGAATATGTAAAATGAACTAAAGTAACGTATCTTAAGTAGATTCCAATTTCTGTGTACAAAGTCTAATCAAACTTGTAACAAACTACTCTTGTCTTTTTTTCCAGACAATCAGCCTGACCATCATCTGGGAAAAGTTGTGACCATGTTACACGATTTATCTTTAGGGGATGTTCATCTCAAATGCAGACCTCTTAAAGAACATTCATGATTCATGTTAGTTACACCCACACACACTCAAAGAGTAGCCCATAACCCCACACCATCCCTTAGCATTTTCTTTAGTTTTTCTTTCTTTTTACTTTTTTATTGATAGAATAAACAATACACATGAACACCAGGATATATATTGCATGAGGATATGATGTAGGGTAATAAACTGAAAAAAACAACAATTCATATAATAATCTGGCTTTACTGGCTTTAAAGTTTGTACAATGGTTTCAACTTTCCTTCTCTTAAATACGAGGAAGTTTGGTAGAATGGGCGTGAATGAGCTAAAATTAAGAGAAGGTTGATAATTGGGGTTTGTTTTTTTTAAAGATCAAATAATACATGTTCAAGGGTTTTCCCAATCCCACTCAGAAAATACTCTACCTTCTCAAGCATATAGCGCCACCTTGCGGCCAATTCTCTGCTACGCTTCTTTATCAAATATTGTCTCAATTGTTCCCAGGGGTCCTTGAGGGGGTTCCAGGAGGTCCCATGCACATGAGGAATAATTTAATTTCCCTATTAGTAGTTTGATTTCACTGTCATTTCGTTTATTTGAAGTGAGGGCAGTGAGAGAATGATAAAGGAAAGTTTTGATCACAGATTTCACTCTCTCCACTGTTATCTTCCCACACAGTTGTTCAGTTCTGTACCAAACCATATCCAGAATCATAAATCTTAAAAAGAAACCTCATCAAATTGTGGTCTGTGGCCTAAAGTGTATCTATTTGAGGGCACTGACATGGCACTGACAAATATCTGCTATCTATCTTATGTTATTAAAGTAGTACCACTGTATCTTTGTGTGCTGTGTAATCAGAACTGAATTAATTGTTTGCATGTATGATCTCGTTTCATGACATATTGTGAGAAACTGTGTGCCTATATGAAAACATGTTGTGAAAAGACATTCTGAAAAAATCAACAACAACTGATTATTTACTACAGTTTCCTCCTCACATATATTCTTTATTTTCAGTTTGGTAATTTCTATTGCTCAAGTAATTGCACAATATATTCGTCCGTGGGCGTTTTATGTTGAAAATCTAAACCGGATAACTTTATTCTAGCTGTCATGCGGCTACCTGCTCCAGGGTTTTTGTTCCCTCGGTTCGGCCTGTCAGGTAGCAGCCGCCTATCATACATTCATTACATTACAGTCATTTAGCAGACGCTTTTATCCGAAGCGACTTACAATAAGTGCATTCAACATAGGTAGGCAAGAGAACTACTAGTCACCAGAAAGTGCATTTCCTTCCTAAACAAGCATCTAAGAGCATAACCAGTGCTAAGGTAAAAGTGCAATAAGTTAGCTACCTACTTTTTATTTAAACAAATGAGACAAATAAGTTCAAATTCAATAAATAAAAAAAGTTAAAATGTTGGGCTATCTAAACGCATTTCAAGCTACAAACCATTGGAATTTCCAAGTATGGAGACATTTCTGTAGTTTGTTAGATTTCGCAAGAGCCTACCACGTGGTGCAATGTTCTCATCATTGTGGTTGGCTCATTGCGAGAGGCAGCCTCGTGGGAGGCCTGTGCCTGACAGGCCTTACTGAGGGCCTGAATCGTCCACGGGCTAGTCACCGGAATCTTTAGCACAGATTGAAAAGGTATGTTTGAGACAGGTGGCAATTGTTGCTATCTTAGAAGTGCTGTATAGTTTAAAAAGTAGATTTGTCACTAAATAACTAGTTACGCCTGTCTTTCTTCGCAAAACAGCCCATTATCCTGACACTCTGCGTGGGAAGAGAGCAGCAACCACAGTTGTGACTGAATGGCTGAGGGCTCCTCAGGTAACGTTAACTTGTTATCTGACTAACTTAACTAAGCTAGTGGGCCACTTGTCAAAACAAGTTGCTACCAGTAGTTTCCTACGGCATGTCATGGCCTGTAAGGTTAGGTTTCATACTATAGCTCGCTAACATGCTATGTAATGGTCTGTTTATGTGTTAGTTGTTAGCTAGCTAACGTTAGCTAACGACGTCAACTTTTTAGCTAACATTATTAGCAACCTCAGGTTTTGCTTGCTACCGGTCGCTAGCACAGCATATCTGTGCCACCAGGCTGTTACGTGATGTGACAGCACGGGACATTGACCTTTGACAGCCAACACTAGAACTATCTACATTAGTAAGGTTAGCTAACAAGCATGTAGCTTCGCAGCTGGTAGCACCGTGTGGCTTGTGATGCTGTGAGCTAGATTCATTTTGAATATATGAATCATTTGAAAATAAAGAAACAAGCTTAGTGGATTATAGCTAAAATAAATTAGTTGACAAATCGATCATGGCATAATTAATGTCGATCTAAAGTTGGTCATGATTATTGGACAGCTTCAGGCGTCATAACACTGTCACTGTTTACCTACTTTTTCTTCAGACCCACCTGAGCTCAATCCAGATGGGACATCGCAGCAGAAGCGTAATCAACATAGATCCAGGCGGGGTTGGCCCAGACACAACGATGGCAGAAATTTGAGTAATAACAGTTGTGATCCTTCTCAGCAATCTGGACATTTTGATCAGGGCTTTAAACCCCCCTTTGGCCATGACAATTCAACCTATGCAATGCACTACCATCCTCCATATCAACGAGAGGATGGTGCAAGAGGGAGAGGAAGAGGCAGAGGACGAGGAAGACAAGGGTCAAATGAAGGGGAGAGTAGAGGTTTAAATGGAAATGTTGGTAGTGGCTCAGGCCTGTGGTGGCAAAAACCTGGTAGTGGTCTTGGCCCATACAGTGCCAATAACAGAGGTGTCCACCAGTCAGGAACACCTTCCATGCAGGGGTCAGACATTGATGGGCCTAGCTGGCGAAGGGAGGTTGTGAGCAGGGATTTGGGACATGCCAATGAAGACCAGGACACCCGACATAAAAAGCCAAGGAGGTTTTGCCAGGAGCCAAGGAGAGGAGAACAAGATGAGAAAGATCTAAAAGGCACTCACTCTAGAGACAAGCAGGAGAACCAGGCCGAGCACAGGAGGTCTGCTGACACCAAAGGAGAAAACTACCCTTCAGAAATCAGGGAAAGAAATCACAAGAGCGGGAGAGGTGCAGACTCAAACTTCCACCATGATAACCCTCAAAAGAAATACTCTGAGGCAAAGCGACGCCGGGGACCGATCAAGCCACCCAAGCCACCATCTCAAGATGACACAGGCTCAGAGAGGGGAGCCAGGGGCCAAGATGGCCATGGCAAATCGTCTCCGAATCCTGCCAAGGAGGAAGCCATGTGGAAGGGTGGGAGAGGCCAAGGACGACGGACACCCCTGGAGGACAGAGGGCAGAGGAGAGCACACCACCAAGACCACAGACCTGACCAGAGAAATTGGGACAAGATGCCAAAGAGCAAGGAGACACAGACGGGTAAGACTGTAACCTGTCTGGCCAGAAATTACTCTTTTGTCTAGAGGCTACAGTATCTGATAATTTTTAAAATTCACAAACTACTTTGTTACCAGTCAGCTTGATTTTTAGAACAGTAAAGGACCTTAAGATACACCTACCATTCACAGCATTTCACTGTTGCTAACTTCCCTTCCTGTCTGTATTTACACAAGCTACCCATGATGCAAATACATTTGTTTAAATGCTTTTTCCGTACTGGAAAGGTATTGTGGCCAAAGAAATATACCCAAACTACACCTAGTATGATCAAGTTGAAAGTTCTTTGTCTTAAGCACTGATGCAAGCCACTGTTATCTCCCAAACCTATTCCCTCTCCAGGGTGTCTGATTGAACAGTTGTCTGAGGAGAAGTATGAGTGCATGGTGTGTTGCGACATCATCCGGCTCATGGCCCCAGTGTGGAGTTGCCAGAGTTGCTTCCACGTCTTCCATCTGAACTGCATCAAGAAATGGGCCAGATCCCCAGCCTCTCAAGGAGACGGTAGAACCCCCAAACACCATATGGACACTCCCTATCTACTCTCTGGCCTATTCAGCACTGTCCCATACTCTGCTTAATATGGTCCTCTCTGTGGGGCTGCAACACAATCGCCCCCCTGTAGTATAATGCACACTAATGCATGGCGCTGCTCTGCAAATAGACAACACCTGGCACACTTGCTGTACAAAAGATGGTAGCTGTGGCCCCGTAAACAAAAAAACAAAGCAGCTAACATGCATTGAATTTCCTGCTGCATCAACAGTGTATTGTATTGCATTGCACTTTATAAATATTGAGGCCAGTTGGAATGCCTGCTGGTCATTTAATGCATGACTTACGTGGAAAATGCATTTATTATATTGAAATAAACTATTCTTCAGATTCAACTGAAGGTTGGCGTTGCCCCGCCTGCCAGAATGTTGCGCTCAAACACCCAACCTCCTATACCTGCTTCTGTGGTGAGTGATTATCCATTTTATTCATGTAATAAAGGACTTCTTTAAACCAGGATTACATTTTTTTGTCCTAATAGATTAAATCAAAATGCAATCAGGTATTATTTATTGTAGTTATTGAGTTAAGACATTGTTTTACATGTTTGATTAACAGGGAAAGTGACCAACCCGGAGTGGCAGCGCAGTGAGATCCCCCATAGCTGTGGTGATATGTGTGGGAAGAAGAGGAGCGGAGTGGATTGCAACCACCCCTGCAACATGTGAGCCTTTAAATGTCATCAAACCAAAACATGGTTCTACGGGGGATGAGTGGTTTTCTTCAACGCATCCCCTCTGTGTCTCCCTACAGCTTGTGTCACCCTGGACCGTGTCCACAGTGCCCTGCCTTTGTAACAAAATCCTGCATCTGTGGGAGGACCAGGTACTCTCAAGTCTCTTGTAATTGAGGTATATTTCTTTGGCCACAATACGTTCCCAGTTGTAGCCATAAGGTTTGGTTTCTCAAATAGCTCCATATTACATGGAGTCAAGGTGCCCTAAAATTGATGGAACCTTTGTTTGTAGTCAACCAATGCGCTGCGGCCAGGCTACACTCCTTAAGTGTGACAAGGTGTGTGGCGCTGTACTCAACTGTGCTGAACACACCTGTACCCAGGTGTGCCACAGTGGAGCATGCCAGCCCTGCCAGCTACAAGTTCAGCAGGGTGAGTCTCCCATGGCTGCGACCTCTCCATATTATATTCTGATTGGTTTGCAATGGTTTTGGTTTATCCTGGCTACTGACTGCTATAGTCATAGGAAAGAACAACAAAATCCTGATATTTAATCCCTTTTCCTTTTTTGATTTCTGTAGTTTGCTACTGTGATGTTACCTCTCGTGGAGTTCTGTGTGGCACAGATAAAGAAGGGTTTGATGGTTCTGGACATTTCTCCTGTCAAAAAGCCATGTGGCAAGTAAGTCTGAACTTGCCGTGTTAGAGAATAGTCCATTGTTATTGCATCGGATAATTGTGTCCTTCATCAAACAACAATAAAGCTCTTATTTCAGCTAGACGCTTCCCATCATGTACTGAGACTCTGTGTTTCGTTGACTTTCCTCCATTCAGGATGTTGGACTGTGAAGCCCACCGGTGCCAGCAGTTGTGCCACCGTGGGCCATGCCAGCCCTGCCCACTCTCCCCTAGCCTGGTGAAGACCTGTCCGTGTGCGCAGACAGCCCTAGCCAAGCTCCTGGAACTGGGCTACTCAGAACGGAAGAGCTGCTCTGATCCCATCCCCTCCTGTGGAAAGACGTGCAACAAGCCCTTGGCCTGCGGCTCCAGCGGTGAGAGACTGGCAGTGTGTCTTTTATTAGTAAAAGTGCAGGTATCATTTTTGTGATTGCACATATTGGAGCCCTGACATGCTACTAACCCTCAACAAGTAATTTCTGTTAAGTAGTTAAGTATTTATATATATCTTTGAATTGGTTAAGGATGGAAATTCAAGCTCACAGATGGTTAAACAAAACAAGTAACTGACTAAAATAGGATGCAAAAACATGACAGTTAAGCTTTTCAGCAATACATGTAGTAATTAAAAATTTCAAGGAGCAAGTTTGTGCTTGAACAACTAGAGGGTGCTACCTTTTAAACTTTAAGGCAATCCATGAAACTCTAATAAAAAGACAGTTTTGAATTGAGTGTGTTGCACCGAATCATTTCCACAAATGAAAATTTACCCAGGAAATTTGATCGGCTTCAAATAAGACTCGCTGACAATAGAAACCTACAGTGTAATCCATTCAGCATTTAAAATGATGATGAAGGGCATGGAGAATTCAAGAGACATCTTCAAATGTCATGTCAACCCAGGCATTATCTGACCCAATTTAAGCCTCCCTGCTTTTCAATCATGTCTGGTCGAGCCTTATGTTTCAACTTTGTTTATAGCCCTGTGCATCATACGGTTCTTCTTTTTCACTGACACATTTATTATTCCACAACTGTGTATTCTAATGCACTTGTGTTACGTTAAGAGGGGACAAGCGAACAGATGAATCAGTCCAGCTATAAATTAAACTTGTATACAATTGTAGAAAGGTGCCAGAGATGGAAAGTGAAACCTGAAAATATCAGCGCTTGAAGATAAACAGATGAATGACTGTTTGTTTGACTAGCACTGGTTGGCAGGTCTCCCCACGACTAGTTGTATAAACATTAAGTCCCATCCTTTAAAATTGAAAATGTTACAAAAGCTGATCTACTTCCTCAAGAAATTGACCTCCCATAGTGTCCCCTTGTTATTTCCTCAACCATCATCCCCTGGGGTGTGTTGCTAATCCTGAAACTTTGAAATGAGACGAACATCGCTTTCCTCGATGTTTTCAAGTATTGTGTTCTATTGTAAAAGTAAACAGGATGTACAATGTCTCGGGGCTGCGGCATTGTTCTTGCTGTTTGTCGGGAGATAATGTTGACTTGTGTAATTTCAGACACCATTCACATATGTGAGAAGCTGTGCCATGAGGGAAGTTGTGGGCCCTGCTCCCTTACCTCTACTGTCAGATGTAGATGTGGCTTCAAGACCAAGGTGGGGGAGAGATTCCAGTACAACAGTGGTTTGCTGTATTAGTGTGTGTTTATTTATTACACAAAAAAATTGAAACATCACCTTCCCATCTTTTTTTTTTTTTTCAGGAGGTCCCATGTGCAATGATCCATAATGAAGGTGAGATTTTAAGTACGTTCTGATGAGACGGTACAAATGTGAAAGTATATTGGTGTGACTTACCCGTCCCCTCTTCTGGTGTTTCTGTCCTGACTCTAGATGAGCTTGTCTTCACTTGTGAGAGGCGCTGCAACAAGAAACGCTCTTGCGGCCGACATAAGTGTGGCGAGCTGTGTTGTGTGGTGAGTGCCGAGTTTATACTTTCTCAAATATAGCGCAAGCACATGAGGTATAATTTAGTAAATTGACATCACACAAATCGGGAGTTTAAAAGAGAATCTGAAGGATGAAACTTGTTGATGACACTGCTGCTGGTGTCACACTCGTATCTGTCCAATCAGAACGTGGAACACAAGTGCCCCATGATCTGTGGCTACAAACTCAACTGTGGCCTCCACCGCTGCCAAGAGCCCTGTCACCGTGGAAACTGTGAACCCTGCTGGCAATCCAGTGAGTCCGACTGCTGTGTTTCTGAGCCAATTCTCCAAAATGCCACATAGTTATTTGGTTCTTCAAAAAACGTAGTCGAGGCTTTTACATCATCATCCGTTTAGTTTTTTCCCCTTGTGGTATTGTGCTTGGCATTAATCGTATGGCATTGCCCATATAGCCACACTGCTCATATTCTATGCTGTGTCACTGTGCCCTCTGTGCATAGGTTTTGATGAGCTGACGTGTCACTGTGGGTTAAGCATTTTGTACCCGCCCATCGCCTGTGGCACCAAGCCTCCAGAGTGCAAGAACCTGTGTACCAGAAGGCATGAGTGTGACCACCCAGGTAAAACAAAACGTTGACTGTTCACACTGCAGTTTTACACTGTTTTTTGAGAATGTTTGCTTAACATCTCTCCATATTTATCCAGTGTTTCACAACTGCCACAGCGAAGAGAAGTGTCCACCTTGCACGTACCTCACTCAGAAATGGTGCATGGGAAAGCACGAGGTAACCTCACGAGGCCTAGCAAGCTCAACTGAGCCCGCAAAGCATTCCTAATTTACCGTTATCATTTTCTGTTTTGATTTCGTGGTTAAAGTAAGACCGCGTCTCCTCTGACCCACAGCAACGTAGCAACATCCCCTGCCATCTGCAAGACATCTCTTGCGGCCTAACATGTAACAAGGTACTGCCGTGTGAAATGCACCACTGCAGGCGTATCTGCCACCGGGGCGAGTGCTTGGCAGAAGGCAGCTGCCACCAGCCCTGCGTGCTGCCACGTCCAGACTGCGGCCACCCATGCTCTGCTCCCTGCCATAAAGGCAGCAGCTGCCCACGCACCACCTGCACTGCCAAGGTACAGCACTCTGCCACAGAGAACAGCTGTAATTCTAGTGGCTGGATTGATTTTTAGAAATGAGTTACAAAGTGTGAAGTAATTGAAAAAGAGCCCACATGCTCACAAGCCAATCTATCAGGCTGGAGTCTTAATTCTTCATACCTCTCACAGGTGGCGCTACAGTGTGATTGTGGTCGAAGAAAAGAAACCGTGGTGTGCACAGAGGCTGCCAGTTCATATCAGAGGTCAGTGCAACTCTGTGTGTGTATGTTTAGTTATTAAAATGTAGAATATGATGTAGTAAAAAATCCTTGTTTCTGTAACGCAGGTATGCAGCCATTGCTATGGCCAGTAAACTGTCTGACATGCAGCTTGGGGACTCTGTGGACATTGGCCAGTTCATCACTAAGAAGGAGCTCAAACACACCAGGTAGAGTTTGTATTAATAAAATGCAGATGTTAAAGTTTATTTTAGATCAGTAATTGAATAATAGTTAACGTTCTTCTGCCAAGCAATATAGTTCTAGCTTCGAAACGTGACTGAGGACCAGAACGATCTGTTTTATAACTACCATTTTTCAACCCCAAATTGAAACTAATGAAGTTCAAATGACATCCATCCCAAAGACTTGATGAAAATACTCTGGTTTTTTTTTAACTGGATAATTTGGGTTGTTTTTTTTAGGCTTGAGTGTGACCAAGAGTGTGCCACATTGGAGAGGAACAGGCGCTTGGCGGAGGCCCTGCAGATCGACTCCTCTGTGGACCCCTTCAACATCCGCTCCACCTCCATATACAGCGACAGCCTCAAAGACGATGCCAGGTTTGTAGAACTGATTGTCATTATGAATCGTTACACAAGTCTTCATTTTGTCTTCATTTTGTCCCTGATACCAACAAAGAGACAGATGAACAACAACACTAAAATTCTCCCTACACTTTTCCATCCCTTTTTTATTTTTAAGAAAAGACCTGAAATTTGTCACAGAGGTTGAAGAGGAGATCAAGAATCTTGTTGAGCTTGCTAATAAGGTAAGATGATAAAATGATTGACTCCATAATGGTGGGGATGTAAAGTTACAGAGTGATGCGCCCTCATGTGGCCTATGAAATGTCTTATCAAATTTTCTCACATCTTCAGTTTGCTGCATTCTGTGTTGCCCTGTGTCACTTCACTTCCTCCCTTTGCTTTTCTTGTGTGGACTTGCACTCTGTCTCAACAACATGAGCCTTTTTCTCTTTCCATAGTTTGCTATAATTGCTTACTAAATCTCTGTTAACACTCTGGCATTTTTGACAAATATAATTGCTGATAATCTTCATACCAAACGTTTTCCAACCTCTCCCAGGATTACTACTAAGAAATGTCCGGTCAAAGATGCTGTGCTGCCTTGCCTACTGGTTAAATAGGCCATTTGGTCGAAATGTTAAAAAGTCAGCCTAGGCCCATAGTGCAAAGTTTTATCGTGGCTGTAATTTGTTCAAAGTTTTGTCCAGTACCTGCACCTTGCCCCCCTTCCACAGGGGAGAGGTCAGGGTCAACAACACATCCAGAATTGAGAGATTCAAGGACACTACAGTAGGCCGGGTTCTTGCTGATATGGGGAGATGTTGCATTGCAAGTAGAGATATCTCAATTGTAGACCTTTTTTCTTGATCAAAGAATCAATAGTGGTAGAAGACTACAAATATACCAATGCATAGGCCCATAGATGCCCATTTTTGACATTAGCATTGGTTGCTTTGCTATATTAGCAAGCTAACAAACCAAATCAGACAGATTTACACAATATTTACTGTAATTGTAAATGCCCAACATGAAGTTGTCACGGGAGGAAGGAGAGAAGCTGGACAGGGAAACGTGGAATTGTTTCTTTGTGAGGGTCACTAATAAAAACACAAATCCATTGCCTGCAGGGAAAACAGCCGAAGAGGAGCCACTGTTTCCCGCCCATGAACCGAGAGCACCGGAAGATCGTCCATGAGCTGGCCGAGGCCTATGCCGTGGAAAGCGTGAGCTACGACAGCGAGCCCAAACGCAACGTGGTCATCACAGCCAACAAGTAAGGCTTTTTCCTAAATGTGTTGTACGGAAACATGGTTACTAACCCTATACAGTCTGGGTAGATTTATCTGAATCACCAACAAATGAAAGATTGTGGCTTTGAGGACATGCTGTATATCGTGCTGTGTGCTCTCGTGCCCAGGGGGAAGTCGTCCTGTCCAAACTCAACCCTGACATCATTGATAGAGAGAGAGACGACTTCAAGGGCCCCTCCCCCCATCGCTCACATCAAACAGCATAGCAGCAAGTAAGTCATCGTCTTCTAACACACCCATTTACATCAGCGTCATCCGAATGGTGATGCTGTTGCATGAGTCAGTAAAGCTGAACACACGCTTGCAGTTTGGCGTCTGTCTGGGTAGTCATGGTATCAGTCGGGGTGGGGTGGGGGGGGTGTAGACGTATCCTAGTGGTTAAAGAGACTATTCTATAACTGGAGCTTCAGCTAAATGCAGGAAATGTTAATGTATATATCCTATGTAGTTAGTTGTCTTTTATATTTTTATTTAGTAACCGTTTACTTCTACTAGTTTCCAGATGATGTTATGGATCATTTTGTTCTTTGTGCTCCTACTAGGGCTGTCAGTGGAAGTACCTGGTCGAAGATGGTTAAAGAAGAACCTGTGATTGATTATTTTGATGTCCAGGATTAATATGAACTTGAAGGACAAAACCTCAGGATCATGAACTATCTAGCTACATCTCCTAGAAAGTTGGATTTTGGTTTTGATTGTGTTCATCACTTTTCTGCAGACAAATATTAATGACGATATTCTTTTGGGTTTGTAATCAAATAAAATTGTCACATTTGAAAATATTCCTATAATGTCATTGCCTCCTGCAAATAGATCAAATGACTCCAAAATGATTTTGACTGAACACCTTTTTAGATGCTCTGGTCCTTTTACTAGCCTATCTGGCCTGGACAGCTCAGTAGGTAGAGCATGAGACTCTCAGGGTTGTGGGTTCACATACTGCTAACTCTCACCTTTTGTAAGTTGCTTTGGATAAAAGCATCTGCTAAACGATCTGCATTTGTACAGTTTCTCCTTATTCTCTTATTGAACTCAAAAAAAATAGCCATTAATGTCTTCAGCAACTTTCCTTTTAAGAAAGAAGAAATTGACGTGGGCAAATGACTGGTGAAGTCATCTGTGTTTATCTTGAAGCTCTGTTGTACAATCACTGAACACAGGTTTGATAACTCAGGCCATGCACCCATTCACTTGTAATCACTGAACCAGCGGTGTACTCCATACTGCAGTCCACAGCTACTCTAGCCAAGCTGAAAGCAAAACATTGTGTGGAAGTTAACATTCTAGCAAATATTAAGACAGGACAAAGCTAATGTAAGCATAAAACCTTTCCAGTCAGGCTAAATATTACTGTAGTTTTACACCATCAGCTTTTGACATTTGACTTATTTGGAGCAACAGAGAAAAAGCAGAGGACATCTCTTACCTCCCTTTATCTAGGTCATGTGGAAAGAAAGACCAACTATACTTGAAACTATATTGGGATTCTCAGGATAAATCAACAATTAAATACTTGGACACAGAAAATCTGTGTGGGGGGGGGGGGTCAAACATGCCGAGTCATGCTCAGTAAGTACTGTAGTTTCATGCCTTCCTTGAGGAAGGCATTTTTGTCCCTCTAACTAAAAGGTTAAAGACTTCTAACTTATTGAGACAATACAGTTGTTGATGTGAATGTAATGTGTAAACTGTCAAACATTGAAGCACATTACACTTGCATCAACGACTGTCTCCTGAAAGTATGAAGAGCAGTTACTGGTCTGGGAACAGATTCCTTACTAGAGGGTTACACCTACTCTACAGCAGATTCTTCTCCAGCTTGACCTCCCAGGTATGGAATGATGCCAGCTTCTTAAAATTGCTTTAAGATGCCAAAAGTTGAAAAGAAAATGTTCAGCTATGGGATGTCTTTTGTTCCCCCTGCCGGCATCAAGGCACAGCTTCACTAGTAAACCCCTGCTAATGGAGTTTGTGGGTTGTGGACCTGATGAGGCACAATGGGAAAACTAGCTGTGTTTGGGACTGACCATGACCCATATGTCCTCCTGTACTTTCTGAACTCCTCCCACACCATACCCTAGCCCTGAGGCAATCCCAGCATGCCACTGGGGCCCACCAATGCTCCCTCCATATGTCATACTTTATTGATCCTCATAGGGAAGTTATTTTTGCTTGCCTCCGCCTCCACAGGGAGGTCAGGGGCAGCTACAGAACAACACTGACAAAGCTGAGAGAGATTCAGTGCCTTGCTCAAGGACACTTCAGCAGGGTGGAGGAACCCAGCTGAGCTCCAGTTGAAAGACTGCCTCCCTTCTCAGTGCACTACCATGCTGCCTCAGGGCTTAACAGAGTTTAGGGCTCAAGTTGCTGACTCAGACTTAGTTTTCTCTTGAGTCACAACTATGCTGACCTCGGGACTTTTCCTGCATTGACTTGACACTTGACTCAGATTTAATTCAATGTGGAATGTAGACCGGGTTCAGAATAAACCTGGTTCCAGATGTGCAGATATAATGCATTATTCAAGAACATTATTCATACTCAAGCTCCAGAGCCTACCAGAAATAGCCACCCAAGCTGCTGTGGCTGTTAACTTGCCTGCTAGCATTGTTCATAAGGATCAGTTTCATCTTGTTGCAACGTGGTTGTGGTTAAAGTATATTATGTGGCATGCTATGGAGGGAAGTACAATTTAATTCTGCCTGTAAGTGCTTGCCTCATCCTATTTATATATTTTATTATTATAAGAATGGAAGCCCTAACTACTACTAATATTCCTATAATATTCATATAGGGACTTAGTGTGTCTGTGGTATTCAACAGTGCGTTTATAGTGGCCATATTATACTTGACGGTGGTATTTTTTTTTAAATCTCTGGTATCCCTATAATATTCCCATATCACTCCTATAGGGATTTGTAGTTTTGCAGGGATATTTTTTTTAACGGTATCCGTCTCAAATTTCTGATCGGATTACTATGGCTCTTGCCGTTAGGGAGCTCGTGGTGCTACTGAACAGGTTTCAGCCAGTGCACCACTGAGGCCGGTCACATCACTACAGAATGAGATTATTTTCTTTGTTCCCGCACACCCCCTGTATTCCCAATCTCCACTAGGCACGGGGTAACCTGTAGTCAACATTTTACACTCCTTTGTGAAATATTCCGACGGATCGGTACAAACAGCCCACGAGGATAATTTGATGACGCTCCCTGCCAGGGGTAATTTTTCATTATATCGAGTCTCCAGCAGAGACCGCGCCTGCGCTTCTTCTCCCTTCCCGAACAAGGCTTCACCAATCCTGGCTCTGGCTCCATCCCCGGCTCGGCGTCCCACAGGCCAGCGCTAATAAGTCGCCTAGCTGTCCAGTAATGGGGAAGTGATAGGGAGACGCTGCTGTCTGAGAAGCCGCGAGGAAGTTGAGGAGTGAGGAAGCGCCGCGCCGGACCCGGACAGCTCCACCGAGACACATCCTACAGTTGCTGTTGTTGAGTAGCCTTAAAAGCGCATAGTGATGGAGAGAAAGGTATGGATGGTTATGCTACCTTGTGTCGTTGCACATTGTTTTATTTAGCATCAAACTGGCTCGCTGGCTCGCCGCTGCCCAGTGAACGCATCCGCATCCACCATTACAACTATTCTTTATATATTTTATTTTATTCTGTAGGCGCGTTTCCAGCCGGATTAGAGTTTTTTTCTTCTCGTCTGGCTGTAATTTATTGTACATCTTTAAAAAAAAAAAATGCCGGAATTAATCATTACCTCATGGTGTATTCGGGTTTATTCTGTGGCATACAGTCGCATGGCACACAATGTAGATGAGGATATTGACGTGGGATGCGGTTGGGGATATTTAAGGGACTGTAGGCTCCAGTAGCTTTCTGCCTGTCTGCATCATCACACAGCGCTGTGTAGTTGCAGCACCTCACCCTCCACCTCCACCTCCACCCCTCCCCGTTTTCCAGCCGACGCAGACACCAGCGGCTTGTTAACCTTGACTGGTGTGGGAAACAGACACTTGAGGAGTAATGGAGAGGGGATGCACGGTGAAGCCCTGCCGAAAGTAGATGCTCTCCTCTCCCTCTTAAGGCATGTGTTTAATTCATTTCCCCCCGGCCCCTTAGAGCCAGTATGCACACAATGGTGCCTCGTATAGGCTATTAGTGGTGGAAGTCTGTAAGTGTGTGTTGGATCTTGCAGGAAAAGTTTCGGTTTCACTGTTCATACTGTTAATCTGCTGGCAGGCTGCTGGTTCACAAAGCAGCAGCAGAGGAATTTGGGCTGTATGGCTGAGGCCAGTTTTACTGTTGCTTCTCCAAGGGAAAATATATTTGTGTTTGTTTTCCAACGAAATCACACCAGCAAACCAACTTCTAATCTGTTTAAGTGTGTATGTAGGATCTACCCTTAACTTCCATTTTACCGAGGCCCTTATTGTCAGTTTTTAAAATACGTCAAAAGTTGGGTGCATATTCTTATTTTATTTTTGACTTTACAACTTGCTGTAAAAAAGAGAAATGACTATAAATCACATGCAGCTTTACTGTCAAGTAGACAGCCCGTTGCATTCTTGCTTCTATGTGGCTGCATGGCAAGACTATAAAACCAAAGGCAAGAAAAAGCTATTGCAAAGTTTGATTATAAATTATATGAGCTTTTTCAATCTCAGTGTTTTCCTAGCTGCAGTTTCATGTTGGTGGACTCGGTGACTCTGCTGCAATTCATCCTCACTTCAGTTTTTTTTCTCGGATGCTTTATCAGCGTGCACCAATCTTAAAAAATACCGGGACAGCCACTTGGGTGCAATTAGATAACGAAGAGAGCCTACCGTCCACTATTGCAGAAAATTGCTGCGTGCATGTTGGATTTTCCATAGTCTTTGTAATTTATGCCCAGCAGTCATTCCATTCCTTTTTCTTGGATCCTACGCAGAAGACGCATACATTGAATTTCCGTGCATAACGGGGCTGGAATGTGTGGCTTCTTCTGGTTTATTTCTCCCGGATACATTTTAATTTACAGCCTATATGAAGTTGCAGTGCTGTGCTTGAGTTACTCTGTGGCCTCTTGAATCGCCTGTGTGTTTTTTTTTTTTTGTTCATGACAAATGCAGATACTTTTTCAAACGTGATGCCTTGCCACAGGATGTGATTCCACTTGGTCGTAAAAGGCTTGAAGCGGTGGTTCGCTTTGTTTAACATAGCTCTGTTTTTAAATGCAGTCTTCCCTCACCCGGCGGCTGACATTGATATTCCCTACAGTATAAAGGAAGGAGAACAGCCCCCGTTAGTATGCAAGGTACTGTCACAGCCTATGAGGTCTGATAGGGGATCAGCTCCTTTTACAGTGATGGCTTTTTAAGGAAAGCTGTCCTGGATCCCCCCCCCCCTCACTACTGCGTCCAGCCATGTTTGAAATTTGGTTTGGAAGGCTCATCAAGGTCAATTAATGTTTTATGAAGTATAAGGTTTCAGCTCAAGAGTTTCTCATAACTTTGTCAAACTCTCCATCCTTTCGCTCTATTTTTCTTTCGATTAGAGCCGGACACATTTGGCATCTTTTCCTAAATAATAGGTCACGCAATTAAATGTTCCCCCGGCTTTGTGTTTTCAGTTATTTACAGGGATAAATGGACAATGGAGCACTTCCTTTTTTGGCTGGTAAGGAATGTGCTGGCTGAATGAAAGACAGACCGGGCGTTTGTTACCCAGGAAACACACTAGCCTACAGTAAAACCTGATTACAACTATTGATGCTGCTAAACCTTATGAGAGTTTAATGTGATCTCAAGCTATCACCACCGTTGCAATATAGCAATACAGCATCCCTGTGTGTGATGGGTCATAGTATGATATACGGCCTGTTATTCTGCACATAGAGGCGAGGCTATGCAGTATTTTACAGACATACATTTACTGTCTCCACGCTGAAGATGAATTTTATAGCATTTCCAAGCTATAAAGACCGTTCTCAGACATTCCCTCTAAACGTGTGTGATTTCCACATGGAGATTATAGATTTATATGGTTTAAAGTACTGTGCTCTGTAACCTAATTACGCATGGCACCCGCCCAGCCATACCAAAAGATTATAGAGGTGTGTTGTTTTTTTTTAATCACTGTTATCTCACCCAAAGAGACCCAAAGCGCTAGTTGTGTTTTTTTGTCGACGCAGTGACACCTTATTCCCGTTTCGTGATGTACAGTTCTGTACTGGGATTCTACGCTTGACTCCCAGAGACAAACCGTCTGGGTTGTAATCGCTCTACAGTTCAACCGAGGCTGGTTGACCCATTTAGATGTGGAGGCTCAATACTGCACCATACCCCTGTAGAGCAAGGCATCAATGAATGAGTAGAGAGCAGTTTAGCGGCTCACAGAACCAGCAGCAACATGAGCTAACGCATGCGGCACTGGCTTCATTGTGTGTCGTGTTGATGGCAGAGCGGGTACTTGTGAATACGTTTCCTTTCAGTTGCAAAAAGAGCCCATTCTGCGCGTTCAGTTATTTGTAATAGGTGCAGGACAACAAAAGGTTTTGCAGAGGTTAATGAGGCTTTTTTTATTGCAGTGTCTGCTCTGGATCACAACCTTGTTTCCTCTTCACTGAACATACTTCCTCCCTGGCCATGTCCGCCGCGTGGGACATGATGAATTCCCATTGCAGTTATGGAATCGGTTGATTTTCCGGGGGCTCCTTCTTGGCCTCCCCTGTATACCCTCTCCAATCTCCGGTGTTCATCTCTGGGATTTTTTTTTTGAAGAGGTCCTGATAAAAAGTCCTGCGCATACCGATCTCGCCCTCGTTCTGTCTGCTCCCTCTCCCATCCTGCATGGGCAGAGTGGTGCTGAAAGATCAGGGCTAATAGCTTGGATGCAGACTAGGAAAGAGGGAAGGGGGAGGGGAGACTGTGCAACCAGAGAGAGTTTACAGTGAAAGAATTATTCAGAACATCCCGGCAGTGTTATTTTTCACCGATGGAATTTTACATGCTGGTTGGGTAGGATTTATTCATCGTGACTGACTGTTTTTCACTGTATATTTGTGTCAGAGCTGACTCTGTACAGGGCTACCCTCAGGCCAGATTGTGCAGCACTATGCTGCATTGCTCTGGGGAGGTCATTGACCTGGAGCAGACTAACTTGGCTCCAGCTAAAGCTAGCTCAGACGCCTTAGTTTTAGAGTATTAATGCGGAATAGTTCTCCCAGACCACCAGCTGCTGCTCCAGTTTTGAAGTCACTGCAGTCAGGGTTTCTCTCAAAGGATTGGCTCTTACCTTTGGAGGGAAGGCAGACTACCCCGTTGTCATGGCTACAGCAAACAGGAAATGCCCCGAAGCAGGTAATGCTTTGGGGTTGTTCCGGTGTGTTGCTTGCTGCTGCCCGAGGCTGCGGGGAAACTCTGCTCATTATGAGGCTGTTTCTGGGTCTTTCCATCTGCTCCCACAATGCCTCCTTTTCAGGGCAACGGGAGCGGCTCTGGGCCTGCCAAGGAGCTCAACCGTAAATGCTGCCTGGATAAAGATGCTTTGTCCCAAACAACCCCTGAAATCCAAGGTCGACCCTAAACTCCTTATCTGCAGCATTTTAGCTTAGGTGCTTTGCATACCGTTGGAATGAAAATGCCCACAATATCGCTGTTGCTCGGCGCGGCCTCAACCACCTATTTTCTTGCAATGGATTACATTATATTGTACCATATTACGTGGATAAAAAAAAATAGCAGATACTCCAATATTATTTTCACCTATCGTGGGAGACTTTTCTCTGCAGGTTCCTCTTCATTACAAATGCCTTGCTCCTAGAAATCTGTCTTGAAATGTGTTTCTCCTTAATCCCCCTCAGTAAAGGTGCAGGTCTGCTTTCTTTTGTACAGACCCTTTGATGGTGTCTGATGGCCATTGAGTAGCTTTCCTTGAGCTCTGGCCTTTAAGCAGCTTGAGCTGGGTTTTGTCTGCAGCTCTTAAACTGAAGAAAGAGAGAGGCCCAGCACCGGGAGGGAATCAGACTTATTCCATGCCCTCCTTCCAGTCCACATTCCCCCTAGTGCACCCCATCTGTCTGTGACAATAATGTTGACGAGGGCAGGTTCATGGTTTCTGGTATGTAAACCTTGCTATTGGGAACTGTAGCAGTAAACCCACAGCAGCACTGGTGTAAATTGTTATTTTTTCTATCCTCTCGTTATTATATCACAGTGCACACTATGGTAAATGTAGGGAATGTAGAGAAAGAGGTTGAAACCGTCATTGTATGGATCTCTCTTTCTCTCTCTCAGCTCAGCCTTTGTTGTTGCACTGCATCAGGCAGAGCAAAGCAATCAAGCAGTCCACCTCTTTCTACCTATGATAAGCTACAGATTCTGTGATAAAAAATCATAGATAATATGTTGGTACGTTTGACTGCAGTGGTGCCAGTTGATTGGTTTATAGTGTTTTTATTGGTTTATAATTGCTCTGTTATTTATTACTCAAAGCTTTGGGCTGTTTGAGGTAGCCCGTCTCTTGTAACTGTATACCTGACTGTACATACAGTGTGAATTGTCTGTAGCGTAGAATATAGGCCAGACACAGTTTATATATGTAGTGTATATGTTACTTGACTGGGATCAACATGCCGCTACAGTATGTGCTCTGTGTCTCTCTCTAGTGGCCAAATAGGGAAGTGGAAAAAATTCAAACGAATAACAAGAAAATGAAAAACGATCGGAGCAGTGGCTGGAGCTCAGTATCTACAAATATTACAGTGTTTTATGCTTTTTGTGCATTTTTGTGGGTCATGATTTAAGAATGATTCGTGCCGTCGTCCTCCCTCTTGTTCATCCGGTCAGCGTTCCTCTCATTCAAACAGACAGCACCTCCCTCCATGGCTGTTTGCTCCCTCTGTTGGTCATTAATAATACTGCTGCTGCTCCCTTACCCCCTGTTAGCCCCCCTCTACCCCCTGTCTGCTACACACTGGGACATTACCATTTGGTGAGACTGACTGGCTTTGGTGAGGGAGACGATGGGGGTCCGACAAGGGGTACTCCTGCACTCGAGTCTCCTTTGGCATTGCCAGAGCTGCTGGATCTCTTTGTTATCTTTGAACGCCCACGTGCCGTTGCTGGAGTAACAGGGATTGGCACAACGTCAGTCTCTCTGAATCTGCATGGATAGGCTCTTTGTGTTGGGCTCTTGACCTTGCAAGAGATCAAGACACAGTTTTTCTTACATGCGTAATATACTGTAAGTCTGTCATATGTTATGTAATGTAGAGGGCTGATATAGGAGGATGAATTGACTGCAGAAAGAACAGAGATGGATCACGCTTTCAGTGAGAGATTTTTGCGATTTCTGTTGCTAATGGTCCTCAAGGCTTTGGAGACAGCATGGCGTTGAAAGACAGCAGTAGTACACTCATCTCAACAGCAGATGTCGCCACCGAGCGGACAAATTCCCCAAGCTGTCAATAGCACTCGGGAGGGCCAGCCCTTTCCAATCAATACATCGATTCCAAATTGTCACGACAGTCCAGTATTGTCAATAACAAGAAGATTGAAGGAAGTTTGAAGGGCATGCAGTGGAATCAATGAACTGCTGCTTCATCTACTGTTCCTTCAGTTGTTCGTCCTAGCTTTTCTATCACCCAAGATGTCTTCAAGTCATGCGTGATGAGCAAAATGCGTCCATTCTCCTTTTGTAAACAAGGAGTGACATTGGGCGCTCTTGGATGCTCTTGACGGGCGAAACGCCCTCCAAAGGGTCGTGACCTCTGGCCTGGAGGTCACAGGCCCACTAACCAGCTGTCCACAACGCCACAATGACGAAAGAGTGTCCCTCTCATTGCTCAAGTCGTGGCCTAGCGTGCCACAGCAATCAAGTTAATGCTCAGGACAGAAGCAACACCCCACCCCCACCACATATTCCTCGCACCATCTTTCAAAGGAACAAGCTGCTAACCGCATGTAGAGGACTGGAGGACACATTTATGAATAGAATTGGTTTTTTTTCATGCTGCTTTTGTTTTGCTTTGCATAAAAGCTTTCTAGAAACTGTTAAAAACCATTCAATGTAATTTCTTTGGCACCGACACCTGGTATGGCACTCTTCTGGCTTTCTCCCACTTTCTCCCAAAACAGAGAAGAGGAAACAATAACAGTGACAATCTGCCGTCATGTGTCATAAGCCGAGCCCCCTTTTTGATTCTGTCCCCACTTCACCTCCTTTGTCATTCAAATAACCCCCATGAATATTTCACTCCCCTGATCCGAAGGGAGGGAAGAAGAGAGGAGGGCTGGAGAGAGAGGAGGAAAAAGAAAGAGTCATAATCTTTAATGTAGCATGGTTTAGTCAGAGTAACGACCTGTGTGGCGACAGGCGAGGCTCAGACCTGTGTGTAATTGGCCAGCCTGTCACAGCACAACCCAAGAATCACAACCTACACACACTGTCAGGCTTGTATATCCTTGCGTGGCTCCGTGGCTGAATCTCAATAGTCTTTTCTTCATTCCTCACACCACGTCCTTGTGTCCTTGAAGAGAAGGTCTGTTTTTTTTCTTCCCCCCCCCCCCCCCAGCTGCTTGGGCCTTCAATTTTCAGCATTTTGAGAAGAAGGCATAAAGACAGCAGCATGCGAAGAATCTCAGACACCGATGACACAACCTAATTACACACGGCCAAGCCATCCGGTCACCTTGCCCGTGTGTGGACCAGGGTGTGTGTGTGTGTGTGTGTGTGTGTTTGCCATTTGTTGTGCATTATACGCACTGCTTACACTGTAGCTGCGCTGTGGGCAGAGTAGTGGGTGAAAGGTAAAGCTAATGAGGCGAGTGGAGGAAATACCCGTAACCTATGAGTGCACTCTGACAAAGGCCAGCTCAGAAACACAGGAAGTGAAGGTGCTCTTGACGAAGCCGTCTCCCCTTTTGTGGTCTGGCTTCAGCGGAGATCACGCTTTGCCCGTTGTGTGAAATCGTTTCGCATTGAACAAAAATATAATCTCCCTTCCTTTTATCTTGCCATATGGTCTCAACAACAAATGTCTTTTTGTCAGTGAAGTGGCTTTCCAGGGGGGGGTACTTCAATAATTACTCCTGAATTTCATAGATCAACATCCTGATTGTCATAATACGATCATGTTTATGTGTGCTGATCTGTGTATGCACACGAGGCCGGTAATGATATGTAGCGTGGTCCCTTTAAGAGCCCCATGTCCTTTTTTGAGAATGAGTCCAGTCTCAGGGCTGTGTGTGCTGACCATGGCCTCTGGGTTGGTCACTAGGGGGGGGAAACTGCAGCAGAGGAATAGCTAACTGAGCCTAACCTCCCCAGCCCCTGTTTAAACAGCAGCCAGTCCCACCGCATGCCCTTATCTACCAATGGAATGCAACAGCTGTGAGGGGGAGCGGCAGGGTGGGCTGGCTGAAACCCCCCTGCCAGACCCCCACTCCCCCCTCGGAGCGACGCGCCGGGCTCCTGAAAGGCAGCTCAACTAAAAAGTGAGCGAGACACAGTGAGAGACTCGGCAGGGCTGCTGCACGTTCAAAATAGAGGGGGAGAGAGAGAGCGAGAGAGAGAGAGAGAGAGAGGAAGAGAGCGAGAGAGAAGGAGAGTCAGGGACAGGCAGTGCTGAAAAGGAGAGCACAAAGAGAAGGAAAGTGGAGCAGGGGAGGGGAACAGGAGGCTGGGTGAAGGGAGAGAGAGGCAGGGAGAGGGAAAGACAAAAGAAAGAGAGGGAGACATAGCAGGGTGAACGGAGGGGACTGAGCAAATGGCTACGGAGGAGACGGCGGGGGGAGCCAGGAAAGCCACCAAGAGCAAACTGTTTGAGTTCCTGGTCCATGGAGTGGTGAGTGGCGCTGTCCGTCATTCTCATGAAGGGAGCTGGGCTCTGGCATGCATCTGTGTGTGTGTGTGTGTGTGTGTGTGTGTGTGTATGGTGTGTGTGTGTGTTGTATGCATCTGCTCAAGTGTGTGTGCATGAGTCGGCGCAGCAGCGGTCTGTGTGTGAGAGATAGCTGGGTAAGCTGGCCATGTGAAGGTTATTTCCAGCCCCCTGGATCCCAGCCTGTTAAGAAGGGGGGAGAGAGAGAGAGAGAGAGGGAGAGAGAGATGGCTAGAAAGAACAAGAACTAGAACAGCATGGATGGATGGAGCTGAGGAGAAGGATGGGGATTTCTAATGCAAAAAAAAAAAAATGGATAATTGGAGAAATCGAAGCTAAGCAGCAGCCAGCCCCCCCTTTGGCTAACAGAGCAGCAGACTGAGCATGCTTCCCTCGGAGTCTCAGACAGCGGGGGGAAATGACTAGTCCGCTCAGAACAACACACTCCGAGCAGCCAGCAGCCTCCTAGTCCGCATGCTGGTGGGAGCGTTTGAACCTGTAAGGTCACAAGGCAGACGAGCGTTAGATTTCTGCAGCGAAGAGCCGAAGCAGATGGCAAATCCTGGAAGTCGCGGCAGAACAATAAATCCATTCGTCGTGTGAAATGTGCGTGGTTTTGCTTGTGTTTAGAGGTTAGGCAACTATTACCACGGCGCATTAATAACAGAGCAAGGGGGATGTAATAACGGTTTGTTTTGGTAATGGACTGAAAATAGAGCGCGGGGGGGGGAGGGGGGCTCGGCTGCCGCGACTTTTCTGTTGAAAGTTTTGACAGCTGTGACTACGAACCTGGAACTCCGACTGACTTCAGTTTTCCCCACAAATAAACAAATAATGTATCCGACAGCCTTTACAGTCCGTCTCCTTCTGGAGGTACTACGTGTTTTCCACTCCGGTTCAGCTGAACCGAATGGCACCTATGCACTCCTACTGAGACTTGGCATCTCTTCCTGACCCTAGAATGGTTAAAAAAAAACCTCCCTTTTGTTGGTTTGGCAATATTTCCATGTAAGAAAAAAAATCATTTCTCTAGCAATCCATCACACATGTGTTTGCAAGCGACACCACTTTTAATTTGTAGTCCTTTTTTTTCTCCCCCGAATTTTAATCACTAGCGCTCGCGGGCCTGCGGACATCAGGTAGATTCATACACTAAGACGAAATGAGGTGTAGTCGTTCTGACAGGAGCGGTCGTTACCGGGGGGGGAGAGAGAGAGAGAGACAGAGAGAGAGAGAGAGACAGAGAGAGAGAGAGAGGTAGAGAGAGAGAGAGAGAGAGAGAGAGACTTTGGGAAACAATGGACCAGGTGATTGATGAGCCAGATGAGCGTGTCCTCTCAACAGACCAATTAACCTTGATGAGGCTCGAGCTGCTCCCAGCCAAATATTCCCCCCTGCTTATTTTCTCTCGTGCCCGCCTCTCCCCTCTCTCTCCCCTCTCCCCCCCCCCCCCCCCGGATTTTTCGAGATGGAAAAGTCTTGTTGTAACGTCCGCGGCAGGTTCCTCGCTGTGTATACTGCAGAGTGGAGAAATATTTAGACTATGGGATGTGCGGTGCAGTTCGGTGCAGTTTGTTAGCTTGTGGCGAGCGATGACGTCTCCCTTTCCCCCCCTCGCAGGCGAGTGGAGCAGAGCTGGTTTAATATGCACCACAGTGGGCAAAGTTACATTTATCTCGTGAGATAGTTTTCAAAAGGCTAGTCACACTCTTTCACACACACACACACACATATATGTACACGCTGTTGTTATTACCGAAGGTCGTAGTGTTCCAGCCTTCCAGCGCTAGTGTGTGTGTGTGTGTGTTGTGGGGGAGACTGTTTGGCCGAGGTCTGGTTCTAGGACCGGTGGGTGGGCTGAAGGCCTGGCTGAAGTCTCTTCCTCGCTCTCATTATCTGTCTCACCTCCCCGTCTGTCCTGCTCCTGCTGCACATGTGTGTGGATGGCGGAGGTCAGCGAGGGCCGGCCGTGGCGAGGAGACAGAAAAGCCTCCCAGCGCTCCGCATGGGAAACCCTGATAACGACGATGTGACACATTCTAGCCTTGTCATTAGAAAGTAACTGTGTGTGTGTGTGTGTGTGTGAGAAAGAGAGAGAATGACCTCTTTGACCGTAAACTTCACCTTTCTTCAAATCCTCCAACATCCACTTTGTCATTAAAAATGGATTCATCTGATGTCCGAGGGTAGGTTTCCAACAGATGCATGAAGGATGGGAAGTTTCTTAGGCAGGGTATCATTTTCACTTGAGCTTCATCATGAAATGGGCTTGTATCTCACATATTTTCATTGTGTGCAGGTTTCCTATCGCTTCCTTTTCTTGTATCAATTGTGGGGCAGTCAGAGACTTTGAGGGATCATCCATATTACAGCCCACAGATTCATATCTTTAGCACCGTGTGGGTTAAGTTTGGCCACTTCAAATCCCTTTAGCCTCCCCATAGATGCCAACACACTTCTCAGATATCCATCCACATGGCGGATTAGGTTGCTGGCTCTCTGGCAGAGCTCTGGGCCAGTGTTGGAGTCAGTTCAGCAGGTCAGATTATAGCGTACAAGTCAGCGCCATTGTGTGTGGATTTAGAGGAAGTCGCAGTCGTACCGTAGAAATTCACATGATCCCGCTAAGCGTACCCTTTTGTGTCTCTTATGGAAGGCTCAGGTTCTCCAGGCAGCCCGGCAGTGACGGCAGTAGCTCGTCTCCTTTCTGTATCTCTTGTCTGGTCCCTGTATCTCTGGGTGGGTCTGGCTGCCGGTTGTCTAGTCTGATGTCTGTGTGTGTGTGTGTGTGTGTGTGAGGGTGTGGTATGTATGGAGTGGGGCAGCGACTCCACAAGGTAATTTAGGTTTGAGCCAGGAGGCCATCGACAGACCACATGGTGTGTTATCTCCTCTTTCTCTACCCCCTCTCTGTCTCTCTCTCTCTCTGTCTCTCTCTCTCTCTCTCTCTCTCTCTCTCTCTCTCTCTCTCTCTCTCTCTCTCCCCCCCCCAGCCCACAGACCTCTCTAGCCTGAGTGACAGCAACGCCTGGGAACATGCATGGGCTTCTTATCACAGGATCTCTGCTATGGTGACCGTTTTAAAGGGCACACAACAACAACCAGGTCGAAGACTATCGCACGGCGCCACCAACACCCATGCCCTTTGAATACACAACCACACATTTAGTTTCTTTAGTTTGCTCCCTACTGTTTATTTCCCTGTTCACTGTTTGAGATGGGGCAAGGGGGTGTGTGTGTTTGTGGATGGTCTAAAGATCAGGTGTGATTCATGTGTGTGTGTGTGTGTGTGTGTGTGTGTGTGTGTGCGCCCGGCGATCGGCAGTTTAGAAATGACAAACAGTGCGAAATGTTTGCAAACGCTGCACATACAACAGCTCCCTGAGGTTATGAAACGAGTGTTTTGTGTACGCCGAGACTCCTATTCATCCAGCAGTCACTCTTTCTGTTACTATGATACACAAATACGGCCTGTTTTGATGCCCTGCGCTTCTACAAGGTGGTGGTTAGTGATGCGGGTCCACGGTGTCACGGCGCTCGCAGCCCTTCCAGTATTACTTGATACAGATAATTGTTCGCCCAAATGGCCAGGCTTAGCTGCTACTCTGGATGAAAGAGGCCTTTCAGAGAGGTAGCGAGGGGAGAATAGATTCGCAGCACCTTTCATGGAATTGAAACGTCTTCTGATCTGATCTTTGTAGAATATTTATAGTTCTGTGCTCACTGGAAAACCGTCAGTGATCTTCATGTCGGTGCTTCAGTTTCTTATCGATTTTGTTTTCACGCTGCACTTCAAGCGATCATTTCAATTAAAGAGCAGGTTATTGTCTAGCGGGGTTCTTTATATATAGTAGGCCTGTACTTTGGATGGACTCAAAGGATTTCTTTGTGTCACACATCCCCCACTTGGTCTCACCTCCGATCAGACAATGAGCCGAGGCGGCAGGCAGCTGTTGCCATGGGAGTGACAAGCGCAAGTGTGAGTTTCCCCCCAGTTGTTCCCAGGTTTCAAGATGGGACTGTGGGACCATGAGCTCTGACACTGTTTACATTGTTGTAAGGGACGTGTGTGTGTGTGTGTGTGTGTGTGTGTGTGCATGCACTGTTTATGGTCCCTCTGGTAGGTTA
Source organism: Hoplostethus atlanticus (assembly GCA_034670405.1). Lineage (NCBI taxonomy): Eukaryota > Metazoa > Chordata > Actinopteri > Trachichthyiformes > Trachichthyidae > Hoplostethus > Hoplostethus atlanticus. The sequence goes on from JAXDDX010000060.1 coordinate 2,508,998, forward strand.
AGGCTATTGATCAGTGTCATTTTGGAAACAAATAAAACAAAACGCAATGTGTGAGACATCCCATAGCAGATGGCATTTAAAGCTGCACTAGACAACTTTGCACGATGGGGGCCCCAAATGGCGGCGAGAGGTAACTGATTGAATTCAAACCCCATAAATCATCATCTAAACTGCGCGCAGCACGCTGGTGTTTACCGACCCTTCTGTGATCGCTGGATACCAAAGGATACCAAAGGGACAAGAGAGGCAAGAGATCTAACGTTGAGACAGTTTTGTATTTTGTTGATGGTGATGAAGTGAAGATTTCCCACCAGTGACCAAACCCGACGCATAAATTTCACTTGGGGAAATTACATTTTGAATCTACGGGGTTTCAATTATGGGGATGGGACGCTCCTCCTCCTCTGTTGCAGCCCCACTTCAGCATTAGGCTGATACGTCTGGTGTGTTTTTACGTAAAATCCTGCCTAGTGCAGCTTTAATGGAAAGAGTGTTTCCTTGTTGAGATGCATCGGTTTAAAGAAGTGATCGTAGATTATAGAAAAAGTTCGAATTGATCCACATTTACCAATACAGGATGTGATTTTTAGGAACAGCGATTCATGAGTGTAATGCACCAGAACCTGCAGACTGTGAGTCCTCATGCATTGTACATCCATGTGACCCTACTTTCTCTTCACCTCCTAACTAGCGTCCTGGCATGCCGTCTGGAGCGAGGATGCCCCACCAGGGAGCTCCCATGGGCCCCCCCGGCCCACCGTACGGAGGGAGCCCAGCGGTGCGGCCTGGCCTGCCCTCCCCGGTGATGGAGCCTAGTCGCAAGAGGCCCGCCCCCTCCCAGCAGGTCCAGCAGCAACAGCAGCAGCAACAGGCCGTCCAGAACCGGACCAGAAAGTGAGTCTGAGAGACGTAGACACTGAGACAGAAGCCAACCAACCTCCAACCCTTCTCCAAATACTGCATGGCTTGCATAGCTCCGCCCCCCCCTCCCCCCTTGTCTGCCTTTGTGAGATATGGATAAGATCAGGCACAGATGTAAATAAATCCAGCCACAGGAGACTCATATCAGCTGTTTCCAGTGTTGACATACAGTGACGTGATCTCATGAAATCCAATCATCACAATCAGAAATCGTGTCATGGTGACATGTAACCATAACCTTAGTGTTTCTCTAGTCAGCTTTCATTTCCGTTTCCTATTCAATTCAATCTTTTTCAAAAGTTTGCATCCTCTCCCTTCCACTGCTTTTACTTTTTGCACCTTGAACCCCGCTGACTGCTTTATGCATCCACCCCGAGTGACCCCAATCACTGACCCGATTGAATGTCTCTCTGCTCTCTGTGTCTTCTCCTTGTTTGTGTCCGTTCACAGTTCTTTGTCGTCTGGTTTTGCACCGTCGTCTTCAGGTGGGGTACCGTGCAGCTGTCTGCAGATGTTTAGGCGCTAGCATCGGAAATGTAAAAGCTTTGGCTTGAATTTCACACCAGGCATCGTCAGCTAGTGGACTACACTGTGTCGCCATTTAAAAAAAAAAAGAAAAGTGACATCAATTCCCTAGACACACACACACACACAGTGGATGGAACCCTTTAAGGAGTGTGTGGAGGTGTGGTCATTAGAAAGGAGATCAATATGCACACTCACTGGACCTCTGTCTCTCTTTCATTCTCTCAGTATCCGCAGCACAATTGATCCACTTACAATTAAGCAGCCTTGTCAAACAGGTCAGGGGAAACGTTGTCCTCCGTCGGGCCTCAACCCCCAGGGTGGGCTGGCTGGCTGGCTGTGGTAGGCCTGATCGATGGTACAGGGTGACCCATCCAGGTCTCTCTCTCTCTCTCTCTCTCTCTCTTTGTGAGAGTGTGTGTCCTCTGGCAAGCAAGGCGATGCCCCCCTGCCCCCCCTCCTCCTCCTCCGCCCTGCTTGTACCCCTGGCTGCTACCAGCTGAGGCCACCTGTGTTTGCGGTGTCATTGAGTCCTTATGGTCCCAGGGCTAAACTCACCCTGCAGAGCCAGCGCTGTCCTACCGCTAAAAATAGACTGTAATTCACATTCACTTTGCGTAAAGTCGTATAGATAGTTTTCTATCTTACAAACACAATGAGGTACAAGTGCAGAGGTTGTTTTCCCTTGTGTGGATGGTAGATGCAGGGAGGGAACTCGAGGGAACAGTGGCTCTCAACCGGCGTAGTGCAGCACAGTGGTCTGCATGGAGCGAGCTCAAGTGTGCCTTGAAATGTTGCTTAAAAACCACAATCTATCAAAAACACTACACTAACATCGCATTACATTTCGTACGCGTCTCATCTTACTTCCCTTCTGCCGAGTTAAAGCCTCTCGAGAAATGCCTTAGAAGCTCTTTGTGTCTCCTTGAAGATCACACTGGGCTTTTCATGTGACATTTCTATGCCGTCTAAGATTTGGTGTCTTTTGGTGCCGAGCAATTAATAATTTAGCGTGGCACTCCTTGGGACTCGTCTGTTTCAACCAGGCTGTGCCGCCTTACAAGGCTCGAGGTTGAACCGCTTCTCTAGCGCCCAGTGAGCTGGACGAACCTCAGCTCAACCTCAACATCCACGTACGCACTAATTGATTTAGTTTCTAGCTTCAACCTAGAAGAGTGAAAGGCGCGCTGCTTGTCCGGTCTCCTCCCTGTTCCCCCCTTTTTGTGTTTTTATCTGTGATCCAGAAATTCACAGTGTGTCCATTATCAGTGTATTGTCTGTCTGTGTGTGAAGCATGAATGTTTTGGTTCACCGAGGACCTTGTTGAACAAGCGTGTCCGTCAGATGAGGAGGTCTGTCTCCTGGGTCCTTCCCGACTGCACTTTGTGCGTGCATGGACGCAGATACACCCCCATACCAATGCCTGCTCCTGTCTGAGTTTTAGAAAATTGCACCTACTAACATACCCTTGAACTTGCACACATACAGATACGCAAAACACACAGGCAGACACACGCACAACCAAGTGTACCCCCCCACCCCACCCTCTGACATCGTACTTGCTGCCATTGAGTGTGTGTCTCGCCACAACTCTAATCGGAGAACCTTCGAATCCTCATCACTTCTTAGGAAGCCAGTTGGATTCCCCGGAGCCAATGAGATGCCGGCGAGGCAGATGGACATGAGAGAGCCCCAATCAGATCCCACGCTCGGATCAAAGTAGGAGTTTATTCTGCTGCATGTCAGTTTTCATACGTTTGACTCTCGCCCCTTTTTTTAGCCTCTCTACCTGAAGCCCAGCACTCCCCGAATTACTCCTGAGTTGTTTTGGTCAGCCATGTTTACAGAGTCTTGTTTAAGTCCTAGACGTTGTCCTTGTAGATCTGTCAAAAGTAGCGGTGCATGCTTTGGACTGGCCTGGAGCATGGCATGATGGAACTTTTACAGCTAGTACCTCTGATTGGGGGGAAAAAGTACACTCTAATCTTAAACCCTTGTGTTTCAAGACAGTGTAAAACGGCGGATGTTTTCATGCAGGTTTGTGTTTTCCTTGCAATGTAACCCAGATCCTTTAACTGTCCTTACAGTAGGCTGTGTCAGTATTTGGCATGCTGATGTAACATCCTGCTTCACAGACCTTTGCAGTGCTCTGTTCTAGGACATTTCTCTAGCGTCATCGAGGTGCTTTCAGGTAGTAGTAGTCCCTCTAGTAGCACTGATAACAGAACGTTTGCATGCATTTACAACGGTGCTGCACACAACCCAGGAAGCCTCATTCATTGTTTTTCTCACTGATGTTTTATGGCCGATCTTTAAGCTCTAATTCTGAAGGGGATTCGGCCTCGGCGGCTCTAGAGCACCGAGTCTTTTTTTTAAATCGTTGTCACCCGGTAAGAAAGTTTCTGACGGGAGGCATCACCGCTCAACCTGGCACAGATAGTTTCTCTCATTTCTACGTCTTACTCCTCAAGCGCTCCTCGGTAAGTATAAGATAAGTACATGGTAACTGTAAACAGACGCCGTCCTGACACAGCAGGAAATGCTTGGCATTCATGAATGAAAATATCTTCACAAGTTTGCGAGTACATTCTCCTTGGAGAATATCCTGAAGACTCTACATTCCTAAAAGCCACTGAACACACAACCGAGGTGTGTGTGTGTGTGTGTGTGTGTGTGTGTGTGTGTGTGTGTGTGTGTGTGTGTGTGTGTGTGTGTGTGTGTGTGTGTGTGTGTGTGTGTGTGTGTGTGTGTGTGTGTGTGTGTGTGTGTGTGTGTGTGTGTGTGTGTGTGTGTGTGTGTGTGTGTGTGTGAGAGACTTTTTTGGCTGTTATAGGCTCTCGCTCTCCAGGTGGACCACTGGCATTTCAGAGAGCACACACACACACACAGCTGGGACGCTGGGTGCTGGATATGGCCCAGCATTTTAGCAGATGGCCTGGGTGCTACGCTATCAGTCACCATAGTAACATGCTCCCTTTTTCCTCTTTCTCTCTGTCTTTCTCTCCCTCTCTCTAGTGCTAAGAGAAGGAAAATGGCAGACAAGATTCTTCCGCAAAGGGTGAGGCTGCATATTTGTACCTTTTGTTGCTCTGGGGTTTTTTTTTTGTGTTCTAATCTGTTGCATGTTGGACAGAAAATTCTGGTCTGTTTTGATGTCAGGGGTTCTTGGAAGGTGGAGAGGGACCAGATGATTGTGTTATTTACAAATGAGGAGGAGAGGGGGGTTTAGGGTTTTGTTGCATTTCGCTCCTTTATTTGAAATGGCTGCTCACTGATTCAAACCGCAACTAGAATCACGAGAGGCGGCGGTGCGGCCACATTGCCACAGGTGAGGGAGTGCCGACCGAGGTTGTGATCGCAGCTCCTGCCGTCTCAGCCCCGTGCCACGTCCTGGCTTCACAGTGAAGCTGTGCATTGTAACTGTGGAGGTCTGGAGATTGTGGCCGTCTGTGTTTGGGTCTTATCCCCTAACATAACCCAGACAGGGAGATAGCAGCAGGCATGGCCGAGGCGCCGCTCCACGGTGACTCAGGGACAGGGAATGTCTGCTCGGCACCTCAGCCCCGGCGAAAGGCTCTGAGATGAAGATAGGCAAGGAATGAGACGATGGCAGACACGGAGAAAGAGACGGAGAAGAAGAAGAAGAAAGAGAGGGGGAAGGAGGGGTAGGGAGCGTTGCCGTCTGAGTGTGTGCCCAGTTTGGTAAGCAGCCTTTGATACTCTGAGGACTCTCTCAGTATGGTAATGTCTCTCAGTCCAGGCTGGTGGCCGGCACACTCGGCGTCTCGTTTCTATCCCCCAGTGTGTCTAGGATGGCGTGGACCTATTAATGATGTGCAGTCGAGTCGCAAAGCTTACGGGGAACCTCTCTCCTCCTGTCAGCTGGAAGGATAAAAAGACCTTTTGAGGAAAATAAGTCTCAGAAAGAGCAACTATTCTGTCATATTTTAGAGGATTTTTCTTCAGCCTATTTTATATAATATGGCAATTTGATTATAATATAATAATATTACTTTCCTAACTAAAGCAGTTTTTTGGCAGCAGCAGGGTAACCTGGTAGAGAAACTGTCCTCACAGTGGGAAGCCACAGGTTCGACTCCATCAACCCCAGTGTCTATCCATATCTGAGTGTCCTTGAAATGAGACAGTGATCCCTCTACCAGTACCAAGGGCTGAGATGATCTGGTTGAGGCCTCTAGTGTGTGTTTTTGGTTGTATACATGAAGAAAATCAAATCGCTAAATTCTCTGTATGTAGTATTTCAGTATGTCTGCTCTAAAACTAGAGTAAAGTTTTCCATGATATACGCTGAGGGAGTTGATTGTCTCCCCTCTGACCAGATCCGTGAGCTGGTGCCTGAGTCCCAGGCCTACATGGATCTTCTGGCGTTTGAGCGCAAACTGGACCAGACCATCATGCGCAAACGGGTTGACATCCAGGAAGCATTGAAGAGACCAATGAAGGTAAGTTACCAATGCTCGTAACTCTACTCTAGGGGGGTGTTTATCACAAATGTTATCTCCTATTGAAATAAAAGTCTACCAGTAAATATCTATATTTAAGAGTCATTTCATGCCTCTTCTTGTATTGTAATATCTGTCAAACAAGCTTTTTTGATCTGCTGTTATCTTGACCTGAACCCTGCACCACAGAGGTACACGATATGATGAAATTTCCCTTTAAATTGACTGTGTGTGTGTGTGTGTGTGCGTGTGCGTGGTGTGTGTGTGTTTTATGCGTCCTTGTGTCAGCAGCAAAAGCGTAAACTGAGGCTGTATATCTCCAACACCTTCAACCCAGCCAAACCTGACGCCGATGACTCCGATGGCAGCATTGCATCATGGGAACTGCGAGTAGAGGGGAAGTTGCTGGATGACGTGAGTTCCCTTGGTCTGAAATATACACATTGTGTTCCCTGAGTTGTAAAGCTGTAATATTAACAACAACGTTTTAGAAACACTTAAACACTTAAATTACGATAAATACGATAAAATACGATAATGCTCTATCAAGTTATATCGTGATTTAGAAGATTAAATAACAGCTTTTCCATGATACAGATGTCATAGCCTCTGCAGGACCGTGTTTTGTCATCTGTTGCTGATGAGTTTAGCATGAGTCAAATAGATGCTTGTCCTCTGAGATTATAATCTTCACATTCAGTATGAAAATGTGCCGCTCTTTGATCCCCGGAGCTGCTCTGGGTTGTATTTGGCCTACGGTCCTGCACCGTAATCACGTGTAGTTCTAACACATGGCAATGCTCAAACCACTTCAGACGGGAAACTATTGCTTGGCTTTGACTGTAAATGAGTGATCAATGTTTTGAAGAATGTTTGCAGAGATTATAGATGCAGCCCCGAAAAGCAGAATGCTCTCTTATTTGTTTTGCACAGTAAAGCCTGACTTCAAATGCTCTGCTGTCGTCGGTAGTCCCGGGCAGGGCCGTCATTTCACAGTGGTTGGAAGCATTTAGGTTTCAAAACCACAAATATTTCTGGTTGTGCTCTGAGGAAGTAGACCCTGAGAATGTCTTGTCTTTCGCGATGTTTCTCGTCTCATTCGTCCTCTGTGGTTTCGTGATGAGAAATGTTGCTGTAACCCAAGCAGTGGCGACGTCTGTATATATGTGTGTGTGTGTGTGTGTGTGTGTGTGTGTGTGTGTGTGTGTGTGTGTTTGTTGTGTGTCTGTGTGCATGTGTGTGTTTGTTTGATTAGGAAATCAATTGACCACTTCCCTCTGTCCGTTTCCACAGCCTGGGAAGCAGAAGAGGAAGTTCTCTTCGTTTTTTAAGAGCCTGGTGATAGAGCTGGATAAAGACCTGTATGGTCCAGACAACCACCTGGTAGAGGTCAGTCCCACCCGCCACGCACCACCACCACCAAAACCCTCTGCACAAACAAAGAGGTCCATTGCAGAATGAGAGATCCTGCATTTGAACACCCTTAACACCTGCCCTTATAACATTGATTTTACAACTTTAGATGCAAGTGACAAAAATGTTTTACCTCCTTCTCACCACTGTTACTACTTGTCTGGTTTAATAGGTGCAGCCAATTGGCATGAAGATACAATGATTTTTATATGGTATTTTTGATTTTTTTTAATTTCATCTTTATTTAGCCAGGCAAGACAATTAAGAGCAAATTCTTAGTTACAATGAGGCAAAAAACCTCTTGATGGGGAGAAACAACACCAACAAAAACAAACAGGAAGCAATAGAAAACACAATAAAAATGTAGAAAAGACAGTAAGTAGCACAGGCACCTGGACGGACACACAGGAGGAAAATGAAAATGAAATCTGTTGTTAATAACCAGTGTCTTATGTGCTGCACAAACCAGCACAGCAAATCGGACTGATGAGCCATCCAGTCAGGATCAGTTCACTTGTGAGAAGCAGATTGACCATAAAGATGACCGTGGGACCTCCTGACCATCAGGGGAAGGAAGCAGATTGAATGTTGTTATTCTGTGTCCAGAAGTAGTTGAGTGGTTAAGTCTTGGGACTACATGTGCCAAAGACCAAATCCCACCAGAGCGTTCAGAGCGTCTCCCTCGCTATGCCCCCACTGTGCAAATAAAGAATCACAAAGACTTAAAAAGTGACTGGACTGACCTCACTCGTCATTTTATATAATATAACAATACAAAAGGACATATTTGTGTTTTTTTACTTCCCTCAAAACACTGAAAGGTTGTTGTAACATGCAAGTGCGAGAGCTGGCGGGAAAACAACTTCTTGCATATGATTGCCGACCATTAGCCAGACTTCAAAACACCACGCGTCCACTTTAGGAGCTTTAGAGTGAGAATTGGGACTTCTCAAGGTTTCTGCTTTTAAGAGGATATTTTAGCAAGGCACTCAGTTGCTTTGCTTTAAATGATTTTCCATCAAAACAAAAAATGTCTCTACCCTGAGGTACAATCAATATGAATCTGTTCTGAGGGAGCAGTGGAGGAAAGCATTATTCTGTATTGCATGCAGTTGCCACAATCCAGTGTACTATAGGTGGCATTTTAACTGCTTTTCTTTCCAATTGTTGAAGTACGTAAGATAAAATAGAGATAAAATAGAGATCCAAATAACATTTCTCCAGAGATGAGATACAAAGGGGGTTCTGATATCTAAAGAGAGAGAATCTGATATACACTGAGGCTGATATACACTCTCAATTCGCTAAGTTTTGCTGTTGGGTGGCTCCAAAATGTCTCCGTTGATTGTGTGATTCTGAATGTGATAACTTTCATCCCAAACAGCCACATGGTCAACCTTTTGCTATTTTTGCTACACATGCCCAGCTTTCCTTTTACAGCGATTTCACCTCTCACAAAACCCCCTGATTATATAGGTGACGATCATCAAGGCTGCTAACTGCTACCTGTGTATTGACATGATTTGGTGATTTGTCCTCGTGTGCACTTTTGTAAACTGTGTCAAATCTCCTGATCCTGATCCCGTTTGGAGTGTGTAGTCAATGGTGTGGTGTTTTGTGATTGCTCTGCCAGTGGCACCGCACCCCCACCACCCAGGAGACGGACGGCTTCCAGGTGAAGAGGCCGGGGGACGTGAGTGTGCGCTGCACTCTGCTGCTGATGCTGGACTACCAGGTGAGGGCGCCACAGAGTCACTAGTCACAGCTCCAATGTCCGGAAATGGCACATCATTGAGAACCGCTGGTCTACGGTGCCATTATAGCACTATTAATTCCCAATTAAGACTAAATTTTCAAGTTGGTGAAATATGATGCTGTTATATGATGCGACCCAGCAGATGTAATTGCACTGATTTGGGCTGGTGTTTATGGCGATTATGTCCTCTCCACAGCCTCCACAGTTTAAGCTGGACCCTCGCCTGGCTCGCCTGCTTGGCATCCACACTCAGACCCGCTCCTGCATCATCCAGGCCCTCTGGCAGTACGTCAAGACCAACAAGCTGCAGGACTCCCATGACAAGGAGTACATCAACTGTGACAAGTACTTCCAGCAGGTATGGGATGCTTCCTTGTGCCGCATGCTTCATAGACTTAGATAGTAGTATCAGTGTTGAGTAGGGCTACACAGATAATCAGAAAAGTAGCAAAATTGCAATATTTCCACATCGCAAGAGGCTGTAAACCACTTCCTAAACAAGGTACTCTTCTGCAGTTCAAGTTAGAGAATGTTTGAGGCCTCTATGTTTTGAGACTGTTTTATTTATTTATTTCATTCTATTCAAACTGAGCTCATTATAAACATAAGTCTCTAATTTTCTTTTTTAGAAAAGTCCATTTCCACATGAAAATTAACAATGCAGTTACTAAATTCAGCAAAACATAGCCACGGGATATTTTTTATTGATATCATGCAGCCCTATGTTTGAGCCTTTTGTTCCGACTGACTTTATTTCCATTTATTTCCTCCATACAGATTTTTGACTGTCCTCGGCTGAAGTTCTCCGAGATCCCCCAGCGCCTCACCAACCTCCTCTTGCCCCCTGACCCCATTGTCATCAACCACGTTATCAGGTAGTGCAGATTCCTTTTTGCACTGAACGTGAGGTCTTGTTGTCCCTGTACCGTGTGTGCTGGTATGGACTCATGTTGCTACGTTAGTCGCCTGCACCAACCAAGACAAACATCTGTAGATTTATTGTTTGATTCTACAAAATAGCTGGGGGGAAAAAAACACGATCGAAGAAGCTAGAAAACATTTTCTCCAAGCTGTTACAAAATAGATAGACGGCCTTCTCATGTACTTCTTACACCCAATCTGTCAGCGTGGACCCCAATGACCAGAAGAAGACGGCCTGCTACGACATCGACGTGGAGGTGGAAGACCCCCTGAAGGGCCAGATGAGCAGCTTCCTCCTCTCCACCGCCAACCAGCAGGAAATCGCCTCACTCGACAACAAGGTGGGATCACCAACGCCACGGTGTTGTTAGGAATTATTTCTTGGTCGTGGTGATGAACGTAAGAAGAAAGCAACAACAAACTACGTCTCAGGATTCTATGAGTATTTAATACAGTTCAGCGCTGAAAGGGAGAAATATCCGGCAGCATCTCTGCCTACGAGGATAATCTAAAGAACACCAAGCAGATACAGTTCCTTTATACAGACATTCATGTGATATTTTACATAGACCCTTTCATCCCCCTCAGCCTCTGTCTGTTGTCCCTATGTTAATTGAGTAGAGTGGAAGTAGTTCTGTCTCACCTTCCTCTAGACCTGTGAACACCATGTCTCCTGTGCTAATTTCCAATTGACTAAAGGCAACCAACAGGCCTGTATTGTATTGTAGAAGAGGCCTCCAGACGGCCTTAGTGTATTGTATTTCAGTGTCAAGACAATCTTGCCTCGGCCAAATATACAATTCCCAACAGTGTCAAAACTCTGGATTGATTCCAGTCTTGCTTTGATACTCTGCGTCACGCTGAAGCGTTAATTGTGCTGCCCTGTGGGAATCGCCGATCGCCCGGTCATATTTCGTAAGAGCTCCTTTTACTGCAGCCGTTTGAATTTCACCCCCCTGCTGTTTCAGATTTGGGTGTTGACGTTTGACATTGGTTTACATTTTAGGATTTGAGTTGATTTGAGTTGATTTTATCCAGAGTTAGGATGTGTGAGCAGATAGTGTCTTGCTCAAGGGCACTTTGACAGAACACATGGCTGTTGGTGAACACAGTGAACAACCAGACGATCCTCTTTAACCTCTAGTTCACCCTGCTGCCCTTTCTTCCAATGCTTTTCCAATAGGACTTCACATCCATAAAGCCAGTGTTCCCTGTAGGATTATTTGTAGGTGTGGGGGTAGTTTTGGTTCTGAGACCCAGGTTCACTCCAGGACCCGTTCCAGGATCAGTTCTACAAGTGTTGCAGTTTAGGCTCTTATATAGAGAAGAATACAAGGCAATAAGACAACACACTCTACAAAAAGAGCAAAGTAGTGAAATGCACAGCTAAATGAATGTAAAGGAAACTCAGTATAGCTATATAGGTATGTTGAGCTATGTGCTTCATTCCTCCTCCTTTCAGATCCACGAGACTATTGAGTCCATCAACCAGCTTAAGATCCAGAGGGACTTCATGCTCAGTTTCTCCAGAGATCCCAAGGGCTACATCCAGGATTGGCTCAAATCCCAGAGCCGAGACCTAAAGGTTTGACGCTATACACACAGCCACTTCTGCTGCTCTTTTCATGACTCAGTCAAACGCTGCAATTAGGGCTGCACACTTAATTAAAAACAAATCAAGATTGCAATACTGACTACTGTGATTTTCATGTTGCAAGATGAGGCTGCAATGTCTTATAGAAGGAAAGGTGTTTCAGAGAGCTCCTTAGGCAAGAAATTGTGATGTATCAAATTCCTATAACAAAAAGTGCTATTATATGATTGTTTGTCATAGTGCAGTCGCAATCGCAATATGTGGTCAGCACTTTGACCCGCCCACCTTTCTCATTGGCTGTAGTTAATGACGGACGTGGTGGGGAACCCCGAAGAGGAGAGGAGGGCCGAGTTTTACCACGAGCCCTGGTCCCAGGAGGCCGTCAGCCGCTACTTCTACTGCAAGGTGAGGAAGCGTCGCCGCAGTGCTAACCAACTCATACAGCTCTGGCTCCACGCTCAGATTATGTACTTGTGTACTTGTGTAACCTCTGTTAAAAAAAAGTGCTATATAAATAAAGTTTTACTTACTTGTGTCTTTCCTTCTCACCTGTCCCAACAGATCCAGCAGAGGAGACAGGAGCTGGAACAGGCCTTAGCTGTCCGCAACACCTAAGCAAACTCCCTCCTGAATCCCTGCCCTCTGCATCTGACTTTAGAGCTGTGTGTATTTGTGTGTGTGTGTGTGTGTGCGTGTGTGTATGTGCGTATGTGCGTGCAAGGTAGATCTCAATGCACATGCGCCCACTGCACATTTGTTTCGTTTTGTGCAGGACTGTGAGGACATTATCGCTAACTGCATGTATTCAGCAGCATGGTTGACCCGTCTGTGGTGGAGCTCTTTACCACGCCGGTCTCACAGGCCGTCATCAGATACACTGTCTATTAAAACGGTCTCTGTAAATACAAGTCACTAGCATGTCCTGCTCTCTCTCTCTCTCTGTGAAGACGACTGGTCAACTCTTTCTGGCTGCTCACGCGTCACTGTGTTTTGGATTGCTCATCTCAAAAGAGACGGAGTTAGCTACTGTGTCCGACAGAATTGTACATGATGCAAACAGTGTGACAGTCCCGCGGGGCCCTGATGATTCCTCACTGTGTTCTGGATCGGTCGGTCGTTTCAAAGTGTCCCGACTCACACAGGGGTTCGGTCGTTTTGTGTCTTTTTAACAGTGTTAGGGTGTGAGGGTAAGTGTGACTGTGTGTGTGTGTGTTTTAATTTGTTGTTTTGAGCGTGTTAAAAATGATTAATTACACCAGCAGAATGAAGATTACAGTTTGACATGTTGGGTTGCAGGGAATCGAGTCATGTTATCTGTAAACCAGATGTGTGGATTTCTTTGATTTGAGTTGAATTAACTTGAAGCATTAAGTGGAAAGCTCATCTTAGTGTCTCATCTTAGTCCTGTTAGCTAAATGTTAGTTTCTTTCCTTTTTTACAGTAATTCTAACACTGTAAGGTAGGGCTTAAAGTAACTGAACTACAGTATTATCACATCACTAGTGTTGGAACAGTTACAAATCCCAAATCATAATATATTGGGGCATTCACGGACTGATTACTGTTTATTTTCAAAGTCACTAACTGCCTGTTCTTGATGTAGTATTTTGTCATTTAATGTCCTGAAATGTTACCAAAGGTTACAACAAAGAGTACGTGTGATCGTTTGAAACAGAAACGAGAACGCTCCTGACCTGGGTTCAGTAGGAGTTGCAAATACTATGCTGTGGAGTAGCAGGCGGGTGGGTTTTTACCACACGAGGACATCTCAGGTAGTCTCAGGTAGGTTGTCCATCACAGAAAGGCACGTTCAATTTGACTAGTACTTTCCTGTGATTGTCTAAACCTTCTGGCACTTATCGTACTGTCTTTGTTGCAAACCCCATCCAACTGGCTCATTGGTAAGGATGAAACCAACTCTAAAAGTCTACTGCAAATACTGTTCAGCCCAGGTCTGGAAAACTGTCGCAAGTTTGTCACGACTTTGAAGTTACATAACAGAACTGAAGAAGAAATATGAAGACTTTTTTTTTTTTTTTTTTTAATGAGAGATGTGAATGTAAATATGTTTGGTTTTTTTCCCCTTGAGAGGGCCAACTGTACAGTATATGACAGACTATCTGTGTGTGTGTTTGTTTTGGGATTTGGGGGATTGGGCTACATGGTGCAGTATGGGAGCTCCATAAGATTAGTAGGGCAGGAATGTTAGTGTTCCTCTGTGTACTATCTTGGGTTGGGGTGGTTTATTTTAGGTCCATCTCTTTGAGCTATTGTGGGATAAGACTGAACGCTTAAAGTTGTAACAAAGAGAGAAAAGACCTCCCTGACGTTCAATCTACATGGAATCTCCGTAGCCGTAACACATAATCTGCACCTATCTCATTTTACACTTTTTTTTTTTTAAATGACACTCGACTTGTATGTATATGTTGTAATGTCAGACGGAGAATTTTCTCAGCAGTCAGTTTCTAGCTGAAACCTTTTAGGGGTTCCTTTGCACTGTGCTGTAATTCTCTGTCAAGACTCTCTTCGTCATGGGTGAGACCTCTTATCTCAGCATAAACAAAGTGATTGGATGATTTCATGATGACCTATGCATGCTCCATGGACATGAATTAATACATTTGAAGCAGTACACGTAAATATATAAAGCTGGCATAGCCGTCAATGTGATGAGTGCAGGGCTTGTCACATTTTCCGTGGTTTTGTTGAAATGCCTTCTGGAACTTTTGCCAAAAACTTTGTGCCCTACCAGCAACTAACTGTAGGTGTGATTTTCAGAACTGTGTTTTTGTTACTAGAGCAGGACTTTAAATTATGTTAACTGCACTCACTAGAGGGGCAAAGAGTAGTTTCAGTCATTGAAAGTACCTCAGTCCTATGTGTCTGATCGAGATAGATTTTTGTATGGCCAGGGCATTCACATTGTTGTCATACAGCCTCACTGGTTCACTAGCGCCCTCTTGTGGAGGAATCTAAAAAGCTGCAACTTGTGGGTGACAGCTTGAGCACCATGGAAACAGAATATCTGACAAAGGTAACAGACTGCTGTGTTGATGTTCTGAGAAGTGGCGTGGCGTCTCATGTTATTAAACCCTGGCATACTGTTGAGCTGTTTGTCCCACTCCTTGCATGTGTTTCTAATGAGTGGGCACTGCTCTTTATCTTTGTTTACACTGTTGTCAGTGGATCACCAACAAGAAGATAATGTATCTCAAAAGAGCAACTTTGTTTGGTGATTACATTCTACAAAAAGAGGAAAAAGGGAAAACAGCTGTGAGTTTGTGAGACAGTCTGGATGTAAATAAAGAAGCGCTTGCCAAAGTTTGTAAATGCCACGATATCTTAAATGTCTTCTTTCCATCTTTTCCAATTCCAATTTTTCCAAGTACTTTCTGCAAACAAGGTTTGCCACTAAGTGGTTGCAACCACATGAATCAATGAAGTCATGACAGAAGTAGACAAAGAGGGGATCACAATTGTTACTGATCTTCAGTGTGTTTCATCGCTGAAATGAAATGAAAGCGATAGTGGCAGAAGGTCTGGTTAATTTGGGATTATGTTGTTTACTTAAGAATTTCTAAATATATATTGCTGCACTGAACACATTTCTATATTTGAGTACTATTTCTCCCAGGAAAGTGATCTATATTTAATCCTGAAATGGGATAGTTAGGTTCAAACCTGTTCAATAGCCTGTGTCCATATGCTGATTCTCACCTTTGACCCCAGCACCCTCAACTCTGACCCCCGGAGGAGTTTCTTACCATTATGTGGAGTAAATCAAACCAGTGTGTGAAAGCCTTGGCCTATTTCCACCAATTCTTGTCTAAGCATTGCCATCTTTCTGGGTGTACTATGATCTCTACAATATTACAGAAAAGTAATCATAACTGCAAAATATTTCCAGGGCTTTACATAGAGCAGGTATAAGAGGACAATGTAGTCACATGATAAGGATTTTGAGGTCTTAAACATTGAAGACTATTTCAAAGATTTTCAATTTTCCAATAATTGAAACAATTACTGGACTCTATTTGTCCAAGGTGTATTGAAGTTCCTACCTAAATATGTATCATTAAGGCACAACTAAAAGCTCACTCTGTCAGTCCATATCCAAATTTAGAATTTACTGAAACAATTCCCCAAAGGCTTTTTTTTGTCGCGAATTGAAGTCAACGTAACAGACACTGACTGTACCGAACGTGAGCACACATTACATTACCTAAGACAGGCTTATTCTACACTGTTGGAGCTGACTTGACATGATAGTTTCAGAGTAGTGTGTGTCCATATTCATGCCTTCTACCAAAGCAATGAGTGTTTACTGCCACCACCATCAAATGGCACATCCTTCATCTACACTATCTCCACTAACAGGAAACTATGTGGGCGGCAGAATTATGTTGACACTGATAATATCTAGGTTAGTTTTCTAGATATTGTGATCACGATTATTAGTACTGGCTATTAGTCTCAGTCATTTGAAGATTTCTTTCATTGCACTCTTTGTATCTTATATCAACATCTAAGGCATTCTAAGTGAGATCAACTTGAGGTTTCAATATTTCTCAATTCTACTATTAACTGTGGAAATTAAAATTACACGCAATTGATTGTGCTGCCCTACTACCTACTGCTACATTACCCTTTGCTCTTAACACTGAAAGAACATTCAAAGCATAGGCGACGTGCTGACTTTCTACTCAAGCTCGTTTGTGGGTTATATTTCCTGCATGAGCAAGACGTTCCCCGGAGGTGGAGGACAGGCAAGTTATTGTTCGGTGACCTCACCACAAGGAAGCAGGTGGAGGCGTTAACGGTGACTGCAACCTTGCTCCCACCTTAGAAAGAGCGTCTTTCACTGCACTCCTCCACCATTCTCCTTAGCCGACATCCCTTACATGGAGAGGTTATAAGGGTGGGGGTGGGTGAGTGGGAGGTTTTTCAGCCCTCGGTACAATCCTCTCGCCCCTTTGCCCAAGGAGAGGGGAGACGGTTGTGAAGTAGCTCATTCAGCTCCTTCAACCATCTTGCTGTGAAGGTTAACCACCCACCCCTTCGTGGACCTTGGCTAGGTAGACAAGACCCTCCCTCTGTGCACTGAATTCACTCCATTCCCCAAAGGCACATGTGTACAGAATACTAGCCAAACCCAAGGAGGCCCGGGCAGGGGTGGAGAATTACTGACTTAATATGAGGAGACGAGGCGGGGCAGGCTGCTTCGGAACAAACTGTTCACTGCCTCAGGGCGTTGCAGTAAAGCTTTGAGGCAAACCGGGAAGCCTACTGAATGACGCAGGATTCTTTGGCCAAATTGCCTCCAGCTCTACCAAGCAGATAACAGGTAACTTCAGACGTCATTGTTAAATCATGCTGCATACAGATCCTTATAACAGTTGCCATTTTGTCTAATGGGGCTGAAAGAACATGAATGAAGGAAACTAGTCTGAGTGGAATAGTACTCTTTAATACCACTTAAAAAAAACAACAAGAAAAGACAAAGTATTCCAGTATGAGCTTCAAAATCTTCATCAAGGAAGACTTATGGCTTGACTTTTTTCTCTCAATGTAAAACAATATAAACAGTTTTATCACTTTAACTGGAATATTAAACATGGTAGCACTGCTCCTGTAAGAATATGTCTATGACTGGAATACAAGTAACACTGCTCCTCAGTAACCTGTGCACGGTAGGGCACCTGTCTGGTCCAGGTTCAGGGAATTGCATGAAGTGACATCTCCATGACTCACGATTCATCTGTCATCTACACATTTGCAGATTCAAAGTTATAGACTCAGAAGTAAAAAATCTGTTGGGGCAGAACGGTGGTGCAGTGAGTAGGGAGACC
This sequence comes from Hoplostethus atlanticus, assembly GCA_034670405.1. Lineage (NCBI taxonomy): Eukaryota > Metazoa > Chordata > Actinopteri > Trachichthyiformes > Trachichthyidae > Hoplostethus > Hoplostethus atlanticus. Next base: position 2,526,443 of record JAXDDX010000060.1, read on the forward strand.
TGCCCGTCAACTGGAGGTTCAGAGTACGAGCCCCCATGGCAGCAGGCATTGGCCCTACGAAAGTGTCCTTGAACAAGACATTGAATCTGTAGAGGGGGGCAAGCAAAGGAGTATTTTCCTATGTGGATCAATCAAGTATCACATTATAATTCACATTATACTGCCAAATTATTCTTAAGTCCAGGCAGTATGGCTGAGGCTCCTACACTCTCAAGGCACCAGGCAGTCAAGGCTTCTCTAGGTGCTGTTGGCCTGCTCCTGTTCAAACAGAGCCATTGCAAGATGGGAGCGTGACGCCAGGCCCTCCAGGTTGCTGAGCACACAGCGGTGGTAGATGTCCTCACTGAACCGTGGGTTGCATGCTCGGCGCACATATTTCTGGACCAGTGCAGGCTCTACTGCCCGGAACACATGGAGGCCTGAGTAGCGCACAAATATGTCGTACACATCCATGCTCTCCAGCAGTTCCTCATTGTCCAAGATGTCAGCGGCCATCTTGGTTCGTGCAGTCATGTAGTCGGCATTGTAGAAACAAGCCTCATCAAAGACATGGCGGTCGAAGCGGCCATCTCGCAGTGCCTCGGAGGCGAAGGAGGAGGAGGCAGCAGAGGGCTGCTGGTCACGGTAGACAACAGCAGGGCTGAACTCTTGGAAGTGGATGGGGAAGAAGACTTGCCAGTTGCTGATGGCGTTCATTCGACAGCGATTGAGGAAGTCAGTATTGACCTCAGTCCAAACACTGGCCAGGAAGAACAGCGTGTCCACTGGGTGCTTCTTGGAGATGATGTCCATCAGCTTGACCTGCGACGGCACCTCCGTCTTCACGCTGATCCAGGGAATCTTCACGTCTCCGTAACGCTTCTCGACCTCCGCGATCATGGCCTTGATCCCAGCAAACACATCAGTCTGGCTGACCCGCTGTGCGTCAAAGGGATCATAGATGAACAAAAACGTGAGTAGAACGTTGTCATGGGTGTCCAAGGTGTTCATCACGTACATGTCCAGGAAGTTACCCACATAGTCCTGATCCTGGGCGGTGACAGGAAGGATGACCTGGACCCGAGTTGCCTCTGTCACATAAGGCATGGGGATAATCTCAATTGCGCTGAGAGGTCGCAACAGGTTAACCCGCTTCCCAATGACCTGGCTGTGGCCTTTCTGGGTATAGGCCTCCAGCGCCAGGTCCAGCACATACTCCATACCACGTGTGGGGTCGAAGCGTCGGTAGCCATTGAGTAGACGGCGCTTGCGGAAGCGTAGCTGGGGCTGGTAGCGCTCGTTGAGACGCTCCACTGCAATCTCTAGCACCGCGCTGACGTCAGCACGGTCAGCCCCTCTCAGCTCACACTTGGGGGAGCTGTCAATGCATGAATAAATATGCTCTTCGGTGAAGTACTCCCAGTTGATAACCTCAAAGCGGGTCTTAGGTTTGAAGGGAGGGTTGATTCCAATGGGCCAAGTGGCTCCAGCCTTACCCTCTGGAGTCAAGTCACTCAGGTTGTTGATCTGCATCTGATGAAAACACAAAAAAACATATACAGCCTCACTGCCTATTTTCAAATCTATGAGAAGATAGAATTCTTATCAAAGGAAATCCACTAAAAAAAAAAACCCTCTGGTCTACACTGGGCAAACATTTGCCTGCCTCAAATATTTGCCCCCTCTGTGTAAGTAAATCTTGTGGTATAAAGGTGTATTTGACAAAAACTGATACATGTTATGGTATCACAGACAAATAAAATTTAGAATGAGATGATACTGGAATGTAACACCTCAAACCCTGGCAAGACAAACTATCCCTTGTCTTGGCTCTGTCACATGTATAAATATTAGGCCAGTCAGGAATTTCTGCCTTGGCTCAAAACTGGGTGTGGTGGAGAAAACAGAATATCTGCACACAGGATTCATTCCCACACTGGCCCATTGAATGTCTTCAGATAAGATGAGATTAGAATATAAAAAAGCAGCGTGGGGTATTACAAACCTGCAGCTGCTGGATCTGTAGGTAAGTCCACTCCAGCTCAATCTGGCTGAAGCGCTTGTGTAGGCGGTACATAAGATTTGGTTCTGATACGGGGTGGACTGTGAAGGCGTTTTTAAACTGAGCGCTGTCCTCGCGCTCTGGATCTGCGTTTTTCCCCAGCTCAAAGTAACGATAGGTCATTTCCTGTGGGCCACACAAACATTTGGGAGGAAAAAAAATGTCAGTTTGGACAATTTCCTAATGAAAACTGTGACAAAAGCACATTGAATCGATAAAACCATAGTTCTGTGTATCATTTCCATACACACCTCTATTGTTATGGAAGTGTCATTGTCTTTATGTATTTACCTGATGCACCTCCACACAACTGAGACCCAGGTAGTCGATAATGCAGCGACCCAGCCACTCATCGGGCCTCACACTGAGGATGTCGTTGCGGCAGGTGTCCAGGTGGGGCTGCAGACGGGCCAGCAGACTGCGGGACAGCAGGTAGCCATATCCCCCGTGGCAGTAGCGCGCCTTCTCCTCCCCACCAATGAACTCCTCAGCCCTGCCCATGTACAGGTCCTGACCTGCACTGAGGTGGCCCACCAGCTCTGACAGACGTTCTGCCTGCATATAAGTGTCATCCTGGGCAAGGTAGAACCAGTCATAGTCTGAGCCATAGTGCTGGTGCAGGTGGCGCACTGTCTCGTACATCAGCCAGACTGGGCGGTCATCGCCGTGGGCAACCACAGTCATGCCGTGGGGCACCTTGGGGCTGCGAAGGCCCGTGAAGAAGAAGGTGCGGTGGAAGTGGTGGGCAATTGTACGGTTCACCGCTACGGCCAGCGTGTTGAGCGTGGCCCGCGAGGTCAGCACACCCACCAGCAGTCGCTCTCTGATGCCCAGCTCAGTGTGAATATACCGAGTCCTGGGGAGGTGGAGAAAGAGAAATAGGAAGGGGAAAATAGAAAATGAGTGGGGGCATCATAAGATTAATCACAGCATTAAGATAATAAAGGCTCCCTCAGCAGTGATCTTTGTCAAAATCTAGCCTAGATGTCTTGTCATGTAAACATGCCCAAGTTCATTTTCAGCAACATTGCTTCAAGTACATTAGTCTTATTTCCTTTTCCGATAGTCTTAGTTCCTTTTACTTCTACAACTTGTCAAAGACATCTTAAAACTGTTAAACAATTAGGTTCTTCAAAACCTCTACTGATTATTTGTAGCCTGTTCCAGCCAATAATCAGCTTTATAAGGTGACTTGAGAAAGAAGATTATCACATGTTTTGCATCAGTGGATGAATAGTGTGCTACAAAATGTTTAAGCTATAGTTACATGAAACTTAAAAAGGGTCCAATTTTTCCATCTTCCATATCTGCACCATATGTGTGCTGACAGATATCATCTATGTTAACTAAATAGTCTATTTGGTGCATCCTGTTGCAGGAGAGATTCAAATGTAAGCCTATTAAATGGGAGACCAAGAAAATGTAAAACCCTTGGAATCAAATAGTCTCAACAGTCTCTTAAAACAAACCCTTACGTTTACCACAATCACATTTTAATGAAGAATTTTGCATTGTGGTTTGGCTGCACACGTGTTCATTGAAAACCCCTTCCATATCTGTGACACAGCAGAGAGGGAGATTTCTTATAGTTTGCACATGTTGACGTGGAGAGTCCTAAATCAGCAATGTCCTCAGAAATAACGCATGGATTAGGACTCACTGCTGTGTACATTAGCGCCTCTGCATAACTATATGACAGTGCAAGAGAGAGCTTCCCCACTCACCTGAGGACTTTCTTGTGTGGTTTGTTAGGGTCCTTGTGATAGGGCACAATACGTGGTTGGAAGTTTTCATTCCCAGCTCCATCCATAGAATCTCTCTGAGCTTCTCCTCTATGGCTGCCCAGGAAAAGCCCCCCATTGCCCAGTTCATCTCCACAGGAGTCATCTGTGTCCCCTTGGGTCCAGGACACCATCAAAAGGCTCAGACTGCATCCCAAAGACAGCCCCAGGAAAAGGGGCAAAGCAGGCCTGAACACGGCCAAAAAGGATGAAAGACGCATATCTAGTAGCTACCGTACAAGTTGGACTCGATGATGCCGTTTTGGGAGTGTTACAACTGTGTCTTTTTACAAAACATTTGACGGTGTGCTAACACTCCTGATCAAGGTTCAAATAATGTAAAAATATAAAAACATCCTATTTGAAAAAGAGTTCATGTGCCGACATTGGAAGAAAACACCTTGAAATGGCACATCATGTCTCTTTCCTCATTTTCTCTTACCCGATGAGATACGTTTTCCAAAGACGAACTAGTAGGTATGAAGTTCAGATACGATCCCATCAAGCAAAGATAATGTTACCTTGAAGAGGGGCGACTGACAGGCAGATATGAAACGCACATTGTTTCATTTTTGTCGAGCTTAGCTGGTTATGAGCAAATTCTCGACGTGTAACGTTAGCTATAGATGCTTTGCAATTTGTTTCTATGTGGTAATATTTGCCGTCAAATAACATCGCTATAAGGTAACTGCTATCCGGCAAGCTAAGTTGGTTAGTATCATGTATACAGTCAGTTTGGGGCGAATTGCCTCTTGTGCTGTTAATTAGCTTAGTAGCTAACGCTAACAGTCGGCTAACGTTACTGTGTCAGGTAACTGCATTACTTTCAGTTAGCGAGCTAAACGTTAGCTAGGGACGCTAAATGTTACCTGGAAAGTTGACCGTTGATGCTAATCTAATAAAACTTCAAGCTAAAAGGTCCACAAGTTTGTACTCCTTGTGACACATAAGTCTCAGATGGAAAACATCCAAGTGCAGGCTACCAAGCTAACATCGCGTCCATTGTTTTTGTCAAGATATCCATCTTGCATCAATTGTGTTGTTGCAACTAAAAAAAGTAATCAAGTTTAGCCACAGCTATGTCGTCCATATTTTCGGTTTCGTGACTTCCTCATAAATGATACTGCCAGTTTGCCGGAGGAGAAATGTTTCTTCTCGCTCGTCCTGTCCTGGTGTTCAACCACACCATCCTTGAACTGCTTGATGGTGGTGCTGCAGACTCACCTCTGACTGAGGTGTCAGAGGGCTTGTGTGATAAGGCTGTATAAAAAGAAATGGACCTCGACACTAAGCATGTCACATTAGTATGAAAATATGATTAATTTATGTTGACCACATACATGTGATCTAAAAAGGTGCTCTCAGCCTTTTTAGATCAGCCTTTCGGTATATGAAAAACTCATTTTTCATTTCATTTTTGTCTTTTGGTTAAAATCTTAGCGTTAGTGTCTTTGAGTAAAAATCCACATGGATCCTAGCAGTCATTCAAAGGGAAATCCTTAAATCTCACAAAGGACTGCCTGTTCTGCGCCTATATTTAACAACACTATGTTGACAGGCTTATTTGCCTATTTTGGCCTATTCTGTGTCTTCCAGCCAATCAATACATTATTTTATCCAGTCATACTGTATTTAGACTACAAGTAGCAAAGGGAAATTTTACTGCAGTCCCACGAGAAGGGGAGGAGAAGGGGAGGGGAATGTGATTCTCACCGCCCTTCTTGACCATATATGGGCTGTCTGGCGGTTTGGCGACATCCACCCGGCGAAAAGTGGACACGAGACATCGGTGTGCTCTGAGACCAGAACTTAATATTAAGGTAAGACCAATATTTAGACTGCTCGGGTAACTACACACAATTGTTAACATACATAACTTGTTGAAATAAATGTGGGTTTGAAAAAAAATGTAATTTGCCGCGAGATTAGCCAGTTTCAGGCCTTGTCATAGCCGGGCCTTGCGTCATGCTAACGTTAGCACTTTAACTTAGCTACAATTCACAGGCCTAAGCTAACGTTTGTTAGCTTATCTTGCCGGGGGGGCTAAATTTGAGCTAACGCAGCGAATGGCGAGTTTATCAAACTTGATATGAACTCTGTGTGTAACATTGTACAGTAATTTGGTGTAGTTGTGGATAATGTCTGTAGTTAAATCAATCCTGAGCATACGGTCATACAAAATGTAATATTAGCGGCGTTAACGTTAGCAACTAAGCCGCTATCAGGCTGAACATTAAGAGCCCAACGTGCGAGCAGGTGGGACTGGAGGCAACCAAAATGTGCTCCCTTTAGTTGAAACGTTTATCATGTAGTTTATTCTTTTCACCATCAATTAAAATTAACGACAACGCGATCAGTTAACTGTCAACCAGGGTGGGCCCAATTGCCGGTAAATTCTGACGTTGGCTAAGTCGTACGTGTTCTACCGTCACTTAAACGTCACTCTTTGTAAGTAACCCGATTTCCACTAACAAAAGTGGCCTGTACATTTTGTAATCCTACAGTCGCTGTCAGAGATGAAATGTTTTTTCCTGCCTTATTGCCAAAATAACTGCTAATAATGTACGCTCTGACCTTAACGTTGGCTGGTACAAATTACATTAAATATTGACAAACGTATATTGTTGTGTCCTTTTACTTTAACTGTTTAATAGCCTTGCACCACGATGCCATCCGACTTGGCCAAGAAGAAGGCAGCAAAGAAAAAGGAGGCTGCCAAGGCCCGCCAGCGGACCAAAAAACCCGATGAGTTAAATGAAGAGGGTGAAAACCCAGAGATCCAGCCAGATGGAGCAGAGAGCAATGGTGAGAGAAGGGTGGATCTTTGAATAATGGTTACCATTATAGCTTTGGTCGTGAGTTATGATGCTCAAGAGTATCACTCATTAGTTAGATCCTAGCATTAATTTTAGTATCTTGTTTGTTAAAGATTTATTGGAATTCCCACCAGACAGTATTTACACTATAACTTTTAATAGATATTATAGATTAATTTCTAGCTCAAAATGGCTAACAGAATTTTGGTTTGACAGGGATTGCCAACTTGACAAAGGAGCTGGATGAATTTGAGCTGGCGAAGACAGAGGCACGGGCAGTGACAGGGGTCCTGGCCTCCCACCCCAACAGCACTGATGTCCACATCAGCAGCCTCTCACTCACCTTCCATGGCCAGGAGTTGCTGTCAGACACCAGCCTGGAGCTGAACTCTGGCAGACGTTATGGACTCATTGGCCTTAACGGCACAGGTAACAGCCTTCACCTTACACAGGGGGTTTCTATATTGTCTAGGAACACAAAGTGGCTTTTAGATTCACAGCAATACACAACATCTGCTGTAACTCACCCTGTTTTGGGTGAGCAACAGAACAATTCACCTCACCAATGGTGAGGTGGGGTGGCTGTTGTACAGAACTGATTCCTGGCGTTGCCTACTAAAACAAGTGAAATGTATTCTGTACTTTTGTCTGGCAGGAAAGTCCATGCTGCTGTCAGCCATTGGGCATCGTGAGATTCCAATTCCAGAGCACATTGATATTTATCACTTGACCCGGGAGATGGCCCCCAGCGACAAGACAGCTCTGCAGTGTGTCATGGAGGTGGATGAACAGAGGATCATGCTGGAGAAGGAGGCGGAGAGACTTGCACACGAGGACTGTGAGTTACATGTGAAGTACCCTGTAACAAAATGAAGGATGAGATTGATACTTCATTTATCCCAGTGGGACATTTAATTGACACAGTAGCAACGCACACAAACAATGTAACAGAAAGGGAAAAACACTAAAATTACGCAAAACCTAAGCCAACATTTTCAAACTGGGATGCAAAAATGTGAAATTTGGACCTGCTAACACACATATTTAGTTGTACAGTAGCCTTGTATCCGTCATGGTAATATTGAGTTGTACTTAATAGTCCTTTTTTATATCTCTCTTCTTTTTTTTTTTTTTTTTAATATATAGCGGAGTGTGAGAAGCTGATGGAGCTGTATGAGCGTCTGGAGGAGCTGGATGCGGACAAAGCAGAAGTGCGCGCCTCTCGGATCCTCCATGGTTTGGGTTTCACTGCTGCCATGCAGCATCAGAAGCTCAAGGACTTCAGTGGAGGGTGGAGGATGCGTGTTGCTCTGGCCAGGTGAAGAAATTTTGCTTACCATACCGCCATGCAATGACAGGATGTGGTACATACTTTGTTGGTCTTTTTGCTGGTATTTCCTTAGTATGGGTTTGAATTTGGACAGTCTAGCCCTCCTTGATGATTTAGCTTTTGTTTTTATATTGCATACTACTACGTTCAAGCATAGAGCAACTATGCTAGGCATTTATGGGGTGAATTGATCTTGTTTAGATGTGTGTCCTGTGTTGATCCTTGTTAGCAATGACTGACTTAAATTTGAACAATTATCCCTTTTTTATTTGAGCAGAGCCCTGTTCATCAAGCCCTTCATGTTGCTGCTGGATGAACCCACTAACCACCTGGATCTGGATGCTTGTGTGTGGTTGGAGGAGGAGCTCAAGACGTAAGTTTACACCCCAAATGATCTGCATACGGATTACCTAACAGGTTACTAGTAGCAACAATTGATACAGATTGAGCATCCATTGTTTTTACTTTTTTGTGGTCAGGTTCAGGCGAATCCTTGTGCTCATCTCACACTCTCAAGACTTCCTGAATGGCATATGCACCAACATCATTCACCTGCACCAGAGGAAACTGAAGTATTACACGGTAAGAACACTTAAACCACCATCAGCTGTAACCACTGCTGGTCCCAGATATCAAAATCATTTAGCACCGTAAGAATGGACTCTTAAGCATTTGTGAGCTCATCAAGTGATATAAGGAAGGTTGGGATGTGGACTGTTACTAATTATGTGCGTGGTTATGTATGGATTGCCCTGTGTAGCAGGTTTGTGCACGACATGTTGGTTGACTATGCAATTCTATTTTTATTTGAAGGGTAACTATGACCAGTATGTGAAGACCAGGGAGGAGCTGGAAGAGAACCAGATGAAGCGCTTCAACTGGGAGCAGGACCAGATATCACACATGAAGGTGAATGGGGGACACCATGAGGTGGCTTGGTTTTACTGCACTTAATGGGTAGACCAGAGCAGGGGCACTGTTATGGCTTAGTGTAGTATATTGCATTACTTTCTATGCAGTAGGTGAGGAGGGGGCAGTGAAGCCTATCATCAAAATGGTCTTTTCTTATTCTACTTTTTACCATTGTGGTAACCTCTAGTAATTGAAATAATACAACTATTCATATACTGGGGACCCCATGGAACACCTTCAAGTACCCCTGCACCCCACTTCAGGAACCGCTGGTCTTAGTGAATGGTTATGGTCATGTAATATAGGAAACATTTTTATCTGAGACTATAGTTGTAGAATATGGAAAAGGTCTTTATATCAAGTGCTTTCATATGAGTCAATGAGTCAAATCAAGACCTATTAGAATTTTATTTTATATATTTTTTTAATTATCTGATAGATGTTGAGAAACATGGGTTGTGGAAGTCATGCTTTTCATCATGAAATTTTTTTTTTTTTAATAAAGAAACCTAGTGCATTCTATTTTACCCACTCTTTTAACATATATGACCTACCTCTCGTTCAGAACTATATAGCCAGGTTTGGTCACGGCTCTGCAAAGCTGGCACGACAGGCACAGAGCAAAGAGAAGACACTGCAGAAGATGGTGGCATCAGGCTTGACTGAACGAGTTGTGAATGACAAGGTAATATTTGCTCCCTGGTAGGGCTGTAATGGTGACTAAAATGTCCAAACTCCAGTTGGCAGTAAAACCTAAGGTGCATTTCCGTTTGCTCCAGTGGCACTAAGGCCTACCTCTGTTTCCTGTAGACCCTGTCATTTTATTTTCCTCCCTGTGGGAAGATTCCTCCTCCTGTTATCATGGTTCAGAATGTGAGCTTCAAATACAGTGACAACACAGTGAGTATATCTGATATTACAGCATTGATTGAAATGGGTACACTGGAGTATGAATGTATTTCTCAGTCTCACCCATCTGCTAATATTTCCTGTAGCCGCACATATATACGGACCTGGAGTTTGGTATTGACTTGGATACACGAGTGGCTCTGGTTGGGCCCAATGGAGCAGGCAAGTCCACACTGCTGAAGCTGCTGATGGGAGAGGTAGGTTGTGGTCAATTTCCCACATTATCCCAGAATAATTTCTAGTTTTTTTCATGAGTATTCATGCATTTCTTACTCTTCCCTTTTTGTCTACAGCTCCTCCCGACTGATGGCATGATCCGCAAACATTCTCACGTCAAGATTGGCAGATATCACCAGGTAGGCACCTTTTTTATTAAGTCTGCATGTTTCAGAATCCCGTGAATATTGCCCCTTTCACCAACATGACCCAGGAATATTACAGCATCTTGAACCGGATCCATCTTGGTTCTGAGACAATTCACACAAGGTCTCATACAGTGGAATGTCCCCTGCCACCAAGGCCAGACCTGTATATGAAAATATGCAACCCTAATTTTGATTTGGGTTGTTTTGTGGGAGTGACTTACCCTATTGACCATTTCATACTATGTTGTTTCCTTAGCTGTCAACAATATGAATTTTTTTTGTTACAGCACCTGACTGAGCAACTGGAGCTGGATCTGTCTCCTCTGGAATACATGATGAAGTGTTACCCTGCAATCAAAGAAAAGGAGGAGATGAGGAAGATCATTGGACGCTATGGCCTGACAGGAAAACAGCAGGTGGGAATGGGATACTTATTCAGGAGTTACTAATTTGCAAATGCGTTTTGCTTAGCTTTATGTTGGTGAAAAATTATATTCAATTCATATCCCCACTATTTTGAATGTCTTATCCTGTAGTGTGGTTTTTATTTTGTGTCTCACCATTCACTGCAACTACTCCTTTTCATTTCTTTCAGGTCAGTCCAATCAGAAACTTGTCAGATGGTCAGAAGTGCCGGGTGTGCTTTGCCTGGCTTGCCTGGCAGAACCCCCACATGCTGTTCCTGGACGAGCCCACCAATCACCTGGACATTGAGACTATCGATGCCTTGGCAGACGCCATCAACGAGTTTGACGGTGGCATGATGTTGGTTAGCCATGACTTCAGGCTCATTCAGCAGGTGTGTATTTAGCTATATGTCTCCCATACGCTTGCATTTCTAAATATATGTTTAATCCCTTTAGGATTGCTACAAGAGGGGATACAGCTTGTCCTTGTATTAATAGGCTGTAGCTAACATGACTTATAATCCTCATCTACCTTTCTCCAGGTGGCTCAGGAGATCTGGGTGTGTGAAAAGCAAACTATCACAAAGTGGAATAGAGATATCCTGGCATATAAGGAGCACTTGAAGTCCAAGATTGACAAGCAACAAGCGCATGACATCTAAAGCACCGTTACACTTGAGCCACTCCCCTATCTTGCATCATGGATTTGACCTGCAAGCTCCTGAAGGAATGAGCAGGGTTTACATTTCAGGAATGTCCTGAAGAGAACTGAAACAATCTCTTATAAGAGACATATCTGTTGTACATGATCAATTTCCATCTCAGTTTGACAATGATGTACCATGCTGAACCTGACCCAGTCCCCTCCCTTCACCTCAGGCTGCACTCTGATTGGCTGATTCACCTGAAGCATCTCAGTGCATTTTGGAATGCATTCCATTGTGCTGTCATCATAGAAAAAGTTTTATTTTTCCAAATGTGATGTTTTAACCTAATATGTATGCAGCAGCTTTTAGGTCATACATTGTGATATTTAAAAGTTGTCGTCTTTTTTTTCCCTCCCTCCTGTGTAAGAGCAGTTACGCCTTATTTAACAATGGTAATGCAATAAAGGTTTGTCTGAATAAATGACATAATTTGCAAGTGTACACACAATGACATGTTTAGGGGTCCTTGAATAAATACAAGCAGAACATTCAAAAAGCAGATTTTATTCCATTTCATTCCATCTTTTTTAAGTGTACTGAATACAACGCTCTTATCCAAAATCAATAGCATTTAGTGAAAATAAATGTATTTTATATCTCTGTAAACAAGAGAGCAGAACTTTGCCATTAAATTAATTGCTTTGGATTCTGGCTTTTGAGCCACATGGCTGCATAGATCCAACCTCATTTTACAACCACTAGTAAGTATGATGCTTGCCCAGTCGTCCAGTTGATTAATCAAATGACAGGGCGGGCTCTGGACTTACCCCACAATATTGGGGTTTCTTGGCAGAACCAATAATAAGCAAACAGATTTCAGACAGGCATTTGTAGAACATGGAGGAAAGGAAAACATCTTCAATGAGACACCCAAAACACTTTCTTCAATCAGATTGTTAGTGAAATTAAATTGACAACCATTTCCTACTTGGATTGAATTTTCTCCTTTGCTTTATTAGATATCAGGCTGTCAGTTATGACAATCTACAAATACATGCTGTGATATACATTGCATCTCCAGTTCCAACATACTGCAGGTGTGTAAGGGACTGAAGCATTATGGTGGGGGGGGTGGCGGTTATGTTCCTGCTGGTTGGTTCTATTGCTGCCAACTGGGAGAACCACCGGCAGCTCTAGCTACACATGGGGCTCGCCAGAGACAAAGGGCTGCAGTGAGTGAGTAAATAGGTGATTGAATCTAGAAATGTTATAGAGGATCTAATTTAGAAACAATGCTCCCTTCAAAAGATTTAAACTCAGTAGTGGACATGATTGAGAGATTATTGCCACTAGCTGCAGTTGAAACAGTGCAAGTAGGAGATGTGTTTCAGCCGTGCTTTTTTTTTATTTTATTTTTTTCAAGATATCTAGATTGTAGCAGACAGTTTTGGGGCTAAGAGGGAAGGAGCAGTCAGAGCTGTGCATGTGTGGACAGACTCAGCATTCACTGGGCTTCCCACTCATCATCTGAGACTTCATCAGCGGGGATGGTGCGAGTGTTGCTGGCCCGGATGCTGCTAATGTTGGTGAAAGAGATGAGGCTGGCAATGCCGAACAGAGTCACACCAGTACCATCCAGATTCACCTGAGCCAGATGCATGTGTTTCAGAAACTTAAGACCTGAGGAAAATATATGAAAAATATATTATGAACCATCATTTTTCAGTAACAAGTTAGAGATTACAGTTCAATGTTTTGTAGTTGAGTCAGATCAAGAAAGGCATTTAGTTTAGTGAGTGTAGAGTTTAGTGTGTGACCTCACCATGGTCTGTGATTCGTGTGCGGCTGAGGTTAACCTTAAGCAGCTGACCACAACGGACCAGACCTCTCCTCACTACTGTGTCCCCCACCTGAGTGCTGGCCAACCCCAACACCTAGGAAACACAGAAACAACAACAAACATTAACACAATCACATGCACCCAGTTCAGTTTCCCAACTTCTTATTGTATCAGGTCTAATTTGTAATCTGTTATCCACCAATACAAGCAGTACTTTGCTGGGAGACTGGTCTTGTAGTATATACTGAGTTAAGATTAACTTACTGATCCTGATAAAGACTAGAAGCGTAAATTGGGGAACAAAATAAGGTCGGTAGGGTGGCCTAGTGGTTAGATGACTATCACCCAGAGGACACAGGTTCAATCATACATCCTGATGAAGTGTCTGTGATCAAGTCACTAAATCCCTACCAGCTTCAGGGCTTCTGTTCTGTAGCTGACCCTGACCAGTGACCTTTCTGAAGGGGGCAAGCGAAAAGAGAATGTCCTTTTGTCCTTTCAGGGATCAATAATGTGTGACATTATTATTATATTTATAGAGTATCTCTATGATGCTTACAACAAGTTTCTCCTCAATGGCTAAAATAACATTTGCACTAGGTTGGCTACTGACTACAAATTTCCAGACGTCACCAATAATATCACCTGGAGGTGTGGCAGACAGGTGACGAGGGCAGCCACTCCTCGGCTGGTGACGGCGGTGCGGTCCAAACACAGCTCCTGCAGCTCCTGCAGGCTACGCAGAGGGGGAAGCCCAGCATCCGTCACCTGAGTATTACTTAACGACAGCTTCTTCAACCTGTGCAAGGGAAAGAACAATACTCCTGTCAGTATATTTATGTGTTGTAATCAAACTGAAACAACTGGCCTACATGTAATATGTACAGGATAATGGCAGTCATTATTGCAAAATAAACCCAAACAGGGTGAACACCGAGTGAATCAAGTGATCGCCCTGAAGGGGCTTATTTTGCCACAATGACCAGCACCCTGTACATAATCCCACGTATTACATAGCTACTTACCAAAGAAAATGATCATTCGACACAAAATACTGATTTAAATTTTTATTTTAATTTTACAATCTCCCACCAAAACAATAGTCCAGCGGGACTGTAACCATAGCAACGTCTGTAGCTAGCATCCATGGCTACACTGTAGCAGAACTGTAACCATAGCAACGTCTGTAGCTAGCATGCATGGCTACACTGTAGCAGAACTGTAACCATAGAAACATAAATAAATCCAGTACAGCAGTCTGTTATTTAGAAGTAACAGACCTCAGAATGTGCTCACCGACCAATCAGAATTTAGTATTCAACAAAGTGTAATTAAATATATTATAATACATGTAATAGTATATACATAACATCATTATCTACACAGTATAATAATCATAACGTATGGAATGACCTGGTCATAGTGGAGAGCTGGCTGACTCCCTGGTCTGTGACTTGCATGTAGTCTGTTAGGTCGAGCTCTGACAGCAGAGACAGTCTGGAGAGGAACGACAGCCCAATGTCTGTCACAGAATGGCGTCCAGGAAGGGTCAGCTGGGTTAGCCTTAGACCTGGGGGACAAGCAGGGACCACACTAAACTTTTGATTCAACACTGACCATTATGTTTCACTCATAAAACTACGGATTGACCATTTTCTTCCGGTGATGCTGCTGCTGGCTTACACATGCATGAACCTTACACCCACTTACACACCTGAGATGATCTGTATGGCGAGGTTGCCGTCCACTACAGGGATGCCTGCCACACTGAGGGAAGACAGGGTAGGATGGGTGGCGAGGTGCTCCAGGGAGCCCTCCGTCACACCCGTCCCATCCAGGTAGAGAGTCTGCAGGCTGGACAGCTCTGCCAAAGCTGACACATCACTCACCTGAGAGAAGAGCAGCCACAAAAGAAAGAAATATCATGAGAAAACAGTAAAATAGCAGCCATTGTTGATGACTAGCAGTTCTGTGAGTAAAACTTACAACATCATGATGATACTGACTCTACTCTGTGGTGTCTTTTTTTGTTTGTTTGAGTATGTACATGTCAGATGTGCTTGTAGCGCTGAAGTACCTTGGTGTGCTTGATACTAAGGAGTCTTAGCTGTGGCACACAGTTGGGCAAGGCTGCCAGGGTGGCCTCGGTCACTGCCGTCTGGTTCAAGCTGAGCTGAGTGAGGCAGGAGGGAGCTGACTGGAGATATAGCACCATCCCTGCATCGCTCACTTTGGTCTGGTCCAGGGACAGGAAGCACAGGTTCTTTAAACCTTGAAGATACAGAAGGGGGGGAATAAGATTGTGTTGCTATGTGGCAAAAAAGGAAGGCAAAACCCATTCATCTCTACATAAGAGTACTCAACACATGAGGACTTTACACAATTTCAGAGAGCAGCTTATGTTAGAACCTGGTGTTCTTGCACGTAATTATTGGGAAGGGAGGGGAGTTACATAATCTGTAATATTTATTATTCCCCTCTAATGACTGTCTGAGCCTTGTTCACAAGACTGCTTGAATGTGTAGAGAAAGGCCAACCTGTGATGTGTTGCAGACATGAGTCGGTCAGTTTGCTACAGGAAGCCAGGTTGAGGTACTGGAGTTTGACCAGGCTGGACAGGATTGATAGGCCAGAGTCTGGACAATACAAGTGAAGGAGATGAACATGCAATACCATAGACATTAGCCAAACATATTGTCAAATTTACAAAGCAAAGCTAAGTTTTAAAACAATACCAGTGATGAGCGGTGAGTTGACCAGACTCAGGTGCTTCAGGGCAGTGAAGGCTCGTAACTGCCGCAGGAGTTCATTGGTGGAGTAAGGGTAGCAGTTAAGGACAAACTTCTGTAATGGGCAGCCAAAGAAGAGCTCCAGGGTGCGTGGACGAAGGAGCCTCTCACGGGACATGTGGTTGAGCAGGAGCTCTGCTAGCTCTGGGGTCAGACATGACAGACTGCTACTGTACTGCATACTGGGGGCTGAAAGAGTAGAGAGGAATGACCGACCATGATGACAATGGAAATGAACGTAATGAACGATACAGAGACACACTTTTTATGAAAATCAGCTTAGGCCTATGCTTTTTGCTGAACTTTCACATACAAGCAAATCTGTTTGATGTAATTGTGTGTAATTGTGAATGCATACTATTCATTGAGACTATTCATTCTTCAGTACACTGAATTTCCGATGTGGTTTCTCACCTGTCATGAGGTGGACAGTTGCACGGGTGGCCATGGCACATAGGGATGCTACGCTAGGCATTCTGAAGGGTCTTTTGGGGGGTGATGGGTGCGCCTGGGTGGCCTGGGAGTCTTCCTGGTGTGCTGCTCTTTGAAGGCGCTCCACTGCAGCCAGCCCTGCAGCCCCGGGCACCACCCGAGCTCCGGCATCCTCCGGCTCTGCTGGGTCCTCTACTGCAGCCTCCCTAGAACACGTAGACATACACAGGCACAAGTGTACTTTTTACACATCTTTCACTGTACATGTAAACATCTCATGGTCAACTTCTTTGACAACAACAATCAAACTCTAAAACCCCTGAAAATTCTGTCTAATGGTATATTGCTTTATTTTCCCTTCCCCGCTATTTTAGATGCAACAATCTACCAGAAGGGATTTTTCATTTCTACTACTACAGAAATCCCAAACTGGACCAGATGAGCGCATGAAGATGATCTCTGGAAGTACTGATTTTTATGGCAACAATTGTATTAATGCTACCTTTAGAATTAGTCATCACAACTAATTTTGCTGCAATGTACTTAAAATGTACTCTATAATCTTTCAACCCGTTCCTATGACATCAGTAATAATGACCATATTGACCAATCATTGACCAATCACCATAATGATGATGATGAAAGGATGATTTCACTTGCATAGTCAGTGGTCGCGCTAGTCCTATTGGTGTGTTCCAACATTACACTCAGTCGTAAGTGCCATTCTGTCGAGACCCACCTGAGTCGATTCCCTTGCTCGGGCCACTGGTGCCTGGGCTCAAATCCTCCACGAACCCTGTTCTCCGGGAAGAAGGGTAGCCTAGGCATTCCTGTGACAATTACACATGTGACAATTGTAAGCTATGAAGCTATGCCGCCACCAAGTTGAAACTCAAAAAACTGGCCCCTACATTTCAAGTCAAATAATTGTGTTAATATCAAATCAGCTCTTAAGCAGATTTTCAGTCCTACAGTCTTTACAGTTTAAAAAACAAAACATACCTCTAATCAACATCTTTTGTTCTGGATCTTCGATTCTCCTCTAACAAGCTATAACTGGGATTCTCAATAGGAGCTCTGATCACACACTGACTTGGCTCACATTCAGATTACTATATGAAAAGCTTTCAAAGAATAAATATGACTGGCTGGCTAGGTGGGCTCAGCAGTTCTGACCATGTATGTAGGACAGACAGGGGCATTCACCTATTTCCTAATCCAAGCTTTCCAGCTTTCTCACGGTGAGCTGGACATATGACACACATTAGTGGGACAGCCAATGAGGTTAACTGCTTTTTACAATGGGCCACTTATACAACATACAGTATAAAGTATGATATATATTAGTGTACTAACATACTATCAGATTTTGATCCGAGTTACTGCTGCAGTGGCAAGCAGCCCAAGACCACAATACCAAGATACCAAGGGGCGGGACAAGCATGAAGGAAGGAGTCCAATGGGAGGGAAGAAGGGTAAGCACCAATTCTAGACACAGGGGGCGGTACCGTTGGGCATGAGAGGTGGTTCTCCTTCTCCTTCTTGCTCCTCATCATCTTCTGAGCTGGCAGCCTGCTCAGCATTGCCAGGAGCCAACTTCTGGCCTCGCCCTGTTGAACAGTACCAGGAGTGCATTGAGTTGACCATACAGCTACTTAAATAAAGCTCAATCTGTGTAACATTGCAGGGCACTAGGTCTATAAATCATTTTAACAACCTACAAATACAACTGTACACTGCAAACAGTCTTTTATAAAGGAAAAAGGAAAAAAACATTTCTCAGGTACTACAGAGAAGCCTGTACTTAAGAAACACTTGACCGGAACTTTACAGCATAGTTAATACCTACCCCAGAAGTGAGATGGCCCAGAAAATGGGGGACCAACACCAGGGATTCCTGCATAACCCACTGCTTCTTCCCACAGTTGGTGAGGTAGCGGTGGGGGCAGAGCAGGCTGCTGCTCCCCTGCCTCCTCCTGGACAGGGATCTGTGGCTGAGGAGGCACAGCAACCGGAGCCTGGTCATTCTGTCCCACTGAGAGTCGTTCTGCTGGACTGGGTGTGTCCTGGGGTGTCTCTGGAGGGGTTGTCTGGATGCACAGGGCAGCATTGGGTGTGAGGCCCAGAGAGCGTAGTGAACAAGCTAGCTCTGCCTCCCCAAAGCGCTTCCGTGGGAAACCCTGGAGGAGAAAAAAAGTGGGTAGGGAGGGGTGACGCCCGGAGATGTGCTCCACTACGCTGCGCAGAGGGGCATCAGCTGGGAAGCGCTCACGCATGGATTCACCAGACGGCAGCCGAATCTGCAGCAACACAGAAAAAAACATGATGTAAACTGTAACTCCTAATTTAGAGTCTACGCTTCTTAATTTACTTGATCACATTTAGGCACATACTAAGAAATTGACATTTCCATTGCCTCACCATGAGGATACAATTGTTATCCACATTAGTTTCAATTTTCCCCCCAAGTGTCTGGCTTTGGGTATTGGAAGGAGAGGTCTCGGTGATGGCACTAGTCTGGGTCTTCTCCTGCAGGCTCCTCCGGTCCTCAGCAATCCGCTTTAACACCAACTCACGCTCCTGGTAGACCAGCAAATATATGGTAAGATGTCTCCATTGGCTGTTTGGACATTGCTGTTCAAACACTCAAATCAGATACTTGCTTAAAAAGATCTGATTTTAGTGTGACATGTTTCGAAGCAAATTGTCTGACTGGCTAGGTTTGTGCTGTCTAGTGTTCAGTGCTATAAACCTTTCTTTACAGTACTGCTGACCTGTTTCTTCTGTCTTCTCTCTGCCCTCGCCTCCTGGGCCTCACGTTGTCTCTGCTGCTCTTCAAAGTCACTCTTGTCCTGTTTGATGCGGGACTCAATTGGAGGTGTGTCTGGGGACAGGGGGGAAGACTGTGGCGATCTCAGGACCAAAGAGGGGCATGCTGCTGCATACACACATTGAAATCATTAGAAGCAATCTTATGAGACACTAACACAAAGAAAATAACAAAATGTAGACAGCTGCATGTTATTTGGCATCCTAAAATACACAGATTAATTAATTTAGGCCATAATGAAATACTGCCAATGATTACAATTACGTAATAACAAATAAGTATTCTTGAAAATATTACAATGAAAGTAGATTAGTAAAGACAAATTTGCACAATACTCTACACAATTCCCTTTTTTGTGGACAGGAAACAAGCAAAAACAGCCATAACAAGAATAAATCAATTTAAACCAATCAATTTAAATAACTTATATATAGTCCAAACTGCTAGGTGTCATACCTCTACTGTCAGCAGAAACTGCATGTGACTCGGAAGTGCTTGGATAACCTGCCTCTTTGGGCGGGTTGAATGCAGCAAATGCTGTTTCAGTTGGCTGTGACGGCTGCGTAACCAATTTGTGCCGTGGATGCTGTCCTTGTAAGAGCCTATCAATAGACGAAAGGAGAATGCAGAAGTAATTTATTGAAGGGGGATTATCTAGAAGAAATTTCAATGAATGATAATGCCCTCTTATTTCCAAACACATGGACTCGAGAATAAGGGACAACTCACCACTCAGCTGCTTCTGGCACAGAAAAATGCCCTGCCTGCACAGCAGCCTGGATCTGTTCCTCAGTGAATCCCATCTCACTGAGGGTGAGGAAGAACTCGCCAATAGTCTGCAACACAATAACAAACACAGGTCGTTGAGCAAACTACCTGACACATAAAGGGTATAAGCAAGGGTTGCCTTTCACTTCACTTGCTTTTATTTGAACTATGTTCTGTCCTCTGTTTTTATTCTTGTTATAATTATTCTGTGCATTTCATTATTTTTTTCTCTTTATTGTTGATTACATTTTTATTTATCTTGTCAAGAACTCAGCACTCATCAGTTTTGATGAGTGCTTTAATAACTGTAAATAAAGACATATATAACAACAACTGTTTAATTTCATTATTTTATTGTTGATTAAAAAAATGGCACGACCCAAAGCCAAGTAGATGTTGCTGAGCATATGTAGTTCAAATTCTAAATTGTTTTATGGGTGAAATGCCCCTTAAACTACACTCAGACAATTGCAAATGGTGTGCCAGTGTGGACAACAATATTAGCTTGCTAGCTATCTTATGCTTGCCCCTCATTGTCAATAATGGAATTTGGCTAGCCATGGCTGACTCGGTTGGTTCGCATTAAAACTGACCTAAGTTACTTCCTTCAAGTAATATCACACAAAGTTATACCGTTAGTTTGCCTTGGCACATCTGCACAGTAACGTCAACTGACGAACTCAACACCAGCAAACAAGCTAAGCTAGTTTGTTATCATGTCAGTGACAGTGTGCACTGTCAACAAACAATGTTAGCATGACAGCTAACTTAGCTAACAGCTAGCTAATGGAGCACGTTAGCAGGGCAAAGCTATGGCAGCTAGCTATATCCCTGTGCCATACAGTGTTATGCTACGTGTGGTTAGTTGCAGCTTACCGGAGAAGCGGTAGGATCCATGCCGTTGTGTCAGCGTTACTTCACTCAAATCACTAAAACACAAATCAATAATTTGCAATTTAATAACTGTCCTCGCTGTGTATTATCAGCCTGCTGTTTAGCTTGCTATGCTAGCAAGACAGACCTCTTCCCCCTTTCACTTGTGGATTGACAGAACATCAACAAGAAATGAGCCTATCCAAACTGCTGACAGCGAGTGGGAAACACCTACAAACAACCACCATGTGACTCACTACTAGGAAACACATCTTTAGACTACCCCAATATTAAATTCCAGTTCGTTTGCGAGTGAAGAGTAAACAGATTGAAAACTACAAATTATGCCAAATATACCAATGAATTTAACTACTGTTTGTTTTATTATTTTTTTTACTGACCTCTGTCTTGTTTCAATTGCAGCAGACGTACAGTAGAGGGCACTCTCACTCTGTCCTCGTTGTGGCCCGACAAAATTCATATTGCATATCGACATAGACAGTTTTGGCATTGTACACATCTATAAAATAAGGTGGGTAAGCTCCAGTCTATCTGGGAAACTGGAAGAAGTATGTAAATCCTTTAAAGTAAAATCAGAAATAGCCTAACAGATTAGGAGTACTCTGGAATCAGTCCTCCCTTAAAACAAATGATTTAAAACAAAATGTGGGAATGTGGGGATGTTTTTTAGTATATGTTATTATAAATGACTACTATATTAGAATCCTGTAATAAATGTTATATGGCTACTATATAAATATCACGGCAACACCAGAAGTCGTTCTAGGAATATTACTGTGATACCGTAGGAGATAAAAATACCATTAAGTATGATAACGTCACCATAAACTCGCTATTGAGTAGGCTACCACAAAGCAAAAAATATGATATTTGCTGTGTTAATAAGTTTTCTAACATTCAAATGACTTGCGTTGAGTGTTCTGCACTGTACTGTGCAAATACTTTAAATGTACTTAAGTACAACTAGTGATATGGTAAACAATAACGTGGGTAAACTATGACTTGTGGTGGTCGGTGGTCATCATAAGGAAAATATCCACCAATATGAACAAAAATCAACGGGAATTTCAGAAAATGATTTATGTTTTTAAAAATACCCTATTCCCATATAACATACATCAGTTTGATCCTAATTACTATGATTTATACCTTTAAAAATATTTATGTCAGTCTAAAAAGGTGGATACACTGATTTTAGGCGGGTTTGCCCTACGCCACATTTCTATTGTACAGTACTTGAGTGAACTTAAGGCTACACTGAATTACTCCTCATTTTACAGTTTATTTTAATGGCAAATCCTGTTTTGAGCAGCTGCTCTCCAAAATGTCATTGTTTATTGACATTGGAAAAGAAAAACACATCGATATTTCATGTTTTGTAATTTCCATGGAAAGTTACATTTATATAGCACGGCCAACATAACGGGACGAGGCCCTCTCTGCAGGCTTTCATCAGAAATATGAATCATCCGCATTTACGCAGGCGCAGCAACTTTCCAGAGGAAGCGGCGAGGAGCCACCAGAAACAACCAGAATAAGACTGCACGTCAAGCGACGTTGTCTTCAAAATAAAAACATACAGTGTTTGAATATTTGAATACAAATATTGCGATGCAGTGAATAGGACAATTTTGAAAAACATCAGCAATTACATTTCGTTTTTTACATATTCCTCTTTAAAAATCAAATCTTTGTTTTTTCTTTGACACTTTATGTAACGTATTGCCCAAAACGTCGTTCTAACAGGTTTGTCAAATATTGTTTTATTTTGAAAATCCTAACTGGAAGTCTATTATTATAGCAGGCTTGACGTTGATCGAGCAAATCATTCAGTGGTTGAGTTGGAGGTGAGTACCTTGCAGTCACCAGTGAGGAAATAAGCTATCATCTTTCCCACTGTGTATGATAGTAAGCCATACGAGCTTTTTTCTTCTTTTTTTTTACTAAAACTAATTTTCCTACGAGCGGTTGTTTTTAAAGTGACAAACTGATTCTGACTGTTGACTTATTTCTCCTTCCAGCGGCACTGTAACTGCCACACATGCATGACATGTAACGTTATGAAAGCGTTTGCTCTGGATAACTTCGCTTTGTTCGCCAGTTTGTTCGTTAACCAGGTTCCAATATAAAAAACAGTGGAAAGACTGTCAGTTTTGTTGGTGGTTAGACTTAACAGACTGGTACTAATATAACGTTAATGTTGGTGCAATTCAGACTAGCAAGCTAGCGTTGCTCCTCCTGACAGTACAGTAATGTGATGGTCACGTTGCGGTGTTGTTCGTCGGGATGCATCATGTTTGAGCAGAGAATGTGTGGCAACATCAGAGTTTAATGTGTACTTTAGTGTACTTGTATGCTGAATAGATAAGCGAGACAATCAAAAGGGAATTCAAGCGAGCGGGGCGGGGGGTGGTCATGTCTACTCATTCATTCATTCATTCATTCATTTCTTTCTGGTGCGACAACAGCCTGTCTTTTGTTTGTCTGATCATAGGGAGTCATTAGAAAAACGATATTTTGCTTTTGTCAGTTAAGTCAGAGTACATATATTTTCGGATGTGTAATTGTTTTTATATGTAGAAATAGTTTAGAGATGATTCATGCTATTCTGGAATATAACCCAGAACTGAGGTTCCCAAACTTTTTCATGCCAAGGACCTCCATCTGAGATTTTTGTTAACGGTCTATAGTACTCTAAATTTGGAGATGACAGTGTGAAATAGGTGTGAAATTGGACTCATTGTTATTTTGCCTGGAACCCTCTCAAGCACCCCGTAGGAGTTCCTTGACCCCAGTT